>JAZHEH010002406.1:728259-1456518 GCA_036589455.1 Ateles fusciceps | reverse complement strand
AAAAGAGGAAAACATCTTAAAGTTGACTAACTTTGCAGAAAACAAGTTGGGAGCACACTGCCTCAATAGTTTCAGTGCACAGTGAAAATCAGAACTATTATAAACAAGAATTGGGACAGTCTAAAACAAGAGTAGTGAAATGAATGCAGAAGAATGGAGAAAGCATATTACTCCTAAGACTAATGAGGTCTTAAAAACAACAACAACAACAAAAAACTGCTGTCTGGGCACGGTGGCTCACGCCTGTAATCCTAGCACTTTGGGAGGCCAAGGTCAGGAGTTCGAGATCAGCCTGGGAAACATGGGGAAACCCCATCTCTATGCTAAAAATACAAAAATTAGCCAGGAAGGGTAGCATGCGCCTGTAGTCTCAGCTACTCGGGAGGCTGAGGCAGGAGAATCTCTGAGCCTGGGAGGCGGAGTTGCCATGAGCTGAGACGGCATCACTGCACTCTGGCCTGGATGACAGAGTGAGACCCTGTCTCAAGAAAAAAAAAAAAAAGGTGCTGTAATGAGATCTGAGATGAACAATGAATGATCTAACCTGGTCATGAAGGTGTGATTTAAATGGGTTATGTAATGGAAAATGGCAAATGGAAGTCCTAACACTTAGGAAGGGAAACTGAGAAGACAGAAATGACAAAGTACACAGGAACTATCAGGAGGCACGGACACGTTCATTACGCACTGGCGGGTGTCCTGGGGCGCCCAGCATGACCAGAACACCACTTGAAAGCCTTGGGGAAGAGCTATGGAGAATCCGGCCAGAAGAGACTCATTCCACAAATGTTCACGGAATACCCACTGCTGGCTAGGACCATGCCAAGGCTGTAGCGAACAAGCGTGAAAGAGACAACTCAAGTTGTCAGCCGCCGGGATTACAGAAACCAAACACGCCATGAGCCTTTATCTCCAGAAACTCGGTCTCATAGACATGAACGTACAGAGAAACTGTGTTGGCTCAGCGAGGCCAGTGTCTACGTTCATCCCAAGTCACTGCTACGTTCCCAAGGCCTAGCAGAATTCCGGGGACGCAGCAGACTCTCTGTAGATATTTATTGACTAAATTGATTTAATTTCAACTGTCTGAAATATACAATGTGAACTTCCAGAAGGACAAGGTACAGAAAAATATGTGGAACAAATATTTGTTTGTTTCCATGAGTCGTTTCTATGATGGGTTTTTTCTCAGCTAAGTTACTAAAAGCACCTTTTAGCTAATTCTCTCAAATACATCAGTTTTGTTTTGTTTTTTTGAGACAGGGTCTCACTCTGTTGGCCAGGCTGGAGCGCAGTGGTGCAAACATGGCTCACCACAGCCTCTACCTCCTGGGCTCAACAAATCCTCCTGCCTTAGCCTCCTAAGTAGCCAGGACCACAGGCATTCATCACCACGCCTGGTTAATTTTTTGTACTTCTGGTAGAGGTAGGGTTTCCCCATGTTTCCTTGGCTAATCTCAAACTCCTGGGCTCAAGTGATCCTCCTGCCTCAGCCTCCAAAGTGCTGAGATTACAGATGTGAGCCACTATGCCTGGCCTCAAATTTATTTTGTTACATGGACATAAATTGTACATATTTATTGCATACAACCTGATGTCTTGAAGCACATGCACACTGTAGAAAGATTAAATCTAGCTAATTAACAAATGTACTACATAGTAAGGTACTATGTACAAATATACTAAGTAGTACATTTGTTAATTAAATAATAACATAGTTATCATTTTTGTGGTGAGGGCCCTGAACACCTACTCTACTAGCAATGTCCAGGAATACGATATATTGTGATGAACTCGTCACCAGGCTGTACAACAGATCTCTTGAACCGACTCCTCCTGTCTACAACTGTAAATACACGTTCTCCGACAAACACCTCCCCCGACTCCTTCATCACCAGCCTCTGATAATGACTATTCTATCGTCCACTGCTGTGAGATCAACTTTTTTAGACTCCACCTAGGAGTGACATCATGTGGCATTTGTCTTTCTGTGCCTGGCTTATTTCACTTCACATAATGCTGTCCGTATTCAGCTCTGATGTCGCCAATCGCAGGATTTCATTCTGTTTTACGGCTGAATAGCACTCCTCCTTGGACACAGACCACACTTTCCTTACACATTCATCCACGGATGGACACTCAGGGTGCTTCCGTTATCTGGCTATTGTGAGCAGAGCTGCAATAAACCCAGGAGTGCAGATCTCTCTCCAACATCCTAATTTCATTTCCTGTGGCTGCATACCCAGGGGTGGGATGGATGGATCTTCACTAGCTGTGTGGAGCACATTCTCCACACATTATTTAGAAGGCTGCTGTTGGCAAGACTTGGCTCTCAGAACTGACTGTAGGGGGACCATCTGCACAGATGGTCCCAACTGTCTTGCTAACGTGTGAGAGTTAAAGCCCAAAATGTTCCAAAAATATGTATTTTTCTAAACACTGGATTCTACATAGAGACACTTCTGTTCCAGAACTCACAAGCTTATTAATTATAATATTTTTCATAGTGCTATAAAATCTGGAAAACATATAGGTAAATAAGTCCAACTTCCCAAAAATAAGATCAACGTAACATAAGTAGAATTAAATGTATATATTTTAAAATAAATAGCTGTATTCTGGATAAAATATCTGTCCAATATTTTATCTTTATCATCGGGAGCTAATAAAATAGGGCCTAATGGATGAAATGATTTCAGAATACTAGCTGGCGCAGTGTCTCAGGCCTGTAATCCCAGCACTTTGAACTCAGGAGTTGGAGACCAGCCTGGGCCACACAGTAAGACCCTATCTCAACAAAACATTAAAAAATTTGCAGGGCATGGTGGCATGTGCCTTTAGTCCCAGCTACTCTGGAGGCTGAGATGGGGGGGGATCACGTGAGCCCAGGAGACGGCGGCTGCAGGGAGCTACAATCATGTCACTGCACTCCAGCCCAGGCAACAGAGTGAGACCCCGTCTCAAAAACAAAACGAAACAATTTTATAATTCATCATAGACCTTTCTGATAAACAGATGATGATATTTTTAAAAAGTCAATGTATCATTTAAACCTTTTATTCAGAAATAAACAATCTCCCCCAAGGGAAGCACAGGGTTTTAGAAAATTCTCAGTCATTAAGCTTCTTTCGAGTAGCGTCACGATGCCTGTGAGGATTCTTCTGTGTCTTGGCTCCATATGCCACATCAGAGTATATCAAGGGATGCTCTCCCATGCCGGCATGGCACTCACTTTCTCTGAGTTTGGGAGGAGGTAATTTAGGTAAGCACTAAGTATCTATCCCTTAGCACCCCACCGGTAGACCAGAGTCATCCTCCAATTCTTGCAAATTTCAAATCAGTGAGGCCTGAACAAATGTATGAATCACTGAGGCCAGCATTAAAACACACCTTGGATTAAGTAAAAAAGCAAAACACCTAGGAGTGCTTTTTGTGAAAGGGGGATGTGGCTGGGCACAGTGGCTTACACCTGTAATCCCAGTGCTTTGGGAGGCTGGGGTGGGAGGATCATGTGAGCCCAGGAGTTCAAGGCTGTAGGGAGCCATGACTGTGCCCCTGCATTCCAGCCTGGACCAGAGAGACCGTGCCTCAAAAAAAAAAAAAGGCATGTGGTTATGAGATGCAACTTGACTTCATCCAGTCTCAGGGGCTGTGCAATCTGGAGAGCCTTACAGAAGCCCCCTGAGTGGCTGAGGAAGCAGTTAATAAAGGAGCAAAAGGTTAATAACCAAGTCTGGTGGCACTGGGCACTATTTCCTGGAAGCCTCCCCTCTGGAATCCCTAATGCCTCCAAGTGCTCCTCAGTCTTGTGTTCTCTGCTCTTCCCCCTCTTTTCCTGATTTTCCTTCCCTTTCCCGGCCCATTCCCCCCTGACCCTCTTTATTTCCCTCCCTGCCCTCACTTAACTGGTAACAATCCTGCCTGAGGTAGCTAACAAAAACACTTGTGATTAGTAACAGATTAGACAAAAATCAGGACTCATGAGAGACAAGAATAAAAGCAAGCTCCTGCAAAACTGTTACACAAAAAAAAACACAGACTAAACCCTCCAACATGGTGAACTACAAGTTCCACATTGGGCTGAATGTAGCAAACGAAGCCAAAAGGGGGGCAGTGAGTTTCAAGATCACACTAAGTCAGTTGCTTTGGATAGCATGACTTTCCTCAGTACTAGATCTGAAAGGAATTTCTCTCATAGGTCCTAATAAGAAGGATGCTGTGGGCCGGGCATGGTGGCTCACGCCTGTAATCCCAGCACTTTGGGAGGCTGAGGCAGGCAGATCACCTGAGGTCAGGAGTTCGAGACTGACCTGGCCAATATAGCAGAACTCTATCACTGCTAAAAATACAAAAATTAACCAGGCATGGTGACACGCACCTGGAGTCCCAGCTACTCGGAGGCTGAGGCAGGAGAACCACCTGAACCCAGGAGACAGAGGCTTGTAGTGAGCTGAGATCATGCCCAATGCCAGAGCCTGGGTGACAAAGCAAGACTCTTGTCTCAAAAAAAAAAAAAAAAAAAAAAGGAAGGATGCTGTTATTTAATAATTTCTTTTTTTATTTCTTCTCTTTTTCCACTTTCTAAGGGTTTAGAAAAGCAGACTGGATTTCAACATCCTTGCAATAAAGGCGCTACTAGGTTTCAAGTGACTGTTTATTACTGTTTGGCATTAAAGACACCAAAGCAGCATTTCATCAAAGCAATTCAGCAAAGGCCCAGTGGGGTCCAACTTCACAGCTCTCCGATGAATTGGCTTAAGAGTAGACCATGCAGAGGAACACATGCCAATTTCTGTCTCTAAACGTAGATAAGTCGGATGTTTTAAATTTCTCGAAGGAAAAGCCTCCTGGAGTTCGCTGCTTTTAAGCTGCATGTTAGTAAATCACTCTCAACCTTCTCTTCTGCAGGTCAGGGGCCCTTCACTTTTAAAAAGTCTCTATGGCAATCAAGTAACATGTTATTTTCTTCTGTTTTCAGGAATGAATGTATCTGGAGTTTGGCTAAAAGTCAGTTTCCTGCACAGATATCTTTCCACAATTCTTGGTGGAAGAGAGAGTAGCTGCCAAATTTTTAAATCTGTTCAACCATCAACACAATAATCAAGTGACTGTTCAGCCCCTGTTCATAACTTGGCCTCTTCAGTGTGGACGCCTGAGTGACTGTGGTGCTCACTGAGCAGTATCCCCTACGCTGACAGAAAATACACAGATGAGAGAAATTTAAGAGAAACTCAAGCTCCCTTGTTAGAAAAGAACCCTTAACAACAATTCTTACGCTTTGTGTTCATGGGCTCTTTGACAATTATAAAGGCTGTGAGTCCTTTCCTAGAAAAATACGTATGTATAAGATCTTGCATTCAATTTCAGGGGCTCAGAGAACCATGCCACAGACTCAGAACTATTCTGTGAGGATGGTCTACTGAGGCATTTCCCAGGTTGCATCTGTAGAACATTTCCCATGAGCTGATGGTCTACTGATCAGTAGACCATAAACACAAAGCCGTATCAAAGATGTTTTGGAAATACTAGGTGAAACACACACACACATTTACACTTCATCAAGGGAAGACTTTTCCAAACCCTAATACGCTAACACACACTATCATTCGATAATAGCCAACGGTAGGTGTGTTTCCTAAACTTATGTGAACCTTTTTGTGGGGTGGGGGGTGGTTCTGATAAGCATTTCCTGAAACTATGCTCCCTCAGGAGAGTTTGGGAAGAAAAGTCACCCTGAGGATACCTTTTTGATATAGACAGTCTCCAAGTTAGGAAAGTCTCGGTCCACACTCTTCCTCTTTTTCTCATCGGGCTCAGGGGCTCCTCCAGCCTAGCGCAGACTTCAATAAAACTACATGGATGAATGATGCATGCCACCCAGAGACCACTGTGGGAAATGGTTTTTAACCCAGTCTCCCCACCACCTTTGCCTCTCTCCCACCTCAGAAGACTCCCTCACTCGCTGTGTGTGGTCAGTCAATTCCATCTCAGACAATCTTTGACAGACAGAATCACCTCTTTAACCCACACTGCCCTGATATGGTTTGGCTGTGCCTCTCCCCAAATCTCACCTTGAATTGTAGCTCCCATAATCCCCACGTGTCGTGGGCAGGACCCAGTGGGAGGTAACTGAATCATGGGGGTGGGTTTTTTTCCCTGTGCTGTTCTCATGATAGTAAGTGTCACAAGATCCGATGGTTTGATAAAGGGAGCTCCCCTGCACATGCCCTCTTGCCTGCCACCATGTAAGACATGCCTTTGCTCCTCCTTTGCTTTCTGCCACCATTGTGAAACCTCCCCAGCCATGTGGAACTGAGTCCATTAAACCTCTTTTTCTTTATAAATTACCCAGTCTCGGGTATTTCTTCACAGCGGTATGAAAATGGATGAATACATTTCCTTATCATTGTTTTAATTATCCCAGGTACCTCAGAAAGGTTTTTCTCACTCTCTCTTGTTCCATCTGGGAATAAAAATAAGATTAGGCTGGGTGTGGTAGCTCAAGTCTGTAATCCTAACATTTTGGAAGGTGAGGCAGGTCGACTGCTTGACTTCAGGAGTTCAAGACCAGACTGGGCAACATATGAAACCCTGTCTCTACAAAAAATGCAAAAATTAGCAAGGAATAGTGATGTGCCCCTGTGGTCCCAGCTACTCAGGAGGCTGAGGTGGGAGCATCGCTGGAGCCTAGGCAGCAGGGCTTGCAGTGAGCTGAGATTGCGCCACTGCACTCCAGCCTGGGCGACAGAGTCAGACTCCATCTGAAAAAAAAAACATAGTAATTATAATGAATAATATTGGAGTTATGTTATCAATAAATTTGTATTACTTACTTTATCCAACTTTATTCTAAAACATTAGAGAGCTAGACTGCATTTTCAGAGAACCACTTTGAGTTCTACCTTGTGAATTAAGAATCTTCACCAAAACTGTTTCCATTTACCAAAGTTATTTTATATATTTTCTTATTTACGCAGCATCACTTAATGTATAAGCGTGAGGTTCACTCTTTCACTTATTTTACAACACATCCTTGTATATGTTGACAGACTGTACGGATTATGTAGTTCAATGTTTTATAATATCTATATATGTGTGCATACACATTATTATTTTTCTCCTACAAATGCAGAATATCTATAGTGGGTCCCAAAAGGTTTTTGCTCTCAGAACTGAGGAACTGTAACCTACCTGCTATTTATTGCACTGTTTTTCTGGGAAATATTATTCAACTGACTTATAAGCTTTCAGAATCATCATTTAAGGCTAAGTACTTCCTATTTTTTACATTATTAGATAAAACATCTCACACACACACACACACGCATGTGCGCCAGGGTTACTGGTTCTGGCTAAAGTGAAATGGTCTCTTTCACTAGGAAAGAGGATTTTTAAATAAATTCTTTGTTGATTATCCAAACCACAGTGTACGATACTAAGGAACTGAACCAAACTTTCTGGAAATGGTCCTGGAAATTGTTAGTCAATATCCATTTAAAGATTCACTAAAAGATGATAGGTTCTGGTTCCTCCTTCTCATTTAAAACGGGACCATGAGAATAAAAGCAAGGAAGAAAGCCCTAGAGTGAGTTTCTGTGGCTTGAGGATGGTGTTTTCTTTAGGATCATACAATCAAGTGTGAGGATCAAAACGCATCGGTTCCTTCACAGTTGGCCCCACTAGCATCCATTTCTTCCTCCCTGATCAGGGCACTTTGCTTCTTCCTCGGGGGAGTGCGATGGACTGAATGTTTGTGTCTTCCCAAAATTCCTATGTCGAAATCTCAATTCCCAATGTGACAGTATTAGAAGTGGGACCTCTGGAAGGTGATCAGCTCTTAAGAGTACAGTCCTCATGAATGGGATTATACACAGGTGCCCTTATTAAAGGGACCCCAGAGAGCAACTTGCCCTCTTTCCACCTTATAAGGATACAGCAAGATGTCAGCAGTCTACAATCCGAAGTGGCCCTCACATGCTGGCACCCTGATCTTGGACTTTCTCAGACTTTATGAGAAAGACATTGCTGTTGTTTACGGGCCACCTGTCCAGGGTACTTTGCTAGAGGAGCCTGAACTAAGGAACTATACCCGGTTTAGGTGGTGCGGAGCCCAGTACTTGACTCCAGGGGTGTATGAGCCATTTTCCCTTATTCGAGAGATTAGACATGTGACTCAAGATGGGCCAATAAGAGATGAAATGTTTCCTGGAACTAAAGAGAAAGAAGAGCTGTCTTCCTGGAGACATTTGCTAATTTGGCAGATGATAAGCCTGGAGCTCAGAGTGGGCCATCTTGCTGCCATATTGGGGACCCTTCCCTGCTTGAGAATAAAATTAACATAGAGGAAGAGCGCGGGGTGGGGGCAGTGGGGGAGGCCTAATGACATCATTGAGCATTTAGAGCCAGTTCTACCTGAAGATAACACTAATTCTGGACTTCATAAGGGTCAATAAAGTCCTTTTTTTTTTTTTTTTTGAGATGGTCTCACTGTCACCCAGGCTGGAGTACAGTGGTATAATCATGGCTCACTGCAGCCTCAAACTCCTGGGCTCAAGCAATCCTCCTGCCTCAGCCTCCCGAGTAGCTGGGACTACAGGTGTGTACCACCATGCCCAGCTATTTGTTTTAAATTCTTTTTTTAAAGATGAGGTCTTGCTATGTTGCCTAAGCTAGTCTCAGACTCCTAGCCTCAAGAGATCCTCCTGCCTTGGCCTCCCAAAGTGCAGGGACTGCAGATGTGAGCCACCACACTTAGCCACATTTCCCTTTTTTATGTAAGCCAGTCTGAGGTGAGTTCTGTCACTTGCAGCTGGAAGAGGAGTCGAAAGTCAACCTACTGGCCGGGGCGGTGGCTCACACCTGTAATCCCAGCACTTTGAGAGGCTGAGGTGGATGGATAACTTGAGGCCAGGAGCTCCAGACCAGCCTGGCCAAAAAGGCGAAACCCCATCTATACCAAAAAATACAAAAATTAGCTGGGTGTGGTGGTGCATGCCTGTAATCCCAGCTACTCGGGAGGGTGAGGCACCAGAACAGCTTGAACCTGGGAGGCGGAGGTTGCAGTGAGCCAAGATGGTGCCACTGCACTCCAGTCTGGGCAACACAGTGAGAGTCTGTCTCAAAGACTAAAGTCATATAAAAAGTCAATCTATTAACTGAAATGTAGATCCTTTTGCTAAGCAATTATTAGAAAAGTTCTGCTTCCATTTACAAAATAAAAAATTGTTATTCAATATCATTAAATATACCTTAGTACACAAATGTTATTAGAATTTCTCTACAAAACATGTAATAAATGACAGCAGCAATAAACTGTCTTGCTTATTTGAAACACTGATTCAATGTTGACTGCCCAAACATTCAGTAAGACAAGGAAAGATACAATGAGCTCTGGCCTGGCTGGAGACCATCTGTTGAATTCATACATAGGGAGGTATCTTAACTCTTTCAGGCCTTAGGTGAACCACAGAAGAGAATCACAGCAGAACAGCGGAATTGAAAGAGAATTAGGAATTATCCAGTCCAGTGGCTTTCCACTTTTTTTTTAACTGTGGCCCACAGAAAGAAACAGAAGGCAGCACACATGCCCCCATACAGAAACAAAAAAAGCTTTTCAAATCAATATGTACCCTTTCTATGTGCAATGCACTCTGATTTTAAAATCTGATGGTGACCATGCTTTTCTAAACCACTAATGGGTTTGGAAAACAGGTAAGAGATCCAGAAATCAAGGTAATTTACACCTAACGTTTCTCATTTAGTGAATGGTAGAGCCGAAACAAACACCTGGTGCCCATCCTGCTGTATTATATGAAAGAGAACAGCTGTTACCTACACACATCCCCAGACAGCAGGCTTCTGGCCAATCTTCTAAGTCTGGGAAAATGATTCAGGTGTCAGGCCTAAGGTTTACACTGGTACAGTGTCCAAGATTTTTAGGGCTACCTCAAGACCACTTAAGTGAAAACTCACATCTACCAGTGACCTTGAACTGGCCTGCATGGGAGATCATTTGGAGTTTGTGCCTACATGACCAACAGGCAAAACTGAACCGAAGGCACGGAGTAGGATCAGGTTTGTCTTGGGCTCGAAGAAACACACAGTCTCCTCACCCTATCCAATGAGTAGCACCACGCTGGGTAATTTCTTTGCAACTAACAGTTATGTATGAAACTTCAATTCCCAGATGGTATTATGCTAGGTATAGTAGAAGACACAGCTTTGGTGCCGCCCCTCCACACCTCATAAGCAGCAGCTAATCTAATCTGGGAGGTGAGAAAGGCTTCATTAATGAGATAAGACTTGAGTGAGGCTCAGAGAAAAAAGAGATAGAAGTGAACATGGAGCATGGGTGAGGGTAGGCACACCAGCACCCCAGCCTGACTGCGAGTGACGGGGGCTCCTGCCATGTGGCTGGGGGCGAGTCGAGGCTGGCTGGAGCCTGAAATATGACTTAGGGGATGGTGAAAGTCAGGTCAAACAAGAAAGGTGAAAAACATGGAGAGACTGATTAATTTTAGTAGTTGATAAATGTTAGTTTAATATAACGGAGAAATTTATTTACATGGCTTATGATCACTTTCAATATTACAAAAACATTATATAGCTTTACAATCAGCACTTCAACTCCTAGAACCATTTACCCTGGTTAAACTCCTTATACTTTACCTTAGTTATTAGTTTTAATTTGCTAACCAGCTGATGTATATAAGGTGTTTCAAAGATGAGTTGACCAGTCTGTCCACACTGTGTCTAAAGCTATGCTCTATTTTCAACGTTTACAAGACAATATAAAATTAGGCAAATTACACGCATCATGATACTTTCTAAACTAAAATTTCAGTTAGTATATGAAAGGAACTTTACCGAAATGAACCATTAAACAAGATCATACTGACATTCTCTTCCTTCACTCTTTTTTTTTTTTTTTGAATCAGAGTCTTGTTCTGTTGCCCAGGCTGAAGGGCAGTGGCATGATCACGGCTCACTGCAGCCTTGAACTCCTGGGCTCAAGTGATCCTTCCGCCTTGGCCTCCCAAAATGCAGAGATTAGAGGTGAAAGCCACCACGCCCGGCTATTTTTTGTTTTGTTTTATTGAGACGGGGTGTCACTCTGTTGCTCAGGATGGAGTGCAATGGCACAATCACAGCTCACTGCAACCTCCATCTTCTGGGCTCAGGTGATCCTCCCACCTCAGCCTCCTGAGTAGCTGGGACTATAGGCATGTACCGCCACGCCTGGCTAAATTTTGTATTTTTTTTGTAGAGACGGGGTTTCTCCATGTTGCCTGGGCTGGTCTTGAACTCCTAGGCTCAAGTGATCCCCCGCCTTGGCCTCCCAAAGTGCTAGGATTACAGGTGTGAGCCACAGCACCCGGCCCTATTTTTAAAGCCACTATTCACAAGTTATTATCATCATACATACACTGCTTGTGGGGTGAAGAGTAATCATTCATCTTCTTGTCTGTCATGTAAACCCAAATGCAGTCGCATCAGAGAACAGCAAAGAAAAGACGGTCATTTGACTTCAGGCCAGTTCATTCAAGAAGAGGATAGGACTATAACTGAAGGTCTCCATGACTATGAAGGCCAACGTCCCCATGACATGATGTGACACTATCCATCGGTGTCACCCAGCAGGCTAACAAGCACTTCCAAAATGTTTAATGTGACTAATATTAACACACGGTCTTTAATGTAATTGAATACATCACATCTGGAATTCTCCCACCATCACCCCTGTAATCTCAGCACTTTGGGAGGCCGAGGAAGGTGGATCACTTGAGCTCATGAGTTTGAGCCCAGTCCCATCGCCACAAAAAATACAACAAATTAGCCAGGCATGGTGGTGTGCACCTGTAGTCCCAGCTATGCAGGAGGCTGAGGTGGGAGGATCACCTGAGCCTGGGAGATGGAGGCTGCACTGCACTTAGCCATGACCATGCCACTGTATTCCAGCCTGGGCAAGAGTGAAACCCTGTTTCAAAAAGAACCTCACACCCTTCACTCGGAAAACTTTCATGTCAACCAATTATTTAACTTCACGATCTTTCTCATATGAAGTCAATAATTCTCAGTTCCACCTGTTATCCACGTGCTGGCTTCTAGAACAGCCCCACATGAATATATTAAAGGAGCGACAGCTTAGTGAAGGCTCAGTTCAGTCCTAAATAGAAGACTGAAGAGAAACCTGAAATAATGCATCTGCCAGGGTAACACCAAAGCCAAAGCCTTAAATACTACAAGACTGTTATTAACGACTGTATGTAAGACTGCATGAAACACTGTATTTCCATTTGGGTTGTCCAGATTGTAATTAATCAGGACGACCTCGACAAGGTCCCTCAGGAATACACAGCCGTTCTCTGCTTGTTTTCACTACTAGGTTAAATTTATTTATGAAATACATACCCTGTAAGTAAGTGCTATTTTCTCGAACATTAAACATTATTACTCTCTAAATCTAATACAAAGAAAAGAGAAACATAAATTTATTTGCTAGTGCCTAATTCTGGTCTTGGAATAGCAACTATCTTCTTCTAAACACACAGCAGGAAAAGTGCATCTGCATAATGCATTTCTCTTGACCCGGTTCCCGGCAATAGTTTCTCGATAAGACACAGATTCTGTAGGGAAACTGAACAGTTTCTCAAAGCAGGAAGAGAAGAAGACTCCTTTGTATGTAGAGCCACACATTTTATCGATAAAACTTGGGAGCACAATTTAAAAATGTCAGGGTTTGGCCTCACTGGTGGAAAAAATATAATGCATTCATTCAAACAACCAAACAAACACATGAGGCACTTCTGTGGTTCTCTGAGGGCACCTCTCACGTTCACTGAGTCGTTAGATACATCAGGCTACCAAGCGAAATCGTATCAAGTAAACGTGGGCAAAACAGAAAATGGACTTTAAAATTGTCGTCCTTCCCTGGTGAGGCAACTGTTTAAGAAGATAAGTCTGCAAGAATATCATCATTTCAGAAATCTGTTCTGATACCTGATTTGTAGGGAAAACGCTTTTGATGTCTGCAGTAATCTACAGAAATCGAAAAAGTCTCAAACACCCGAATGCCGTCAGAGCCGCCTCTAGCGAGGCGCAATACCTAGAAGCTAAATCATGAGAGGTCCAAAAACGCGAAAAGGCCACCCCGAGCGTCTATCCTGGCCCATCTGCGCGTGGAACGTGCTCTCCTGTCGCCAGTCTGCAGGGAAGCAAAGCTCTCAGAAGTTCTCCTGGGCCTTCTGTCCACTTTCGGGACTGCACTCTGCGCGCCGGTGAATCCAGCGTCCCTCCCCTCCGCTGTGCTGCAGGCAGAGGCAGCCCCCGCCGCCGGGTCCCGCACCCCGCCTTGGAGCGCAGGGCTGTGTCCCCACCTCGTCCTGCACCTGCCGGCCCAGGGACACTGGGAGCCCCGCGGGCCCCGCCGCGGGATGGGGGCGGCGCTGGGTCCCAAAAGCCCAAGGCGAGGAGGCGCCACGCGCCCCGAACACACCCGCCGCAGGCCAGGCCCCCGCGCGCCCCGACACCGCCCCAGCCCCGCCCGCGCGCTCCCGACACGCGCGTCCCCGCCCTCGCTCCGGCACAGACACGCGCGGGCGTCCAAGCACCGCTCGAGAAGCGCATCCGGCCCGCGCGCGCACCCGGACACGCGTGGCTCTCACCCGCCGCACACGCCCCTCGCACAAACAAACGCGCGCCCCTCACGCCCTCAGCCACTCCAGGCACATGGCCCGGTGCCCCACGCACGTTCGGGCGTCGACACACTAGCGGCACGAACACGCGTGGCTCCCACCCACTCGTCGCCCACAGCATCCCCTCCCCGCAACCCCTCGCACTTCACACTCACTTCCCACTCGCCCCAGAAACACGCCCCTCACACCGGGCGCGCCATGCCCGCATCCTCACACTCCCCACTCGCGCCAGAAACGCGCGCGCCCTCGCGGCTCCTCCTCGCCACGCGTAAACACGCCGGCCCGCGCACGCTCCCCCGGCCTGGTCCCGCACACTCGCGCCAGAAACACGCGTGGCCGCGCACCACGCCCCCGGCCCGCGAGCACGCGTGCCCCCCACGCCCTGGCCCCGCGCGCGCCCCCGCCGGCCACCGCCCTCGCCCGCACGCGCCCGCCGCCTCGCCCGCGCCGCCGCTCACTCACCCGGACCTGCTGAGCTCGGCTCCCGCTCCGTCAGGCTCGCGCCGAGCCGCCGCTCCCTGGCTCCCGCGCCCCGCCCGGCCCCGCCCGGCCCGGCCCAGCGCCCGCTCAGCTCCACTCGCCGCAGCTGGAACGACTCGCGGGGCTCCGGGTACCGCGGTCTCCCCGCCACTGCCCGAGTGCGCCGCCCGGACCAATGGCGAGGCGCAGCGGTGAGCTCATCGGGCCCGGTCCCGCCCCCCACGGCCGCGCGGCCCAATCGGACGGCGCGACGTCACCCGGAGCCGGGCAGAGGCAGGTGCGGGGCGCGGAGCCGTTCGGCGCGGGGACTGCGCCGGAACTGCGCCCGAGCCGCGCTGGACGGCGGGGGCCCGGCCGGAGGGTGCGGGCGGCGCGCGGCGCGGGCGTACCCGCGCGAATCCTGGGTCCCGGCCCCTCGCGACGCGATCCCCGCCGTCCCGTCCGCCCGGCTCAGCGCAGCCCGCGATGGGGGCGGCCACGGTCCCCCTCGAGGCCGGACGGCTCCGACCCCGACGGCGGCGCCCGCTGCCGGGCCCGACGGCCCCAGGAGCCCCTTGCGGGCCGCCCGCTCCCTTTCCCCGCGGGGCCGCCCCGCGCCTGCCCTGCCCACCTCCCCGCGCCGTCGGGGCCGCCCGGAGCTCCGCGCTGAGGGCCCCGCGTTCCCGGGCTCGGGCTCCCTGCGCGGCCCCGGCGCGCCCTGCGGCGGCGGCGGCGTCTGCAATGCAGCCGGCGGGAGGAGCCGGCGCTGCGCAGCGAGCGGGGGAGCGCGGGGGCCGGGCGGGAGGAGGGGGCCGAGAGCCGAGGACCCAGGGAGGGCCGGGGCGGGGCGGGGCGGAGAACGGTGGGCGGGGACGACGGCGGCGGCTCCGGCTTTGGGGGGCTGCGGCGCTCGACCCCCCTTAGCTGGAGTCTGGGCCTCCGCCCACCCTTTGGGTCTAACCTCCGCGGTCCAAAGTTCCAGCTCTGGCCCTGCGCGCTTGGGGACTTCTGAGTGGGTCCTCTCGCCGCGGCTACAAACCCCAAGCCGCACCTCTTCATCGAGGCTCAGGTCTCCGCGCAGCCGTCCCGAGCGGACCCCCTTTCGGTCTTCCTTCCCTGTGCTGTTTGCAGTCCCCACCGGCTCGCGCAAGAAAGTGCCTGACCCCAGGCCTGCGATGAGACCGCCTGTTTTGTTTTTGTTTATATATATACATAGTCAATTATCTGTAAAATCGGCCATGCCTCTGCCATCTGGGTAAAAAGGTGTCTCAACCTTGTGGGTGGAGTCTCTTTCTGACCCTACCCAAACGCACACAGAAACAACCCCAACATTTGCAGAGCCCTTAAGCCTGTACACCCAATGAGGAATCGCTGGTTAGAGGCCGCGTGAAGGACACCCTGACCAAGCTGGGTCCTGCCGGTGCCGGTAGATCGTCCATGGCTTCCCTTGGGGGCTCCACCCACTGTAAACCGAGCAAGTTCAGCTCCTGTTCCCAAGCCTGTCCTGGCAAAGCCCCAGTACTTATTCCAATCCTGCTCTAGGTCAGTATTCCCTCTGCACTTGTCTCAACCGCTCCCCGCCCCCGTGCCCCCACACAGGACCCCCTTTACCCACCCCCCCCAACAACTCTGCTATGCACTTCCTCCCCTTTATCTGCTAGGGAGACTCCTATGCATTATCAAGGTCCAGCTCAAACCTGGCCGCCCCTCAGTGGCTTTTCCTGACGCCCTCAGCAGAACCGAACCTGCAGCTTTGTTATGTTGGTGTGGTAGTACACAGTGAGGGGGTTCTGTTTGTTTCCAGGGCGGCAATGAAAGAGTCATCAGCGACACGTGGGAAACAACCGCCTGGGTTCAGAGTGGGCTCTTGCTAGCTGTGCGCCCCTCTCTCTGTGCTTTCGTATCTGTGGGGCGAGAGTTAAAGGAATCAATAGGTGGAAGTGCATGTACTAGTGCCTGGCACTGAAGTACATTCAAAGTTGGCTACCGTTGCCAACTTTGCCAAAACAGGGTACCTGACGGTGAGGAGTAGTGGCTGGAGGCTAGGGTGGGGTTGGCTTCTGGTTTCTGGTGCTGTTTTAGTCTCGACCTGGGCACTGGTTTTGGTTTGTGAAAACTCATTGAGTTGCATACTAAGAATATGTGGACTTTTCCATATGTCCAGCAAATTTCCATATGTCCAGCATACATTAATAAAAAGTGTTTCTAAATGTTAGTTGTTTTTAGCTAACAGCCAGACAACCCTCGTCTCCTAGAGAACAAGAACAGAGCCTGACTTATCCCAGTAGCTTGCACAGTGCTGTCTGGGCACACTCAAGGGCTCAGCTGATGGTTGTTGAATTGCTCTGAATGGATTGTGAGCAAGACACCAGCAGGGGTGGAGGCTGACTTGAGAGACAGCGCCTACCTCTATAGGCTGAAGTGCGGGGAACTCACGGTGATTTGGATCCAGTTCAGTCACCTGAAGCCCAGTTAAAGAGAAGGAATCCCCAGTCTTTCTCTCTCAGGTGGGGAAGTTCTTTCTCCTGGTTTTGTTTTGTTTTGTTTTGTTTGTTTGTTTTGGCAGATGCAGGGTTCAGCCCTGGCATCCCAGTGTCTGAGGAGGGGCCTCAAGGATACCCACAACCCCTCACCCTTCCTCCAGCAGCCCCACCTCTGTCGGGCAGGTGGGACAGGTGGGGTCGTGGCTGCAGTAGCCCAGGAGGCACTGGCTGAGCCCTGCTGAGTGGGTTGGGGTCAGGAGCCGCCTGGGGTGACGTTTCTGCATGGATACTGTCCTGGTACTGTTCCTCAGCTGGGCTCCTCCTGGAGTGCCTACTACTTTGAGTCCTCGCTGCACCACAGGAGTGGGAGGCTTCCTTGGGCCTCTTTCTTGGAAAGTCAGAGCTAGGGTGGAATGAGCCGGGTACTCCTGAGGCAAGCCCCGAGCTCTGCCAGCGCCCTCGAACCAAATCTCCATAGGCGGTTCCTTGTGGTATTTGTGTTCCTTTCTTCCAAGTTAGAAAATGAGAGTAAGGCATGCACGTGATCCAAGCATATTGTTACACCGGGTTTTTATTGGGCTTTGAGTATACCTGGGTTGTTTTGTAAAGAGAAAAAGAAAACTTGTCTGAGTTATGAGTCCATTGGCAGGACCCAGATCAAAGGCAGTTTTTGTCCCGTAAAGCAGATACAGCCAGGCACAGTGGCTCACACTTGTACTCCCAGTACTTTAGGAGGCCGAGGCAGGAGGATCACTGGAGCCCAGGAGTTTGAGACCAGCCTGGGCAACATAGTGAGACCTCTCTACAATTTTTTTTTTTTTTTAAATTAGCTGGGTGTGGTGGTGTGTGCCTATAGTCCTCGCTATTGGGGAGGCTGAGGTGAGAGTATTGCTTGAGCCCAGGAGGTTGAGGCTGCAGTAAGCCATGATCACGCCACTGTATTCCAGCCTGGGCAACAGTACAAGACCCTGTCTTGAAAAGGGGGGGAAAAGCAGATACAGGGAGTTGCTGTCTCAGCCCTAACCCTGCTGAGGGTCTCAGGATGAACCCAGGGGATGGATCCTGTTGCAGAGGAGGCAGAAGGGAACTTGAGTCTGATGGCGGCCTATTATCTGCCTGCTGTTGTGCTAGGCACTCACTTACAGTGCTGCTAATTCTCCTGCAGGTAGGATATTCCACAGAGGGTAAGACAAAGGCTTCACAAAGTCGGATAACTTGCTCAAAGCCACACAGCTGGGAAGCAGTGGGATCTGGATTTCAACTTCAGAGACTGTGCTCATTCTGCCCTATTTCAAGCACCTAAAACCTCTTACCATTAAGCAGATATCATTGTTTAACAGAACAGTCTGGAAATTTCTACAAAGGATTTTTTTTTTTTGAGACAGGATCTCACTCTTGCCCAGGCTGGAGTGCAGTGCCGTGATGTTGGCTCGATGCAGCCTCACCCTCTACAAAGGAATTTTACTACAGTAATTACAGTTCAAGATGCACAACAGAAAATCCAAACCAACTGATTTCATTACACCTGTTACATTTCAATACACTCCAGGGAAATAGTGATCATTAATATTATATACCAAATATTCCTGGTTGCTGTCCCTGGGGGTGCTTTGCACTGGCCTGAACACTTTGAAGTTAGATATGACCCTGTGACTTTTTGGGTCAATGAAATATGAGTAAATCTGATGTGTATTATTATAGCTAGAAGCTTTAAGAGCCAGTAACCTGCCCATCACATTCTTTCCCCCAGCCCTGGCAATTGTGCAAGTTTGTTTATAGGAAGAGATAGCCTCTGCCAGCCTGGGCCTCTGTGTGACCATGATGAGCAGGGCTCTGCCTAGCAATTGGAGTTGGACTTGTACCATGAATGGGAAATTCAGTCCTGAGATTGAATTAGTTGTTACTGCAGCATAATCTAACCTCTCCTGTCTGATAAGAAATCAGAAGTTTCTGCATATATCAACTTCCAGCAAAAGAAAAAAAATCATAGGATTCTGCTCAAACTGAGTGGCAATTTAAAAATAAGAGCAAGATACATACGCAGTATAATTTTTAAGGCCTGAAGAAGTAGAAAACATTTTAAAAAGCCACAGATAAAGCTGACAAGGCAATTCAATGGGGAAAGAATAGTTTTCAATAAATGGGGCTAGGACAATGAGCTATCCACATGAAAAAGAATGAAGTCAAACCCCTGCCTCACACCATATATAAAATGTAACTCTCAGTGGATCAAAGACCTAAATATAAGAGGTAAAGCTACAAAACTATTAGAAAAAACTTTGTCAGTAAACCTTCATGACCTTGGATTTAGCAATAGTTTCTTAAATATATCAAAAGCACAAACAATCAAAGGAAAAAATAAATTGAACATTATCAAAATTAAAAACCTTTGTACTTCAAAGGGCAACATCAAGAAGTAAAAAGACATTTCACTAAAAGGGAGAAAATATTTGCAAATCTCATATCTCATAAGGGACTTGTATCTCGACTATAAAGAGAACTCTTAGGAGCTGAAAATAACTCAATTTTTTAAATGGGCAAAGTATCTGAATAGACATTTCTCCAAAGAATAGCTATAATAAAGGCATAAAAAGATGCTCAACATTTGAGGAAATCAAAGTCACTGAGGAGATGCAAATCAAAACCACGAGATACCACTTCACACCCACTAAGTGACTATAATCAAAAAAGACAGACAATAACAAGTGTTGGCAAGGATGTGGAGAAATTTGAACCCTTATACACTGCTAGCGGAAATGTAAAATGGTGCAGCCACTTAGGAAAACAGTCTGGCAGTTCTTCGAAAGCTTAAGCATAAGAGTTATGATGTGACTCAGCCATTCCATTCCTAGGTATATATCCAAGAGATTGAAAACAGATGTCCATAGGTATGAACATCTGGCAATAAAAATAATGAAATACTGATACATGCTACATCATGGGTGAACCTTAAAAACATCATGCTAAGTGCAAGAAGTCAGCCACAAGACCGTACATCGTATTATATCGTTTATAGAAAATGTCCACATTAGGAAAGTTTACGATGACAGAAAGTAGATCAATTGTTGCTTAGGGAGGGTGGTGGTGGGGAGCTAGGAGGAATGGGGAGTGACCCTGGTTCGTGGGTGCCAGGATTTCTTTCTTAGGGGGGATGAAAATCTTCTAAAATTAGTTTGTGGTGATGACCGCACAACGCTGTGAAAATACTCAGAAACTTTGACTTGTACTTCAAATAGGCAAATTGTAGGGTATGTTAATTATATCTCAATAAAGCTGTAACACTCACACATAGACAAAGGAGAAGAGAGGCCGGGCACAGTGGCTTATGCCTGTAATCCCAGCACTTTGGGAGGCCGAGGTGTGTGGATCAGCTAAGGTCAGGAGTTTGAGACCAGCCTGGCCAACATAGTGAAACCCCATCTCTACTAAAAAAGTTAGCTGGGCATGGTGGTGCATGCCTGTAATCCCAACTACTCAGGAGGCTGAAGCAGGAGAATCGCTTGAACCTGGGAGTCAGAGGTTGCGGTGAGCTGAGATCGCGCCATTGCACTCCAGCCTGGGCAACAAGAGTGAAACTCCGTCTCAAAAAAAAAAAAAAAAAAAAAAAAAAAAAGAAAAGGTGAGAGGAAGAATGAAGACGTATATACTTGAGAAAAGAAGACTGACCAGTGAGAGCTAGGCCCAGGTCAGGAGGGTCTCATGGCTGATCCTCCCAGTGAGTCGGTCTGGGCCTATGTGGGGTACAGTGGCAGGAGGGGAATCTGAATAGACAGGCCCTGTCCCATGACTACTCAGTGAGAAGATGAGACTGACACAGGGGGAGGCCTTGAGTCACATGATGGTGACTCCCAAGGGCAGAAGGTGTCAGAAGACAGGCAGTTTCTCACAGTGCCTCTGGAGGTCGTGAAAAAGCCAGGGGTGAATCTGTGAAGCCCCTGCTGGCCATGATGATGTCCCTGACCGCTGGGGATCCTGGTGAGAACAGTGTTCAGAACTTGGGGTTCTCCTTGCAGATCACAACGGTTGGCTGATTTGGGGGCCAAAGAGGGGTTTGCAGAGAGCCTCAAACATCTCCAGCTGGCCCGCACCCATCAGGGCCCCTGGGCTGTCCGGGAAGAGGGAGGTGCTGAGGTCAGGGACAGGGTCGTGGCCTGCGGTCAGCAGCCTGGGCTCTGGTTCTAGCTCCCCCCCCGCCCCAGAACTACCTGTATGGCAAGCTCCTTTCCCTTCTTGTGCCTCAGTTTCCTCCTCTGTAAAATCGAGTTTAGACCATACCACAAGGTTGCCCAGACTGCAGCCAGTGGGCCGCATGCAGCCCAGGACAGCTTTGAATGTGGCCCAAAATTTGTAAACTTTCATAAATCATTATGAGATTTTTTGTGAATATTTTATTTTATTTTTTTAGCTAATCAGTTAGTGTTAGTGTATTTTGTACGTAATCCAAGACAATTCTTCCAGTGTGGCCAAAGGAAGCCAAAAGATTGGACGCCCTGGACTAGAGCCTTAACATAATTCTTTTAAAATCCTGTTTAATCCAAATCCGTTGTTGTTGTTGACGGGACAGGTCTAAGACTGTGTGGGATGGGTCACAGTGCATGGCCAGCATGACCTGACAGAGCACGTGCCCCTGTGCTTCAGCTAGAGGGACTCTGGGCTTAAGATGATCCGTCCCACGAGTCTAGTTGCATGCGTGAGCCTGGCCAACTTACGGCATCAAGAGAACGTACCCCCATTCTCATCATTTAGAGCCACTCAGCTTTGGACTGGCTTGTTATATGGCAAGAAATAACTGGCCCCATCAATGATGTGGAAGGTGGTGGGGAGAAAAGGTGTTTGCTACCAGGACATGCCATGATTGGCATCACCCTGGGGAGGGGCCAGCTTTAATATGGAGGGAGGAAGGGGTGCATTAGCCATCAGCCTGAGTTTCTCCTAATGGACGTAATGCAGGAAAGAATCCAAAGAAGTGGGGTTAAACCACCTTCAACTCACTCTCCCTGGCTGATACAGGCCCATCCATCCCCGCAGCAACCCCCACCAGGCCCCCACTCTTAACATACATGTTGGATGATAAAATACACAGCGATTCTCCCCATTGAAGTGGGGGAAATGCAGACATCTCTGCTGTGAAGGGGGGACAGGATACAAAGGGTGGATCGTCCCACATCAGTTCAGGTGGTGGGAGGGCATGGTGATAAGGTACTCACTGGGCTTCCATGCCAGATGGCGCTGAGTTGAATCCCTAGCTGTGTGACACAGGACAAGTCACTTGACCCCTCTAAGATTCACATTCCTCATCAGTAGAATGGGGATGAAAAGATCTCCTGGAATGCGGCTGGGATGACATCGGATAATAAACGTAAGTGGATAGCCCAGGGCCTGGCAGGCACTCAGTGAGGGCTCAGGGGATACAACCCAGAAGTCACCATCACTTTGGGGCCTCCTGTCCTCGTGATATGCTCCAGACCTTTCGGGGGTGGCAGATGCCTTCCTGCCACAGTTTCCTCCCTACGCTGTTAGAATGAGCTTGCCTTTCCTACACACACAGTAGCTGTCGGGGGGGAGCTGGCCAGGATGCCCTAGGCACAGTGAGTAATCCCACACAGATGCAAGAGAGGTGTCCTAACCAGATCTTATTCCGTAGCCATTCAGGACTAGCTGGGGTGAGAAGACCCAGGCCCAGACCTCTTAGTATGCACTGGTTTAACTCACAGGTCCCACCCAGCCCAGCCTGCACCAGCAGAGCGATCACTCTTTCTTCTAAGCAAGAATTCTCACACTTCTGTGCACCTCTTTACCTGGCTGAGGGCTCACAAATCCTCCTGTGCAGAGCGTGTGGGCTGCCACAGCCTCCTCCATGGCTCTCTGTTCAGGGTCCAACCCTTCTCAAGCTCCTGAGAGGTGCTCAGGATACCCCAGTCTTCAGGTCTGAGACAGTGTCAGAGGCCCTGCGGGGCTACAGTCAACTTTTCCATGAGCAGAAAGACCCAGCTGAGCCTTCAAAGAGGATGCTGTGTGCCCTACAGCCCAGTAGAGTCACAATGGTCAATGAACATTTTAGAAAGGTACACTCCAAAAATGTACTAATTCAAGCTGTCATGGTGTGTCTTTCTTACAAAGCTGATACCATTTATTAAAAAAAAAACAAAACAAAACCGTAGAGATCTAATGAAAGAGAAACACGTGTGTTCTCTTATAGGCAACAACGGAATCAAAAGACCCAACATTTACAAGGAAGCCATTTTGAAATCACCATCCTCACAGCTGCTGTCAGGTACCCGTCAAAACGAGAGCTGGAAAGTTGTCCTTTTAGGGAAGCAACTAGCTACTACCTAAGCATAATAAGTACCAAGGTCATGATGAGAGGAGCTATGCTGCTGCAAGAGAGAGCGAGCGATCACAAAGGAAGGCCCAATTATGTGCAAGTGCATTTTAAATGACAGCCGTCTCCTGCACCAGGGGGAGGCAGAGCTGACATATTTAGTTCAGGGAGCATTTGCAGATATCTTAGGTGCTAAATGACATTGCTTAGGAAAAAAAAAAGTGGCCAGGGAAAAGCACAGACGTGTCGCGCGCACACACACGTCCCCCACCCCCTGCTGATCCCTCTTTGGCACCCAGGGTCCCTTTTTCACTGTGGCCCCTCAGGGTGCAGCCACGGTCCCACGCAGGCCAGCAGCTCACTGGCTCCAGAACCAGCGAAGTGGAGGCTGTCCCCTGCTTGGCTCTGCTGCCCCCAGGGCCTAAGGAGTATCTGTGTCCAAAGTGAAATACCATGGATCACGCTCTGTCTGCAGAGTGGGGACAAGAAACAGCCACACCCAAGTCTCATTTGGTCTCAACTCACTTTCAAGTGACTTGGAATAATGCCAGGGCCTTTCACCAACTACACAAATGAGCACCCACTCACTTTCTTACTGGGAATGAAGATACGAGAACACCAGGGGAGGAATGATGTCTTTGAGTGCCACTGGGGGGCTTGGAGCGTCAGGCTCCCTGCCGCACCCTCATCTCTCTGCTCAGAGCTCGCTCTTGCCGGCTGCTTTCCAGGGGTGGGGTGTAAAGACTCATGATGGGTGCATCAGTCATTTTCAAGTTCCAGAGTTCCAGGGGCTTCCTGCGCCTCAGGCCACACCTCGTGGGGCTGTGTGTGCCGCGTTTCTGGGCTGGCTCCGTAACACCTCTGTGCAGGTCCTGTTCAGAGCTATCTACCCGTTTCTCCTGGCTTTAAGCTTCCCGGGTGACCCAGACCAGACCTTCTGATGTCATAATACAGATCATGGAGCTTATAAAATTGAGCACTGATGCATTTTTTATGCCTTAGGAATTACACGGAACTGTTAACGTCCTGGAAAATGGCTGAATGCTGCATCAGTAGCTTTCCTTTCCCTTAAGAGTGAATTATGGAGCAGGAATGCTCTCTCCCCAGGTCCCCACTCTGGCTCAGAGATCCCTGTCTGCACCCCGCTGGGCACTACTTGCAAGGTCAAATCCATTCCTATCAGTGTTGAGGAGGGGAAGAGAAGTCTTGTTGGAGAAGGTCAGCCATCGAGGAGGGGACACTGGTTCTAGGGCTTCCTTCAGCCTCCCAGCCCCCGGTGCTGGAGAGGGAGACGGCAGGGAGGGCCAGAGAGAGGGAGCTGGCGGCTCAAAATGGAGCCATTCACAGCCCCACGCAGTAAATGGAGCCGTCAGGAAGACACTTGACTGGGAGGAAAGCATTGCTGCAGCCAGGGGTGCCGTCTGCAGGAGGGGAGACAGGAGGCAGTGTTGTTTCCAGGGCAGCATGGACCATGGCACAGGGCAGCAATTGAAAAAGGTGATTGGAATCATATGTTAGAATAATAACCTTAGCAGTCAAAGGCACCTGGAATTTCTCATTTAATTTCACATTTTAGGTGGACTGATCTGTAATTTAGTTAATTTCACATCTCCACCCAGGAGAACTGGAGTTTGCACAATATTTTCTGCAGAAGACAAAGTATTCACCCAAACTGTTTCTCATAGTAAAATGTGTTCTTTGTCCCCTAAGAACTGCAGAATACTATGTAAGATCCGTGTAGGGGCAATGCTTTAAAAACAACAACAAACACCTCAGACACACGACACCCATTTTCTCCCTCGATAAATATACAAAAAGAATCTGGTCTCTGGGGTGAGGAGCAGGGGAAGGAGGTGAGAGCAGGTGGGTGCAGAGGAGTGGGAAGGTACCATTTTGTGTAGGAAAGAATTTAACTTTGCCCAAATAGAGATCTGACTTTTGTCCTCACCTTCTGGGAGGTGAACTCTAAGCCCTTGGAATATCATGCCTGATTGGACTTTCTTTGTTTGCCTTTGTCTGGGTCCTTGGGTCACAGAATGGTCTAACCACATGATTTAGCGTAGGTGCTGGCTATACTGGATAGGTTTAGGGGAGGGGGCTGGTTGTGCCAGAAGACCAACAATGTGACTTAGGGTGGGGGCTTTGGGTCATGTGGTATTAGCTGACTCTGGAAGAGCTGGAGAGGCAGGTCAGTCACTTGGGCAGTCACCTGTGTGATGGAGCCCCAATAAAAACTCTGAACACTGGGGCTCTGGTGAGCTGCCCTGGATGGCAGTAGTCCATGGGTACTGTCCCATATCAATGCCAGGAAAGTCATGCTTTTCATGACTCCACAGGGGAAGAGGACAGTGGAAGCTCCATGTCTGGCACCTTCCTGGACTCTGCTCTATGCCCTTCCTCCCTTGGCTGATTTTAATCTGTATCCTTTTGATGTAATAGAGTGCAACTATGCACACGAGAGCTTTTGGTGAGTTCTGAGTCCTTTCAGTGAATTATCAAACCTGAGAGTGGTGTAGGGGACCCCTCGAAGTTGGTGCAGAAATAAGGGTGGTCTTATGTGGATGGTGGCTAACTTGACAGGTGACACAGACAATTATTGAGCATTCCTGCTCCATAATTCACCCTTAAGGGAAAGGAAAGCTACAGATCCAGCATTCAGCCATGTTCCAAGACATTAATGATCCAGTGTAATCCCTTTAACTTGACAGGTGGCTAACTGATGTGGATTGGCTGTGTCCCCACCCAAATCTCATCTTGAATTCCCACGTGTTGTGGGAGGGACCTGGTGGGAAATAACTGAATCATGGGGGTAAGTCTTTCCCATGCTGTTCTCATGATAGTGAATAAATCTCATGAGATCTGATGGTTTTAAAAAGAGGAGTTCCCCTGCACCAGCTCTCTCTCTTTGCCTGCCGCCATCCATGTAAGATGTGATGTGACTTGCTCCTCCTTGCCTTCTGCCATGACTGGGAGCCTTCGCCAGTCATCTGGACCTGTAAGTCCAATTAAACCTCTTTCTTTTGTAAATTACCCAGTCTTGGGTATGTCTTTATCAGCGGCTTGGAAACAGACTAACGCATTAACACTTGCACATTCTTCCTACATATGAGAGAGCACTCCTATGAACACGTATTACAGTTTTGATACAAATTGGCCCCTGTCAAGTGTGTTCCCTCCTGATGGAGGCACAGAGGGGCTCCCTTGGCTTCTCACACCTCCCTCACCCTCAAGCACTCATCACACCAATTGTGTTGTCCTATGTGCCTCCTGCCCTGGACTATGAGCTCCTG
Organism: Ateles fusciceps; assembly: GCA_036589455.1. NCBI lineage: Eukaryota > Metazoa > Chordata > Mammalia > Primates > Atelidae > Ateles > Ateles fusciceps. The sequence goes on along the minus strand of JAZHEH010002406.1, from coordinate 1,430,270 downwards.
GGGAGTGGGGGGGATGCCTGGTTGATGGGTAAAGCCTGGGTTCCAGAAGGTACCACTGAATGACAGGTGGGTGGACGGGCTGCCACCTACCAAGGCTGTTTCTTCCATATAGTTTATGACCCCGTCAGGGGGTGAGGTGCCTGTGAATGACAAACTGAGGCTGGGTGCTGGCAGGCTTCAACAGGGTCATGATGTGAAGCACCAGGCCTGGCAGGTGGTTGCTGCTGTCATTGTCACACCAGTGTGTTTTGGAACAGCAGGATTCCTGTGGGTAGGGAGGTGTCCATAGCCCCTGACTCACCCATTCATTCATTTATTCTGTCCTTCACCAGGCTAATGTGGAACTGGGTCAGAGGCATCACAGAGGGTCAGATGAGGCTCTCCTCCAGGGCCCCTGCACCACAGTGCACCATATAGTGACTTGCCAAGGACCAGGCCGAGAAACCCCCTCCTTCACTGAGGCCTAGAGAGAGGGCTGAGCAGCTCCAGGAAGAGAAGTGCTTTTTCCTTTCTCTTCCAGCTTCAGTGAGCTGAAGGGAGGGTTTCTTGCCAGGTGGCCCTTTAAAAACTCTGAAGCCAGCCTCAGGGCACGTTCAATAAAGAGGTAGCTGAGGGTCAAGCTTCTGCATTCTGGTCTTGGGTTACTTTCCTGGAGTTTGTTAAGTGACAAGGAGACTCAGAGGGAGGCAATGGTGCCTGGTTAGTCCTGGACACCCTCCCCAGCCTGGTTCTGATGTCTGGGAGGACATCTGGGCTGCTGTATCCTAAAGCTGAAGTCAGTCAGCAGTGAGGACAATGGCCATGAAGATACCACTAGGCCATCTGTCCTTCCTTCCTTCCTCCTTCTTTCCTTCCTTCCATCTTTCCTTACTTCCACCCAACCCATCTGCCTGCCCGTCCTCCCTCCCTCCCTCCCTCTCTCTCCTCCCTTCCACCCAACCCATCTGTCCTACTCCCTTCCCTTCCCTTCTCTCCTTCCTTCCTTCTATCCCTTGAAGAAATCTTCACTGGGACCCTACTGTGTCCCTGCCCCCCTACATTGGGGCACGATGATAATTAAGTCAGAAGTCCTTGGCCTCGGGACTCAGCAATGTTGTCACTCTTACCAATTTCCTCCACACTCACAGATGCACTTCATCCAGTGCCACCTCCAGGCAGACCTTTCAGACTCTCTCTCTCTCTCTCTCTCTCTCTCTCTCTCTCTCTCATCCATTTGCTCTCTTGGCTCTGGAGCCTACACCCAACTGCCATTGACTTTTCACACAGATGTCCCAAAAGTCCCTTAAACTCAGCCCAGCTCCTGACCGGTCCTCCTCCAAGGTGAATGACATGGAGCCTCCATAGTGAAACCACCCACAAGACCTACAGATGCCATTCCTAGATAGCTCTCACACTGTCCCTGTGCCCCCAGAACTGCCAAGTTCCATCATCTCTAGCCGGGATGACTTCCTGGTCTCCCCCTCACCCTCTCTGAACCTCTGTCAATCTGCTCTCCACGTGGCAGCTGTGTGCACTTCCTGAGAAGCCAACTTGGTCACGTCCCTGCCTTTTAAAGTCCCAGTGGCTTCCCTCTCCTTGGGGATCAAGCCTGGTGCCCACAGCCCTGGCTCCGAGGGTCCCTCCAGCCCCTCTGGCCTGATCCGCTGCCTGCCCCCCTGCCTCACTGGCCTTCACGGCTCCCTCCCACCACAGAGCTGCTGTGCCTGCTGTTCCTGTGACCTGAACCATTTGCCTTCTCTCTCCATGGAGTTAACTTGTCATCCTTCAGATTTGGTTCGGAGGTCATTTCTTCAAGAAATCCCTCCCAGACCTCCCTGAGAAGTCAACCTCCTCCACTATAAGGTCCCCAGATGCCTGTTGGTGCGAAGGCGGGCGGTCAGCTCTGATGTTTCCTCCACTGGATGGGAAGCTCCTTGACTGCAGGTCCTCGTCTATCCTCCTTCATTTCTTCTGGTCCTCAGCACTTGACACAGTGCCTGGCACCTAACAGGAACACCACTGACAGTTGTCTGAATAACCGAGGAGCAGGACAGGCTCCAGCCCTGGGGGGGCAGCTCCAAAGTAGCGCAGGTGCAACAGGAAGAGGCTGAGGAAGTGTCGCATGGCATGGAGAGCAAGAGCGGACGATGGGGTCACACCGCCGTGTGTGACTCTCTCTGCGCCACCCACCTGCTAGTTTCTGAGCATTCTTATCTGCACAACAGGGGCCTCGAAGGTTGCCGGGAAGTCTCAGTGAGTCAGTACACCTGGGTACACGTCAGTACTTCACGGCCAGGTCCTGGCAGGTGGTGAGTGTGCGGATGTCAGCTGCTGTCCCTCCTGGTGGCAGCTCTGTGTCAGGAGGTTTTTGCTGAAAGAATCAATCATCGTGGCTCACAAGTCTGCCACGTGTCTCAAGACCACACAAGATGTCACCAGCTCTTCTCGACACCACCAAAATGGGTGTGGGGCTGGGGCAGAGTCCCCGCCTGCATACCAGCACATCTCAGGATTTGGTAGGACAGAAGACACTCAGAGGCCTCCACTGGGTACTTCCCGATCTGCTGATGCCAGAACTGGTCCTTCTGCATGAGGGGGCAGGGAGCGGCGGGCTAGAGCCTGGTCACGGCTCCCTCTGTCCTGCTGGTGTGAATGCCAGGAGAGTGTCTGCTCATTCCACAGGGACACCAGAGGGAAACCTTGATCTTCCAAAAAACCACAATCCACCACACAGAAGCCGCCCACGGTTCCCAGCCGGCTCGTTTCTTTTCTCTTCTTTTTTTTGAGATGGAATTTCGCTCTTGTTGCCCAGGCTGGAGTGCAATTGTGGGATCTTGACTCACTGCAACCTCCGCCTCCCAGGTTCAAGCGATTCTCCTTTCTCAGCCTCCCAAGTAGCTGGGATTACAGGCACCTGCCACCACGCTTGGCTACTTTTTTGTATTTCTAGTAGAGACGAGGTTTCACCATGTTGGCCAGACTGGTCTCGAACTCCTGACCTCAGATGATCTACCCGCCTCGGTCTTCCAAAGTGCTGGGATTAGCGGTATGAGCCACTGTGCTGGCCGGCTCATTTCATATCCGCCTTTGTGTCCTAGCTTCTGGAGCACAGGGGAGTTTGGCCATGGGACGGAGAAGGGGAGGCAGACACAGGGAGGAGAGCATGCAGAAGAAGGAGTCAGGAGGTGACTTCCATCCCGATTCCGCGATGGCTTGGGGCCAGCAGCTGCTCAACCTGGGGCCCAGGTTCCTTCCAGAAGAATGAGGAGATTGGACCATGGGACAAGTTCCAACTCCTGGACATCCTCAGTTTGTTTCTGGTGTATCAGCTGTTTTCCCTCTGCCATTGATTTTTTTTTTTTTTTTTTTTTTTTTTTTTGAGATAGTCTCGCTCTGTCACTCAGGCTAGAGTGCAGTGGCAGGATCTTAGCTCACTGCAGCCTCAACCTCCAGGGCTCAAGCGAGCCTCCCACCTCAGCCTCCCGAGTAGCTGGGACCACAGGTGCCACCTGTGCCACCACCCCTGCTTAATTTTTGTATTTTTTTATCGAGACAGGGTTTCACCATGTTGCCCAGGCAGGTCTTGAACTCCTGACCTCAAGTGATCCTCCTGCCTCCGATTCCCAAAGTGCTGCGATTACGGGTGTGGCCACGATGCCCCGCCTGCCACTGATTTTTTTTTTTAAGAAGGAGTTTTGCTCTTGTCACCCAGGCTGGAGTGCAATGGCACGGTCTTGGCTCACTGCAACCTCCGCCTCCTAGGTTCAAGTGATTCTCCTGCCTCAGCCTCCCGGGCAGCTGGGATTAAAGGCATGTGACACCACACCTGGCTAATTTTTATATTTTTGGTAGAGATGGGGTTTCACCATTTTGGCCAGGCTGGTCTAAACTGCTGACCTCAGGTGATCTACCCACCTTGGCCTCCCAAAGTGCTGGGATTACAGGTGTGAACCATCGCAGCTGGTCTGATTTTTTAAAAAAGTCTGTTATTCATGAAGTCTGGGCCATATGACACATACCTGCCTCTCACTGGTTTTTCCCTAACAAAGGACTCTGATTTCACAACAGGTGCAAAGTCTCAGCAGATGACTGCCGGGGAGGGAACCAGTCTTCAGCCTATCAAAGACTATTTTGAATGTCCTGGTGTCACAGATGCTGGGGACAAGGTTGCTGGGGTGCTCAGAAGGGATCAGAAATACGTGTATTTTTAGGAGCTTTTGGAAGGACAGGGCCTTGTTCTTGGCCCCGGTTAGAGGCTGAGCATTGGATTGGATGGGAAGGGTGTCCTCTCACCTTGCTCAGGACCACCGGGAACTCACGTCCCCCCCAGAGGCTGCAGTAGCCCCAATCTGCACTTGTGTCTTCTCTTCCCAACGGCGGGTGTTCTGAGTCTCGGGCCCACTTCTCCTGGCAGCTGCATACACAGACTGGCACTTCCATTGGTTTCCAATGAGATGGATTCCGGGAGCCCAATCCCAGGAAAGGCTAAGGATGTCAGCCCAGCGCTGGCCTGGACCAGCCAGATCCCCTGACTGGTCTCTCTAGGGGCCCAGCTTTGCCAAGAGGCCTTTCTTCAAGGCTATGCTTTTAGGGGAACAGCTGACCCACATTGGAATGCTGTGGTAGAATAATGGGAGTCAGGCTGGGCGTGGTGGCTCACGCCTGTAATCCCAGCACTTTGGGAGGCCAAGGCGGGTGGATCACCTGAGGTCAGGAGTTAGAGACCAGCCTGGCCAACATGGTGAAACCCCGTCTCTACTAAAAATACAAACATTAGCTGGGTGTGGTGGTGCACACTTGTAATCCCAACTATCTGGGAGGCTGTGGCAGGAGAATCACTTGACCCCAGGAGGCGGAGCTGCAGTAAGCTGAGATGGAACCACTACGCTCTAGCCTGGGCAACAGGGCAAGACTCTGTCTCAAAAAATAATAATAATAATGAGAGTGCGACATAATTGATTTAGGAGCTGGGGTGTAACTGCCCAAGCAGGCCTGCCAGGCAGACTTCCGGCCAATCTGCACGATTCCTGCACCCAGCAACAACCAGTGGTCAGGGCCCTAGAGCGGTCTCCGCCAGGTCTGATATCAACATGGTGTTTGGGGGGTGAATCACAGTTTGTTTCTGCTTTGGGGTTCACCTGGAGCCCCTGCTCCCCAGCGGGGAGCCACGAAGAGGGAATCTGTCTCTGGGGCTCAGAGCAGATGTGGGACATTTCCACGAGCCCAGGGACAGGGGCCGTGGACCTATCAAAAGGTTGGCGAGACCAACACAAGAGGTGCAGGGTGGGAAAGCAGGGGCGGGGCCTTGCCTTCCGCTGAACGGGGAGTGGATGGGGCAGTGGGAGGCACGCAATCTCCTGGGCCGGGTAAGAGCTAAGAGGCTCCTGCCATTTCTCATCTGGTCCCAGACTGCAGAAGGCTGTGGCTCTGAGCTCCGAGACATGTATGGTGCTGTCTCACCTGGATTTTCCAGCCACTTCTCTGAGTTCTGCAAATCCGAGGAGCTCCCTCTTGCCTTGGGACCTTCCTGCCCACCTCCCCCCTGCTTGGCGGCTCTGACCCAGTTCCCTGCCTGGCATCTGACCGGCCTGACCCCACCCTTCTTTGAAACGCCTTCCTTTCTTAGCCTCCATGGGTCTTCCCTCCGTCGTGCCGGCTGTCCTCCTCACCCCCTTGGCTGGCTCCTCATCTGCTTGGCGTCCACACACCAGGGGAGGCTGTGCTCGATCCTGCAGCTTCTCCTCTGCTTCATCTGCGCTCTTTCACGGAGTCTTTGCACTCACACCCAGGGCACTAAATGCCATGTGCACACAGAGGACTCCTACATGTCATCTCCATTCTGGATCTCTCACTGGCCTCCAGACTTTCAGACCCCACTGTGAACTCGGTGTCTCTAATGAGGATGTCAGCTGTCATGTGTCCAAAACAGAATACTAGATTCCCTTATTGCCTGGGGCCTGCTTCTTCTTCAGACTTCTCCATCTCAGGAAATGGTTTCCTGTCCCTCCAGTGGTTGGAGCCCCAAATCTAGGTGTTATCACTCATCGTCCTCCCTCACCCTTCATATTCAAATCATCAGCAGAACACTTGACTTCACCTCCACGTGTTCCCAAAACCACCCTGGTCAGAGCCACAATCGCCTCCTGCCCCAAACGGACACAGGGCCCCTGGAGTAGTCTCTGTGCGGCGGACGCACAATTCACTCTCCACATGGCAGCTGTGGTGTTCTTGAAAACATACACCTGAGTGTGGCAACTCACCTCCCACGGCTCTCCACTGACCTCAGGATAAAAGCCCAGCGCCTGCTTTGGGTGATGTGTCCCATGTGGCCTCTGCCAGCCCACCTGACCCTCTCCCATTCCCCCACCCCCTCCACCTCCACTTCCTCTATTCTGGCCACAGTGCACTCTTCAGCTCCCCCAATGTGCCAGGCTTGCCCTCTCCCTGGGGGCTTTGCTCCTGATTTCCTTGCCTGCAATGTTCTCTCCATGATCTTCCTGTGGCTGGCCCCTGCCTATCACTGATATCCAGCTTCGATATCACCTTCTCATATAGGCCTCCTCTGACCTCCCCCAGCCTATAAGGCAGCCACCCTGGTACCTCTCCCAGACCACACGGGTGAAGTTCCCTGTCCAGCACGCCTCACCAGCTGACAGTTTCCTTTGCAACTTGTTTGCTGTCTTTCTCCTCCACTAGAATATCAACTACAGGAAAATAAGGACTTCCCAGAGCCCAGAACTGTGCCTGGCACCCAGCAGATGCTGAGTCCACATTTACCAGGCAGCCCGGGTGGAAGGAGGCGGGAAGGCTGGTTAGGACACATACGCTTGATTAGTTTGGGCTGAATTAAGGTGGTGGCAGAGAGGATGATGAGAAGCAGAGAATGTGAGAGAAATGAAGGAGAGAAACATGCCAGGCTGGTGCTGGGATGTCGGGGAGGGAGTGGGCAGAATGTCACTCCTGGGTTTTTGGGTGGGATTATCCACAGAGGCCAAGAATATCATCAGAGAGGTAGGTTGGGGAAAACAGAAAGAACGGTCATTTGTTCTGTCTGGGACCCACTGGCTTGCCCAAGAGAAACCTGGGTCAAACTGCCCTGTAGGCTGTTAGATGGATGGCCTTGGTCCAAGAAGAGAAACAGCGGGGCAGCCATTCCTGCACCCCAGTAGGTGGGAGAGGGAGCCCTGGCTGGGAATAAGCCCTCGGGGGAGCGTGGGCAGGGGGGAGGAGAGTAGTAAGGAGAGAACCGGCCATCTGGACATGACAGAGCATTTTGGAAGGAGAAACTTGGAGACTGAGAAGGAGCAAGCAGAGGAGTTGGAGGGAATGGCAGAATCGCATGTCCCAGAGCCAGAGCTTCTCATGGGGAAGGTCACAGGGGCTGGGAGTCCTCAAGTCGAATGAAGACAACAATCAGGCCGTGGGGGCCACAGGGACGTGCTGTGCCCTTGGCAGGAGCCAAGTTGGTCAGTGTGTTCATGGCGTCGGCTGTGGGAGGCTGCCCTGTCCTGCTGCCCCACGGCCTGAGCATCCCAACAGGAGGGCATCCTTCAGGCAGCTCCTCCAGGCCACAAACTGATCTTTCCCATATCCAAATCCTTCCCCAAATACGTATTGCTGTATATATAGTAAATGCTCAATAAACACTAAATGGAACTGCGCTTCCTGTGAGGCTCCTTAAAACATGCCACCAGGCTGGCCCACGCCTGTAATCCCAGCACTTTGGGAGGCCGAGGCAGGCAGATCACGAGGTCAGGACATCTAGACCATCCTGGCCACATGGGGAAACCCCGTCTCTACTAAAATACAAAAAATTAGCTGGCATGGTGGCACACGCCTGTAGTCCCAGCTACTCAGGAGGTTAAGGCAGGGGGAATCACTTAACCCGGGAGGCAGAAATTGCAGTGAGCTGAGATATCACCACTGCACTCCAGCCTGGCAACAGAGCAAGACTCACAATACCTGTGATTGCAGGATGGGGCCAGCGAACTCCCCGACCCACAGCAGAGCCAGCCCCCAGAGCCCAAGCTGTGCTGCCCTTCACTGCACCTCTCACGATTCCCAGGGAAGAACCCTGTGCACAACAAACCCTCAGGAGGCTTCTGGTGTTTTCTGGGGGTCAGTTTTGCCTTCCGTGAGGCCTGGCGGTCGGGATCATACCCAGGACCATGCCCTGGGGACGAGCCTTCAAGAGATGGACTCCCGTATTGAACAGTGCTCCTTAAATGCCCATGTCTACAGGGAACCTCAGAAAGGGACTTTAGTTGGAAATAGAGTCTTTGTAATTAGTAAATTACAACTGTAATTAGTAATTCATTAAGACAGGTTCACACCGGATGGGGTTGGCCTTCATCCAATGACTGGTGTCCTTATAAGAACAGAAAGTAGGGACACAGACACACACGGAGAGGGGACAGTGGAGGCAGAGACTGGACTTCCGCTGCCATGAGCCATGGATCCACAACGATTATCAGCAGCCACCAGAGCTGCAAGTGGCTGGAGAGGATCCCCTCCCTAGCGCCTCCAGAGGGGGCACGGCTCTCTGGGACCTTGGGCTCAGGCTTCCAGTCTCCACAGCTATGAGAGCACATCTCTGTGTGAAACCACCCAGATGTGAGCATTTGTCTGGCAGCCACAAAAAAAAGCTGGCTGATCTTGACCCCTGGAGGGTCTGAGCCGCCACCTTCACGCATGCTCTGGAAGGAGCCACCTAGCCCGCAGGTGGCTGGGAGCCAACCCTGGGAGAGGAGCCTCCATCTGCTCGAGTCCTGGGGCTTCCTCCACAGACTCAACTTTGCTTCCTGCTCCAATAGCCGGGACGGAGTGGTGAAGGCTGCCCCTCGGCCTTTGCTGAGAGGTGAGCTTCCTCCTAAGGGCCATTTCTCTGCAGGGCACCATCTGTCACTGCTCCAAGGAGGCCCGGTGAGGCTTAGCTCCAAGGTGACCCACTCCTTGCCACACAGAGGAGTGCCACACAGGTCTGCTTGGTGTGGCCCCAGCTGCAAATGGCAGGAAGTCACTGCCCCAGGAGGATCTGAGTACCAGGCCCCTTGGTCCTGGCTAAGGAGCACAGCTGGCTCCTTGGGAGGCCCAATGGCTAAGATGCTCCCCAAACTGGATGCTGATGCGACTCCCACCTGCCGCGGTGCTGAGGAAAGCATGTCCGGGGAGCGCACAGACCCAAGCGGACAGACGCCCACCACAGTGTGTAATGATACAGACCCCAGAGAGAGTGGAGTGAGAGACGGGTTATGAGGAGGGCCCTGTGCTTTAGAGCACAGCATTGGCTGAGCTCGGAGAGGACATGACTCCTGCCACTCAGCTTCAGGTCCCGAGTATAAGACCGGGTCAGGCCAGCTGCTTCTGCCACCTGTCACTGCTACGCACAGAAGTACCCAGAGGCCCATGAACTAACCAGCTTGTGTCGCCCCCGGTCCCCACTTCAGGTGAATGCCAGAAAGCTCTCAGCGGGGCCCCCTTCTTCCTTTGGGTGACCCCAAAGAGCTCCTGGAGGCAGGAGAGGGTAAGCAGGGACTCCCGGTCTTTCACTATGGGTGTAATTCAAAGCAGCTCTTTGAAGTCAAGACCATTCACCCATGCTGTCTTATCTGAAAAATTCTTGTGAATTTTGTATTCTGCTTCATGATGCAAACCGTATCGCTTTTAGTAAAGCAATGGCGTTTTACATTATTTAGCAAGGAAATAATTTTTGCCCCTCTGTCTTCTGCCATCTGGGACAAGTGATGCCTTTGGGATGTATCCCCAGTTTTTGCTTGGCTCTGCGTACGTTCTCTTACAGCATCCTATGTCATTTGATGAGTTGACGGGCCAGCTGAGGGTTACTGGGAGGGGCCTGGGTGGATCTGAGGGAGGAAGCCAGCTGAGGACGGGCCAGCCCAGGTCCACTCATCAGAAAGCCCTGGAGTGTCGCCACGGGAGAAAGAAGCACCCAGAGGCCTTCTGGGGGCCAGCATCCCAGCTGGAATGGCCTCTCCCACTGTCCCTGGAATGTTCCCCTGGACTCTGGGGCAGTATGTGGTCTCCAGCTCCGGTAGGTACAGGCTGGTGCTAGAATCAGCCCACAAGGAAAGGCCAGCAGGACCGCAGCCACATGTCAGGGACAGGCCCTCTCACACCCAAGGTGGCAGCTCAAAAGTGGGGGCAGAGCTGGGGACCGCCCCAGAGACAAAACTTCCATCTATTAGCACAGAGCACTTGGTCGGATCAGAAGTGAGAGACTTTCCTTCTGTCCACTTCCTTAGACGGGAGTGAGGCTCTCAGTCTTCCCAGACACCGACCCCCAGAGCCAGGCTGCCCCAGAAATCACAGGATAACCCCGTCCGTCCCTGGTAAGCTGCAGGGGCAACTGCCTGGCGTTGCCCACCTTACACTGAGGCTTGCCCACAAAGCAGGCACCAGGATAATAAAGTCTGAGCTCCTAGTCCATGCTCCCCCACTCTGTCTGAGATGACAGGGTCCCTGCCCAGGAGACCAGAGGAGCCCAGGAGGCCAGCCAAGCCCTGGGGAGCTGCACCCAGGTCTCACTCCAATCCTCTCACCCAGGCAGGAGGCTCAGTTGCCGGAGAAGCATTGAAAATAGAACCCTAAGTATAAGCAGCTTAGTGGGGTTCCAAGAAGGGCCAGAGGGTGGGGGTGGGGTCAGGGGACCCTAAATCTTCTCAGCCTAGCCTTGGGGAGAATCAGACGCTGTTAGACAAGAAAGAGGCAGGCACACAAAAGTTCTGCTCACCTTCTCTTCTAGGGACTCCAGTCACTTAAAGGTGTCCCAGTGTCCTTGGCCAGAAGAGGGCCCGCCCCACCCTCTCAGCTCCAGGGCTGCAGTGTTGAACTGCCTAGTTTATTCTCTTTGCAAACACAGGCACAGGCGAAACACATCTACACAGACAGCACCTCCTCTTGACGATCAGCACAACCCTGGCTGTTATATCCCCAGGACCTATCACAGGCATAAGTGACATTTCCCAGAGACCCTCCAGGGTAGACCCCATTGCCTGCCTATCTCTACCCTGGAAGAAGTCCCCCTTGCATCTCTATATGAAGAGCTGGCCTGCTCAGATCACCCTGGGGTCTTGTGCAAATGGCCTGGGGTCAGGTCAGGCCACAGGAAATTTCTTCTGAATCCCGATCTTCGCGGGTGGAGGAGAAAATGGTGAAAACGGCAGTTCCCAAAGATCCTGGCCTAAAGGCAGCCGCTCTTTCCCTCTCCTGCCACTCTTGATGATCCCTCTTTCCGGGCTTATGTCGCTCAGACTTCAGGTCTGACCAGGGGGGTCGCTTCCTCCTTGAAGCCTTCCTCACCGCAAGCTGGATTCAGCTCTTTTGACAGCTCCCGCCTGTACTCGCTCATTCACGAGTGCCTGCATTCATATCACAAATTGTACTGCAGCCCTGTCCCCGAACCACGTGCCGGCCCTGGGCTAGGTGATGGGGGTCTGGCAGACCAGGCCTCTGCCCCTGGAGCTTACAGTGGAGCGCAGGGGAAGGGAGGGAAAGACCCCTAGGTTTGCGGGGGAGGGGCGCTGCAGCTCCGGGATCCAGAAGGCTGCAGTTCCTCCTCCCACCGTCCCTCATCTCCACTCCCGGTCTCTCGCAGGATGGAAGCGCTCCAGCTGAGATTTGGGGACGTCGAGTCCCTGCCCCGCGGGCCCAACGTGGGGACGATCGCCCTCCGCAGGGCGGGGCTGCGCAAACAAGCCACGCCACGGGGACTAAGGCTGCGCTGCCGGGACAAAGACTTCGCTGCTGCGGCTGCTGCTGTTGTGCGCGCGCGCACGCTCGAGTTCGATGCGCCCGGGACGCCCCCTACCCGGCCTTTAGCCAGACAAACGAATCCATGTTTTAGATCAAACGAGAGCAGACATTCTCTTCCCCCAAATATTCCCCCCTCGGGTATGGCAGAGGGGACAAAGGACAAAGGGCGCCCCCCGCACGCCGCAGAGGCCACGGAAGGAGGGAGCCAGGGCTCGCCGCCCGGGACCGAAGACCCGCGGTCCCCCGCTGCACGCTGCGGCGCACTCGGAGGCGGCCGGCAGGGCTTGGGCCTTCATGACTCCGCCGTCCTCGCAGTCCCCGCGGACGCCCCGGACCCCGCAGGGCGCGGCGCCGCCAGCCTTTCCGCGAAGGGCGCCCGCATTGCGGCTGCGCGCGCCTGGGCGAGGGTGTGTGCACGCGCGTCGCCGGCAGCCGTGCCCCAGTTTGCTCCGCGCTGCAGTCCTCGGGCGCCCACCCCCTTCCCCAGCCCTCCTCCCCTCGCCGCGGCGCATCCGTCTCCACGGCCGGGCCAGCGCGGAGGACAATCCGCTCAGCCCCCGCGGGGGCGGGGAGGGCTGAGCCCAGAAGCTGCGGAGACCGAGGGGAGCGGACGGCAGGGACAGGGGGAAACGGAAGGCTCACCACCGCCCCGCCACTGCAGCATCGGCCCGGACGCAAAGTTCACGGCCAGGCCCGGTGGCTGGTCAGAGGCCTGGGACCCCCGCGCTCCCTCCTGGCCAGCTGTTCCAGCGGCCCCCTTTGCGTTGCGGCTGCGGCGCTGCTTCCCCTTCCCCACTTAGTATTTATCAAGCTGGTGAAAGGCTGGGAAGGCTGGGCCCTGGGGTGGCTGAGTGCCTTGTATTCATTTCGGGGGGGGGGGGAAAAGAATAGCCAGGGGACGCCTGGCTTCTCCCCAGCCAGGTGGGGTGTGACAGTTCCTCTACCCCCGCCTCCCTTCCCCCTCCCATTCCTTGAAAGGACAACTGGCCCAGACCTAAGGAAAGCGTCCTTCAGGGCATCTGGGGCCGCAGTGTACCCTGGGCTGACCCCCTCTGGTTCAGCAGGGTGCTCTGAGCTGTTCCCCTAGCTGTGCCCTGGCCAGTGGAAACAGAGCTGATGCTGCTGGACACCCAGGAGCCTTGACGCCTTCACCACCCCAACTCCTGTCACCTCCTGTGTATCCTGCAGGGCAGGGGTCTTACTTCAACTGGAGGCCCACAGAGTTCAGAGCTCAAAGTTCTGTGGGGGAGGGGGCAGCTAGGAAGCAGGTGCCCAGCTTGGCAGCAGGCCCATCCTGAGGGGTCTGGCATGGCCAAGGTCCAGGGGTGTGTCTGTCGTGAAGTAGTTGGGTGGCTCCCCTTCCTCACGGTCTCTATCGCAGCATCCTCTCATGCCACAGCTTCCAGGGTACAGCTGGCTCTCTGGGTTTCCAGGGGGCCTGCAGATGTGTTCTGAGCTCTGGGGTCACTGCCTGGCTATGACTTTGCTCTCTGAAAAGGCTCCATCTGCCAGGCAGGGTCCTGCTCTGGTCCCAGCACCTTGGGTTCACCCTAGTGAGGCTGGCCAGGTCCCTCAGGGAGAGCCAGGGATCTGCAGAGTTCCCGACTCCATTCCCCATTTGTTCTGCAAAACTGAAACCGGATTTCCTAAACAAGAGCCCCTAGTCACTTTGCCCTTCTTTGTTACATCACAGCTCTGCCTGGCTCCAGCCCTGGCCAGGGATGCTGCCAAGGGCAGCTCGGTGCCCCAGGGCAGCCACTGCCAGGGTGCAGAGCCTGCTGACCCAAAGCCGCCCCAGGGAATACCTCCTGAGGGTTTACCAGCCAGAGCAGCTGTTGGCACCCTCTCTCGGCTGGGGCAGGAGCTGCTGGGATAAGGCTGAGGTTTACATACTGGGTGGTTCAGGAAATGAACTTTGTACCCAAGCCCAGAAATCCTCCAGCAGCCCACAGCAAGCGGCAGTCTGAGAGGTGAGACCCAAAAGGCAAGCTGTGAGTGCGGGGTGGGGGTGTTGCTTAGAGAACCCCCCCCCACTGCAGGGGGCCCAGGCTCAGCTTAGCCCAGACCTCAACATCCCAGGCCCACACAGTCTCCAGCAAGGTACCCCACGGACTGCCACCTTTACGGGCTGCCCTGATACTGAGGTCACAAATAGGCATCCCTCCACCGCATCCCCAGTGCATGGGGCTCAGCCCCCAGGCCTTGGTCAACTCTGGGCCTCCTGGCATGTGCCCGGGTGAGAAAGGGCAGCCTCTGACCCTGGCGTCCCCACCTGCCTTTGGCAGCTCTTCTCTGCAGAGCCCCTGGTACCCCAATGGGGACCTCCAACACTCACCGACCCCCATGGACAAGGCTGGCAGCTCTCAGAGCCCCTGCCTCTGTACGACCACCAGGTCCTGCCGCTCCCTTGAAGGCACTGGGGGTCCCTGACACTCTACCCTCTGCTACAGTCACAAACCTGGCCTTGCCACAGAGGCTGCACAGGGCAGAGGTGCAAGTAAAATCAGCCAAGAAGCTGGAGTTGAGGGCATTTGAGGGCTTCCAGGAGGTTTGGCTGGTGAGCCCCAAAAGGCAGAAGCAAGCCTCCAAATCCGAAAGAAGCCCAGGGCTGAGCTGCCTCCCCGCCTCTTCCTCGAGAGGCTTGGGGCTTGGCAATGGCCTCCGGGAACCCTTTTTGCTTCCAGGAATCAGTGGAAACAGCCCTGGAGGGGCACAGCGGGTGCTTGGACCTTGCTGCCTGGGGTCCTTCGCCAGAGGAACCTCTTAGCTCCCCTGGGCTTGCTTGGCCAGACAGCCCAGCAGGAGTGCCAGCCACAGGCCCGCACTCACATACTTTTCAGTCTCTCCCAGATTGAGGGTGGGGTCAGCCAGTGTCCACACATGAACAGCTGACAGCATAGGCACTCAGCCTGGTGGTGGAGACGCAGCCGGCCTTCCTTCGCTCACACTGGCACCCCTTCCTGCCCCTTTCTGGGTGCTTACTCTTCTCTCACACACTGTGCACAGAGTCCCCCCACCATCCCTCTCCCTTGGTGCCTGCCAAACACTGTCTTACCGTCCAACGACAGCCAGTCGTGCTGGGAGGAAGGGAGCGTGGGCAGGGCCCCGGGCTTTGTACTCAAACACCACCGAGTTGGAGATGATCTGGTTGTTGAAGGCAACTTGTAGGGTCACAAGACCAGTGTCATGGGCTGAAAGTGAGGAAGAGAGAGCAGGTCAAGGGCGAGTGGGTACCCTCCAGCCTGATGAGCCACACGGGACCTGGAATGTCCCCTCCCCACTACCCTTCATTGGTTAATGTCTAGCTCTCCTTAGTGGTAGCCTATGTCTGCTCATCCAAGACCCAAATGCAATGCTTCTTCTAGGAACCTTCTCGTTTCACCCAGACTCAGCCAGCTGTCCTGTGACGACTCTCATGTATTGTAACTGCGCCTTTGCTCCTCTGCCCCAGTGAGGGCAGGGGCTGGGTGCTCAGTATGACTGGCTGAACGAGTGAATGAATGAATAAATGAGCCCCATGCCTGCCTCACGGCTGGCCTAGCTCCCCCCTTGTCCCATCCGTCCTGGGTGGGGTTCAGGTACAACATTTGCTTTAGACTTATTTGTGCTTATTTTGTTCCACCTATTCCTACAAGTTTGTCCTGACCCACTGAACGAGCCATCCCCTGTATTCTTAGAAGTTCTTCTGCCTCCCGATGAGGGAGCTTCAGATGTGCCTCTGTTCAACTGGTCCCAGCTCAGCCCCAGTGGGTGCTGAGCCAGGGATGCTGGCGTGAAGGTTGCATCTCCCTCCAATGGCCTGACAGTGAGCTCTGGAAGGCAGGGCGCCGGTGGGTCGAGTTAACTGCTGTGGCCCCATGTGGAATAAACGAGGTATGTTCTCACTGTGAGTAAGAGGAAGCCAGCCCACGGCGGAGACCTGCTGCAGCTCTGGGGTGGAGGCTGCCTCTCCACGGCTCATGTTGGCATCTTGGGGGCTGGCCTGTGGCCCACAGAGGTGGCCCGTGGGCAGTCGTGGGTGTGCACACTGCCCTGCCAGGCCTCGTCCCTGGCAGATGTCCGGGTTCTGCGCCCTCTGCCCTGCCTTTCTAGAATACCAGATACTGATACCCAGGGCCTCCCCAGTACAGATTTCCAGGGAGGACACCCACACGGGGATCAAGTTACTGTTTGGGCTCTTGGTTTTCAGGAGCTTATAGACTCAAGGAAGCCGTCCAAGTCAGTCACTCCCTAGGACAGAGCAGAGCGCCAGCTTTCCTCTGAGGACTCTGATGCAGACCCCAGTCCCCATGGGAAAACCAGCTCATTGGCCAGTGGCCGCTGTCCACCCTGGGTGGATGTGTTAAGGCAGCAGCCATCTTGCCATTGTCCCCAGGGCAGGTCTTTGGGAGTCGCTGTCCAAGGGGACCCACTGGGTCTTTCCCCTGTGCTTTCCACCCTGACTTGGAACCTCAGCTCCAGGCCACAACCTGAACCAAAGGACTCCACGGTGGAGGTCATGTAGGACCTCCGAGATGCCTGGGCAGGAGTCCAGAAAAACTGCTGTGGCTCTGCTGACATCCCTGGGCGGGTCCCCCAAGCTTGTGGTCACATGCCTGCCCTGGAGATTGTCCTGGCTTGCCAACAGGAAGGCAGGTGGCCAACACCTACACCCACTGGAGCCTGCTCAGAGCTGCTCCTCTTAGCAGCCTCCTTGCCAGCCTCGGCGAGCTCACGGCTTCTCGGGGACGATGTGTCCCAGCTGGGGGGGCCCTTCAACTGCCGCTGCTCTTCCACCATCTTCTGGCACTTGCACAGCCTGCAGCAACGCTGGAATGGTGGCAGACTCCAAGCATTCCTTCCTTCCCAGAGAGATGGAGCAGAGGGGACCTGCTGTGGTGTCCAGGGTCCCAGCCCAGCAGCCCTGCCCCTGCAGGTCCATCACCCACGAGGCTGCCTGGGCCCGCTCTTCCCCTCCCCCACTTATGCAGTCCATCAGCGAGTCCCAGGTCCATCCATGCTTCCTGGTCCATCCATTGCTCTCCATCTCCACTGCCAAGGCTCTGGTCCACACCGCCATCATTTGTTGCCTAGACTCCTGCATTAGCCTCCTGTCGAAGGCAACATCAGCGCACCTGAGACCCACTCCTGCTGGGAGGGTGTCGGGAGGCCACAATCCAGCACCGGGGCCCACAGCCCAGCACTCCTACAGGAAACCGGGAGGAGTGTGGTGCCCAAGGGAGCCCTTCTCCTTACACCTGGAAAGATCAGCCCTCTGCCTTCTTCCTGTGCTCTCCCTGCTTCTGTTCTTCCTCCCTACAACCCAGGATCATCTTTGCCACACACCCAGAATCATCTTTAAAGATGTAATTTAGATCAAGCCACTCCCAACTTAAAGCTAACAGCTTCCCATCGCAAGTAAAATCAAACTGAACTCCTTCCTCTGATGTAGAAAGACGGACATGATTTGTTTTGCTTCCTGCTATCACCTCCAATCTTACCACGTTGAACTCCCCGTATCCCACTCACTGTCCTGCAGGGAGCGGCTGTCTCGGGCTTTAGATTCTCCAAGTTGCCAAGCCTCTTTCTGCCTCAGGGCCTTTGCACTTCTCCTGCCCGCTACCTGGCCCGGATGCTCCTCCCACTTCCCATGACTGGCTCCATCCCATCATCCAGGTCCCAGCCTGCGAGAGGCCTCTGCTCATCCATGTTCCAGAAGGAACCTCCCTCTTCCCAGGTGATGTTATTCCCCCTATTCTACCGTTGGGATACTGTTTTCACCAGTCATCTTGCTTATTTCTTTATCTCCTTGTTTTCTGTCTCCGTGCAGTAGAACGTTCATTGTTGAATGAATTGTTTTGAAATCCAATTCTTCACCTCATTTTGTTGTGTTGTTTGTTTGTTTATTTAGCTATTTATTTTTTCAGAGAGTCTCACTCTGTCTCCCAGGCTGGAGTGCAGCGGCACGATCTTGGCTTACTGCAACCTCCACCTCCCAGGTTCAGGTGATTCTCCTGCCTCAGCCTTCCTGCTAGCTCAGATTACAGGTGCCTGCCACCATGCCTGGCTAATTTTTGTATTTTTAGTAGAGACAGGATTTCATCATGTTGGCCAGGCTGGTCTTGAACTGCTGGCCTCAAGTGATCTGCCCACCTCAGCCTCCCAAAGTGCGGGGATTACAGGTGTGAGCCACTGTGCCTGGCCCTCATTTTGAATTTCATCTTTTGTCTTCTGGTGACCTCTTAGGAATCCAGGGTGGGGCTCTCTGGCCAGCAGCGTCTTCTTGGTGGATTCCCTATCTTCTTCCAAGCCTGTATCGCCTCTTTCCCCAACTTGGTTGGCTCCCTCCTGCCCCTGAAGCACCCCTGGGTCTTGTAGAAGACACATTCTGTGCCTGCGTGTCTCCTGCTGCCTGTGACGCTGTGGGAGCTGCCAGGGCAGGACCCTGTTCTCAGTCAGGGAGAGTTACCTCATCTGTTTTGCTTGGGTGGGTGTGCTGGGCTAGGACCCAGAGACAGGTGGGCATTGGCTGTCTGTGTCGCCAGTGTCCCTCCTCCCGTGTCGTTCCTGGCTTGTGCTCCCAAGCCTCTGAGCCTGTCTTTTTGGTGAGGCGCATTTGGTTCTGACTTCCAGGTGTTCTTCAAGCTCAGCCTCAGATGCCTCTAGGAAGACCCAGAGATGAGGTCCCCAAGCGGCCAGCATCATCTCCCGGGGCAGTGAGCAGTGATTCATTTGCACAATATGCTCCTCCCTGGACCAAGAGCTCCTTGCGATCAGGGGCCTGGTGAGAGGCGGGGTCTCATTCCTTGCTCCATTCGAGGTCCCCACTCCATGCACAGCAAGCAGGGGCTGCTCAAAAGCTATTTGGCAAATGAATGAATGAATGAATGAATACATCCAGTGCTGTTTCACAAAGCACCGGATGTTTTTCAGTTCTGGAGTTAGCTGAAGACAGAATGCTGGTCCTAGCGGAGGGGTCCCAGTTCTCAGTGTGCCTTGAGCCCTGTAGCTCCTGGTCCCTCTGTCTGAGACATATTATGGCTAATGAGCCTGAACGACTAGGAGGGTGAGTGGCCTGGGCAGACTCTGCCTGCCATCTCTGGGGATCCAGAAATCCCCCAGGACCAGGAGAATGCCTGCCGAGACCCGAACTGCCCCTGGTTCCCCTCTTCAAACTCCCCTTGGGAAAGGGAGAACGAAGGACTCATTCACGGGAACCCTTCGGGAATGGGGCGCCTGGGCCAGGGATTCACACACCTCCTTTTGCTCACTGCTCTCGCCCTGCTGGCAGGCAGTTTTCAGAGCTGTAGAAGCCGAGGCCCAGAGAGGTCAGGGACTGAGCTCAAGCTACACAGATGGTTTCTGGCTCATCTGGGATGACCCCGAGTGTGGCTGACTCCAGCCCCCAGGATTCTCCAGGTCTTGACCTGGGCCATCATCTGGGGGCACATCAAGATCAGTCCCTCTTTTTCTGTGGAGGGGTCAGATAACGGAGAGCAGACCCGAACAGCCCTGCCCTGGCCCTCAGCCAGGCGAGAACCGGGTACAGGAAATGGTGTCTATTTATAGGCCAGGCAAGTCCCATTCCGGCAGCAGGTGATGAGTGGACTGTTTCATACCATGGGGTCCTCTCCCCTCACTCCTGCTAGGCGGGGGCCCCATCAGCTGCACACAGCCCTGTGCTGTGATAGGCAGATCCGGCCTGGCTGCCGCCCCAGTTGGCTGTGCCCCAGGCTGAGCAGGGCTGCTGGGTGGGCCTTCTGGAGTCCAGCAGGTGGGGGCTGGGAGGGGAGGGCTGGGCCAGCAGGGGGGTGGATGGGCACCACGGGCAGCAGTGCTGGCTCCCGGGAAGTTTGTGAGGAAGGAGGGTCAAGCAGAGGCTGAGTGTGCAGCCAGCCCTCGAGCAGGGATTTTCCGCTCTGGTGGCTACAAGAAGAGCCGGAGAGAGGCAGGGCACAGTGGCTCACGCCTGTATTCCTAGCACTTTGGGAGGCTGAGGCAGGCGGATCACCTGGGTCAGGAGTTGGAGAGCAGCCTGGCCAACATGGTGAAACCCCGTCTCTACTAAAAACACGAAAGTTAGCCAGGTGTGGTGGCACAAGCCTGTAGTCCCAGCTACTAAGGAGGCTGAGGCAGGAGAATTGCTTGAACCTGGGAGGCAAAGGTTGCAGGGAGTTGAGATCACACCACTGCACTCCAGCCTGGGCGACACAGTGAGACTCCACCTCAAAACAAAAATA
The DNA here is from genome assembly GCA_036589455.1 of Ateles fusciceps. Lineage (NCBI taxonomy): Eukaryota > Metazoa > Chordata > Mammalia > Primates > Atelidae > Ateles > Ateles fusciceps. The sequence goes on along the minus strand of JAZHEH010002406.1, from coordinate 1,410,300 downwards.
CAACTACAAAAAGAAGAGCCTGAGAGAGAAGGAGAAAAGGAGAAATGCTTGGTGGAGCTCAGCTGCCCCAGGCTGGGGGCGTCGTGGTTCAAGGGCGGCGGGGTGGGGGGTGGGGGTGGCAGACAGCCGGGCAGCCCAGGCTCAGGACAGACCACCCTGGGTGGAATCTAGAAGCGCCCTGGGGCCTGCCCAGCACCAGCCAGCTCTGTTCTTGCCGTCGGGACCCCCCCGTCCTGCGCCCCCTCCTCCGGGTAGTCTTCTACAGGGAGCATATTCACTGCTTTCTAGGCTCCCCTGCCGTTAGAGGACAGGAGTGGGTCTCCCTGCCCCTTTCCCACCCCTGCATCCTCACCCCCCTCTCCTGTTCATAGTCAGGGCTCACTGGACAGGGCATCCCAAGGGCTGGCGATGATGGCATGAGGCCGCCAAGGGGGTCCTGCCAGCACCAGCCCAGGAGCAGAATACATGAGCTCTGGAGACGGATGACTTCAGATGCCTGGAGACTCATTCATCCCTTCACAGTCTCCATCCTCCTCTGTGACACGTCCTGCACTCTGCCAGCCCCGGGGATACAATGGTGACCAAGAAGGACATAGTCCCTGACCCCAGGGGACAGGCGAGTGGGGAAGCAGTGATGGCTAGAGGTTAATGACAAGTTGACCAGACAGGGACACCATGCCAAGCAGACAATGCTGGACCCAGGATGAGAGGCTTCAGAGCCACAGGGACAGCACAGAGGGGCTCCTGACTGGGTTTCTTGGTGGATCTTTGAGCCCCTGAATTGGAAGCAAATTATGTGCATGTACCTTTTCTGGGCATAGGGTAGATGGCACTGTTACATTCTCAAAGGAGTTTGTGCTGAGTATTGTTAGATTGACCCCCTACCCCACCCCCACCCCATCTCCCCTCCGCCCCTGCCAGGCTTCCTCCAGCCTCCTGCCACCTGCTCTGGGCCCCAGGAGGACAGAGCCTGTGGACGGCATTGCCTGGGCTCTCTTGGCTTCTGGTTGGCGCAGGCCGTGGGAGGCAGGGGCAGGTGCAGGGAGGCTGCCTTGCTGCAGAGGTGGCCTCTGCCCCAGCTCTCACCAGCTCTAGTTGCCCTTTGGGCTGAGAGTGGTGGCAGCTTCCCACTGTGGCCAGTCCTGGATACATCGCCTGCGTATTCCCTCCCTAAACAGTGCTCTCATCACGGTCTCTTCAAAATCCCACTGGAGCGTGCCCGTGCCCCTTCCCGACACCGGGTCCCCGAGCCAATGATGTTCTAAGAGACTATCTGGGATCCGCTTCTTCACAGCCTTAGAAACGGGGGCCTAGAATCATGACTCCGAGTCGGCCTCGGGGGTCGGGGGCGCTGAGGGGCAGCCTTCTCACCTGGGCAATAGCAGCGCAGCACCCCGGGCTGAATCAGGGATGCAGGCACTGAGATCTGGTCAAACAGGCAGCTGTAGTTACTGCTGGCTTCTTGCCAAGGGCCTGTGATGAGGACCTTCACTCCTCCCTGCAGGGAACAGAGAGGGGGAACAGAGTTGGAGTGTGAGCCACCGAGGAAAGCAGTGTGGGGAAGCCCCCCCCCGAGCCTGAACTGCTCAGATGAGGGTCTGCACCCCCTCCCTCATTGCATATTCCCAGGCCCTCACTCCAGGGATTCCAGTGAGCCCTGACTTCTGAGAACCGCAGCTCCAGGGCTATGGCAAGAGGAGGGCCCCGGGGCAACCCTTTCCTGGCCCCCCCAGGAAGCCCCAGGTGCCTCCCCTCTGTTGGCATCCAGCAGGAAGCGGCAGCTCCCACCCCTGACCCTCTCTCCTGTGTAACTTGAAGATCAGATAGAAGAAAGTAAAGAGTTTTGCAAACCCTTTCAGCCCACGACGCCCCCTGAGAACTGGCCTGGAAGGAAGCCGAGGGCAGGGAGGGGACTTGCTCTGTCATTCACTTGTGGACAGATTGAGGGAACTTCAAGGTTTGTAAACAGGCCTGAGCAACTCAGGGTCAGCCCAGGGGGGTTGAGGAGAAACCCAGGATCCCCAGGCTGTGGGAATGGCAAGGTGAGGGGGCCTGGAGCAGGGTGGGGGGAAGAGCCGGATGAAGAAACAGAAGTGCTAAGTGCAGGAGACACTCAGAGGCTGCCCTGGGAGCTGAATCTGGGGCTCAGAGCTGGGGGCTGGGGGTGGAACGGGGCTGAGCATCTGCCCCCTCCCCCCACCACCCCTGTGCTAAGCCATCAGAGGTCCTGAGTCTATGCTGCTTCCTACACTGCTAACCTGGGGTCCTCGCGTCCCACAAGCAACCAGTGACTGCGCAGCCTGGCTGGGAGCAGCGTCGGATGACCTTACAGGCTGGACCCCACCCTCAGGAACCTCCCAGGGCGCCCAGCATCAGGAGAGCATCAGAAGGGCTGGGATACTCCCTTACCCTCTGCTGGGACCAGCCTGGGGCTGCCTCAGAAAGCAGAGGAGGAGGGCAGCCTCCTGTCCTGGTCCCTGGGCAGTCCTGCTTCATGGCCATTGTCCTGCTTAGTGATGAGAGAGGGAGGTGCGAGGTGGATGGCACCTGGTAGGTCCCCTACTTACAGCTTAGCAGAGGAGAGGGGCTGGTCACTGAGTGGAGGGAGGCTCTCTCTGGGGGATGAGGAAGGTGGGGGGTGCCGGCCTCCTGGGCTCTCCTGGCTAACCCTGGGCGGACCCACCCCAGAGGCGCCATCCACCCCACCCCCAAACCAGTAAACACCTTTCCCTGCAGGGGGGCGGAGAGCTGCGTAGGTCAGGGCGGAGAGCACCACCTAGTGTCCAGGCTGGAGAAGGTCGCCAGACACGCTGGAGACTGGGAGGTGGGGGTGAGGAGCTGTTGTGGGCCCACCTTCCCCACCGCTCCTGGCCAGAGGCAACTGCCCCAACTCTGTGCCAGCCAGACGCTCCCTCCTGGGCAGTCACTTATTCTTGCTCGGCCTCTCATGGGCCCTGGCCCACCCCTGTCCTGGAGGGAGCTCCGACCTCTACACAGAGCCTGGCCTAGGCACCCCCACAACGTTCCTGGAATCCAGGCCTGACCCAGGGCATCGGCAGCAGGAGGGGGCACTTCCAGGGATGAGGTGGAAGTGGCTCTTCCGAATGCCCAGCCAGGAACAGAACCTTCCTCCACGGAAGGCGCTCTCTGGGCTGGAAGGCACATTCCACCCACGCTCTTGCATGAGCCTTGCTCTGGCCTGGGAGGTCACTTTACTGCCAGGGCGGCGGAGAGAACTAGGACTATGAGCCACAAGCAGGAGGCCTGCTCCTGCCCCTCAGGAGCTGTGTGTCCTCAGGCAAGTAGCCCAGCCTCTCTGTGGCATTTGCTCCCTAGGGGCCCTTCGGCTGCAGCATCCCTTGGTTCAGATGCACAGGGATATTTGGAGCCCCATGGAAGTAGAAGGGGCTGGGTGGAGTGGGTGCCTGGTGGGGAAGAGTGCCAGTGGACAGGTGGAGCCTGACTTTGGGATATCTGGAAGCAGCAGAAGGCCAGCTCAGGGCACCATCCCCCAGGATCCTGGGAAGTGGAAGAGCAGTGACTTCAAAAGGCCACAGACAGTTACCATGTGAGAAAAAGGGAAAAAATAATAACCGCAAGCAACAGCTGCTAGCGTGAAGCTGGGGCTGCTGCCGGGAACAAAGAGCTGCAGAAATTACTGGAGAACATCAAGACCTTCCCCATGGCAACTGCCGCAGGACAGCTCAGCATCCATCCATTCAGGGGACGGTTCCCATGGCAACAGCCCTCCTGGCTGCGCTGAATTGGTGGTGACGTGCTGTAATTGCAGGCTCTTCTGCCTGGTGCGGCAGGAGTGTCAGTGGTGGGAGATGACGCAGGGGGGGTGTGGGGGAGGCAGGGAGGGGGCACTAAATGCCATCTGAGGCCTCTGTGTCCTGAGATAAAGGGCCTGGTGTCTGATGCAGCCAGGGCAGATGCTGGGGCATAGGGGACGCCTCTGGTGTGTGTGTGTGTGCGTGTGCATGTGTGCGTGTGTGTGTGTGTGTATGCTGATGACCAGCTGCAGCTGGAGGTGAAGGGGTGGATAGAGACAGGAGAAATGGGAGCAGCCTGTGGGAGGGATGGCCACTCAGAGAAGAGACGATAGCAGGATGGCCTGGCCGTCGCTTTCCTGCTAAGTGGATGCACTGAGGCTTAGAGCTGGGTGGGGTGCAGTAACCGTTAAGCCAAATCCCATTTTGCAGACTGGGAAGCAAGGCCCTCGCTGACGTGCCCAGCTGTAGTGCCCTCCCGGAGCTTGGCAGGGCCCAGCCACATTGGACTCCTGAGGCCGTCGGTGCACAGACAGGCTGGCAGGGAGGGGACAGGACGAAGGCCAGACGAAGGGAGAGAAGTGTCAGGAGAGAAGGTACTGTCTCCTGCAGAACCAAGGATGGGACGCCCTGCTGTGGCGTGGGGACAGTGGCCTGGGTAGGAGAGGACAGCAAGAAGGAAGGGGCCCTTCACAGCCTCGAGGCCTCACTGTGTGGCCAGGTGGGGCCCCAAAGGGCCCAGCTGGGTGGCGTATGCACATTTCCCAAATCAAGCTGGATTTCAGCTGCTTTTGGTGCTGGGTAACTGGAAGCATGGAGGGCTCCTGGAAAAGCGGGGCTGGCCGCTTCCTCTTGCCAGGCTGCCCAGGCTGCCACTGCTTTCCTGTTCCTGGGCCGCCCTCACGTGGTGAGCTGCTGAACTGACTTTCTCCGAGAGAGACGGTTTAGGGATCTGCAGCCCAGGAAGGCACAGAAGAAACCCGGCCTGCCAATGTCCCACTCCTGGGCGAGGACACCCAGGAGGCTGAGGTTAGGCCCGCACCCAGCCAGGGCCTGTGCTCAAAGGCCAGGACCTAGGGGAAGAGGGGACCTTCCTCCCCACCTCCCCGGCTCCCGAAGGACATTAAGAGCTCCAGAGAACCTCTAAGTGTCCCGAGGACCAAATTTCCCAGGTCCTAGGACTGGGAGTGCCTCAAGGCCACCCTCCTCAGCCATTTACATGTAAGGAAACTGAGGTCCAGAGAGTCAAGTCTCAAGGGACCAGGACCAGAAGACAGCTCTGGCCTTCACCCTGCCCCCTGGCCTCCCTCCCTGCCCCTCTGCATCGCTTTCTTAGGCTCGGGGTGGCCTTTGTGGGGTGGGTTGGGGGATGTGGTGGGCACTCTGAAGGTGCCACTGAGCTCAGAGTCACTGATAAGACTAGGCTGTCAGGGCAGGCATGGTGGATCTCGCCTGAAATCCCAGCACTTTGGGAGGCCAAGGTGGGCGGATCATTGGAGGCCAGGAGGTCAAGACCAGCCCGGCCAACATGGCAAAACTCCATCTCTACTAAAAATGCAAAAATTAGCTGGACGTGGTGGTGTGTGCCTGTAATCCCAGCACTTTGTGAGGCAGAGATGGGCGTATCACTTGAGGTCAGGAGTTCGAGACCAGTCTGGGAAACATGGTGAAACCCTATCTACTAAAAATACAAAAATTAGCTGGACGTGGCGGCACATGACTATAATCCTAGCTACTTTGGAGGCTGAGGCAGGAGAACGGCTTGAACCCGGGAGGCGGAGGTTACGGTCAGCCTAGACTGCACCATTGCACTCTAGCCTGGGCAACAAAAGCGAAAATCCTTCTCAAAAACAAACAAACAAAACATCAGAGGGTCAGAAACACAACCACACTAAGCCTCACCAAGAGTGAGGCCCGTCCGATCCTTCCGGCTCTTCCTACCGGGGGGTGGGACCAGGCGGACACACACCGGAGAGGCAGGCGCTGGGCTGAGTGCTTTCCCGGTCAGTCCTCACAACAGCCCCGGGAGGTCACCTTGCTCCAACTTAGAGACCCGAAAAGAGAGGTGGCCTTGCCCGAGGTCGTCGGACAGTAGGTGTGGAGCTGGGATTCAAATCCAGACTGTCCGGCCCCAGCACCATGTTCCTGACCACATACACACGGCAGCCGCCTCTCTGTTTCTCAGCACGCTGTGCACGGACCCGGCTCACCGGCAGCAGCCAGTCTGCGCAGACACCTGCCTGATTTCCAGGCCGCTCCCCCTCCCAAGGCTGGGCGGCTACCTGGGCTGATGTGGAATCTTCCTGAGAGCTGGGGACATCTGTACACAGATTTTCTCGCTTTGCCAGCGGGCAAGAAGGGTGAGGAAGAACCCCACTTTGGTGTTTTCCAACCGAGTGGGCCGTGGGCAGCCACCTCCTGGGAAGTCCAATCGGGGCCTGCGGTGCGCATGCTGGCCCCTGAGCAGCCAGGCGGGCTGGGGAGGTCAGAAGGCAGGTGCTGTGGGCACCAGGTTATGTAGGGAAAGCCCGGGCCCCTCTGTCCCCTTCCTGTGCGATTCTGCTCCAGAGAAAAAGCAGAGATTCCTCTACTACTTGTGCCCTGGTCTTTGGAGTAGTGGTTCTCAAAGTCAAATCCCAGGAGCTGAGATGGCCTGGGGGCTGGGGGAGGGCGCAGGTTGGAATCCTGTGTTCTATGACCTGTGTTGAATTTTGCAGAGGGGCCAGATTTACTTAAGAAGAATCTCCAGAATGCTGTGCCCTGTTCAGTTTTGAGAGCGATTTTTGGTTTTTGTTCTTGTTTGGTTTAGGAAGCAGAGAGAAAGCAGTGGACGTGGATGACCTATGATGGTGACTTTTGAATGTTTTTTAAGCAACCCTGGAACGCCTTTTCCAAAAACAAACAAACAAACAAACAAAAGGCAGAGCAAAACATAGACGGACTCTTAACACATAAACCGAGAAATGGCAGAAAGCTCTGGCAGGAGCTGGGGGAGCATTTTGCCTCCAAGGACACCCCTGACTTTTTTTTTTTTTTTTTGAGACAGGGCTTCACTCTGTCATCCAGGCTGGAGTGCAGTGGCATAATCGCAGCTCGCTGCAGCCTCAGCCTCTTGGGCTCAAGTGCTCCTCCTGACTCAGCCTCCAGAACAGCCGGCACCATAGGCAGGCCCCACCATACCCGGCTTATGTTTTTATTTTTTGTTGAGACCAGGTCTCACTATGTTGCCCAGGCTGGCTTGGAACTCCTGGGCTCAGGCGATCCTCCTGCCTCGGCCTCCCAAAGTTCTGGGATTACAGGTTTGAGCCATGGCACCCGGCCAAGGACCCCCTGACTTTAAAGCTACTTGCCCCAGTGAAGTTTGAGAACCGCCGTGTGAAAGACGGAGGTGTTTGAGTGCCGTGGGGACGCAAGGAGGGGAAAGCGCCATCTTTATGGTGCAGAGGCTCCTCCGAAGAGCAGCCACCTGCATCCCTTAGCGGCACGGTAGCGCAGGGGCCGGCGAGGTGGGTGGGAGTGGGGGTGACAGGTGGCGGCAGCAGTGGCAGCTTACCTCTGGGTAAGACCACTCCGGGGAGTAGTCGGTCACCATGAACACCCGTCCGCTCTGCTGCAGCATGCCCAGGGTGCCCTGGGCCGAGGCCGCCGAGACCACCTCGGCGACGTGCATGTAGGCCATGGTGCTGGCCCCGCCCTCTGAGCTGTTCAGCTGCAGGCTCGCCTGCTGGGGGCTGCAGCAGGGCAGGCACATCTCCGCCTGGGTGAAGGGGGCCCGCGCCCCGTCCTCTGACTGCGAGAGCGCCGTGCTGTCCCCCGACACCAGCTGGTGCCCATAGATGGTGCTGCTGCCCCCCTCCACGGAGATGAAGTCGTTGATCAGGTCGGAGAACTGGTTGCTGAAGGAGACGTCGAAGTGGTCCAGGCTGAGCTCCATGTTGGAGGCGTTGCCGAGGCTGGGCTGGGCCACGGGGTAGAGCCCCTGCACCACGTTGCCCGGGAGGATGGGGACACCGCCAGCACTGCGGATCACCCCATTGGTCTCAGGCTGCAGGTAGTGCTCGGAGCTACAGGCCTGCAGCTCCCCAGACTTGAGGAGGACCTCGCTCCCTTCGGCTGCCTGCGAGGTCTCCATAGTGACCTCCCCTTCCGCCGTCATGGCCTGGAAGTTGGCCTGGAACTGCATGAGGTGGAGGGAGGAGGTGGACTCTATCCGTGTCTCCACGTGGCCGCTGCAGGAGCTGGTCTGGGATGAGGCCTCCGTTTTCACCGTGGGCATCACGAAGGTGCCCCCGGAGTCACTCAGGCTGCTGTGGGCGTTCTGCTCGACGGGGAGGGGTTTGCTGGCGTCCTGCAGGAAGAAGCTCGGGGAGGGTGTCTGGTGGATGTGGGGGCTGTGGCCTGTCTGGCTGAAGCTGGACGCGTAGTCCTTGTTGGAGTCGATGGCACTGAAGTCCATCTGCTCCAGGGTGGTGCTGGGACTCAGGCCGCCGCCCGACGGCAGGAGGCTGGACCCGGCGGTCAGGGTGAGGGAGCTGGCGGCTGCGGCCGCTGCAGAGGAGGAGTATGCTTCTTTGGCCATCTGCTGCTCGAAGGAGGTGTCCTCGGTCTTGATCTCCTTGGCGAGGACGGTGGTGAAGCTGAAGCCCCGCTCCCCGGGCGGCGAGTGCCGGATGTTGGAGCTGACCATCTCGGCTTTCAGGCCTCCGCCCCCGTACGTCTGGCCCTGCTTTGGGTTATTAAGGAAACAGTCAGGGTCAAAGTTCATGGTGGTTTCTGGAATCTCCGACCACCGTCAAGGGTGGTGGAGAGGACTAGCTCTTCGGACACGTTGGTGGGCAGCATGGACAGGCTTTCCGAGCTGCCCGTGGTGGGGAAGGCGACTTGTGGCCGTCGGAGCTCACGGCCAGGACGAGGCCCTGAGAGGCGTCGGGTGAGAGGAGGTGGTGGTTGGGGCCAGCGGTGGGGACATGGTGTACACGGCCTCGTTGGTGACCTCTGACATGAACACCGTGGCGCTCTGGGACAAGCTCCCCCATCACAGAGGCCACCGCCATACTGGACACGCCTGTGACCACCGGGCTGTCCACCATGTCCGGATCGCTGTTGAGCCCGCTGCTGATGGACACAGGCGAGCTCTGGGTGGTGTCGGGGACCTCCACCTGGTTGGTGGAGGAGACCTCGGTGCTGCTCTGGTGCAGCAGCACGGGCTTGGCCACCTTGCCGTTCCTCTTCTCGCGGCTGGAGCCCTTGCTGTGGCTGTGCTCGTGTTTGCCCTCAGACACGTCATTGTGCTGCACCTCCGAGTGGCTCCCGTACCCCCCTGTCCGTGGCTCCACCTTCGGCGAGATGATACGGTGTTTGGCACTGTTACACTTGTGATGCACGCTGCTGCCAGCTCCTGCAGAGATCAGAACACCACGCGCGCACACACACGCAGGCACACACGTGCACACGCACATGCACACACGAAAGAGAGTCAGCGTGGGGACCGTGGTGGACCCGCCCCACAGCAGCTGGGGCCCCTGGCAAAGCCCAGGCTCGGTAACCCCCAGGCAGGCCACAGACCCTCAGTTCTTGGACACGTACCCCAAACCCAGGGGCCGTCCCATGGCCCTTGGAACCTCCTCTAAAGATCGGGGGCTTTGCCCTTGATGCTCTTTTCGAATAGGAAGCACAGGGGAAGTCAGGAAGGAGAAGTTGGAGAGAATGTCACCATCCAGGAAAGTCCACTCCATCATCAGAGACAGACACCGCTCACCTGGAAAGGCTTTTGCTGGCAAGGGCGCCGAGCCTGGGGAGGGTGGCTATGTCCGTACCCTACCCCATCTGTCTCCCCCAGCTTCCCACAGCTGCTCAGGCTGTGCCCTGTTTCAGCAGCCCCGTTCTTCAGGCGCCCTGATAAGGAGCCCCTCTGGGGCCTGGCAACCAGAGGTCAACGGGGAGGTGATAGAAAAGCACTCTCAGGACCAGCTTTCAGGCCCTGGGACCAAAGACGTCTAGACTGTGCTCCAGAGGCAGAAAGGTTTGTCAGCCCAGGCCTGGCCTCGGCTCTCTGGGGGACAAAATCTTTCTAGGTCCTAAGCCAGGACAGAGCCCTTGCTCCTCATTTCAGATGTAGGCAAGAAACAAGCCTCCAAAGCTGAGCGTTTCTGAGCTCGGCAAAGTCTCTCTGCAGTTCCTCCAGCCCCGGCAGGCCAGGACGGCTTTCTCTCCCGCCCATCGGATATTTTCACCGTTTTCATTTCATCTGATAAGGGTCACTTTGCTTTTGAGGAAAGGGTGAATTCTCCCCCGATCCTGTTATAGCCTCACCACCAAGACTCCTAAATGCACGACGACTTCGCAGAGAAGTGACACGACCCTCTAATGGGAATATCTAATTAAGTCAGCCCAGGGAGAGGAGAACGCACATTTCAAAGAGCAAATACCATTATCAGAAAAACAGACACATTAGGAGAGAGAGCGTGGGACACTTTATGTTTTTGGAGGAGACAGAGGTTAAAGAAAGAGGTTGAGCCTGCGTGGTACCATTGGCGCAGGGCAGGTCTCCCTGAAGACCTCAGTGCCCTTTGGCAGAGGATGCCCAAGAGTGTGGGCCTGAATGGAGGCTCTGAGCCCCACATCTCCCAGCTCCCCAACTCTGCTGCCCCCAGTTCCTGACCTACTCGTGGAGGAAGCCGCCCCCTCTGGACACTGCTCCCTCCTGGCCAGAGTGGACTGCCAGCCAGCTTCAGGGCAGGACGAGGCGGAGGGCCTGCCTGTGTCTGTGCTGGTTATGGCAGTGCCGTCCGGTCCCTGACTGTCCCCCTCCTCCCTCACTAGACGTCACGGCTCCCCCCACAGAGAAGGGCCATGATGGCTGCCTGGTAAGGCCCCTCGGTCCCCGAGGCACCCGCCTGCCCTGTGAGCCCCTGCTCACCCAGGCTGCCGGTGCAGAGGCAGTTGTGGGTCCGCGGCTGGGGCTTGGTCTGGTGGCTGTCGAGGATCTGCTGCACCAGCTGCTCCACCGAGAAGCCCGAGCTGCTGTTCCCATTGCTGCAGGTCCACTTGATGCCATGGACTGTGGAGAGAGAGGTAGAGGGGCCGTCAGAGCCCGTGCGTGCAGAGGGGGTCTGGGGTGGGGGACTGAGGGGTAGGACCCAGGCCCTCCCTGACAGCAGCCCTCTCTCTGCTGGGGGAGCCTCTCTTTGATGAGGAGGAGAGGAGGAGGGGGAGGGAGGCCAGGCTGCACCGCTGGACCCCCTGCTCCCATCGGGGGTTCTGAGCTCTTCCTCCACCTCCTCACCCCCTTTCCCTATGGTGCAGCTCAGGGAGTGGACTGCATAGTTTTGCTTTTGTTTTCTAAAGTCAGGGTGCACGAGGCAGCTCTTCCAGAAGTGCTGGAATGGAAGAGAAAGGGAACAGGGATGGAAAGAGAGCGGACAGGAGGCAGAGGGACTTCCCAGCCTGGGATCCTCTTAAGGAGACTCAGGATCAAGGTGGATCAACAGGTGGACCAACGCCTCTCCCAGGAGTGTGTGGGGAGGAGCCCCACCCCGGAGGGCAAGGCTCTGGCTTCCTGCCCTCACCTGACTTCTTTGCCCCAAAGGGATTACAGATGCAGGAGGGGCCAGTGACGATGGGGATGGGACTGAAAGGCCCACACGGCTGGGACAGCAGGTGCCTCAGTGCCCAGTGCTGACTGATGGCGGCCATCTGAACAGCTGCCCTGGGTTCTGGGCTCAACCTTCCACCCTGAACTTTTTCAGTCCCTGGAGTTGGGGCTGGGGTTTCCCCCACCTGCCTGGCAGGATGGGGGCTGGAAGTCTAAACCGACTTTTCCAGCGGAGCAGTTTTCTCAGCTGGAGCAGACCCGGCCAAGGGGTGGCTAAGTCCTGAGTCCAGTGCCGGGCTCAGAGGCAGTGGATTCGAAGCTTTGGGGCTGGTGCTGGTGCTGGGGCTCCAGGCGCAGAGGAGCAGGGCACAGGGTCGAGGTAGGGAGAGGCCAGTGGCTTTATGGATATGAGAGCAACTTCCTTCCTCCTTTGGCTGAATCTCTTCCCTCACGGGCTCCAGGGGGACGGCTGCTAACCCTCGAAGCTCCGGCCCCAGTTCTGTAAAGGGCTCTAGCATGTGGGGGGGACAAGGAGAGCGTCGACATGGCAGGTAGGAGCTGGCTCTATTCAGAGCCAACTGAATTGGATTTGAGTCCAGATTTTACTTGTTTATTTTTTTGAAACAGGGTGTCACTCTGTTGCTCAGGCTGGAGTACTGTGGCATAAACATGACTCACTGTAGCCTCAACCTCCTGAGTTCAAATGATCCTCCTGCCTCAGCCTCCTGAGTAGCTGGGATTATAGGCACGTATCACTAAACTTGTATATTTTTTAAAAAAATTATTTGTAGAAGCCTGGTGCAGTGGCTCACGCCTGTAATCCTAGCACTTTGGGAGGCCAAGTAGGTGGATCACTTGAGGTCAGGAGTTCAAGACCAGCCTGATCAACGTGGTGAAACCCCGTCTCTACTAAAAATACAAAATTAGCTGGGTGTGGTGGCACATGCCTGTAATCCCAGCTGCCTGGGGGTCTGAGGCAAAAGAATCACCTGGGAGGCGGAGGTTGCAGTGAGCCGAGATCACACCATTGCACTCCAGTCTGGGTAACAGAAGTGAAACTCCTTCTCAAAAAAACCCCACGAAACATTATTTGTAGAGACGAGGGTCTCACTATGTTACTCAGGCTGGTCTGGAACTCCTGGTCTCCCAAAGTGCTGAGATTACAGTGTGAGCCACTGGGCCTGGCCTGAGTCTAGGTTTTGATCTTGCTGTGTGGATTTGGGCAAGTCACTTAGCCTTTCTGAGCCTGTTTTCTCCCTTGCAAAGTGGGCATATAGTAGCTCCTGCCTGGAGAACTGGGTAGGAGAAAACATGATCTACTTTGTGCATACCCAGAAAAGGGTAGCTGTTGTCATAACTGTCACTAGTGATGATGGTGGTGACTGTGACACTAAGCAGGCAATGCTGGCCCTGCCCTGGGGCCTGGCTGATGCTATGGGGACTGGGCTTGGGGCAGGATGCTTTTTGCGGTGAAATCCACAGATGGCTCAGCCCTGGAACGCTGCGGGAAGATCTCTGCGGTGACCATTCATCCCTACCTCTGTTCCTGGGTGCAGAGCACACTTTATTATAACTCTGATGGTTTTCAAAGGAAAGAAGAACCCACGTGTGAGGCTTGGGATCTGGAGGGATGCCTTCAGGGTGCTGCTTTCCTTCTCTCTGTGTGTCGCCACCTGGCCCAGCTGCTGGCTCCCCCTTCCTTGCCTTCAGCTCCACTCTGAAGAGGCTCCTCCGAGGTCTGCAGCGCCCTGCCTCCTGCACCTTCACTCATTCCCAGGGGGTCTGGGATTCTGGTGGGTCACTGAGAGGGGATGGGCGGGGCTGAGTGGCACCTGCCCTGAGCTTGCCAAGCCGCCATGCTCAGAACCTTATGTGACAGGCGCAGGCAGGCGGGTGGCAGCACTGACAGCCCACCTTTCTTCAGGCGGACAGCGCTTTCATCTTGGGCTCCCTGGAGGAATTCTCCAGCAGCCCCCGAAGCACCTTGCCCTGACAGCTGGAAGGAAGGCCCAGGCCAGGGGCTTTTAAACATCATCACAGCTATAGGACTCTGATTTTTTTGAGACGGAGTTTCGCTATTGTTGCCCAGGCTGCAGTGTGAAGTGAAATGGTGCGATCTCGGCTCACCGCAACCTCTGCCTCCCAGATTCAAGCAATTCTCCTGCCTCAGCTTCCTGAGTAGCTGGAATTACAGGCATGCACCACCATGCCCAGCTAATTTTGTATTTTTAATAGAGACAGGGTTTAACCATGTTGGTCAGGCTGGTCTCGAACTCCTGACCTCAGGTGATCCCGCAGCCTAGGCCTCCCAAAGTGCCGGAATTACAGATGTGAGCCACCACACCCGGCCTTATAGGACTCTTTTCTTAAATAAACCTCTACCTAGAAATCCAATACAGAAGACAGATTACAACAGAAAGGAGCTGACGGAGGCAGGATGAGGGGTCACAGGCTCTCTGGCCTGTCTCCATGCTCAGGGCACTCCTTGGCTAAAGATTTCCAGATTCATGTTACAGATGAGGAAACAGATGCTCAGGATGGGAGGTGACAGCCCAGATCACACTCCAGAGACCACAGGGCAGGATTTGAGGCTCCCCTCTGGACCGCTGCACAGGCAGTGGTCTGTTCCAGCTGTGGGTCCCCCCTACTCTGGCTGTACCCAGGCCCCAAATAGGAGATTCTGATGTCATTGGTCTGGGGTGGTGCCAGGTATTTTTTTAAAGCTCTGCAGAGGCTCCTCACATGCCGTTAGGATGGGAGAACAGGCAGCTGTGTCCTAAGTGTAAACTCAGCAGGCAACTGCAAGTCCAAGAGCAGAACCCCCTGCAGAGCTCAACGTGGGAGCTTCTCCCTGTGGGAACTCTGAGCAGGTGCCCCTCGTCAAGCCAGGTCACATGTTCTCTGGAAAGATCCCCGCCGAGTTTGAACTCGGCTCTCTGGGGAGATGAGCTGTTTCCAGTGCATCCCCCACCTCTGGCTTCTGGCCTTCAGGCCACTTCCCACTCCAGGGTCTTGGGTTTCCATATAGGGAAGCTTTCGAATCCCCTGGCTGGCAGAGTCTCCCAGCGTTTCAGATCAGGGTCCCCTCTGCTCTGACAACCGTCACCACTCAGGCCAGTTTCTCCTCCAGTCCCGACGGGGTGCGGCAGCCACATTCTCTCTGCCACTTGTTCTCCTCCTTATGTTGTGAAGGTTATAAAATGAAGACCCAGTGAAGGGTGACAGATTGCAAACAGAGAGTTTCTGGATGCTTAATGCAAATTACCTACTGTCTTGGCACATCCAATATGCAGATTCCTCCCCTCCCTGCTCTGGTGTTGGAGGGGGTGGGTGGAGAAGAGCCCCTCCTCTGAGGTGGTGAGTTGTTAGCACTGAATATCAAATACTATCAAGACGGCTTTTAACATGTCATGCTCTGCTTCCTACACGGAACAAATCAGCGGGAAGGGAGGTTTCTATAGGGAAAAAGCGCTGTATAAAAGGAAGGTTAATAGCCACGCATGCCGGCCTCCCCCTCGGCCCCTTCCCCTTTGTAAAGCAGCAAAAGGGAAATCTCGTTGAAAGTACACTTGATCATGTGACCTCCAATGACATGTAAGGTCCTGACATGTCATGTAAGGGAGGAGGCACAGAAAGAGGAAGGGGAATTCCCAGGAAGGTCATATCCTGGTGGCTCTGAGTCACGTCTGTCCCCCTCCTGCTCACTGTACCTCGCTGGGCAGTACCTGACTCCCCATTCTCAGGCAGAATGGCCTGAGCTGAATCCCAGACAGAGGGACCCTCTCTGTAGCTGCCATATATGGGGCCTGGGTGGTGGTCCCTGGTCGGCTCAGGTGGCGGAAAGAGACCTGTATCCCCAGGAAGCCTGGGTCAGGGGGAAGTACCAGAGAGAAGAGTGGCAGGGGATGGGATAAGCCAGACGCCAGCATGGGGCTCCACAGGACAGGGGCAGGCAGGATGGCCACACTGGCCCCTGGGAAGCAAGATGCTGGCCCCTGAAAAGGTGTCTTCCTATGGCGAGCCCAGAAGCCCTGCGGCTGCCCCGTGAAACACAGGCCTGGGGGCTGCATTGTCTCAGACAGGGCTACCTGCAGAGCCGAGGCTGGAGGTAGCCGTCGCAGGAACCCGGGGCCCACTCCAATGCTGACCGAGTCCTCGTACAAGATGCTTACCCTAATCATGACCCGTGGCAAGGCAGCAGCGCTTCCGCTAATATGAATAATCAAAATGAAATCAATGACAACAGCACGTGGTCCATGCTTTGGAGAGCATCTTCTGAGGAACAATTTACCCAAGAGGCGGCCAACCGCTGGGAAGACAGTAACTGAATCTAGAAGAGAGGGCCGGGGGAGGCGTGGGGGCTTCACCCTGCACGGGGCAGGCTGCCAGCCAGAAGAGGTGGAGAGCTTCAGCGACGCAGGCCAAGCCTGAGTCACATTACGGCCTCCTATTTTCCTCCAGGGAGAACTGAATTGTCTCTCCCAGCAAATTCATAGGTCGAAACCCTATGACTTTATTTGGAAACAGACCTTTAAGGTGGAAATTATGGTTAAGTGAGGTCACATGGGTGGGAACCTATCCCAGCAGGACTGGTGTCCTTATAAGCAGAGAAAGAGACACCAGGAGTGCCCACGCACAGAGACATGATTATGGGAGGACGCAGTGAGAAGGTGGCTGTCTGCAATCTAGGCAGAGAGGCCCTGCCGGAAACCAACCCCAGTGTCTCCTTGATCTTGGACGTCCAGCCTCCAGGCTGTGAGACGATCAGTTTCTGTGGTTTAAGCCCCCGTCTGTGGCACTCTGGTGGTGGTGTCTCAGTCGGTTTTGTGGTGCTGCAACAGAATTCCACAGACTGGGAAGTTGATAAGCATAAGGAACAGAAACGCACTGGCTTACGGTTTTGGAGGCTGGGAGTCCAGCATCCAGGAGCCAGTGCCTGGTGGGGGTCTTCTTGCTATGTCACGGCACGGTGGAAGGACAAGGAAAAAGAATCCACTCCCAGAAACCCTATGGATAGCAGTTAAACACCCCTATGGGGCCTACCTCCAGACACAGTTGCATCGGGAGTTCAATTTCAACATGAGTTTTGGAGGAAAACATTCAAACCACAGCAGGCAGATAATACACTCCACATAGGGGCTCAGGCCTCCCCCATCCCCAGGGTCTCTGGCTAGAGCTCCACACCCACCCCTGCTGCATGCACTGCCATGTGTATGTGTACAGGTGTGTGTGCATAGGTGTGCATGCATGTATATAGGTGTGTGTACAGGTGTGTGTACAGGGGTGTGTGTGTACAGGTGTGTGTGTGTATAGGTGTGTGTAGGTGTGTATAGGTGTTTTTGTGTGTATAGACATGTGTAGGTGTGTATAGGCGTGCGTGTAGGTGTGTATAGGTGTGTGTGTAGGTGTGTATAGGCATGTGTGTAGGTGTGTATAGGTGTGTGTGTATAGGTGTATATAGTTGTGTGTGTACAGGTGTGTGTGTAGGTGTGTACAGGTGTTTGTATGTGTGTGTATAGGCATGTGTGTAGGTGTGTATAGGTGTGTGTGTATAGGCGTGTGTGTAGGTGTCCATAGGTTGTGTGTGTGTACAGGTGTGTGTGTAGGTGTGTATAGGTGTTTGTGTGTGTGTATAGGCATGTGTGTAGGTGTGTATAGGTGTGTGTGTGTAGGTGTGCATAGGTTGTGTGTGTGTACAGGTGTGTAGGTGTGTATAGGTGTTTGTGTGTGTATAGGCATGTGTGTAGGTGTGTATAGGTGTGTGTGTATAGGCGTGTGTGTAGGTGTGCATAGGTTGTGTGTGTGTGTAGGTGTGTGGTGTATAGGTGTTTGTGTGTATAGGCATCTGTGTAGGTGTGTATAGATGTGTGTGTATAGGCGTGTGTGTAGGTGTGCATAGGTTGTGTGTGTGTGTGTAGGTGTGTGGTGTATAGGTGTTTGTGTTTGTGTGTATAGGCATGTGTGTAGGTGTGTATAGGTGTGTATAGGCGTGTGTGTAGGTATGCATAGGTTTTGTGTGTGTGTGTGTGTGTGTGTGTGTGTGTACAGTTCAAGGGGTTCTGACATTAGAGGCTTTCCAGAATGCCTCCCTTCTCTACTAGTTTATTTTTAATATATTTATTTTTTGAGACAAAGTCTCGCTCTGTTGCCCAGGCTGGAGCACAGTAGTGCAATCTCAGCTCACTGCAACCTCCAGCTCCTGGGTTCAAATAATTCTCCTGCCTCAGCCTCCTGAGTAGCTGGGACTACAGGTGCGCATCACCATGCCCAGCTAATTTTTGAATTCTTAGTAGAGACAGAGTTTCACCATGTTGGTGAGGCTGGTCTCGAACTCCTGACCTCAAGTGATCCACCTGCCTTGGCCTCCCGAAGTGCAGGGATTACAGGCGTGAGCCACTGCGCCCGGCCCTGCTACCACTTTAAATGCCACCCTTCTTTCCAGCACAGCTCAGCTCAAGCCCCCACCTTAGGCTCATTCTCAGGCCCTCCACAAACCCACCACATCACAGACTCAGGATGGGGCCCAGCACCTGTGTCCTAAGGGGCCCTCGTGGGAATTCAAATGCATGCTCCAGTCTGAGAACCATGGGTATAGAAATCACAGTAGGCTTCCTGGCTGCTCACGCCTGTCCCCAGAAGCTGGAGTTTGGATCCTGAGGGCAGCCCTTGCCGAGTTGTTCACCGCTCATCTCCCCACGCTCAGAACAATGCCTGGCACATAGTAGGTGCTTAATAAAGCTTGGTTGAGTGCCCAGCCAGGGAAGAGTTTCTTCTGCCCTGGGCTGGGTGGCTTGGCCAGATGAGTGACAACTGACCTGACCCCGAAGTGAGAAAATCACAAGCAGTGGGTGCCTCTTGTTGGTTCACCTGACTGCACGCCACTGGGCCCCATCCAGGTAAGCGACCCCACCCCTGGATCCTGATTTGATGGTATCCACGGGAGATCTGCCCAGGCCAGGGTGGAAAACCTCACGCGAGGGGAAGCTCTCTGCTCCGAAGTCATGCCTGGAAGACTTTGGAAAGGAACTGGACGAGGAGACAGAAAGGAGAACTCTGGAAGTCCGCCTCGGCCCCTGGTGGCCCCAGAGTAGGTGAGAGCCAGCCACCTGCCTCCGTTGCTCTGTGGGGCAGTAACGCCTGGAAAAATGACAGGGCAAGGCCACCTGGAGCTTTGGTCACCATGGTAACCACACAGGTGGCACCTGCTGGAATCCACGCTTGGCCTTCCTTCGCACGGGAAGATTTCTGGGTGCGGGTGCTATGACGAGCAGGTGGCAAGGACGAGGGGCAGTGTCCTTTTCCAGAGGGCTGTGTGGGGCCTCGTCCTCCTCCTCCATCTGGGCTCGTCCAGGCCCCCCACTTAGGCACCCCCCACCCAAAAAAGGCCGAGAAAGAGGGTGGCCGCCTAGTCAAGCCAGGTCACCTTGGGAGCTGAGAAAGGGTGCTATGGTCATTTGTCCAGGTGCTGGCGTAACCTGGGATGCTCTCCGGCAACCCTGGACGTGTGGCCGCTCTTCTTATGAACCACGTGCCGGAGGCAGGCGGGAGAGGGAGCGGCCACGTGCCTCTCCCAGAGTGAACAGGCCCCTTCAGAGTCCCCGTGTTGTTGACACTAGAAGGCTGTCTCCATGACGACAAGGTCACTGGGAAATGGCAGCCGGGTTGGTTTAATTTTCACTGTATTCTTGTTGACAGGAATAAAGGCCCTGCTTCTGATTTCTTGGTTCAACTGGATGAAATTTTCATTAGATTTAACTTCTCATATCCAGACACCCACATACTATTCAATTTCCCGATCTCACCACTCAACTCTCATTCGCCCATTGGTCCTGAGGACAAAATTTTCAGAAATCTCATTTCGAGGAGTGCAGAGGCTGAGGGGGGCCGGGATGGAGTGTGCGCCCGCTCTTGTGCATGTGCAGGGACCTATCTGCTGTATCCCCAGTGAGCCTGTCATTTCTGGTACCTGCTGTTGGGGCATCACAGTCCCCCCCTCTGCCAGGGGGCACCGGCTTCGTCCCAGCATCACACACCCTCTGGAAAAGGCAGGGATGGAAGGTCCAGCAGATGGCCAGGGTGTTGAGAACTTGACCTTGCCGTATTCTTTCTTCTTGCAGGTGGGACGGGCCTGGTCAGTGAGGGGTAGGGAAAGTCGCCGTTCCAGCCCGGCCAGTGACTCCATCGTCAGGAAGGCACAGCCTGTGGCACACCCTTTACCGCTGCACCTGGCGTCACAGGAAATCTCCAAGGTGCTCAGTGACATACAGAGTGGCATTCTGGAGTCATCTGGGGTCTCCTGGAATCTTCTCCTGATCTGCTAAGTGGCATTGCTACCAGGCTGGGAATCCTTTGCACCACGGGAGGAGTGACTGTGCTGGGAGCGCTGGCCGCCTGGCAGTGTAGAGCCTCATGGTGATCTGCACATCCGGGTCCATGTGGCCTCTGGAACTCCCTTCTCCCCATTCTGTCCAAACTGCAGCCCCTTCCCATGGGCACTGGTCAGGGCAGACGCAGGGAACTTGGGAGTGATTAGCTTTACCCTGCCCCTTCAGGCCACTCCCAAAAGGGGCGGGGGACCAAGTGGGATTTTGGATGCTTCCGTCTTGCTTCTGGTAAGATTGCTCTAGGGCCCTGGACTCAGGTACCTCCTCGTTGGGAGGCAGCGTCACAGGGAGCAGGGCTCCGTCCGCAGAGCAGCTGCCTCAGCTCCAAACTACATGACCCAGAGCCTTCCCTTTTCCAAGAGCGGCTGAAAGTCTGGAGATCTGAATGTTGGCAATGGATTCTAACTTTGACAGAACCACTCCCTGGCATTGAGTGGGGCTCAGCATCAGCTCTGGATGGCAGTCAGGGCCCAGGACATGAGTGAGGCCCCCTATCCCCAACACCAGCACAGAGGCGCACCCCACAAAGGGGGATCCCTGTCACGGAAGCGGCTGTGCGGCCTTGAAGCGGCCCTGGGCAGCCAGGCGCTGGGAGAGAAGGAAACCAGATGCGGTATTTCTCTCCCCCATCCTGCTTGGGGGCCAGATCGGCTCCATACAACTATCTGGAGTGAGAAATCAAACTGTAAAACAAACCTGGGTCGTGGGAGCCAAGGAGGAAGCAAGCCCCACACTCAAGTCAGCCGCTTCGTGCCCACCCTCTGCCGTCCTCCGTGCCAGGTGTGGAGGGGGCTACAGGCATCTGGCAGGAGCCAGGAGGAGGGCTGGGATCCACCTGGAGATTCCAGGAACCCACCGTGCCTGCTCCTTCCCAAAGGGAAGAGTAAAAGGCAGAGGAAGTCCTCTCCAGGACCCCCCAGCACTCTCCCTGCCTCCCCCATGACTCCAAGGCCCTGCAGACGCAGGCAGGAAGCTGGGCCTCTGCTCTCAGGGACAGAGCTGGCGTCCCGGGCCCTGGGCCTGGCCTGAAGTGGGGGACACAGATGTGCCTCCTCTTACACAACGCCAGCATTTCTCACAAGGGCAAGTCAACAAGTGTCTGGCAAGGCCCCACCATGTGCATTTCTGGTGCCTGCTGTGGAGGCATCACAGTCCTCCCTCTGCCAGGGGGCACTGGCTGGCACCAATACCTCAGCTGCAAAACAAGGAAAGCTCTAGAATCGTATTTCTTAACCCAGAGTCCACGGAAATTCCTCACGTGCTCCTGAAACATCCAGAAATGATATACCCAGTACTCTGTGCACGCTGGGGAGTGGCTTTCTCTGGGAGCGTGGCTAGACTAAACGCCACGTGGCCTCCAACGCCTGCCCTCCTCCCCCGGATGTGAGAGCCAGCCGACGCCTGAAGAGGCCTGTGGCCCAAAGAGGTGCTGGCCCTGCTCTTGCCTGGCCCTGCACCAGAGGCTGCTATAGGCCGGGGTTCCTTAAAAGTATCGGGGACCCCAGCACAAGAACCTAGCTCCTTAAAACACTCAGTGTCTGCAGCCCACTCCAGACCCGGGGGAGTCAGACCGTCTGGGGAAGGGCCTGCCTTTCAGCCCCTCCCAGGGGTTCAGAGGGGAGCCACTGTCTCTGCTCAGGCTTTTGGGGGCCTTGGTGGATTCATGGGTGAGACTGTAGCCAGCTCGGCTCCCTCTGAGCCCGGGAACAGGGTGGCCTGGGGGGCCCGAGCTCACTCCTGACATTCAGCCCTTCGCTCCTGTCCCAGAAGTCTCTGCTCAGAGGCAGGGACACTGGGCACTGGGACATGCTTCTAAGTGAACACTGCCAGCCAGAAAGCTCCTCCAGCAGCAGCCCTCCCTCCCTCCCTCGCCGGGCTGAGCCCCAACCTCCTCACTGTGCTCACACCTGTAGCTCCCTGGGGGGAAAAGTCTTTGCAGCTCTCTTCTCTTCCCGTTTTTTTTTCTTTTTCTTTTTTTGAGACAGAGTCTCTCTCTGTCTCCCAGGCTGGAGTGCACTGGCACAATCTTGGCTCACTGCAACCTCTGCCTCCCAGGTTCAAGTGATTCTCCTGCCTCAGCCTCCCGAGTAGATGGGATTTCAGGCGTCCACCACCATGCCCAGCTAACTTTTGTGTTTTTAGAGATGGGGTTTCACTACATTGGCCAGGCTGGTCTCGAACTCCTGACCTCAGGTGATCCATTTGCCTCAGCCTCCCGCAGTGCTGGGATTACAGGCCTGAGGCACCATGCCCTCTCCTCTCCTTTCTTTTCTTGAGATAGGGTCTTGCTCTGTCACCCAGGCTGGAGTGCAGTGGCACCATCTCTGCTCACTGCAGCCCTGAACTCCCCAGGCTCAAGTGATCCTCTCACCTCAGCCTCCCAAGCAGATGGGGCTACTGGTGTGCACCACCACATCTGGCTAATTTTTCTATTTTTTGTAGATACAAGGTCTCACCATGTTGCCCAGGCTGATCTTGAACTCCTGGGCTCAAGTAACCCTCCCACCTCTGCCACCCAGAGTGCCGGGATTACAGGCATGAGCCACCGCGTCTGGCCATCTTTGCAACTTTTAGGCTGGCTGCTGTCCTTCCTCAATGGGCTCTGGCTGAGCCTTAGGGATACCTGCTGCTACTCAGGCTCAATACTCGCTGCTAGTCAGGCTGAGAGCTCCCAGCCCATCATCCCTGACCTGCCAGATCCTGGTACTGGATCAGGATCGACTGAGCTGGAGAGAAGATGGGCACAGGCACCTCTACCTACAGACTCCTGCTGCTAGTTCCAGCCCCACCCCAAGCCCTACCACTCCAGAATTACAGAGCAGGTCCCCAACAGCCACCTAGAACATCTCAGATCCCAGGTCCAGAGGCAGGGGTGGGACAGGCCCCCCGCTTGCAAGCTCCCGGTGGCGTGGGTCAGGGAGTCAGGCTTCCCCAGGGCTCCCATTGCAGAGCGGGTCCACTGCCACTGGCCACCAGGTGGCGCTGGTCGACCAGGAACGGTTCCGCGAGCCCAGGGAAGGAAGCCTTTGTTGATTTTCCTTCTTGATATTCTATAATCACCAGGATTACAATCTAAGCAAAAAACAAAACAAATAAACACAACCCCCCCCCCTTCTGGATCTTTCTTTGGTCTTTGTCTGAAAAATTATGAGAAAACAAAAGGCGCATTGAACATACAACCCCAGGGTTGGGCACTGGCAACGGCGAGGGCCTCCGGGACAGAGGGAGGGAGTCTGGGGGGTTTGGGGACTGGGGGCTCTGTGACCTGACCTCGCCCAGTGTGAGCTGGGTCCCCTGGTGCCGCTAAGCAACCGCTCCGAGCAGATTTCTCCTCCACTGCAGCCGCTGCTGAGCAATGAGGGGCTCCTGTCTGCAGCCACCCCCGCCCAGGCCCGGTGCTGGAAATGGTGAAATGGTGGGGGTCTCGGTGGCACTGCCTGACAGGTGCAGGAGGCTGGCAGAGCTGATACCCTGGCCCCTTCAAACCAACAGGCTGCAGTTGAGGACCTGGGTGTTAGGGGAGATGGACTGTGGGGCCATGACAGCACAAGCAAGCCCACACTTGCCAGGGCCTCCACCCAGCTCAACGGGGCCTCCACCCAACTCACCATGGCCTCCACCCAACTCACCATGGCCTCCACCCTCAGTCACCAGGGCCTCCATCCTCAGTCACCAGGGCCTCCACCCTCAGTCACCAGGGCCTCCATCCTCAGTCACCACCCCCCCCCCCCCCCCCCCCCCCCCCCAACTCACCAGGCCTCCACCCTCAGTCACCAGGGCCTCCATCCTCAGTCACCAAGGCCTCCACCCTCAGTCACCATGGCCTACACCCAACTCAACAGGGCCTCCACTCACACTTACCAGGATCTCCACCCAACTCACTGTGGCCTTCAGCCAACTCACCATGGCCTCCACCCAACTCACCATGGCCTCCACCCTCAGTCACCATGGTGGCCTCCACCCTCAGTCACCATGGCCTTCATCCAACTCACCAGGGCAGGGCCTCCACCCAACTCATCATGGCCTCCACCCTCAGTCACCATGGCCTCCATCCATCTCAACAGGGCCTCCACTCACACTTACCCGGGCCTCCACCCAACTCACCATGGCCTCCACCCAACTCACCAGGACCCCCACCAAACTGACCAGGGCCTTCATCTAGACTCACTATGGCCTCCACCCCACACTGATGGCCTCCACCTCCACCTCCACTTTCACCACGGCCTTTGTGGCCTCACATTTACTATGGCCTCCACCACCTACCGTCCCCACCAACATGGAGGTGAGGTTGCTTTTGGAGGAAGTGTGGGGGTGGAGGTGTGGAATCCCCACCCACTCGTGCCCGCGGATGCATCGTGTGCCTGTGCAGAAGCATGGAGGTGCATGGAGCACCTGTGTGGTGTGGGTGCAGGGTGGGTGCAGGCCCCGGGGCTCTGCTCACTCCATAGCCAGCCCGCCTGCTGCCCTACACAGAGGCCTGAGTACCCTGACCCGATGCCAGCAGAGCTCTGGGGTGAGCAGGCAGGGCAGAGCTAAACCCTGAGGCGGCTGGGGGAGCTGCCTGCTGCTCTCCGGTCCTTCGAGGCTTGCAGAAGGCCCAGGCCTTGCTCACGGCTGCAGGACCATCTGGCTAGCCAGGGCACTCCAAGGGGAGCCTCCAGGCAGGACAGCTGGGGCAGGATCCCCACACAGGAAGGGCTGTGAACATAGCTTAAAAGTCATGCCTTTGTCACTCACTCTGGATGGAACAACCTCACCAACAGCTTGCTGGGAAATGCCTGGAGTGCCATCCCCCTCCTGGGCTGCCAGGTAATGGGCGGGGCAGAAAGCCTCAGGCGCTCAGAGGGAGAGGATCTTCTCCGAGGAGACGGTTCCATCTGACCTTCCGTATGTTCCAGTGGAGCCGAGGGTGCAAGGTTCGGGGCAGTTTAGCACCCTGTGGCTCTGAGCAGCCCAAGATCACTGAGCAAGTTTCCTGCCAGCCTGGCAGGACGGAAGCACAGAACCCTGCCTGGCACAGCAGTCGACTCCACTCAAAGTCGCCTCTCAGCAGCTGATCTGGGAGGAGAGGACCCCCCTCCAGCCCGTTACTCACACTATGGGGGTTGCTGGGTGCAAAGCTGGTGCTCTCAGACCAGCTGCACTGGAACAGACCCCGGAATTTCCAGGATGAGACACACCAAGCTTTAGATCACTTGCGTACTATAAACTCCAGCCCTCAGATGGTGCCCCAGACAGTCATCGCCAGGCCTTGGACTGAGATGAGCAAGTCTGTGCACTTTGAGCCAGAAAGCTGAAGCCCACGGGGCACCGCAGGCTGAGCACAGCTCTACTCAGTCCTGAATGATTCACATGCAGAACCTCTTCCCCAAAATATGTTAGGACGGAACTATGTGGCAAAAATTACACTTCCCAGACTCTCTTGCAACTAGGAGGAACCACGCCACAAAATTCTGTCCAAGGACACAAGAGTATGTATGCAAATTGTAGGCCCTGTCCTTAAAGGGAAGGAACTCACCCTCCACCTTATTTTCTCCCCCTTCCCACTGGTTGGAATGCAGTTGCAATGGCAGGAGCTGGAGTAGCCATTTTGGACCACGTAAAGAGGGCAACGCCCCTCAGAATGAGGAGCAGCCACCTGGAGGGAGGCTGGGTGGCCGATCCCTGGGACTGCCACATCAACCCTGAACTGCTACGTGAAAGCCAAAGGAGCTTCCCGTTCATTGAAGCCACTGTTATTTGGGTCTTCCTCATAGCAGCAGGGCCCATATTCTCATGATTATGGAAGGGATTCCAAAAGAAAGAAAAGCTCTCCGGGAATGTCCTGGGAATTCCTATCACCATCTTCATTTATTTCTCTCTCCCTCCCCTCTCTCTCTCTCCCTCTCTGTGTGTGTGTGTTCATCTGGAGGAAGCATTCCTCAGATCGCAGGTGGAAGGGAAGCCCCCTTCTGACCAAAGGGCACAGCTGCAAGGACCAGCATGGAATTCTCGGAATCGGCCTGGCTCGTGAGATTCCCAGGGCACAGGGCCACGGAGCCCCCATCCTCGCAGCAGGCGAGGCAAAGGCTGCAGAACCGAGTCTCCCTTCACCCCTGAGAAGCACAACATTGTGATTAAACCGCTGACAACTCCGCTGTCGGGCAGAGAAATTTGGAAACATCAGGAAATCAAACTGTGAAGTCTTTGAAGGCACGGTGGAAATGGGATGATGCTAATGTGTTTGGCTCCAGTGTTGGGTGGGGTGGCCCGCCCGCTTCTGGAACCAAATCTGAGATCTCTTGGCTCTTGGCACACCTCTGCTTTCCCCAGACACGTTTAGCTGGTGCCCTGTGTGTGTTCCAAGCCTGATCGGCACCTGAGCCTTCTCCTGCAGCCGCATTTTCAGGGATGTGTCTCTGTCATCTGAGCCGTGCGCGTGCATGTGCGTGCCGAGTAACTGTGTGCAGCTCTGCTTCTCCCCCCCGCCCCACCAGACACCAGAGAGCCGCGTGTTATTAGATTTATGGGGGGTTTGTTGTAGTTTTACATAATTTTCTGATGCACTGCAGATTTTTGAGCAGGCGTTCACAGTTTCCTCCAGTTCAGTGTTGGAGGCCGGCTCCAGCCTGGTTCCACCCCCTGGAGTTCATAAAGCCTAATTCCCCCGGCCCAGCCTGGAGGTGGCATTCCTGTCTGATAGATGGGCAGCTCCCGGGAAAATGGGGAGCATATGGCTGAAGGAGAAGGGCCGTCTTTGTGTGTTGAGAAGAATTTGGGGGCCCCAGGCCAGCAGCCTCTGACTGCAGGAGCAACCTTGAAAGGCATCTTTTCCCTTGGGGTACCCCCTTGGCTAATCGCTGGCTCACACAATCTCTGGGAGCTTTTGCTGGGGCTCAGTGTGGTTGGGCTGCTCCCTGGCTGTGTGGATAGGGCCTTTGTCCAGCAAAAGGGCCTTCATTTTCCAGTGGAATCTGACAAGAGGAACTCCTTCTAGTGACCTAAGAAGGAGCAGACAGAAGGCTCAGAAAGGCCAGGAAGGAACGCCTCCTCCTGAATGCAGACATGCTTTGAGCACTCTCCGCTACACGTGGACACAGAGGGCTGGGAGGGGCTCCAGAACCACCTGGACCCTAGTCACCCTTTCAAGGCAAGAGTCCTTAGGACCCTTATTTTATTATTATTATTATTATTATTATTATTATTTTGAGACAGAGTCTAGCCTGGAGTGTAGTGGTGTAATTTCAGCTCACTGCAACCTCTATCCCTGGGGTTCAAGTGATTCTCCTGTCTCAGACTCCCAAGCAGCGGAATAACAGGCGCCCACCACCAAACCCGGCTCATTTTTATATTTTTAGTAGAGACAGGATTTCGTCATATTGGCCAGGCTGGTCTCCAACTCCTGACCTCAGGTGATCCACCTGCCTCAGCCTCCCAAAATACTAGGATTACAGCTGTGAGCCACCGCACCCGGCCAGGACCCTTATTTTGAAAGCATTGACTAAGCCCTAGAAAGGAAGTTCCAGGCCACCTCCTCCAGCCCTGGAGTGCACTCAGCCAAGGGTAGCTTCTGTGGGAGGAAGCGGCCCCCTGGAGTGACTCCACCTCCTAGGAAATGGGACAGATCTGCAGCCTCAGCCCCGGAACGCGGTGCGCAGAGGTGGAGGAGCAGAGCTGGGGCCCCCGAGCTGGCTGGAAGTGCTTGGTCTTCGTGCAGAGGCTGCTAGATTCTTGCTCCCACTTTACAGAACGGGAACTGGAGTGTGGAGAGGAGAGGGGCAGCCATGAAGCCAGGACGAGCATGCGCCTCCTGACTCGCCAGCCCTGACTCTTTCTACAGCCCTGGCCAGGGGGCACCAGCGCTTCTGCTCAGCAGTCATGGTGCTGGCCCCTGGGGCGGGGTCTAGGCAGGACCCAATGTCGGGTGCCAGCCCAGCACAGTGAGGTGCCCCGTAGGTACCGAGTCGGAAGGGCAGGGAGGCAGGTCTCACAGCAGCGCCCCGGTACTGTCACCTCAGACTCCTGGCCTCTGGCCTGGCCTTGGAAAGGTGCCACTGAGGAGTCTCAACTCTCAGTGCCAGGACACTGCTGATTTTGTCGTGCTCAGGCCCCTGGAAGGTCCTTTCTCCCCTCCCACCATTCCGGGGATCTTTCCAGGGCCCTGTGCGCGCCCAGCACTGTGCAGAGACCCTGAGCGCTTCC
Source organism: Ateles fusciceps (assembly GCA_036589455.1). Classification (NCBI taxonomy): domain Eukaryota; kingdom Metazoa; phylum Chordata; class Mammalia; order Primates; family Atelidae; genus Ateles; species Ateles fusciceps. The sequence goes on along the minus strand of JAZHEH010002406.1, from coordinate 1,382,368 downwards.
TGGGGTAGCTCTGCCATTCCCCACGCTTCCTGGTGCCGCAGCCTTTGGAAGAGGCTTATGAGGCCCCTCCTGGTGAAGCGGGCTGGGGGCGGAGGCTGACATCTCCCGTGGGGGTTTGGGGGATTGAGGAGGCCAGGGCACAGGGATGTGAAGGCCCAGCAGGGTGATGGGAGGGCCTGTGGAGAGGCTGAGAGCTGAGGGACAGGTGGGGTAAGCAGGCAGAGGCAGGTAGAGGGGCAGGCAGAGGGCAGAGGGGGTGGTAGGCTCCGGGGGAGCAGGGACCGCAAAAGGCGGAAAGGACACAGAGTCCTGCAGAGGCCGGGGTGGTGCTGTGCTCAGGAGCTTGTGCATTGAGTGTGCGTTGAGTGTGCATTGAGTGTGCATTAAGTGGACATCGAGTGTGCATTGAGTGGGCGTTGAGTGCTTTTAAGCAGGGAGGAATGTGGCCAGGCTTGCATTTGAGGAGGAGGCCCCTGGGCTGCCTGGCTGGGGGTTCCAGGCAGGAGCACTGAGGTCAGCCTGGTCCAAGCCTCCCCCTTGGGGTACTTGGCTGGAAGGACATGTGAGAAGCTCAGTCTGGTGGTCCAGCCCTTGGTGGGCAGGCCTGTCACCCACCGGGAGGCCTCCCCTTGCCAGGGAGACCCCTCTGTCCCTCCTGACCCTCGTCCCCAACCTTGAGGCTGGGAGCAGATCCCTGAATCCGAGCACACAGGGGGCTCTCAGGATCAGCATCACTGTGGGTGCCCCTGGCCTCAGCCTGCACCCTCCCAGGCACAGGACCCTGACCTTTCCTCCCAGCTGCAGGAAGGACCTTTCAGTCCCCTGCTGTGTATGGTGACCAATAGCTGCTTCCTCCCTCCAGCCCAGCGCCAGGGGCGGTACTGCTTCTGAGTGAGCTGCTGACCTGCCCCTCAGGCCCTGCTGATGGTAGGTCCTTGCCCTGAGCCCTGGCCATCAATGCTCCTGGACCCCGTGGGCTGCGTGTCTAGCACTGGACGGCCACCGTGCTGTTCTGGGTCAGGACAGCCCACGACTCATGTTTGTTTTTCCTGAGCCCCGCTGAAGAGGGGGCAGGAGATGCCACTGAGAGCCGGCGGCTGCCAGGAGCTGTGGCCACGGCAACGCAGTACGGAGCCGCCCCAGCTCCCCCGGACGCACTCGGTGTTTTGCATTCTGTGATTTGCACCTGACAGATGCTTCAGAAAGCACCACTTTGCTGACAAAATGAAATCCAGCTCAATTACCATCATCTATTTGCCACCCAGCCTGGGAGCCGAGGCGGGCCCTGAGTCCAGGAGGTGGTGGCTGAGCCCAGAGCCCGCAAGGACAGGCCAGGCAGGAGGCAGGGTCTGCTCTCGCCACCCCTCCCCGTTCTATACTGTCCCTCCCCAGCCGGACTCCACTCCTGTCTGTGGCCCCGGAGACCCAGTCCTGGCATGCTCTTGGCCTGCGCCTCCCCTACAGGCTCTGTGTCTCCAAACTTCACTCTTTTTATCTGTCACGTGGGCCTGGCATTTTGTGCCCTGGCTGTTGTATAGAGAGCTTACGAGGGGCCAAGTGAAGGCAGGGCCAAAGCTAAGCTCACAGTGCCACTGCCATCCCGGCAAGACGGTGCTCCATAGCCGCATCCCCCAAGGCCACAGAGGACCTTCCTGGCCCTGCCTGGTTGACGCCAGCCTGGCCCCCAGCGTGCCAGGCTGGCCAAGGCCACTCACACATGGGTTTCAGCTGCCCGATGAGCTCTTCCTTCGTCCATTTCGCCCACTCCTTCTTGTCGGTGTTGATGGAGCAGAGGATGGGGCCGCAGGGCTTGCCGCAGTCCTCGATGGCCGGCACGTTCAGGTAGTGCACCAGGACGATGTCGGGGTTCTGTGGGGAGAGCAGAGACTGGCAGCATGAGGGTGGCATGGAGCCCACCAGGGTCAGGGCCGCCCCCAACCCCACAGGTTCAGGCAGAGACCGAGGCCCCAGACGCCCAGCTCTCTTGACCTTGCACTACTGATGGTTGCCGCCAGATGGTTCTCTGTGGTGGGGGCTGTCTGGCGCACGTGGAATGCTAGCAGCCTCCCTGGCCTCAACCCACTAGATGTCATTAAGCACCTCCCCCTCCAGCTGTGACCCCTGGAAAAGTCTTCAGACATTGCCCAGTGTCCCCTGGGGGAGCAAGATCACCCTGGTGGAGAAACTCTGACCTACACATCAGCTTATATGTGTGTAACTGAGAACCATGGGCATGAAGTCAAATTCCCTCCAGCCCAACATCCCCAACCTCACACCATAGACACTGCCCTCCCCCCTCCCTCACGCCCAACACACGTTTCCCCCCTTACAGCTTGCGGGACACCCCCCAACACAAGCATCATCACGCACTTCTCCCCAAGGGGAAAAGGAGCTCCCAGAGCATAAGGCCTCTGCTGCTAAGGGCTAGAGCCCCTTTGCCTTCAGTCGTGATCTTTCCCCTCGACAAACAGCCCGGCAACACAGTACTTTCTTTTTCTTTTTTTTTTTTGAGATAGGGTCTCACTCCATTGTCCAGGTTGGAACTTAGTGGCATGATCTTGGTTCACTGCAATCTCTGCATCCTGAGCTCAAGTGATCCTCCCACTTCAGCCTCCAGAGGCTGGGACTACAGGCACATGCCGCCACACCTGGTTAATTTTTGTATTTTTTGTAGAGATGGGGTCTCACCTATTGGCCAGGCTGGTCTTGAACTCCTGGGTTCAAGGGATCTGCCAGCCTCAGCCTCCCAAACTGCTGGGATTACAGGCATGAGCCACCACACCTAGCTGGTGCTTTCCATCTAAGCAGTATCCAGGGGGCAGCTCGTGCCCAGAATCTCCGGAAACTCCTCCCTGGAAGAGCTCTTCAGTCATCCCGTCCATCTCTTCCACTCTTTCTTATTGATTTCTCGGGGCGGCGGGGGACGGGGGGAGTTTCCAGAACGTCTGAGCACCAGATGCCCCCTGGGTATTCTGGGAAAGAGCTCTCAGTCTGAAGACCTAAAAGGCCCAGTTTGTCTCAAAATGGTTCTATTTAACCGTTAGCCCCTTCCCATCACATCTTATTAGGAATATCCTCTGTCGCTTTTTGCCCGCTGAGCTCGGATAGGACATGCCAAGGGGCCTTTGTGAGGCAGCAGTGTTGCCAGGATGAGCAGGGGGGGCTTCTGTGGCTTTCTCATGGTCCCCCAGAAGACAGCACTGTGTATTTGGTCACATCAGTACTGACGAGTTTGTAAAGAAAAAAAGCAATCCTGTCACTTTCTAGATGCATCTGGATAAGCCAGAAAAACCTAGCTTAACCCTTGCATCTCAATCAGAGGGTATTTCTTGAACCATTTCTTTCTCTCTCTCTCTCTTACCTTCCTGCCTGCCTGCCCTCCCTGCTCTCTCTCTTTTCCTTCCTTCCTTCTTTCCTTCCTTCCTTCCCTCCTCTCTCTCTCTCTTCTTTCTTGATCTTGCTGTGTCCCCCGGGCTGGAGTGCACTGGCACAATATCAGCTCACTGCAGCCTCCACCTCCCGGTTCAAGCAGTTCTCACCCTCAGCCTCCTGGGTAGCTGGGATTACAGGCACCACCATAGCCGGGCTAATTTTTGTATTTTCATTAGAGGCGGGGTTTCACCATATTGGTCAGGCTGGTCTCAAACTCCCGACCTCAGGTGATCCGCCCTCCTGCTCAGATTCCCAAAGTGCTGAGATTATAGGCGTGAGCCACTGTGCCGGCCTGAACCATTTCTTTCTTGTACTGTCCTAAGGAAACATGACAGGGTATCAGGACACTGCAGGGAACTATGGAAAAAGCCACGTGGGAGGCCTTATCCTGTGCTTTACTCCTGATAGAGGAAAAGCTGCTCTCCCAGCTGATAGACCGAGGCTCAACCATGAGACCTGGGACAGGCAGAACCCCAGGCAGGAGGGAGCTGGTTTTTGGATGTTGCCAGAGCAAGAGTCATATGTGAATCAATCAGTCCACGAATAAAGACTCAAGGCCACACCATGACCGGTGTAAGAAAGGAGACCGGCATAATTAAAAAAGATTGCCGCTAAGGGTTCAGACAGTTTTTTTCCCCGCCAACGCTCAGTTTTAACTCAGTCAACAAGAGCAGGAGCCTTCCCCTTAACGGCAGCTTTTCTGGATTGCGGTAACCGTGCTCCTTAATAATCACGACAATCCCTGACATCAGCGAAGCGCCTGATTCTTTCCAAAGCACTTTCCAGCCGCTATCTCATTTGGTGTCCCTGCTAGACAAGGAGGCAGGCTGGGCTGGGCTGGGCAGGGCGCCCTCCGTCCACAGTGAGGTGTCTGCGGCACTGAGAAGCTGTGAATTGCCCGAAGCTCTGTGCCGGCAGGGCAGAGCCTGAGCTGGAAGCTAGGGCTCCGACTCCAGATCCAGGTCCTGCCGAGACATCTGGTGGCCTCTTTTGCTTCACCCAAGTACCGTCCCACCTCCATTTCACTTCATTCTTTTTTTTTTTTTTTTTTTTGAGACAGGGTCTCATTCTGTTGCCCAGGCTGGAGTGCAGTGGCGTGATCTCGGGTCACTGCAACCTCCACCTCCCAGGTTCAAGCAATTCTCTCGCCTCAGCCTCCCAAGTAGCTGGGACCACAGGCACTCGCCACCACACCTGGCTAATTTTTATATTTTTAGTAGAGATGAGGTTTCACCATATTGGTCAGGCTGGTCTCGAACTCTGGGCCGGGCAGATCTGCTACACCCGTTGCGTGGAGGGGGGAACGGCGGACAACAGAGCCATTCACTGTGCTCTTGCCCTGTGTTCTTCCTACAGACCAACACAGTGGTCTCCCGGGACTGTGTCTGGGCCAAGGGCTGCTGCCTGTGCCTGGGCACAGGTGGGCAGCCATGCCAGCTGCTGAGCAAGATAAGTAAAGACCACAGGGCTGCAGCGGCCAGAAGGCCACCCAGGGCTGCCTCTGATCCTGGCCCCCGGAGCAGGAGCCCGGCCCTGCAGGAGGGAGCCGACATGCCAGACACCTGGGAGATGAAAGGGCTGCCACCTCCTGCCCCACAGCCCCGCTGAGCACAGCCTGGGCGCCTGGGACTGGCTGTGGGAGGTCAAGGTGGCGGGCGGCAGACAGGGTTTTGTGGGCAAAGGCCCTCTCTCACCATGAACCCAAACCGTGGAGTTCCTGCATGAGACACCCCCAAACGCTGCTATCTCAGGAAGCTCTCCCTGCAGGGCTCAGCCTCCATCTGTATAACCAGACTCCACCTAGTCTTTGAGGTCAGACACCACGATCCCCTCTTCCTCCAGGAAGCCTTCCCCTGATTCCCTCTCTGCTTCTGCCATAGCAGGATGGCACCTGGCTTTTTGTTTTAATTGTCTGAATATCGACTTTATTTCCTCAACCTCAGGGACAATGCCCTGAAGCTATGACACTGTCCACAATCGCTGGTGCTCACCTCAGGGTTGTAGACTCGAATCAGGCTGAACTCTGACCTCCCCCTGCCTGTGCCCTCCCTAGACCTGTGTTCTCCTGACATCTGGCTTCAGTTTTCTGGGTCTCTGAAGGGCAGGAAAGCCTTTCTAAATGCAGGGTTGTTGCTAGGAAGCTAAGATACAATGCAAGGCTGGTTCTTAATCTTTTCTGGGTCTGAGATCTCTTTGAGAACCTGATGCAGGCCGTGGATACCCACCTCGCCCCCCAGTATACCTCGAGGCGCATCAACCCTTCATTTCAAGGGCTCCCAGATCCAATGGCCATTCAGTAACTACAAACGCATCTGCCCCTTTTAACTCAGGGGATATGCCCCACACGGAGTGGGGGTGGGGTCCCTTCCTGAGAGCCTCCATGCGGGGCCTTGCCTTTCTCCCTTGTTTTGATACAATTAGCAGAGTGTCCCAGCCCCTGGCAGGTGCAGGAGGCCGAGATGCAGAAGGCATCAGGAGATGCAGAAGGGATCAGGAGATGCAGAAGGGATAGGAGATGCAGAAGCAGCAGCTTCCCGGTTTCCAGCCCAGGGCTGGGAGTTCGTGCCGCGGGAATGCCCAGAGTTGAGTAGTACTGATTTCCTGGCTTGGGACTGCTTTTCAGACACAGACTGATTGAGGTATTTTTGGAAATTTGGGGGCACACGTCGCTTCTTGGCAATGTTGCAATTTTATTCATTAGTTGTACATTTTATTGGGTGTTTTTGGCAGAAAAATATATTAGCCTTGGAGTCCTAATGTATCAGTTTCATGGAGTGCTCATAAAGGTGTCAGAGTCCTTGCCGTGCTGTTCTGCTGGTGGCGAGATGGGCTTGGGCGAACCAGCTCAGCAGGGCAGCTGGGAGGGAGGCCCCGGTCAGGCCTGGATCCGAGGGTCACAGCAGGCACAGCAGGGGACAGACCTTGCCACGGTCCTGGATTCTTTTTTTTTTTTTTTTTTTTTTGAGAGAGAGTCTTGCTGTGTGGCCCAGGCTGGAGTGCAGTGGCACAATCTCAGCTCACTGCAACCTCCGCCTCCCGGGTTCAAGCGATTCTCCTGCCTCAGCCTCCCGAGTAGCTGGGATTACAGGCATGTGCCACCATACCTGGCTAATTTTTTATATTTTTAGTAGAGATGGGGTTTCACCGCGTTAGCCAGGATGGTCTCGATCACCTGTCCTCATGGTTCGCCTGCCTTGGCTTCCCAAAGTGCTAAGATTACAGTGCCAGCCAGAATCAAGAATTGATTCTGGCCAGTTGTGGAGCGAAGTTGCCTTTGTCTTGCCCAGGCTGCCCTGATGTCTCCCTGGGTTCACCACTGGATCAGGCTTTGTGGGTTGGGGGAGGGAAGAGGAGCTGTGGAGAAGCCCCTCCCCGGGCTATGGAGTTTTCAAGAAGATGCTAGGGGTTATCCCGCAAAGTGAGCGTGACCTTTGGAGATGAGCCCTTGCTGTCCTGGAGGCCTGGTCAGTGTCAGGCTGGGGGAGAGGAGGCGCCATGGCATGGTCTGTGACTATGGTGGTGGTGATAGGGGAAGCCAAGGAGAAGTAAAAGTCTAAAGAAGTTCCACAGCCTTCTGGGAACGCCGTGAAGAGGGGATCCCACCTCCCTCTCGGTGCCTCAGGCTCCTCACCCATGGACATGGAAGCTGCACCCCTTTCTCACTGGGGCTGCAGCAGGGGGCAGGGCCGGGCCTCGGAACAGGTGAGTGCTGTTGGGACAGACAGAGGACCCGCTCTACCACCACCAACTGCCACCAAACCCAAACCCAGACGGAAGAAAGCCCTGACCTGCTTCCTGAGAGGGTGAGCAGATGGAGCCTCCAGCGGGCAGTTGTGCCGCTCAGAGCCCCTTCCTCCGCCGGCAGCCCCAGCCCGGCCCGACTCTCCTCTTGCCGTGTGCAGAGGCCCTTCCTCTACCAGTGTCTAGCCTGGGGCTCCGGCCTCCCTCTCTCCCTCTCCCCTTTTCTTTCTCCCTCTTCCCTCTCTCCCTCCTTAGTGGCCTTATCCAGCGTCCTGACCTCACACCCACCAGATTCCCAGGACACCCAGATTTCGCTCTCCAGCCCACCTCTCCTTTCTTGCCTACCTGGCTGTTGGCGACACTCCTCAAAGGCCTCAAAATACCCACAACTTCCCACGGGCGACCTTGCCTCCAGCACACGTGGCCCCTCCAGGCTTCCCACAGCTGCCCAGGTCTGGAACCTGGGAGTCGGAGTCTTTTCTTCATCTTCCCCTCCCTCTCCCCCTCCCTCTCCCCTCCACAGCCAGTGGATCACCCAGTTCTGCCAATTCTCCCCACCCCAGGAAGCCTGATCCTCCCATCTGCCCCCCTGCCCACAACCACCAAGTCCGAGCCTCCACCTATTCTTCTGCACACATGGGAGTGTGCCCTCCCCCCGGGATGTCCTCACGTCTGCTCTTCCCTGCCCTGCTCATCCTTCAAACAGCGGCAGGCATGGTCTGGCTGTTCCCGGACGGCTCCTTGGCACTGAGATCAAGCCCACACTCCTGCCACCATTCCAGGCCAGGCCACCTGCGCTGCTTGCTGGCCACTGCCTGCCTCGTGCACCTGGCTCCCGCCACCCTATTCCCCAGACCTGCCGCTTCTCTCCCTGGGCTGTGGTCTCTGGCTGCCGCGCTCCATGCCAAATGGGTCCCAGGTCACTTCCTTGTGGAAACCTCATTCAGCAACCCGACTGACAACAGTGTCCACCCGGCCTGGCTCCCACCTCCCTGTCTTTGCAGCACTAATCTCTCAGTTTCCACTCAATTACTACTCGGGTGTGGCCTGTTTTCCTGGTCACACGTGTGCGCTCCGGATGGCTGGGACTCTGTCTGCTGGGCAGCCACATGGCAGGGGCTCCATCCTGACTACTGAAAACTGGGGGCATAGCGGGGTGCCACCAAGCTGCCCCAGCACACAGGCCAACAAGCCTGCCAGGGGGCACCTGGCCTTAGCTGGGGGCACTGGTGCAGGGGTGGCTGTCTCCTCTCTGGAGACTCAGTGTCTCAGGACCAACCCTGGAGAACCCCCAGGCATGTCTTCTAGAGGGACAGACAGAGACTGGGAGCGGGGGAAGGAATCAGTGTCCATCCCAGGCATGGGCTGGAAGAGAAGGGGTCCACCCCCTCGGAAGGGGCCCAGGAGGGGTGTCATCTCAGGGAGTCCTTGAGCCCTCTGCCCCTCTGCAGCTCTCCCCCCTCCGAGGGAAGTTCAGCCTGTCCCTTAACCCGGCTGTGCCTCCTGGAAACATGTTTGGAGCTGCTGATCTCCCGTTCCAGACTCCCAGGGCCCTGCCAGGGAAAGGACTCTCAGGTTGAAGGGAGCCTGAGTTAGAGTCAGTCTCTTCTAGAACCTTTTCTAGATGGCACCTTTCACCCAAACCGCAGGGACAAAGGGAGGATGGGGGCAAGCTGAGGGTCTTTCCTCCAAAAGCATAGGAGAGGCTAAGAATGTTCTGCAGAGAACGCTTGCCCACTGGTAAGCAGACCCTTGAGTGCTGGCCTGAACCTCCAGGAGAGGGTGAGGCAGGCAAAGAGCTCCGGACTGGCCTGGCACCCAGCAGCACTCATGTTTGAGGCCACCAACACTGCCTAGTAAATGGGTGTGAGGTGGAGGTTGGGGGAGGTGCTCCAGGCTGCAGAGGAGAGCTGAGCTTGGCACCTCCCCGAGTGCTGAGCCCACCCCCAGGTGTGTGCAATCGACCCTGGTGTCGGTGGAGGATACAGCAGTGCGCTCTTCCCCCAGAGACCCACGGAGGGGACTCAAGTCACCCATAGCAAGAGCCCTGGGGGATCACAGGTCCTCTTCCTGGGCGGATCCTGGGCCCAGGGGTGTCAGGCCACAGGGTCCCCACGGCCCTGGCCTCGGCTCCTCCCTCTCCGCCGAGAAGTAGGAGGCCCAGAGCCAGGACCCCTTTCTGTGCAGTAAGCAGGGTGGCGATGCAAGAAGTGGTTAAAAATGCAAAAAGCTGTTGGTTTTGATAAAGAAAAATGCAGCTGCAACATCTGTTTGACTCTTGTTCGCAGCTTCATCAACGCTAAGTGGTCAATAAATCAGAGTGGCATGGCGCTCCGTTTCTTCTGGGGCTCAGCCATTAATCTCATGACAGTTCTCATGAAAAATGAAGGAGAGAGGCTGTGTGATAGTGAAAATGTATACATTACCCAGAAAGTCATAATAGCATGTAATAGTGCCACACACCTCCCCCACTTGCCGCTGGGGGGCGCGGGGGCGGACCCAAGTGCCGCCAGCCGGGCGGGAGGGCGACAGGCGAGGAAGCGGCATTGTCTGCGTCACAAGCTCCTTCGATCTTTGCATTTGTCATATTAGCACCATTTATGTGTATTCTGAATGTCCCATACGACTGATCCTCAGAGGCACAGGCTTCCCTGAACCTGGATGCAGGGAACGAGGGTAGGAGCCTGGGAAATGGGAATGGGAAGCTGGCAGGGAGAAGGGCGGGGTTTCTTAGGGAAGGGACACAGGGCGGCACTAGGCGGCGCAGGGCTGTGGTGTCACGAGGCTGCAGGACTGAGCAGAATGCTGTCGCCCACTTTCTGGCTGCCCCGGGCAGCTGGGCGCCTGTCCTCTCTGCTCTGAGTAAAGGTGTGAGGTGGGACGACGGTTCCACTAGAAGGGAGGCTGATCATAAAGGCCTCGGCAGCTTGGGTTCCATCCCCACTGTCACCCACTAAGGGCTGCCAGGAGGCAGGGGGAGGGGCAGATGGGCCTGGAGGACAGACAGAAGCACAAGAAGGGTGCTCCCTGGGAAAGGCCAGGGCACGTGGGCACCTGCTGCTCAGGTCTCCCGGGATCTGCTGGCCCCTGGAGGCTGCTGTCTCCTTGGGTCCCTCCTCCCTGCCTCTGATGGCTCCGATGCATGGTACCGTGGCATTCCATGGCCACTTGGGGTGGGAGTATGCCTGGAGCCCAGCACACAGCTCCCAGCAGGCATTTCTGTTTGCAGAGATAGCTTTCTGAGTGTCAGCTGTGTCTCAGGCTCCACATTCAAGTTCCTTCCACAACGCACAGCTACAGATGCTATCGCTATCCTCCAAGTGCCTTGGAGGGCTGAGTCTCTGGGCGCCAGCCCTGCTTGAAGTCACGATCTCATACCTCCAGGCCACTGCCCCAGGGCTCTGTGGGGCTCACTGGATGTTTTGTGGGAGGGCTGTGCACTCAGCCAGTGAGCCTGGCTGGGTCATGTGAGGTGCAGGGGAGCTGGTAGGACCAAGGATGGGACTGGGAGACTCCTGGCTGGTCTATAAGCTCCTCAGGGCAGGGCTGAGGCTAAAGATGTCCCTGTCTCCACATCAAGGGCCCACAGTAGTTAGAACACCCTCTGTGGGGTGTGCAGGCGAGTGGGGAACAGCCCTGAGCGACCCTAGAACTGAGCACCTGGCAACTGGGGTACAGATCCAGGTCCCCAAAGTTGGGAGCTATTAAAGGAGAAGCAAAAAGAGAGAGAGGGGGGAGTAGGAACTGAAAGATGAGCCCCAGTGCCCCCAGTGATAGGCAGGGTCAATAGTCAACTGTGCTCTTCTGGGGGCTCGGTCCTGCAATCTGTGCTGGGCCCAGGAGTCCCCCACTGCGGCCCGATGTGGCAGGGCACACAGGACACTTCCCCCACTTCCTTGCCAGTGCTCAGCAGGGCTGGGGGGACTCTAAGCAATGCCTAGCAAGGGGGCTCAGAGGGTTCGGAAGTCAGGGCAGAGGCAGGCAGCCCCTTCCCATGGCTGCCCTCACCACGCGAGCCTGTGTGCCAGCGGGAGCCAGGGCCGGCAGCCCTTCCCGGCTTTGGAGGGAGGCTGCGAGGCTTAATTAGTTAATGTGGGTAAAGTGGTCTGAAGATGAAAAACCCTGGGGTAATTGCTGAGTGCTGCTGCTGTTGTTATTACACAATTACCAGAATTTTCCAGTCATGGGAATAGAGTTAAACAATTTCCACCTGGTGCGGGGTTCCGGGAACCATGCCGGCTCAGGGGCTGGCTTGCTCTGCCTCCTTTAGCCCAAAGGTAGTGTAGGAAAACACATTTATGGTGGGGAGATCAGGCCTGGCACAGTCCTGGGCACATCCTAGACACCCAGAGAATGCTGGACGAAGGTGAATTCTCCACTCTCACTGAGCAGATAAAGATGCATGTACCTCAAGACACACCTCTCACTTGCCAGGGACACATCTGCCTGCACTTTCCAGAAGGGTCCCATTTTTCTGCACTTTCCAGAAGCTCCTAAACAGTCCCATCCAAAGGCTGAGAGGGGGTTGAGCCATTCTGGAGGGATGCTGCCAGGGAGGACTCTTTACTGCGCAGCAAGACTGGCTGCCAACAGCATGCGGGTAGGGGCCAGGGCTGGCCTTATTTAAAATCATTACAGGTCAGGCGTGGTGGCTCACACCTGTAATCCCAGCAGTCCAGGAGGCCGTGGCGGGTGGATCAGGAGGTCAGGAGTTCGAGACCAGCCTGGCCAAGATGGTGAAACCCTGTCTCTACTAAAAACACAAAAATTAGCCAGGCACATTGGCAGGCACCTGTAATCCCAGCTACTCAGGAAGCTGAGGTAGGAGAATCACTTGAACCCAGGAGGTGAAGGTTGCAGTGAGCCAAGATCATGCCATTGCACTCTAGCCTGGGCAACAGAGTGAGACTCCATCTCAAACAAACAAATAAACAAACACACAAAATCATTATAAATGACCTGGGGGGAAGACATGTCCCATAAAATTTCCAGGTTGGCAGATGACACTCAGTTTTAACAGGTAATGAAAAAGAGCCAGTGTCGGAGGGTACGGGAGCCACAGATGCATGGTGGCTCCATGGCGGTGAAGGGTGGTGAGGTGTGGGGCAGCGGGCTCAGGATGAGCGAAGCAAATTGCCGATGGAGGCTGGCAGCCCGAGCTGCCATCACCAGACCCGAGAGAGGACCTGCTGGGATCCAAGAAGCCACTGGTCCACAGTTGTTGCGGGGACCAGAAGAGCCCAGTTTGGAGAGGTGGGCATGACCTGGGAATTGGAGACAAAATGGCCAAGACGTCTTTGCTGCTGGGCTGGGTCTGAACTAGGGAGTGCAGGGGTGACGGAGCACCCACAGGGGAGGGGCAGGCAGCTCCAGGACAACAAAGGTAAGGGCTTTTCTGTCCAGAAAGGCAAAAGTGGAGAGGAAATGTGACTCGAGTCTTCAGAAAAGGGAGAAAAGGTGAAATCGTGCTTTTCACTCCAGATCCACGAATGCTAAGAATACGGGTCCCCCCACCCTGGAGCTTAGGGAGGTAATTTTAGCACAATCAAACTACACAGCGGGCAGTCGACGTATGAGACTCATTATTTCAAGGCAACATGGGCTGAAAACTATAAAGAGGTTTTTCTAAAACGGGTGACATTAGTTCCCGGATGGCTGATCTGTAAGGAGTTGTGTGAGACATTGGGATGTTGGGGGCCATCTCTCTCTGGGACCCCAACCCAGGAGACACCATGGTGGCTGGTGCCCCACCAGGGCGGAATCCGGGGCTGCAAGTGTCAGCCAGGCTGCTCAGCATCCAGCCGTCCTTCTCTGGCTTGCCAGGGACCTGTCAGGATGCAGGCTGCTGGCGTCCTGCAGTTGGCAGAGCCTGAGCTTGGATGAGATTGTCGGTTGGTGTCCTGTCCTGTTTGTCTCCTGCTCTCACCTTGAATCAATTTTTGATTTATTAGTGATTGCTGCAAGAGTTGCCCCTCTGACCACCCCCTGGGACAGGAAGCCATGGGCTTTTCGCTGGGACACAGGGAACTAACTCCTGTAGGGAAAAGGTCCTGCTCTGGGAATGTAGCCCTGGCACAGCAGAGACCGAGGGTGGAATAGCACAGATGCCGGGCAAGCAGGTCTCAGAGGGCTGCAGTCACCATACCTCTGACCTCCTGTCCCTCCCAGGAGCTAAATCCACAGCCAGATGGCTTCCTCCTCACCAGCCTCAAAGAGGTCCTGCCTTCAGCCTAGACTGGCCATGCCCTCCCGGATGGCCAGAAGCCAGACCTGCTGCCTTCCTCTGTCTTTTCCATCCTCTCCAAGCACGTGGGCCCCACCTCCTGCTCCCAGAGCTGGTGTGCCTGCTCAGAACCGTGCCCGATTAGGCAGTGAATCAACCCCATCAGAGAACAATGAAACCAAACCGTCACTGAGGCATCTCTAGAGTGACTGATGTGCTCTGGAGCCTTCCTGCCCATCTGCTTCCTTCCATAGCTCCGGAGGAAGTTGGGCACGCACCACCATCCCTGCTGGACTGAGAGGTGCTACATGATCTACTCACGGCCATGTGGCTCGTGGGAGGCTGAGCTGGACACAACTCTAGTGCACTTAGTGTTCTTTTGATACGAGTTTCCAAGTTTTCTTTAGCAAACCAGCCGCCTCTCCAACTCAGTCCAGGGGTGGAGCTTGCCACTCAGGCTGGCCAAGCCGCATTCTCTGGGCCACGTTGATTGGCTCAGGGAGAGACTCATGGCTCCATCAGAGCCAATCAGTGCTAACCACTAGGCTTTGACTGGAGCCAACTGGAAGCAGAGGTACTCTTTCCTGCTAGACTAGAACCTGGGAGAATGAAATCTAGTGCTCCTGGAAGCCATCTCTTGCCAGTACATGGAGACGGAGAAGGGAGCTGCCACGAGGAACAGGGCAGAGGGGGAGGAAACACGACAAAGCCTTGATGTCACTGATGGAACACAGGCCGGCACACCTCAAGACTTTTCAGCAACTCCAACCCCCAAATCTCCTCTTTCCCCAATGTCAGTTTAAGTCGAGTTTTCTGTTGCATCACCCAAGAGCCCTAATTCGTAAAAAAAGATCATGTCCTGACATTCCTAAGATCGTATGGAACTTCCAATGTGGAGCAACATCAAATTAGTTCCGACACTGTTCATTTGGGAGGTGAAATTCTTTGAGATAGGAGCCCATGTAGGCAAAGTTAAATTCTTTTTTTTTTTTTTTTTTGAGATGGAGTTTCCCTCTTGTTGCCCAGGCTGGAGTGCAATGGCACAATCTTGGCTCACATGTGAGCCGGGCGTGGTGGCTCACACCTGTAATCCCAGCACTTTGTGAGGCCGAGGCAGGAGATCAAGGAGTTTGAGAGCAGCCTGACCAACGTGGTGAAACCCTGTCTCTACTAAAAATACAAAAATTAGCTAGGTGTGGTGGCGTGTGCCTGTAATCTCAGCTACTAGGGAGGCTGAAGCAGGAGAATTGCTTGCACCCGGGAGGTGGAGATTGCAGTGAGCCAAGATTGCACCACTGCACTCCAGCCTGGGCAACAGAGCGAGACTCCGTCTCAACAACAACAACAACAACAACAAAAGATCCTGTCCTCTTTCCGCTAAGCCGGTCACTCTTTCCACTACACAATTCAGATGACCCTCTGGTTTCGATTGCCACCACTGTGTGATTACTGAGAACTAGCATCTCTTCAGACTTGTATGTTCCGGACTTAGCTCGTTTAATCCTCACGACAACCTCACAAGGTAGAACTGGTTACGGCTACATCTGCTTTACACATAAAGATCTAAAACGTGAAGAATTAAGTAGCCCATCAAAGCCCTGCTCCTTGAGCCTGGATCTATCTGATGTTGAGGAATCAGTGGTGGAGCGTGTGAGCCCCAGGGACAACTGCCTCGGGTTCACGTCTGGGTTCTGCTACCTCCTCGACGCCAGCTTTGGGCAATCACATCACTGTGGCTCAGTTTTCTCACCCACAGAAGGGAAAGAGGAGTAGTGCCTGCTCCCTGAGGTTGTTGTGAAGACAAAAAAACATACAGCATTTGAACAGTGCCCGTCGCATGGTAAACCCTCAGAAGGCCAGGTATTATTCTGACTGACCTCTCTAAAGTGCTATGTCATCTCACACTATTGCTAAGGACAAAGTTTCCCTAAGATCGTATGGAACTTCCATGGAGCAGCATCAAAGTAGTTCCGACACTGCTCATTTGGGAGGTGTAATTCTTTGAGATACGAGCCCACCTAGGCAAAGTTAAATTCTTTTTTTTTTTTTTTTTTTTTTTTTTTTGAGATGGAGTTTCCCTCTTGTTGCCCAGGCTGGAGTGCAATGGCACAATCTCGGCTCACTGCAACCTCTGCCTTCAGGCTTCAAGTGATTCTCCTGCTTCAGCCTCCCGAGTAGCTGGGATTACAGGCACCTGCCACCATGCTCGGCTAATTTTGTATTTTCAGTAGAGACAGGGTTTCTCCATGTTGGCCAGGCTGGTCTCGAACTCCTGACCTCAGGTGATCCACCCACCTCGGCTTCCCAAAGTGCTGGGATTACAGGTGTGAGCCACCGCGCCCGGCCCAGAGTTAAATTCTTTTCAAACATCAAGGAAGCATCATGCTGTCCAACAGACCATAAGCTAAATACCAGCCATTCTTGTCCCATCGTAAAAACAGGATTTCTGAGACAATTCTTGCCTATCTTCCAAACTCTGGAAGAAAACAAAGCTCCGTTTTCCTGAAAAATATTCCGTAACTTTCCATGAATTAAAGAGATTGGCGTCCATCCCCGTCCTGCCACATTGGATAGGTGGGATTCCCTCGGGCCAGTGGGATCGCTTCTAGTCCTTGTCCAGATGACACAGGCATCAGCGACTTGCAAACCCTCGAGGAACTCCAGTGCATCCAGCCCCTTCTATAGTAAGCACTGTCCACTTCCTGGATGCTTTATGTATTTTATTTTGTTTTAATTTAATTTTTCTTTTTTTGAGGCAGAGTCTCACTCTGTCGCCAGGCTGGAGTGCAGTGGCACAATCTTAGCCCGCTGCAACCGCTGCCTCCTGGGTTCAAGCAATTCTCCTGCCTCAGTCTCCCGAGTAGCTGGGACCACAGGCACCTGCCACCACGCCCGGCTAATTTTTTTGTATTTTTAGTAGAGATGGGGTTTCACCATGTTGGCCAGGATGGTCTCGATCTCTTGACCTCATGATCCGCCTGCCTCGGCTTCCCAAAGTGCTGTGATTACAGGCGTGAGCCACGGCACCTGGCCTTACGTATTTTAAAGATTATTGAAAGATCCTCCAGGGTCCTGAAAGTCAGGGGCCTCCTGAACCCTTCTGCTTACTCCTCTTGGAACAGAGGATCCTGAAGGTGGGAGGAAACTTAGGGGTCGTCCAGGCCAACTTATCAACGCCTCACATCTCCAATTGGGGAAATTGAGCCAAGAGAGACTCCGACTTGCCCAACACCACACAGCAGACAGGAAGAGAGTGAGGACAGGGAGCCGCACCTGACCCCCACCCTCTGCTGTCTCCAAACTTGAGCCCCGTCCTGATGTTCAGAACCTTCTGAGGCAAATGATTGCACCTCCCTTGCTGTACAGAGAGAATCTGCAGAAAAGCAGAGCTGGTTGCTGTTCACCGCAAGTGGCATCCAGAACAAGGCTGCTTGCCGACCTATGAACTTCTTCACAACCTTGACTGTGAGTGGGGTCGCAAGACGCTTGGTGGGCTTTCTGTTGAGCATCTTCCGGGAGGCAGGTGCTCTAAGCGGGGAAGTGTGGGAGGTTGGGACTGGGCCACCCTTCCTCCGCTCTGGAGGATCCCCTGGGGAGCCCCCTGCACTCAATCCTGTTACAGACCTAAACCCCAAAGCTCTCTCTTGACTGACAAATGGGCTGGCCGTGGAGGCAGCAGAGGATGAATCGTGCCTGGTCCATCAAGCATCTATAGGATTTTTATGCTCTGGCAACTGTAATGGTGAGATTCCAGCCATTGTTTTAGAGGGAATCATGATTAAATTGGGCTGTATGTTTTTTTAATGTGTTCCCCAGTTCCTCTTTAATACCTTGGTAGGACAAGATAACGTGTAATCACTGAAGTAATTGTGGCTCTCAATAGTTTATGTCTTGAAGGAATGACGGGGGGTTAACAAAGCCACCGCAGGGCAAGGTTTGGATCAGAAAATACAGTTTTTCTTTTTGTTATTTTCTTTTTAAATCCCTCTTTATCTTCTTCCTTTCTCCAGTGGTTCCTGGAGCTCGCTGATAACCTGTAAGCCTCCTCGGGTAATAACGGAATCTGCGATACTAATGACACAGGCAAGTCTGGGGCTGGCCCCTCTGCAGAGCTGCTGCAGCAGGCTAGGCCCTGCCCAGAACACGTGCCTTTGCAGGAAATGCCAGCCTGTCCCCCAGACCAGTGGGGCCTCACACCCTGAACACCAACACCCATCCAGACCCATCTTCACCTCCACATCCCAAAGCCGCTGGCTGGAGCCAAGCAGTGAGGCTACCCCGTGCCAGCCCACTGCAAACGGCAGAGGAGAGTGAGCTTGTGAACCCGTCACTGCCTCAGATTGTTCCTCTCCTGGCAGATGCTGAAGACAATGGCAGGGTGCGCATCTGTGGCTAGCAGGGAGCTGACAACCTCACTCCCTCCTCTTCAGATGATGACACAGAAAAGAAGCTGGCTTCCTCCAGCTTCCTGGGGGCAGGGGCATCTCTAAGCTTCGTGCTTACAGGCCGAGACCCTGTCAGCCCGGTGGGGGCAGAGTCAGGCCACAGAGCAGTCCTGCCACTGTGACTCCGCGGCCACCAAGTCCACTGCTAATGCCAGCAGAGCTGAAGGAGGGGGAGAGATGGGAAGGCGTGCCGCTTTCCTCTTCATCCCTGAGGCCACCGTCCCAGTCTCCCCTCACTGCCTTCCCCACCCCTCCAGTACCAGCCTCCTGACCAGTCTGACTGTGAGCCACGCCCTCCCATCTAGCTCTCAGAGCCATCTTCCCAAGTCCCAGCTCTGATGGTGCCACCCACTGCTAACCTTCCCCGGATGCCCATTTCCTGTGAATGGAACCCCACTCCCAGCCCCAAGGGCCTCCACGATCGGCAGGATCCACCTCCCAGACACCCTCTCACTCAGTCAACCAGACCGCTCAGCCTGCTCTGCCACTAGCCCTGCCCACTGGCCCTGCCCACGCTGTTCCTGAGGCCTGGAATCCCTCCACACTCCACCTACTTGTCAAGACCCAGCTCCAACATCACACTGTCCTTGCAGCTTCCCTTTATCCTTCCAGCCAAAATAATTTCATTCCCCTCGGGCCTCCCCTGGCAGTCCCCTGTGTTTCTCCCACAGCATCGGCCAGTCCCGCCCTTTCCACTGATCTTCAGGCTGGCTGGAACGTCCATTCCTTCCCCTGGACCCCAGGCTTCCTGAGAGTAGAGGGTGCATCAGAAGGAAACGTATTTGCCGGTAGGCAGTCAGCAAGTGTCGGTTGAGTCAATGGCAGGCTGACTGCATCTGATTGGGGACATTCATCCTGGATCAGCCACTAGAGACAGCGCCTGTGCTGGGGGCTGTGCCAGTCTGTGGCTGGCACACTCACCACCCTCCCATCACCCTCTCCCTTCTACCTTGCACCTTCACTGAGGCAGAGAGAAGGACCCGGCACTTCTGCATGCATACCTACTGGGGTCTTCATTGTAACCCCGTTTCTCTGTTTCCACCTGTCGGAGCACTGGTATATCAGGACGATTTGTTGCAACCCACTGCTCACACACAAATCCCTACTCCCCATCTTGGCCCTTGGAATTCTGCACTCAAACCACAGCGGACGGCACTTATTCCCCGCTAAGTTCAGATGGGGTCCCGGAAATCTCGTAGGCAGAGTTCTGTGTTGTCATTACCAACTGATCAGTGCTGGGGTGGGAGACAAAATGTGGTCCTCATCTCTGCACACGCACGTACAGGCACCACACAATCCTTTAGCTGGGAGACCCACAGCGCTGGCCCTCATCTCAGCGCACACATGCACAGGCGCCACCCAACCCCTCAGCTGGGAGACCCACAGCACTCGCTCCCTGTTTGTTTTTAGGTCTTAAAACACGGCTGCCTTGAAGCTGAGAAAACAGAAGCTGGGCTGAGGGCCTTGGCACCAGCCCAGGGTAACTGGGACACCCATGTTTGCAAAGAAAGCATTTGTGAAGTGTGAAGAAACCAGAACAGCACCGTTCAAAAACTGTGTTTAAATTTCACTCAAAATGTTCTATTTTGTGTCGAGGATAGAGTCCCCTTGGAAAAAACACTTCCTGGCATTTGCAAACCACTGTTGCTATGGAGCTGTTAAGAGATGTTAGCTCTTAACAGGGGGATGGCAATTAATTGTGGTGGCTTGCAGGTAAATCAAGCCAGCAGCTCCTCTGGAGGAAGCTGATGGGAAAGGGCATCTAAAAGGCAACGCTGAAAAGAACTTCTGCAATTCCAGCACCTTGGGAGGCTAAGGCGGGCGGATCACCTGAGGTCAGGAGATCGAGACCAGCCTGACCAACAGGGCGAAACCCCGTCTCTACTGAAAATACAAAATTAGCTGGGTGTGGTGACGCATCCCTGTAATCCCAGCTACTTGGGAGGCTGAAGCAGGAGAATCACTTGACCCTGGGAGGCGGAGGTTGCAATCAAACTTCCAATTGAGGGTTTCAGATGCTTGAGGGCAAGGTGCCTTCTTAGTGATTTCTTTGTGCTTCCTTCACTTCTAGGAGAAAGGACTAAGTGCATGGAGCTGATGGGAAGTCAGGGTTTCCCTTCAGTTAACCTGAGATGACGGGGGTCCCAGCTCACTCGCTCTCCTGCAGGGAGCTCTTGGGTGGGATTCTCAGCCTTTTAGAGGAACAGTTTCCTCTTCTATAGAGTGGGGGGTGACTGTAGTACTCGCTTTGCAGGTTCATTCATTCACTCATTCAACAGATTAGCTCTCAGAAACCACAACATGACAGGGACTGGCCTATGTTTGGGGTCTACCTCGACCAAGGCTAAGACTCTGCCCTCAGAGAGCATGGAAGGGACAAGCTATAAATGCTGGAATAAATAATAGGGTGATTCTGGATGGCATAAGGTGAGATGAGCATGAAAAACGGGGTGGGTGGAGAATTTAGCCAGGGAGCTTGAGAAGGCCTCTGAGGGACCTTGAGCTGGGTCTGAGATGATGAAAAGAAGCCAGCCGTGGGGAACCCTGGGGAAGAAAGGCTTCAGGCACAGAGGACAGGAAGGAACACCTTAGGACAGACTGGGGCTCACAGGGAGCATTCAGGAAAACAGCCGTGAAACGAGAAAGCACAGAGGTTCAGCCTGGAGAGCCCAGGACAGCGGCTGGTGAGGGCTGAGTCCTGTGATGGCAGCTCTACGTCTGTCTGGCTCACCCAGCCTCGAGCCTGGCACCTGGCCCAGAGCTGGGCTTGGAAAATATTTGTTGAATAAGTGAAATGGTCCAGGAACGCTTTAATGTTGAATAAGCCTCTACATGGAACTGAAGATTCAATCTCTCTGTGGAAGAAACACCTCTGCATTTTGAGATCACCAGGATAGGCTCCCGCTGGTAGCCAAGATGGAACACTCAGAGGGAGAAACCCATGAGGGAGGAAGCTTCCAAAGCTCAGGTGGTAGAAGGCTTACTCCGAAAGAACACTCGTTTTGCTGGTTATCTGCTGAAGAAAGGAACTGATGATGGGTTATAATTAAGTCAGCTGTTTTCGGTAGCGGATACTAACTTTGGAATTCAAGTAAGATAGAAAGAGTACACCAATCTGTGATCTTGCCTGCAGCCGGATGATGGAAAGAACTTGGATGTGAGATGGAATCAGGTCTTAGCTCAGATTTCACCTTGGCCACTTCAAACACTATGTGATCTTGGGCAAGTGACTTAACCCCTCTTGGCCTTGCATCCCTCCCGGGGGCCCCCTGTCTTGAGGATATGGAAATCCATTGAGGTGATTGAGGGAAGTGTAATGGAGGGCATCCAACAAGTTCCCAGCAAGGAGCAGCCACTCAGTCACTGTTAATGAATTTAGGAGCAAAACCAATCTCTGCTTCCTCCTCCTTCCCCCATACCTCCAGGGTCATGAATGGAAAGAATAAAGTCACTGTTCTGGTTTTTGGTTTTTGTCTTTGGAGGTGACCAACTCCCGATTTGACAGTTGTTTCTGCAGAACTAAAGGTATGACATGACTACAAGGTCACATGAGGTCACCTAGAGAAGACACCTCACTGTCATAAGCATATTCATTCTCTCTAGAGGCGCCAGGGAGCTGTGACGTGGCTGAACTGAGCTGGTGCCCGGAATTTTGAAATAAACCATGGCCAAGTGAAAACCAAAGTGACCTTCTCGGAAGCAATGGTCCCAGGGCCAGGCTGTGTTGCTGGCACCCCTGACCTGCTCGCGATTGTACAGACGTCTCCACCCCTCTTCCAGGAAACTTCCAGAAGGGCCAGCACTGCACCTGGCACCTCCTCGGGCCTCTTGTTGTAACTTTCCTCGTGATTTAAGTACGCTCCCAATGATGTAGAGTGTTGGGCTGCCACTGCTGGGCAGAGGCACCTGACAGGAAGCGAATTTCTTAGTTTCTTATTAACTTTGAGGGGGGTACCTCTACCCAGCCTCACTGCCAGGACAACGTGCACTGTGGCTTCCAGGAATTTTAATATCAGAGATCAGCGCCGAGGCACGATGCTTAGCCTCTCCTGCCACCTTCTCCAGCTGGTGCCTGGCTTAGCAAATGTCTCAGGAGCCAAGGGAAAATTCCTGGCATCCCAGACCACAGCCGCTGGTGAAAATTCTGCTGACACCACCATGTGACAGTGACAACATATTCTGGCCGTGGCCTGTCACTGTGAAATAAAAGGGCTCCAGGGCTCTCCAGCACCCACCATGGGGGTCCTCCCAGAGTCCTTGGCTCTCTTGGGCCAGTGCTGCCTCTTCTGCAGCAGCCTCCCTCCAGCCACCCCCATGGGAGGGCCTCTTTTCCTGGCTGGGCCCCTGCCTGCTCCCTCCAGTTTGCCAGCCCCCAATCAGGCTGCGTCGCTTCTCGAGGTCCTGGCCTTTTCTCCACTGCCGGGCCCTGCTCTTCCCAGAACAGAACATTGACAGATTCCTCCCCTGACCCTGTGGCCTTTCCCTCACACCCTCTCTCTCCTGTTTCTACCTCTCCGGCCCCATGCGTCCTGCACCTGTTCCTCAGGGCTGCCTCCTCTGACACTTCCTCCCTGCTTCTCTTGTCAAAGGACCTTCCGGCTTAGTCTGAACCGTCAGGTTCAATTTCTCAAGCTAAACCTTTGAATCTCGCTGACCCACTCTTGAATTGTCTTTATTCCCCAGCTAAGAACCAGGTGATCTCAGCCCTGGCCAAGGTTTGCCTCAAGGGCCTTGGCTGCCTCTAAATCATGACTTCTCTACTCAGTCCCAGACCTCTCCTCCAACTCCCTTTCTGCTCCCTCCTTCTAACCCACATTTATGAGGCACCTTCTCTGTGAGCGCTGGGCGGATACGGACATGCGGAATTGGACCCTGCTTTCCAAATACTGACAGGCTCCCTCCCAGGGAGATACTTGTGCAGAACAAGGCAGCATGGAGTATATTCTTTCTCTCTCTTTCTCTTTTTTTATTTTGCCGAGTTAAAGGAAAGTTCTGTGAGAGAGGAAAGGAGGGGTGAAGGCTGGTTCTGTGTTCTCCAGCTTCCAGTCACATCTTTTGGTAAGCCACCTCCTCTCTCTCTTTCCCAGGGAGCAAAGCATCATGGGAATATCCTGGATGAAAGTCAGGCTCCCACAAGGTTCCTCGGCCTCACAACTGTAGACACTTGGGGCTGGATCATTCTTTGTTGTGGGGCTGTGCTGTGCATTAGAGGATGCTCGGCAGCACACCTGGCCTCCATGACTAAATGACTCGAAGGGTGATAACAAAAAGTTGTTAGACATTACCAGATGTCCTCCGGGAGTAAAATCACTCCTGCTTGAGAACCACTGGGTGCCACAGTGGCCCCACGTTCCAATCACATCTCCCACAATGTTCAACTTTCAAGACTCCAGCAGGGATGGAGAAGAGTGTGCCTGTCCTTAGAGGAAACTTCAAAGGCCTGTGTCTAGTTCTGGTCTGTTCTGGGAGGGTCCATTTTCTACTTACTTTTGCTTGTGTACATATACCTGCTTTGAATGTGTTCAACATTTAATGACAGTGTTACATGCATTGTCTGCACAGCATTTTTTCCCCACCAAAATTCATTTCTCCCGAGGAAGGCAAATCACTTAAGCCCAGGAGTTCAAGATCAGCCTGGCCAGCATGGTGAAACCCCATCTCTACTAAAAATACAAAAATTAGCCAGGCGTGGTGGCAGGTGCCTGTAGTCCCAGCTACTCAGGAGGCTGAGGCACGAGACTTGCTTGAACCCGGAAGGCAGAGGTTGCAGTGAGCCGAGATTGTGCCACTGCACTCCAGCCTGGGCAAGAGAGTGAGATTCCATTTTTTAAAAAAAATCCATTTCTCCTCAATGTTGTCAGTGTGTGTGGGGGGGGGAGGGGGGGTGGTGGTGAGTGAATCTCATTGGCCAATTTTTCTTCCATCCTCTTTATCATGAGGGATTATTTAAGATCAGATATATGACCCAATTCCGGCTCATGAGGTAAGAGAAGTGTGAGGGTTTCCAGAAGAGGGATTTTCCCTGGTGGGAGCTGCAGAACATCCCATCCTTTTCCTGTGACACCTGCTATGTGTCATGAGAACCTGGACTTGCAGTCACCTGGCTCCCAGGGGGCACATGAAGCCACAATTCAAGATGGCAGAGTTGGCCGGGTGTGGTGGCTCATGCCTGTAATCCCAGCACTTTGGGAGGCTACGGTGGGTGGATTGCCTGAGGTCAGGAGTTCGAGGCCAGCTTGGCCAACATGGTGAAACCCCATCTCTACTAAAAATACAAAAAAAATTAGCCAGGCGTGGTGATGCACCTGTAATCCCAGCTAGGGAGGCTGAGGCAGGGGAATTGCTTGAACCAGGGAGGTAGAGGTTGTAGTGAGCTGAGATTATGCCCCTGCACTCCAGCCTGGGTGACAGACCGAGGCTTTGTCTCAAAAAAAAAAAAAAAAAAAAAAAAAAAAATGGCAGAGTTGGCTGGCTGAGCCCCTGCTAGACTGATCCTGCAGCTTGCACTCCCTCCGGCTTTCTGCATAGGTGAGAGAATACATTCTGCCTTACTTAGGCCCATTTGAGTTGGGGTTTCTCTCCCTAGAGGCAGGAATAGCGTGCCATGGTATGGCTCAGTGCTGATGGTAGATGGCAGGTGGACAGAAGGTGGACTGTAGTTTTCCTTCTATGAATTGGATCTCCTACTTTTCTCTTCATGCTTTCCCTCTCTCGCATTGGGTGAGCTGTGAAGCCCGTTGGCTTGAGGGGGAGCCACAAAGCCTCAGCTGCCTCCCTGGCCCTGGCCTCCCTAAAATTTCTGTTTGAGATGCAAATTTTCTGGTCAAATGTGAATCAATCCCTTTTTTCTCTTCCCTATGTCTCATTTGGGATCAGGATAAGACACAAGAAAAAAGCATTTCTGGAAAAAAAAAAATGGACAGCTCTACATTGAAACCCAAGTGACATAACAGTTTTCAAACTGGCATTAGCAATTGGGCTGAGTTAACCTAATTCAGTATCAAAGGAACAGGGAAGTTTTTAATTATCTCATTCTCATAATGGGAGAAGAAACTGGTTCCATGGGAGGTAAACACCCTAAGCCACAAGGTTTTCATGTAAATTACAATGCCCAACTTGAGCTGACAAGGAGAGGGGATGTTTCTTCCTGTTTGATGGCCTTCCCTGATATGTGGCCTTTTACTGTGGTCATAAAACGGCAGTAAATTAAGAAGGGACTGTAAAATATCATCAGAACTGGCCCAAGGAGCCAAATTTCCAGCCAAAGCCTTGAAAACGAGGGAGACATAAACAGTGTAAAGTCAGTCTTTGGGGCAGAGGCCCCAGGCCAGGGAGAAAGCTGCTGTCTTTTCCAAAGCTGCAGAGTTGCAAGTCTGGATCTGCACACAAAGCAGGATAAAGGAGGGTGGGCACAGAATTGGCAAAGAGAGGCTCCTGCTCCTAGAAACTGGTTCTTCAGGGCGGGGAGCTGCTGAAGCCTGGCATAGGGTGGAATTTGGTCTGGCCTGGGAGGTGACTCAGGCTGAGATGCCACCTCTCCACTGACCACTCAGCTAACACCTTCTTATGTTATAGGCACTAGAGACGGCCAGGCGCGGTGGCTCATGCCTGTAAACCCAGCACTTTGGGAGGTTGAGGTTGGTGGATCACGAGGTCAGGAGTTCAAGACCAGCCTGACTAACATGGTGAAACTCTGTCTCTCTCAAAATACAAAAAATGAGCTGGGCGTGGTGGCACATGCCTGTAATCCCAGCTACTCAGGAGGCTGAGGAATCGCTTGAACCCAGGAGGCGGAGGTTGCAGTGAGCTCAGATTGTACCACTGCACTCCAGACTGGGTGACAGAGTGAGACTCCATCTCAAGAAGGAAAAAAAAAACAGGCACTAGAGATATGGAGATAGAAGAAGAGAGAGTCCCTGTCCTTGGGGTCGAGGTGGAGAAGACAGATAATGTGCCAGTCTGATGTGATGAAGGCCAGCCAAAATGACAATAAGGGATGAAGGTATGATGACGGCCCCCTGGAGCCCACCCAGGCTGTGGGAGCACCACATCTTAGAACAAGCCCATCTGGATAATTTGGGAACTCCCACCGCATGCATGGTGCAGGGCTGAGTTCTTGTCCGGATAACGCTAAGAAGGACTAATGTCCATCTGTGCCAGGCCCTGGGCTGCAGGCTTTGAGTAGCTTCCTGTGTCGAATTCTCCTAAGAACCTTATTGCGATCAGCCCCACCTTAGAGCTGAGAATATGGGGTCTGAGAAGTTGGGGAACATGCTTCCAGTCACTGTTTTGTATTAAAGGTGCCAGCTCTTGAACCCAGAGTGACCTCCATTACTCTGACCAGCCTGGCTCCAGTGCTGGACATAGGAATAGTCAAGACCCTGATTCTCCATTCACTGGACTATTTCACAATCAAGAAGATTTGGGACCCAAGAGCAAATCTGAGAAACACCAATCCTGGTCCTCTGTAAATAGTACCTTAGACCTTATGTGTTTGCATGGGGGTGTGGGTGTGCGTGACCAAAGTCCTTCAGGTGACCTTGCCATTGAGACCTCCAACACCCCTGCTGTGTCTTCTCCTGGGTGTCTAAGTGTCTGCTTAGGAGGGGAAAGGGGCTGTTCTGAGATTGAGGACCTCATCAGCTTTGAGGCCTTATTTGCTTTCCTGATAATGCTAGCCCTATAGCCTGAGGGTAGAGGACTTAGATTCTCCTGGCAATTTCCCCAAGCTCCCAAAGTCTTCCGATCCTTCCCTTGGTTCCAGGAAGAATTGCCTTGAGACATTTCAGGCAGAGGGGTATCTATTCTTTCAAAGTTTTTGAAGAAGGAGTGGATGAGCCCTGAAGTCCTCATCCAGTCTCAGCTGGTTCTCTGCTGCTACACTTTTGTGCTCTGTCATCTCTCCCCCGCTGGAGCTGGAGAGAGAACCTGGCAGCAGAGCCCTCCTGATATTTAAAGACAGGATTGAGATACTCCTCAGGCACAAACACGTATGTCAGTCACTTTGATTCTGGGACGCTGCAAAGCCCCAGCAGCCACTTGGCTGGAAGTGAAGGTCAAGGCCACCAAGGCATCTTGTGGCCAAACCTGGCTCCTTCTCTTGGCTCCCAGCTGTCTCATTTCCCCCACGGGAAGGGCTATTTATAGAACAGAAGGAGCAGTTGCAGCCACACTTTACCCCACGAGCTCAACCCTCCATGCCTTAGAGGGAAAACTTTCCTGCAGGTGACACCTGTGCACTGGCAAGACTTACTTGGGAGACAGATTTATAATAAACAGCCTTATTTTATAGAGCCCCAAATATTTGCACAAAAATGAGCCCTTGGTATAACTTGCTCCATTTATCTCCCTGCTGTCATAGGATATATCTCTCTATTTTATTACTTTATTTGCCAGTTCCTCCAGCTTCCGCGCTCACCTCTCCTCTTCATTTCCACTGCAGTTGTCACTCTGGTGGGGGCCCATCTCCCCCTCCCTGTCACGCTTCTCCCTTTGCCTGCTAGTGTTCCATTCCCTCCAGCTTACACGGGGGACTTGGCCTCCCCAGGGTCCCCCTCTCGTTCCCTCAGGATTCCAGGGAGCAGAAGGAATGTGTCCCTGGAGAAGGACCCACTTCCAAATGCCCTCCAGTTACCCCCGAGGCCTGGCTTCCTTTTCAGCACTCTGGACAGCGCTCTTGGAGGCTATTGCTTTAGAGACTTGGCCTTGCAGGCCTTGGCTGACCGGTTTGGAGGCATTTAGGATGCCTCCCTGCCTCATCTCTCAGCATTTCTAACAGTATGCGATAAACCCCAAGTGCTTTCTTAACCTCCACGACTACCCAAGACATAGGCTCAAGAACAGGGTGAGTGGCGTATGAGAAAAAGAAGAGATTTTAATTTCAAAGTTCTGCTGACATTCATCGAGTGCTCTCAAGGTTTATATAAACAGAACGCCCTGCTTGAAGTATCACTTTGAATTCCGTCTGTGCAATGGCACCTCTAATAGGCTGCTGTTTTGGTTTCTCTCAGCAATGTGAGCCTTTGTGTTTTAATATTCAGAGGCATAAGGAACAGGAAAATTATAGCTGGGGGAAGCCCAGGCTGGGTTCTTCATCATCCAAGTTAAATTTGGCTGAATGGAGGAAAAACATCCTTTTAAAAGGATGGTAAATGGGAATAATAATCTCTTACATTTACAAAACACTGAGTATTTTCAAAGCCCTCTCATATTCATTATCTTGTTAGGTTTTCACAGCAATCCTGTATAAAACATTCCACAAAGAGCTATTGTAGGTGCTGGATGTGAATGGCAGGCCTGAGGAGGCCTTTCAGCAAATGGAGAAACTGAGGCTGGGAGAGGGTGAGTGGCTGGCTTCAGGTCACTCCATAGTGGCCAAGCCAGGAAGTAAGCACGCCAGCCATCCGTCTTGCAGGCTGTCTCCTCCCCAGTACCTCCCCCACGTCCCCAAAGTGACCTTTTATCTCTTCTCTCATGGAACACACATCCTCCAAATGAAGCGGCCACAAAACCCCTCACCTGGACTACCCTTGTAGGAGAATTAAAGCCCAAAGCAGAAAGAGAGAATCCCTACAAGTAGTAACAGCTTTCATCTACTGAGCATTGGCTTTGTGTCAAGAAGCATGCCATACCTTTGACATGCACTGTTTCATCTGATCTCTTAACAGCTCCAGGAATGCTTTTAGTCCCATTTTATGGCTAAGAAAACTGATGATCAGAAGATGCGAGCTAATCAGTGTTACAGCTGCAGCCACGCTCAAACAGCCTGCTCCAAAGCCCGAGCTGCCTGTCACTATGCCATATATATACTTCCTGTTTGTCTCCAAGGACAGTTTTCAGCATCGGCTGGAGGGGGGGGAAATGGTGGGGTATGAGGCCTGCATTGCCCTTCTTGCCAGCGGCCAGGTTCTTTGCCTCCCGTAGGCTGCTGCTGGGACAGGGACTGCAGCACTGCGGGTTCTGACATCACAGGTCCTGTGGCTGCCCCTCTGCCTGGCACCGACCTTGCCCTTTAAGATGGAAATCACCAGACTGCATCTGGTGCATGGCCAGGGCATTCATGCAACATTTCAGTCCCTTCAGCAAACACGCCATATGGATGAATACACACATGAATGAATGAGTGAATGAATGAAGGAAGGTAGGAAAGAGGAAAAAGATGTGACTCTCTGTAGGTGTGTAGAGTGGGGCTCTGCAGCAGGAGGACAGCAGCGGTTGAGAAATGCAACACCTGCCGTGGCTCAGAGCCCTGGTCCTGAACGGGAGACCCCCATAGCTTCTCCCCCTGTAGTATCTGATGGGCAAGGCCCCTGATGGAGGTTAAGTGAATGCAGATGAAGTCAGGGTTTTTGGGGGTCAAAGTGAGTGAGGAGTCGGGAGGTGGGGGATGGGGGTGTTGGGGGCCCATCAGATAAGCCTGATTCGATGCTCATGTCTAGCCTGGGCCAGGCAGGCTGATGGTGGATTGTCCTAGGCTGTCTCTGGGGGCGGTGTCATTTATAGGTTCTTGAAATTTGTTACTGTTGATAACAGTGACGAGCCATAAACATCCCCAAGTGAGGAATGTTAATAATTCGGGAGGCATTTTTTAAGTGGTGGCTTTGGGGAGCCTTTGGCGTGTCAGCACCAACGGGGCGGCTGTTGTCACTGTCATATATCTGGGAAGTTATTCTGGGAAGGTCGCACAGTGACTCGATTGTCATTACGTACAAAATATTTCAATTTTCCAGAATAGAGTCAGTTCTGGCATCAATGAATCTTCATCTCTTCTCCCTTTTACGTCTCCCTGTTTGTCTCTGGAGTCTGGTTTTGTTGTGTGAGCAGGAGAGGAACATAAATAGGTGGCTGAGAAGAATGGGAAGCTCCACACCACAGCTGCGACAAGGGAGGGGATGGGTGCACCGGCCAGCTCAGGCTCTGAGAGGAGCCCCTCTCAGCCGCCTTTGACCCCCACTCATCCGCTGCAGCCAGACCTGACCTGGATTCAGCCTGAGCCTTCGGGCCTTGGGCCTTTACTGACATCCTGGTTTCTCCTGCCAAAACCTCCTCTCCTCCCCACCCACCCCTCTGGGTCAGGCCTGCCCCCTACCACCATCACTCTCTCTCCACACCCACCTCTGAATCCCGCCTCCCCCACCACCCATCGCCCTCCTCATGGCTCTCCTCCCCACCCACTGCTCTGGGTCAGGCCTGCCTTCCCCACCCATCACTCTCATCCCACCCATCCCTCCAGGGCTGACCTGCCCTTCACCATCACCATCGCTCTCCTCCCACCTCCCACTTGGTATCTGGCCTGCCCCCGAACCCATCGCTCTCCTCCCCCACCCACCCCTTCAGGTCCTGCCTGCTCCCCCGCACTCCTCCGGGTCCGGCCTGGCCCCCCCATCACTCTCCTCCGGCTGAGAGCCGTGCAGTGTGTGATTCATCTGGCACTTCATCACGAGCTTTCCTGTGCCCCGGCTCCCATTCCCTGCTTGGCAATGGGGCTTAAATCTTGTTCTATTTAACTTGTCCCCAATTTGTCACCACCTCCTTGTGGGCAAGGACTGTGCCATAAACACTCCCGCAAGTCCTGAAGGGGGCTGGCTGCTGCCTCTGCGCCTCCCTGCATCTTTTCCCTGCAGCCTGGCTCAGCCCCAGGGGTTCTCCAAACCCCAGCTCTGGCTTTAGGGCCTGGAGGACCACCCAGGCCAGACTGGGCCTCTCCTGTGTGCTTCTGCACAGGTCCACGCCCACCATCCAGGACCCTCCTCCCTACTTGTCTGTCCGTCTCACTCAGCACAGTGCTGGGCACACGGCTGGGCTTGAATACATAAGCAGATGAAAGGCAGGTGTTAGTTAGGGGGTCACTGAGGACTCGCTTTGCTCTATGTTCCAGTTCCATGGTGACTTGCCAGCTGCGTGGCCAAACATTTGTCTACACTCTGTCCCAGGGTTTCCATGGATTCGACACAGTGTCTTTGTGCTCTTCTCTCCTGGGCCCTGTAATCCTTGGGTCATGGGTTTGGTGGGCACCTGCTGATGCCTGGGGAGGAACATAAAGGCTGCTAAGGTGGGGTACCTGTCTTTGGGAAACACACTCCTGGTTACGACTGGTGCACATGGAAGGGTTTGTGAAGAACACAGGTCCTTCCAGATGTGAGGACCTACCCACAGGGTGGTGGAGACTCCTGAGGAGGGGGCCCTCCTAGAGGAGGGAATTGAGGCCCAGAATCTGCTTCTGCAGGCCTACCAATCACCCCCACTGCCTTCCTCTCACCCAAACCTTTTCTCTGAAATGCTTTCTTAACCTGACAAGGGTGGTTTTGTCCCCCAAGGACCCCAGAGGGATGGCCTCAGCCATCTGAGTGCTGGCCTTGCTCAGAGCCCAGTCCCTGCATGCTTCACAGTCTCCTGAAATGTCAGAATGGCTGTGCCTGGCAGGCGTCGCTCCCTGCACACTGTGACCCCGGCCCTTCCAGCCCAGCGAGCTCTGACTGGTGATACGGACAGGAGGCAAGGAAACACTGGGTAGAAGAGGGTGGTTCCCCAGCAAAGGCCCCACCCTCAGGCCTGGAAACCTGCAGCCCTAAATGGGAACAGGCATTCCTGTTTTGCGCCCAAACGTTGCCTTTGACCCATCGTGCCCCCTAACCTGTACTCATATAAACCCCAAGTCCCAGGCTCAACCAACAACAAGTAGAGGACCAGAAGAGTGGTACAGTGGCACAGCAGAGGAGAAGAGAAGAGAAGGAGTGTCTAAACGTCGACAGGAGTTCACCTAGGGACAGAGAGGAGATCGGCTTTGGGATGACCGAACTCCAGGGGGAAATCATCTTCCCACTTCATCCCCTTTCTAGCTCCCCATCCATCCCTCTGAGAGCCACCTCCACCACTCAATAAAATCCCCACATTCACCATTCTTCAAGTCCACGTGATCTGATTCTTCCTGGATATTGGACAAGGACCTGGGTACCAAGAGGGCAGGGTGTAAAAGGCTGTCACCCTGACTCTCCACTGAGTGGGTTTAACACTTAGCTGTCCGTGGATGGCAACTGCTAAAAGAGAATTAATTGTAACACACCCCTAGATGCTACCATGCGGCCGGAGCCCAAAAGCACTTGCCCTGGCTCCTGCACCTGCCCATCTGTGTGCACCCCCCTCCCAGTGAACGCATAGCAGCTGCCAAGCAAATGAGCCATACCCCTGTTGCAAGTCCCTTGAGGGGGTCAGAGAACTCCCCCATTTCGGTAGGTCAGGCCAGCACCTCTCAGGCCAAGACAAGGGGCTTGGCAAGGCACAGAGGCACTCCAGGTGGCCCCCCCAGCCCGGGCCCCTGGGCAGAGGTGGAGGGGAGGGGCAGCCTGAGGCAGCAGCAGCCTCCACCTTACCCTGGCAGTGAGTGCAGGTGGGAAAGGCTGGCTGAGCAAGGGAAGTACAGAGAAGGGCGGACAGTGAGGCTGGAGAGAGCCTTCTGCTGCATGCAGCCTCTGCCAGATTCTCGTTGGCAAGCTTGGCTCCCCCAGCAGACCACCTGGCATGTTCCAACATTGGGCACCACTTGGCTCCTGCTCTCTCACGCCCACCCGGGTCAGGCTCAGGCCCTTGGGCTAGAAAGAATCTGCCTCTTCCTGGTCCTCACTCGCCCCTGCTCCCCCGCATCCTGCTCCTCTAACCTGGCCTCCTCCTGTACTCTGATACTTTGGTCCAAGCCCTTTGGCCGGGGCCCCAGGCTGTGCAGGAAAGGCATGGGAGGCACTTGCCTTGGGCACAAAATTTAAGGGGTGCCAGAAAACTCAGTAACAGAGAAAACGTTGAGTGCAATATTCTAAGAAGTTGGAACAATGATGAAAAAAATCCACAGTGAACAAAATATCAACATGATAAATAAACACAGACTCAGCAACCCCCCAGGCTCTGGGTCCTGGTCCCTGATCCCCAGCTCTGCACTGAGAGCACAGACTAGGCCCGCACCACGGCCCAGCTCTCTCCCGCATGGTCCCGCGTCTTCCTCTCCACCGTCCCGGAGGTGGGCACTTTCACTCTGCTTGCTTTACAGATGAGAAAATGCACATTTCGAGAGGCAAGGTGATTTATCCAGGACCGCACAGGTTGCAAAGGGCAGAGCTGGGGGTCTCAGGCCTGGGCCTGGGTCTTGGCCACTTAGCCTCACCTCTGCCTGGGGGCCTGGGACCTGGCCTCCCATAGTTACCAGGACCAGGAAGCCCTTGCCTTTGCCACTCACGCTGCTTTCTTGAGGTTCATCTGGTGCTCTGAGGCGCTGTCTGGCTCTCACTGCATGCTGGCGCCGAGCCTGGCTGTACCATGAAGGTAAGGCCCCATCCTTGCTTAGGGGCTCCCGGGCCATTTAGGGAAGAAGAAAAAGCTGCAGGCTTTCCCAGCTGGGGCTGGGTCTTGTTTCTAGGGAGGGGCAGAGGCCAGTTCTGGTCTTGTGGCTCCACTCCCTCCCTTCCCTGGGGTCAGGGTTATGGATGGGTCCCCTAACCCCCAACAATCATTACTGACAGGCCTTTAGGAGGGGCCACAGAGCCTGCCCCCAGTCACCTTTGAATGGCAGAACCAGGCTAGAACATTTGTGGCATGAGGGATTTAACCCTCCAGGCCACAGAGGAGAAACTCATGCCGTGGGGAGGGTCACGTGGCTGACTGTCTGTGGCCGGTCTTGTTTGGCATTGCGTTCCTAGTGCTCAACACTAGGAATTCCCTTCATCTGACTCATGTTCATCAAGTGCAAGTTCAGCGCCCAGCACCGTGTGCAGGAGCCAGGCAGGTCCCAGTGATGGAGTAGACTCGGCCTTTCCCCCAAGGGAGCCACCCATTCGGGGACACAGGGACAGAACAGGACCCAGATGTCCCAGCTCTTTCCGCTGAGCCTCGCTTTTACGTTCTTTATGCGCTGAACAGGCTGTGTGTGTTTATGAGGTCACGTGTGGCCTCTGCCGCCACCGCCGCTGCCGCGTGTGCACACCTGCGCATATGCGTATGTGTGTTTGTGCACAACCCCGGGCTGGGCTATGCCCCCCATGCTTCTCCGTTGCAGAATCTGGTGGAGAAACGTCCCTGAGAACAGCTCCCAGCTTGCAGGCCGCACAGCTCCCTCCTGTGAGTGTGCCTGCAGTGTAGACAGACCCGGCAGGTGCTGTTATTTCAGGTAAAGAGACTTGGGGACCCCACAGTTTACCCTCTCACTTCACAAATAAGAGCATGAAGACCAGGAGAGGTGAGGTAACAGCAGTACATAATAATCCGAGTGCCTGTGTTTGGACTCTACCCGCCTGCCAGGAACCTCAGTGTGTGAATGTCACGCGTGTTCACAGGTGCCCTGCGGGAGAGCGGTCCCCACCCAGCTTTGCAGACAGGAAAGAGAAGCTCAGAGAAGCAAAGCGACCTGCTCAAGGTCATACCACCTGCGGGTGGAAGACATCTGGGTCCAGGGGATCTGATCTGAGGCTGGAGCTCTAATGTCCTCAGCAAGGTCACCAGGACATGGGGTGACAGCCAGGACCCTGCTCCCGTCCCCTTTGTGCCATGGCCTGGCTGAGGCCGGCTCTCTCCTGCAGGGCTAGACTGGACCCCAAGAGAGGGCTGGCAGGACCTGAGCATCCCTAGGGGCCTGGGGGCCAAGGCCAGGGCTCACCTTCCGGCTGCCACCCACTCGGCTGCCCTCGCCGAGGGGCTTTGATTTGCTGTTAACACCCAAAGTTGAGCAGAGCCTCATGAATCATTCATGCAGGTGCTCCAACGAGATCATTATTTTGAGTGTTGAGTGTCAGGAAAACAGCGTCTGACGGGTAAACATGATGTCTGATGACAGAACAGCCGGTGGGGGTGACCCAGCAACCGGGCACCTGCCACGCTGTGGGGAATTTTTAAACATTTAAAAAAAAAATCCAACCCAGGCTCAGGGACGAGCAAGCTGGTTCATCATAAACCCTGTCTGTGGCCAGGAGGCCAGGAGGCAAGGTGCAGGCGGCGGGGCTGGGCCAGCAGTGGGAAGGGGCCAGAATGTCCTGGGAACCCAGGCCCAGGTCCTCTGGCAGGAAGTGACTCAGCGCTGCCCCCACCCCTAAGGGGGGGGCCCAGGCTGCACCAGGAGGCTCCTCTCCAATCCACAAAGCAGACCTCTTAGCCAGACCGCTCCTGCTCTCACTTCTGCTTAGAATTTCCCCATAGAATGTCCTTCTAGAAAAGGCCAGGTAGGGCTCAAGCTCCCATCCATTCACCTTGGACCATGCCAAGGGCCTGGCCCTCCTTGAAGAGCCCCTGTTCAGCCACGGACTGGACCTGTGGCCGGCTGAGGCCCGTGGGGTCCTCCCACGGTTCTGGCTCCGTCGAAGCCACTTTCGAGCAGATGACAGATCGTCAATAGCCTC
Source organism: Ateles fusciceps (assembly GCA_036589455.1). Taxonomy (NCBI): domain Eukaryota; kingdom Metazoa; phylum Chordata; class Mammalia; order Primates; family Atelidae; genus Ateles; species Ateles fusciceps. Next base: position 1,347,155 of record JAZHEH010002406.1, on the reverse strand, counting down.
ACTACCTGCGCTATTTAAGCAGGACAAGGTGAGCGTCTGTTGCACCCTTGAGCTCAGATCAAATTGATGGCCAGTGTGGAAGCTACAAGCAATTAGATTTTCTAAGGAGAAAGAGACACCAAGGGGACAGACACAAAGCCAAAGGGGGTTCCTGCATGGCTCCTTGCCTGCCATCAGCCTCTCATGGAGCCCCAGACCCTTTCCCTGGGCTGGGGGCCATGAAACAGGCACTGGTGTTTTGCAGTCCTGGGCCCAGCTTATCTCTGGGGCCTTTGTTGTCTCCTTAGTAGGGGAGGTGAGTGCTAAGGACACGTGCCTGCTCCAGAGGAGGGTTCGCTGGCCCTGAGCATTCCCCGGGAACCAGGCCTGGGAGGCTCTGCCCTGACTCTGTCCAACTTGTCCCTGTAGGGGCTTCCTGGCAGCAACTCCTTGCCTCACCCATCTACTACCTCCATGGACTCTACCCGCATACCAGGAACCTCAGTGTGTGAATGTCACGTGTGTTCACAGGTGCCCTGTGGGAGAGTGGTCCCCACCCAGCTTTGCAGACAGGAAAGAGAGGCTCAGAGAAGCAAAGCGACCTGCTCAAGGTCATGCCAACTCTGGGTGGAAGACATCTGGGGTCCAGGGGATCTGATCTGAGGCTGGAGCTCTAATGTCCTCAGCAAGGTCATGACCTCCATGACCTCTGTCAGGTCTAGGCCTGCCTGATGGTCACATGCTTTCTGTCCTCTCTGCAGACCAGCTTCCTCAGGTCACCCGGGCAGCACCTGAGAGCTCACAGGAGAGCGCACCCCTGCCGTGGGTCAGCAGCTGCAATGGCAGAGCCTGGGGCTCACCTGCAGGGGCCAAGGCCTGCCCCAGGAAAAACTGGCTCCTTGACCCAGCTGAGGACGGACTTGGGAGGAACTATGGAGGCCAGAGATGGAAAGGCCTCTGAGGTCTCCCCCCCAACCAGCACAAGGACACCTTCCACCACATCTGACAACTTCCTTTTCCTGACACTTCCAGGGACCGTGACTTGCTTCCTCTCCACACAGTCCATTCCAACAAAAGCCAGTTGGGGTCAGTAGAAAGTTCTTTCTTAGCCTGAGTCCTAATCTGCTTTTCTATAGAATCTACCATGATTTTGTTTTCTGGATCCACAGAGGATAGGATTCCACTCTTGAGGACGTGACAGTCTTTCAAAGATTTGAAGAAAGGTCCATGCCACTTTTCCATTCACACATTCATTCACTCATCAGTTCATCCATTGACCCACCTAATCACCTATCCATCCATCTCATCTGCCTACCCACCCACTTATCCATCCAAACATTTATCTATTATTTTCCAATGAATCCACCTACCCACACATCTATCCACTCATTCTCCCACCCCCTCCATACATGCACTACCCATCCATTCATCTTCCATCCATTGACCCCTCCATTTACTCAGCTGTTGACTATCTATTCACCTACCCATCCATCTATCCATCATTCCATCCCTTCACCCACCTATCCATCCATCCACCAATCAACCTATTCACCCATCCATCTATCTTCTTCCATCCATCCACTGACCCATCCATCCATCCATCCACCCATCATTGCATCCAACAGTCCACATACCCATCCATCCATCCATCCATCCATTCATCTATCTACCCACCCCCCCACCCATTCACCCATCTACCTATCTCTCATCCACCCACCTACTCATCTGTCCATCTACTCATCATTCCATCCAACCACCCATCTAACCATCCATCCATCCACCCATCTATTATCCATCCATCCATTCATCCAACCATCCACCTATCATTCTATCCATCCATCCATCTACCATTCTACCATCCACCAATCCACCTATTCACCCATCCACCCATCCCCCCACCTTTCTTTCATCCATCCAGTGACCCATCCATCCATCCACCCACCTATCATTCCATCCAGCAATCCACATATCCATCCATCTATCCATTCATCCATCCATCCACCCACCCACCCATTTAACCATCTATCCATCTACCTTTACCCATCCACCTATCTTTCATCCATCCACCTACCCATCTATCCATCCATTCATCATTCCATTCAACCATCCATCCACCCATCATCCATCCATCCATTCATCCACCAATCTATCCATCCATCCATCCATTCATCCATCCATCCATTCATCCATCCTTCTATCTACCCACTTACTCTTCCATCCATCCACCCATCCAACCACCCACACATCCATCCTCCCTTCTATTTAACATGTATTGAGGACCTGTTAAATGCTGATACCACTCTGAGTATTAAAAGAAGCAGTTCCTGGCTTCAAGGAGCCAACTCTCCTGGTGCTGAGGCAGACATGTGACCAGGGTCTCACAATGACTTGAGTGCCCAACTAGAGGTATGCAGACAGCATCTAAGGATCGGGCAGATCCATATTCCCGTCTCCTCCCCAACCATCCCAGGGACTCCAAACCTCTCCTCACCCTGATGATCCTTTGGATGGCTCCTGGGCTGGAGGCTGTCCTCTCTTACCAGTGGGACAGGCCAGGCCTGAGGCCAGGAGGTGGTTCTTCAGGTCAGAAGGTCTAGTAGGGCAGCCTCTCCTAGGGTTTGAGGCTGGAGGTGGGAACCATCCTCCATGTTCTCATCCCCTGGAGAGGAGGACATGCTTGTGTTGTGAACATGAAACGCTTTCTTCCCAGCTCCTTCACAGATCATGTCTGGTGCTTCTTGATGCACCAAAGAACATTTCAAATGACTCCCTGGCAGGCTCAGCTGGGGAGTTCTTTGGCCACTTAAAATCTCAGCCTCTGAATATAAGGCATGCTCACGGTAATTGTTCAAGAAAATCAAATGAAAGCAGATACAGCAAGTTTCTGGTTATTTATCAGCTGTAGATATAGGCGACTTTTCATCACGCTGAGCCTCAAGAAAAGATAAAAGCACGAGAATTGATCTGAGCCTCTACTGGGAGGGTCACACATTGCTGCCCAACAAGTGCCATCTTAAATGAGCCATTTCCCATCCTATGTCATGGCCAGCAGCTGCTGGGTCAGGCCTGGCCCCAGTCACTCTTTGGATCTTGGCATCCCTTTGGCTGCTTTCTGAGCACCCACAGAGGCACCTGTCAGCCCCTGCCTGGGAGGAAGGGGCTGGGGGTCTGGACCTGAGGAGGATTTTGCTTCAGGACCAGGGCTGGAGGCTTGACCAAGGCCTCCACCGACTACACTGCTCAGTCTCCTCCCAGACCTGCCAGGGCGACCTCTTTATTCTCTGCTTGGAGGCCTTGATTGGATCACATGACTCAGGGGCAGTGGGCTCTGAGCTGAAGCCTTCTACAAGCTCCCCCCGAGGGCAGGAGGGCAGGGATGGAGCCACAGATCCAAGAGAGGACAGTGTCAGCTGAGGACAGCCGAGGGTGCTTTGCTGTCCCTCTCTGCAATGGTCAATTTTATGTGTCTGCTTGATTAGGTCATGGAACCCAGCCCTTCTGGCAGTTACAGTGACGGTCCTTTTCAGATGAGATTAATACATAAATCGCTAGACTTTGGGTAAGCAGATGACCCTCCATAATGTCAGTGGGCCTCAATCAATCATTAAAGGTCTTATGCAAAAACGACTGAGGTCCCCAAGAAAGAAGGAATTCTGCCAGCAGATGGCTTTCAGACTCTAGCTGCAGCACCATCTCCTTCCTGGGTCTCCAGCCTGTTGGTCTGCTCTGTATAATTTGGACTTGCCAGCCCCACAATCATGCTCCCCGCCCCCTCTCTCTCTTTCTCCATATATATACCTATCCTATTAGTTCTGTTGCTTGGAGAACCCTGGCTAATACAGTCCCCACCCAGGAAACCCATCTTCTGCTGCAGCAAACCCATGGAATACTCAGGGGGCTGCCCAGCTCAGGGCCAAGTTCTCTCTTCCTTCCTGTGGAGGCCTTGGGGCCAGAGTCAACAATCACTCAGCCAGTCAGCAAGAAAAACTCACAGTGTTCCCCCGCTACTTATCGAGCCTTCACTCTGTGCAGGACGCTGAGTGAACACATCACAGGCGTCAGCGCATCCTGTCCTCGCACCAATCCTCGGAGGCATTGCTCCCAATTGGAAACCTCGGAGGCATTGCTCCCATTTGGAAACCTCGGAGGCATTGCTCCCATTTGGAAACCTCGGAGGCATTGCTCCCATTTGGAATCCTCAGAGGCACTGCTCCCATTTGGAAGCAGAGGGAAACAAAAGCTCGAAGAGGTCAAGCACCTTGCCCAAGGTCAAGTGCAGCTAGTAGCTGGTGGGGTCAAGACTAGCACCCAGCTTTGACCAAGACCCTTGCTTATGCAGTGGGTTCGTGTCCTGGTGTTTGCTGGGTCCCAGGGGGAAAGCAGGTTGGCGGACATGAGCAAGGGGCAATGGAGGGGATGAAGATAGCAACAATGACCAAGGCCTGGAGCCACCAAGGGATGGCAGGTGGGGGACACTGGCACCCTGGACCAGTCCTCAGTCTCCTGGGCTGCCGGGGGACCCCGCCCATCTCAAGGGCATCAGTTCCGCTCACACTGGGAGTTACTGTGTGTCTGTCATCTTGTCACTGTCTCCTGCAGATAGAGACATGGTGGGGGCGGGGGGATGGAATCTAAAAAGCCATGTCAAGTTGAGTGATTCTGCAGTGGTTTGCTGCCCCTCGCTGCTCCAAGAAAGGCAATAAAGCCGGGAGAACCAATAAAAGCAAGCGCTGTGGGGCTTGACAGATTTGACTGTCCCCAGCGGGTGATGGCCAATTCAAGCACAGAGGAAAATGGAAGTCAGAGCAAACCAGTCCAGGCAGCGAGTGACCCTGAGAAATCTGTCGACAAGCGGGCACCTGTCAGCCTGGGTGGGAGCAGGCCTTGTGCAGGGCCCTGATTGGAGGGGAAGGCCACAGCACAGGGCTGTGAGTGGCCATGGAGAGTGCTTCACGACCCCTTGGATGGGGAAGTGGGCGCCTATGGCCAGCACAGGACACACACAGGGGTAGGTGCAGGCATGGGGTGGGGGAAATGCCGGGCGGATTCAGGGCCACGGAGCCCAAGTCAAACTCTATGTTCTGAGCTGATCCCTTGTTCCCAACATCCAGTTGCACCTGGCATGGAGCTGCCCTCTCCATCTCTCTCCAGGCCTGGGTCACACAGCCAGCATGCTGGATTGCAGCAGGTGGGGCAGACAGGCCCCAACCTTATTGCCTCAGAGAGCCTCCAGCTTCCTCTGAAGCTGGCTCCTGGCACTGACGCCCCACTTGTACCAGCCACTCGGCTCTGCTTCCTCCCCACCCTCATCTGCAGGCAGCCAGGCCTTGTCACTATTGCAATGGCCCCTCCCTGACTTCCCACCCTTCTCTAAGGACAGAGGGCGCAGGAGGGATGGAAACAGTGCAAGCTAAACTGCCCCAGATTACTGCTGCTGAAGCCGGGGTCCCCAGGAAGCCAAGAGGAGGCGGAGGCTGAGGCAGGTCAAGTGTCAGGCCCCCAGCCTCACCCTGGGAGCTTGGGAGGCTGCACTCTCCTTTGGATGCCATCCTTTCAGCTAGACTGAAAGGTGCAGTCGTGGAAAGCGGCCAGGTAACTGTGATGCCCAGGTGGCGTTGGGGGTCCTGCTGGGCGCGTGAGAAGCACAACAGTCAGACCTCGACACTCAGATCTCTGGAGATCTGTAATCTCGGGCAAGCCTACTGTACCTCCTCATCTCTGAAACGAGGCTAACTCCACTACCTTCTTATTAACCAGCCTGGGCCTCAGTTTCCCCATCTCTAAAATGGGAGCAATCTTCTCACTGGTGTCACCTCAGAGGGCTGTTGTGAAGATCCAGCGGCGCCTCAGCCTCCGGGGTCTGGAGCTGTGCCTGGCCTGCGCAGGGCATCCCCGGAGGCGTCCGGGCTCCGTGAAGCAGAGGCAGCCTCCGGATTCGGCAGAACCACGGGAGGAAACAGCTTCCCACCTTCTTCGTTTAAAGAAGAACCAAATTAAGGCACTAAGTTTATACATTAATTTTGCTACAGACGGGAGAATTGAAATAGCTTTCTAAAAGGTATTTTTAAAAACTGCTTCTCAATGCTCCATTAAAGGGCTCTCTGCCTTGCCTCGCAGTCTCTGCAGCTGACAAAAATACTATGAAAATTACTCAAATGCAGTCTTCGCTGGCTCTGAAGAGTTTGCCAACTTGCTTCCCATAGTCTAAAAACCGGTCACACGTGGTCTGAGACACCGGAGCTCTTTTGGATCAAGATGCTGATCCGGGGCTGCCTCCAAGTGCGTCCCTGTGTTTAGAGTCCCAGGACCCCCTGTCCTGAAAGACCCCTTTTCTTTGTTTATGGAGCCCTCATCATCAGCTCCATGCAAGTACCCTCTGTTCCCCTGTCTCGTGACCTAAGGTGTTTGGGGTGTCCCAGGCTCAGCCTTAGGCCTCTCTTCGTTTCCTGGGTGATGCCCCAGAGGCTGACCCTTGACTCCTTCACTCCTGAACCACATCCCAACTTCACCGATTCTGAACCCACAGCGCTCACTGCCTGCTGGATCTGTCTACCCAGATAGCCGATAAGCACCTAGACTGCAATATGACCCGAGGGGGGCTCTTCATCCCGCCTGCTCCCCCACTGGGCCTCCCTTTCTGAGGATAAGAACTTTCCATGAAGCTCCTCAAGCCCAGAAGCCATCCGTTGCCCTGAAGTCCTCTCTTTGCCTTAACTTCACATCCAAACCATCAGCAATTTGTCAACCTTGCGTCAAAACAGTTTTCAGACCTCTGTCCTCCTCTCCCGACCCTGGTCTGCTCCAGTTGTGGTCACCACCCTCTCTCGCCTGGACCCTGAGAGGCCCTTCCAGCAGCTCTGCAGGCCATCAGCCTGGACTCTTTGCAAACATCCATGTTGCCCATAGCAGCCAGAGGGAGATTTTAAAACACATCAATCAGATCATGTCACTGCCTTGCTTGAAATGTCCCGAAGGCCTCCCCCTGCGCTTTGAATAAAACCCATAAGCTAGGCCATGCGCCCAAGGTCGTAGGGTCCCCTTGCTCACCAGCCCTGCCCCTGCTTCCTTTCGTTTTCCTTCCTCCCAGCCTTGGTGCCTTTGGCCCAGCTGGTCCCTCTATCTGGAACGTTCTTCCCCTAGGTCCTTACAAGGCTGCTTCCGTGCCACAGCTCAAATGCCACCTCTTCAGACAGTTCCCCATTCCCTCCCCCCTTCCCTTTCTTCCTTCCTCTCTTTCTTTCTTTCTTTCTCTCTTTCTTTTTCTTTTCTTCTTCTTTCTTTCTTTCTTCTTTCTTTCTTTCTCTTTCTCTCTCTCCTCTCTTTCTTTCTCTACCTTTCTCTCCCTCCCTACCTCTCTCTCTCTCTCTCTTTTTTTTTTTGACAGAGTCTCACTTTGTTGCCCAGGCTGGAGTGCAATAGTGTGATCTTGACTCACTGCAACCTCCACCTCCCAGGTTCAAGCAATTCTCCTGCCTCAGCCTCCCAAGTAGCTGGGATTACAGGCACACGCCACCATGCCAGGTTAAGTTTTGTATTTTTAGTAGAGACGGGGTTTCATCATGTTGGCCAGGCTGCTCTCAAACTCCTGACCGCAGGTGATCTGCTCACATTGGCCTCCTAAAGTGTTAGGGGCCGGGTGTGGTGGCTCATGCCTGTAATCTCAGCACTTTGGGAGACCGAGGCGGGTGGATCACTAGAGATTAGGAGTTTGAGACCAGCCTGGTCAACATGGTGAGACTCCGTCTCTACTGAAAATACAAAAAGTAGCTGGGCGTGGTGGTGGGCGCCTGTAATCCCAGCTACTTGGGAGGCTGAGGCAGGAGAATCGCTTGAACCCAGGAGGCGGAGATTGCAGTGAGCTGAGATCATACCACTGCACTCCAGCCTGGGCGACAGAGCGAGACCCTATCTCAAAAAAAAAAAAGTGCTAGGATTATGGTCATGAGCAACCTCGCCCGGCCAGAGAGTCCCTTCTTGATCCTTGATCAGGAAAGCCCACAGGCCTTATGCAGATCTAGCGTTTTCCTGTTTATTTGCTCGTCATCTACTTCCCACTGGGTCACCAGCTCTAAGAGAGCAGGGACTCCAGGGCTCCAAATCCCCAGGACCCAGAATCGTGCCTGGCACACCACTCTTCAATAAATATATCATGAGGAATGTGTAAGTGAGAGCTGGGACCTGTCCCAGGTGATGTGCTGCAAGAGGTGCCGTTTCCCCCCTGGAGTGTCTTGACTGGCAGAACCCAGACCTTTGCTGAGCATCCCTGGCTGCTTCCAGGCCGGGATGGGAAGTCACCACCCCAGAGTGGAGTGGCATGAAGGAGCTTTAAAAGGCTAAGATGGCAGGATGGCCTAATGGCTTTTGGGATGTAAGCACCTGAAGCCCGATCCCACCATCTACATGCTGTGGGACTTGGACATGTTCCTTAATAAGCCTCTGAGCATCAGTTGGTCCCTCCGAACAGCAGTTTTGCCTCTCAGCCCTGCTTAGGTTTAACGCAATATTGCATTTCATGAGGTCATGGTGGCTGATACCGCCCTGATGTTTAACAAATGGCCAAAGCTATTACTGTTGTTACTGCTATTGAGGCTGAGGTGTGTGAGGGTGGGAGGGACCCTCAGAGAAGCCTCATTTTCCAAGGTACAGGAGGCAGGAGATGCTGGTTGGCTTCAGGGAGGACAGTCTGTGTCCTATGTTCAGGGCAGAGACAAGCACGCTTCTGACCTGACCCAAAGCCTACTGGAGGCAACCCATGCGGCAACGCCTGGACGCTCCCCCACTCTTTCTGCACTGGTAGGCAGCTTGCAGGACAGCAGGTCTTTCCCATGGCCCTGTGTCCCTAAGAGTCCCTGCCCTGGTCATCAGGGGACCCCTAGAGGGTGCTGGCCCATTCCAATAGGACCCTACCTATGTCTCATGCCTGGAACCGTCACCAATTCAATCAATCTATTTGTCTTGTCCCTGTTAGGAAGCAGGCAACTCTACTGCAAGGCGCTGGACCCAACAGACCCCCAGCCCAGCGAATGTGCCACAGGGGGAGGTGCACTGGCAAGAGAGATGTGACCAGAAGGAGATGCTGTCTGCTGCCAGTCCAGTAAGCTAGCACAAAGGGGGAAGGACAGCCACGGCAAGGACAGTGATGGGCATGGTTGGAGAAGGAGCCTTCAAGGAGGGCCACTGAGCTGAGATCTAAACTGTGAAAACTGGCCGGGCGCGGCGACTCATGCCTGTAATCCCAGCACTTTGGGAGGTTGAGGCAGGTGGATCACCTGAGGTCAGGAGTTCAAAACCAGCCTGGACAACACGGTGACACCCCGTATCTACGAAAAATATAAAAATTAGCCAGGCATGGTGGCTCACACCTGTAATCCCATCACTTTGGGAGGTTGAGGTGAGCGGATCACCTGAGGTCAGGAGTTCGAGACCTGCCTGGTCAACATGGTGAGACTCTGTCTCTACTAAAAATACAAAAATTAGCTGGGCGTGGTGGCACATGCCTGTAATCCCAGCTACTTGGGAGGCTGAGGCAGGAGAATCGCTTGAACCTGGGAGGCGAAGGTCGCCGTGAGCCAAGATCGCGCCACTGTACTCCAGCCTGGGCAGTAAGAGTGAAACTCCATCTCAGAAAATAAATAAATAAATAAAAAATTAGCAGGGTGTGGTGGCGTGCGCCTGTAGTCCCAGCTACTCAGAGGCAGGAGAATCGCTTGAACCCACGAGACAGAAGTTGCAGGGAGCCGAGATTGAGCCATTGCACCTCCTTTTATTTATTAATAAAATAAATAAATAAATAAATAAATAAATAGATAAATAAACCAACTGTGAAAACCAGGCAGCCACCTAACCCTAGGGAGGTGTGGCAGGCAGTGGGAGCTGCCAGGGAAAAGCTGTGAGATTGGCTTGTTTGCAGGAAGGAAAGGAGTCAGCGTGGCCCAAGCACCGTGGACCACGGGCAGAGAGATCCAAAGCGAGACCCGTGAGGCAGGTGGGGAGCCAGTCAGGGCGCATTCTGGCCACAGTGGAAGCCTGGATTTCACCCCTCCGGAACAGGAGTCACAGGGGGGGGACTCTAGTGGCCACTGACCCTTCAGACGGTAGGGTTTCACACCTGCCATCACGAGTCCTTTCTTGCCATTTGATTTGCTTCAACAATGAAGAACTGATTAGAAGTTTTAATTATTCCTGGAAACTTTGAGGGCTTGGAGCAGTGTGCAAAGGCCTAGTTTAAATGTTTTACAATAACGGTCTGTTAACAAATTCCAGACTTAATTTATCCAAGAACTTGTTAAAATTCCCTCTGTGCAGCCATAAAGGAATGCGCTTTTGAAGTCATTTACTTACCAATAAATTACAATGGTCTGAAATCATTAGCAGCAAAGTAAATTGTTTTAATTGATCTGAACTTCGTTATGACCCAGGGACTCCAATTTTGTGCAACTGCACTTTCTAAAGGTCTAAAATAACAAATTAATCTCTTTTGAGTCCTGTCATCTTTGGATCGGTCCTTCTCACAGAGACCAGGAAGGAACAAGAATCAATGGTGGGTTAGGGTTTGCTGCAGGGCCTGGGACCCGCACAGAAATACTTCAGTTTCGGGGTGGGGGTCTAGTCCCAGGTTACTCTTTCCATTACAAGGGAAAGGGTAGACCTCAGAGAACCCAATGTCTGTTTCTGGTCCTGGGCTGTGGTCACACGCTTGATAATCACAGACTCACCAGTTCTATCTGTTTCCTGCACTTTTCTGTAGGTACAGTATATACGACAATAAAAACAAGAGCAAACGCAAAAGTAAAAATATACTTAAAAATAATTAGAGAGGTTTTGTCTGGTGACCCTGATTCTCAGATGGCCTCCTGGGAAAGACCCACTGTCAGCTCTGTGAAAACCTCTCTCTCTGGGCTCTTCCCTGATGCCACCAGAGTCTGACACCTGGTGCCCAGTCTCTCCGGAGGTGGGCAAAGGTGCCAGTCCTTTTGAAAGCAGGACCAAAAGGGACCAGGGCTGTGCTTTGGTACACTCTAAGGTTCTCTCCAAAATTTGCGCTATCTGGTGGGAGGTGGAACACTGGCTGGCTGACAGCCAACCGCCCACCCCAAGTAGGTTAGTGCGTGGTGGCACCTCCAGCCGTAGCCCTCATGAACCACCCTCCGAGGTGCAGGCGGCCAGGCCAGACTGTCTCAAATCAGAGATGCCAGCCCAAGGGGCCACTGCAGGGTCTCTGGCCCTTAATCCTGAAGAACCAGCAGGGCCTGGTTATACTGCGGTGGGTAGATGAGTTCAGGGCCCCAGTACTCATCCAAACTGCCCCAGCCATGGCTCACACCCCTGCTCTGACCCTGTGGAACATGCTGCTCTGTCTGGCTGGAATTTTCCTTCCTCTTATCTCACTGCTTCCACGTAAGAGGCTCAGGATCAGCCCTGGCCAGGGACTCACAGCAGCAGGACCTTGATGACCCAGCGCTGTGCACAAATCCTCCTAAAGCTGCCTTGGTTGGGAGGGCAGTGTTGGGGATTTATGTCCTATAGACCCCCTCACCCCTGCCTCCGGGAGATGCAAGCCCTGGGGCAGCCCATACGGGCAAACAGGCAGTGTTGAAGCTCAGGGTGGAGATTCCCAGGAAAAGGGTCAAACTCAGGGCTTGGCCCTCAAGTTCTTTTTTCCGGAGCGAGCGCCATGTGATCCTACCAAGCCACGGTATGCAAAGGGCTTTAAAATCCCATCTGCACACAACCCCGCCTTGTGCAGCCAGCAAGAGGGAGGCTGATCAAACAAGCGGAGACCAGGGCTGAAGCCACACAGCCAGGAGGGCAGCCGGGGTTTGAGGCTATCACAGCAGTTTATCTTGGCGGCATTGATGGAGGGGCCTCGGGAGGTAGCTGTGAAATTTACAAGTGGAGGATGATTTGCATCTGAGCAAACCCTCCTTGTATTATTCCCGGAATAAAAGGAACATCGAGGCAAGGGCTTCGGTGGTGCATCCAGAGGCCTCGTCCAGCCTCCCTGTCAATATCACTAGGGCAGAGAATTTCTTTCCTAGAATGTGGAGCAAGCCTTGCAGGATGTACCCCACAGGTGCTGAGCAACAGAGGTTGAGGGAAGGATATCTGGAGCCAGCCGAGACAACCACTGCTGGCCAGAATGGCAGGCCTGCACAGAATGACGTACACCACACGTCAAGGCGTCAAGCCACCAGCACTGACTGCTCTCACTAAGAGGGTCTGCCTCCCAGGTCCCCAAGCACCCCACAGTCTAACTCTGCTCCCAGTTTCATGTCTCATTTGCAAGAGACATGAAAATGTCATAGGAAAATTGCCTTGAGGACATCTGCTCCTCAACGTCTGAACAGATGCAGGGGACATGTGGGGAACCCTGCCACGGTGACCGGGGTGTGTAGAGTCCCCGGGAAGAGGGCACCACCCATCCCTACTGGAGCACCCAGTCCTTGGTAGACCTGAGGACAGGCATAATGCCCAGCCCAGTGCCCAGGGAAGCCCCGGCTCTGCCAGGAGGGAAGGGGAGGGACCACAACACCCTGACCCTGTCTGCCCTTGAGAGAGTAGCCTGGGGCGAGTCTCTTCTCTAGAAGGGGGAAATATGACGCCACTACAATTCCCTCCCCAGCCAAGCCCTCGTCTCACGGAGGAAGCAAATGCTAATGGCAGCACTTAAAATGGAAAGGGAATCTATTTCTCCTTAACTGTCTCTGGCTGCACAAAATTCTGAGAAGCGATTGAAGGTAAATTGCTTGGTTTCAATTTGAAGCTGCGTTTACCCAAGCACGATCAGTCTTCCCTGAGTGGCAGCAAAATAATACGCACCTGATGCGGGGCTGCCCTGGTGCCTAGTAACATGGTGGATCGCACCCCCATTTCATTACAGAAGAGAGTGTGCTTTAAGCAAGTTTATTGATATGATAAATTGCTCCATCACTTCCCTTTGGGTGAATCTCCTGCCTGGAGCTGTTGGCCCCACTCCTGGGGCAGGTACCACTGGCAGAGAGCAGAGCTCCATCTGGCCATGCCTGCCAGGGGCCCGGTGGTGACCCTGGGGTTGCCCGGCAGGGGAGGGAATCACATGCGCCACTGTGGCAGGGACTGCTCAGATCGCCCTGGCCTGGAACTGGGGTGGCTGTGCTGCACAGGACCCAAGTCCAAGGTCTGGAGTCTGTGAGACCTGGGCTCCGCTTCGTGGCCTTGGGCACGCCAAGCTCTTCAGTGACCTCAACTGTAAAATGGAGGTGGTGATGACAATGGTGAGGGTTTTGAGAAATGATCTTGGTGATGGCAATGGTGAGGGTTTAGATCAGATGATCTTGGTGATGGAAGTGGTGAGGGTTTAGAGAAAATGATCTTGGTGATGGGAACGGTGAGGGTTTAGATCAGATGATCTTGGTGATGGGAATGGTGAGGGTTTAGAGAAAATGATCTTGGTGATGGGAACGGTGAGGGTTTAGATAGATGATCTTGGTGATGGGAATGGTGAGGGTTTAGAGAAAATGATCTTGGTGATGGAACGGTGAGGGTTTAGATCAGATGATCTTGGTGATGGGAATGGTGAGGGTTTAGATCAGACGATCTTGGTGTTGGAAGTGGTGAGCGCTCAGATAAACGATGCATGCAGAGGCATGAGTGTAGGGTGACTGTGAAGCCCAGAGCCTCCTGGGTCCCTGGGGCCATCTCAACTCTGTGACAGAGCACAGGTTTCCAGACTGCAGAGCCACCTCTCACCAGACCTGGCAGACCTAGGGTCCCCAGCAGGGCCACACGAGGGTGGGTGCTGGACAGCAATGAGAACTGGGGTGGGGCTGCCAGGCCACAGGGGCTTGTCCTGGGGTAGGGTTTTTCCTGGCTGAGAGGTGGAGAGAGACCTTGCCAGTGGTCAGGGCCTGTGACTCTCTGTGGCATCCCAGCCCTGGGGTCTAGTCCCACAGCCCCAGAACAGCACCCTGGGCCACTGTCAGGGCAGCCCAGTGCCCACCTGCACAGCAGAGGCTGCCATACACACTTAAAGGAGAAATGAATGGCCAGGGCCAGGCACCAATGGGGGATCAAGGACCTGTTCCCCTAGAAGCTACAGCTGCTGTCTGGGCTGAGGGAGGAGGGCTCTGGGGAGGCATCTGGTGCTTTATGTTTCCCTCTGGGAAAAGCCATTTTTCTCTCTGAGTCTGACCTCCCAGGTCTGCTCTCTGGGGGCGTCTCTGTTCCCCATGACCCTCCCATGGGGAAGATGCACCTCCAGGTCCCTGCCAGCCTGAGACATGGCACAGCAGCTTCCTGCAGAAGCCGGGTGCTCGGGAGCCCAGGTGTCTGCAGCCCATCTGAGGTTCTCATCTCTAAACACTTCATATGAAGATAAATGGATCTGAAAGGAGCATATCCCCCTCAACCATGTAAACACGAGGCGGCAGACGAGTAAGTAACAGGCCTGACACGGGGAAGCTGCAAGGTATTACTCACCCTGATAAGTTTAATGTATAATTTAGAAACATATCATCAAAATGGGAAAAAAGGGAAGAACCTCTTAAATAACTCTGAAAGATATTCAGCTCTGAAATCACGGGCAGTTAGAGTGGAAGGCGTGCTGCCGACTCACGGCAGACACAGGCCCGGCACTCCCGGTGATTGGATTTAGATGGATCTGTGAGCAGAGCCCTTTAGGGAGGAAAGATCCACCCTTTCCAGAAGTGGGGGAAAGAGTGGGGGTCTAGGGTTGGGGTATCTGTCTGGCCGGGGCTCTGCCGGGCACAGCAGGGCCGCCTGGAGGAGCTGGGCTGCATGGATGGGTGGTCTCAGCTCCAGCAGGCTCTGAATTCTCCCTGATGGCTGGGTGGGCCCCCACCTCCTGTCACAGAGGGCCCTTCCCTCTCACCTGGTCTGGGATAGGGGTGGGGGAGGGGAAGGTGTGCAGACAGACACAGATAGAGTGGCCCAGGGATAGGAACAATTCTAGGCTTGTATACCCCTCTCCTCCTGGGGGAGCTGGCGGTGAGTGCAGGGGGTCATGGGGGCGGGGTGGTCAGGGACATCACAGACTCCTGCCCTGATGTATCTGGGCCACTTGAGGTGGACCAACCCCTCCCCTAGCCACAGGGTGGGGATGCCCATCCACGCTGCTGTGCTTCTCTGCCCACCGCACAGTGAGGGGCACCTCAGTTCCACATTAGCCACCATGTGAGCCACGTGCCCCCTGCACCACGTGGGACCCCTCTGAGCCCCTCCTGTCTTCCTGGTCACATCTCAGGGCTGTTGACAGTCCCCCACCTCCGATCCCTGATGCGGTGACGACCCAGTGGGACCAGGAGGAGACAGCACCGGCTGGTGCGCCCAGGGTGGGCGTATGCGTCTACCCTCTCCAGGTATTTTTACCCAGCTGGTGAGCAGAGGGCAGAGGAGTGCTGGGACAGGAGGGAGGCTGCAGGCCCACGGGGATGGGGACAGGGTGGTGCGAATTAGGGTTGGGCCCTGGAGCAGGGCTTTACAGCCTGGCCTGGGCACCCAAGTCAGGCCAAGGTGTCAGCATTGTTTGGAAGCTGCCAGGCGGTTCTATGTGGCTCTGGGTTTAGAACTCCAGGCTGGAGGCTGAAGAGCGCCCATGGCTTGCAGCTTTATCTTGGCCTCTGGGGGAGTGCAGATAAGGTGCCTTCTGCGACAAAGGGGAGACTCCGACATCGGAGCCAAGGACGTTTCCCTAATTTCTGGGCTTTTGTCTTCAGAGCGTGTCCACAGACAGCTCTTGCAGCTTCAATTCAAGTGTGGATCCCCCACTGCTGGCCCTGAGACACAGCTGCAGGGAGGGGCCGCCCACACAGGAGGCCTGGGGGACAGGCACAGCCAGGTGCCTGGCTGGGAGTGGGCGCCTTCCTCCTCCTCCAGGCTCCCAGTTCTCATTCCAGCTAATTTTTACCACCTTGTCGCCTTGTCTGTCTGGGAACTGCCCTGGCTGCCCAGCCTTTTCCCCCAATCTTGGGAATTTCCAGTGTGAACTTGTCACTGCCCTGTGAGTGCCTCTGAGGAGCTGGACCCAGGGTCCTGGGAGACAGAGAAGAAGGCTCAGCCCAGCTGGGCACCAGACAGGTTGAAAGCGGCAAAGGAGGGTCATGGCCAGGGAAGGTGGGGGGCAGGGGTGGTGGGGGCTGATGCTAGCAAGGCCCCGAAGCAGGAGGCTGGAGGCAGATGAGGGACAGGTGACCCGTGGCTCTGGCTTGTCTGCCCATGTGGGAGCCTCACTCTGGGATGTACAAACTGGGCACTCCGTGTCCTGGCCAATCCCCTTCTGTCACTTGGGGCCGCCTATTCTTATCGTCTCATGGCCCGTTGTCCTCCTGCAGCCTCCCGCTCTTGCCTTCTGCACCAGTAGCCGGTCATGGCCCGTTGTCCTCCTGCAGCCTCCCGCTCTTGCCCTCTGCACCAGTAGCCGGTCATGGCCCGTTGTCCTCCTGCAGCCTCCCGCTCTTGCCCTCTGCACCAGTAGCCGGTCATGGCCCGTTGTCCTCCTGCAGCCTCCCGCTCTTGCCCTCTGCACCAGTAGCCGGTCATGGCCCGTTGTCCTCCTGCAGCCTCCCGCTCTTGCCCTCTGCACCAGTAGCCGGCGTGCACCCCACCTTGATGTTCTTCCACTGGCTCCCCTCCACGCTCACAGCAAAACCCCAAGTCCTTACAATGTCTGTGGGCTGGACCCATCTGCTCCTGGTCACCTCTGCAGCCTCGTCACTCCTGTGGGAACCCCCTGGAGGCGGGCTGGCCTCCTGGCTGTTTCTCTGAGACTCCAAGCTTACGTCCACCCCAGGGCCTTCGCACGCGCTCTTCCCTTCGTCGGGATTGCCATTCCCTAGATACACTCACAGCCCACCCCACTGCACCCAGGGCTCTGCCAGTTGCCCCCTCTGCCCCGCAGGGGCCCCTTCGTGTCTACCCTATCTGCAATCCTCCCGTACCCCTTCCTTTACTCCGCCTGGCTGTCGTTACTGCATTTATCACTATCTTAAATTATACTACAGGCCCACAATCCAATTCCAAAATCCATAAAGCTCTAAAAGGCAAAAGCTTGTTCATAACTCATTTGGTGGCAAAACGTGACCTGAACTGATGTGAGGCTATTTGTAGTCTCAGTTCGTCCCTCTTTGTGTGAATATTCATACATTTTGCTGCAGAAACATTAACACATCTGATTATGGGGTGCTGCTGTGCACCCCGCCGGTGACATTACATAATATATGGTCTATGCGCCATGTGATGTTTCTAAAATGCAAAGTCTGAAGGCTCAAGCCAGGTTGCTAAGCCTCCTGGCGTCATGGGCCGGGTAACTCTGCCATGGGGGCCGTCCCATGCACTGTGAGATGTTGACAGTGTCCCCGGCCTCCACCCTCCAGATGCCAGTAGCAGCCTCACCCTCAGCTGTGACAACCAATAATATCTCCAGACATTGCCAGGTTGCCCCAGGTGAGGACCCCTGGTCTAAGCACACCTGGCCTTAGGGGTTTCACGTGAGCGGCTGTGCCTGTCTCTCCAGTTACTTATCTACTTACATGGAATATAAACCTGTGGGGGGCAGACCCCTGTTCTTCTGTTCTCTGCTGTTCACCCAGCGTCCAGTGGTGTCCACCCGGAGCGCGTACTTTATTCTGACAAAGACTCCTTCCTTTGTCTAAAACTTTAGTTGTGTTCTGCTGAGTCCGCTGCTTGACTCCGCCCAAACTCAGATTTCCCTCTCATCGTGGGAGAATCCAGTGCGAACAACAACCCTGCCGGCAGCTTAGCAGAAACCCCCTGCCTTGGTATCTGACCACCCCCCCACATTGTCTCCCCGCTGACCTACCTGCAGGCCTAATCCAAGCGAGTCAGTTCAGCCAAAAGCCCCTGGCCCTTGGCCATGCACTCCGTCAGCTTCTGTCCCCTGACGCCCCCTGCTCCTGGCTGATAAGTCCCCACTTATCCTTGCTGGAGTCAGAGTTCAGCCTGATCTCTCTCCCCTACTGTAAGACCCCATTGAGGTGGTCCCTGAACCTACAGCCATGGTGCCCCAGAATAAAGTCTGCCTTATCATCTTTAACAAGCATCACGAATAAAGTTTTTAACAATACAGAACTGTGGCACAAAGAAAGAAAGGGTTTTGTGATTCCTCTAGCAGGCACCCGGGTTCCCCACCCTAAGGGTTTATCAGAATGTCCTTGACACCCCTCCCCGAGCAGAATGCCATGGACGCCCAATTCTCCATCCCTGCTCATCTCAGGGATGTCAGAGCACCCGGCAGAGCTCAGGGCCCCAGGGAGCTTCCAAGCGCCTGCAGCTGATGCCACTACCATGTGGCCAACCTCAGACTGTTGGTCCCTAGGGTGAGGAGAGTGATCTGGGTCTACCTCCCAGGAAACAGCGCCTTTTTTTTTTTTTTTTTTTTTTTGAGACAGAGTCTCTCTCAGTCACCCGGGTTGCAGTGCAGTGGCACTATCTTGGCTCTCTGCCACCTCCACCTCCAGGTTCTAGTGATTCTCCTGCCTCAGCCTCCTGAGTAGCTGGGATTACAGGTGTGTGCCACCGTGCCTGGCTAATTTTCGTATTTTTAGAGATGGGGTTTCTCCATGTTGGTCAGGCTGGTCTCGAACTCCTGACCTCGTGATCCATCCACCTTGGTCTCCCAAAGTGCTGGGATTACAAGTGTGAGCCACCGCACCTGGCCAATTCGTGCCTTCTAAGTGGCTGGGCACCTCTCACCGTGTGGAGTTGAGCCTCCCTGTGTCTTCCTGGGCACCTGTGCAGATCTGGGCACCGGGGGCAGACCTTGTGGATCGGAGTGGACTTGGGGCAGGACAGAGCCTCCAGACAACCCTCGGAGTCTGGTCATTGACCCCTAGAGGCTGTGGGGAGTGTCAGGGATAAGCTCTGGGTGTGGCTTTTGTCCTGGCAGAAATGCTCAGAGCAGGTTCCACACAGGGGAAGGCTGCTGGGTCCTAACCCACACCTCTGTCCATGTGCGAGGCCAGCCTCTGCCTGCTCACATCCAGCAGTGGGGGCTCCCTCTCTCCTGCTGTAGCCAAGTCCACCAGAGGACAGCCCTAGCAGTTAGTCAGACCTTCCTTTCATTGAGCTAAAATCCTGCAGCCCTGCTCCCTAGAGCACCCCACAGCCCACAGTGTGGTCTGCATCCTCAGGCTCCCTTGCTTCCCATTGCTTGCGGGGCTGATATTCTCCGCTTCCCCAGGACAGGCCTGGTTGAGTCTCTGCACCCCTTCCATACTCCCGGGCCTTCTGCTTGGCTCCTCCCTCCTTCCACACACCCCCATGCAACGTGGAACTCAGTCCTCTCTTCCCCAGGATGATGGGCAGGTTGGGGGAAGGATCCCCTTCAGGCCTCCTACGAATGCCCCCTGCTCCCGAGGAAGACAGGGCCCTTCCTCGCCATGGGACTGTGCCCAGTCCTCAGCCTCGCCTTCTGCTCCTTCTTAGCTGTAGGAAATAAGAATAAATAAAAGGTTCCTCTTCAAAGCTTTTCTCTTAGTTCACTATGAATAAGTAGTAATTTCTTCAAAGGTTAATTTACTTTAAAGCTTTTGTTAATAATCTTAAAGTAGCTGGTGGTCATAATAAAGAAATAAGTGCACCTGTGTTCTTAGTTTTTACACTTTAACCTAGATATTTGCCCTGACATGCCTGGACAAGCCCAGGCCAATCTCAGATCACAGCTTCTTCCCCTTCCTTATTTGGAAATGTTATTGCTTCTCTAAGCAATCCTCAGTTTACTTCCTCTTTTCCTTTGTTCTCCTCTGCCTTTACCTCTTTAGAAAAGTTTTACATTGTTAGCCTAGACTGTGAAGTCCAGTTCCAGCCAATGGGATCAGGACACAGCAGTAGGGCAGATGCGTTAGATGTAAATGTCCCCGCCTCCTTTGTTCCGTGTCCTCTCATGACAAGATGGCTAACGGGAGCACCCTTTCTGCAGACAGTAAAGTTGCCTTGCTGAGAAAAATTAAATTTATATTTGAGTGAGTCCTTTTGTGACACTGAACATTTACATATAACATTAGCTGGTGGCCACTGGAAGGTTCTGGAACATGTGCACTCCAGGCCAAGGTGACCACACTTGGAAGCCAGGAGTCTTTTACACCCAGCAGCCACGGGCAGACAAACAGGTGACACTGTGCTGAGAGAGGGTAGGCCAGGGTCAGGTCTGGGTTGCAGCCATGGTGTCCATGCAGAGGCTGCTATGGTCCCCAGGGTCCATTTCCCTCTGCTTCCTCGGTCCCCAGTCTCCTGGGTACACAGCTGCCTGGACAGCTGTGTGACACTTCTCAGCTCCCTCTGCAGCCAGCCAGGTGACTCTGCTTGCCCAGTTGTTTGTGAAAAAAAGTGGTATATGTGAGTTCCAGGAAGTGCCCTTAAAGGCAGGGGCTCTGTGCCTCTCTTTTCCTGGTGCCTGGGATGCAGACACAAAGGTACACTGTTACAGCAGCCGCACTGGACCAGAAGCTGCCAGAGTGGATGTCAGAGCAACAAGCTAGAAGGGCCTGGGTCCCTCGGAAATGGCGCAGTCACCACACTAGCTCCTGACTGCCTCTGAGAGAGAGGAGAGCCTTTATTCATTGAGCCTCTGTTGGTTTAGATTTCCTGCCACTCACAGATGAACTCAACCCCAGCGAATCCAGAGCCCAGGCAGTTCTTCCTGATGGAGAGAATCACAAAAGACTCTTTCACGGCCACACCCAAGGACGCAGGACAGTGGGTGGGTGAAGATCAGCGCAGGGAGGCCCTCAGGAGTGGAGGTGGGAGAGGATTTAGCAAATCAGGTCAGTGACACATTGCATTATCGGAAGGATGGAGAGCTCTCTGCAAATGGACAGGGGAGAACTCCTTTCTCTGAGTAACCAACCACCACATGGGCTATCATTTATGGCTGTTGCTGTTTCCTAGCTAAAGAGGACCCTGCCATTGCTGGGGGACAGCCTCCTAGAGCAGAGACTCCAGCTCAGGGACTGGCGCCAGCTCCTTCTGCTTCTGGCCTACACGTGATGTGAAAGTTTCAGAAGCAACAAATACTGCCTTCTGTCCTCCAGGGGAACGCAGCCCCGGAGAGCCGACAAGAGCGGAGAGATAAGAGGAAGACGGAGAGAGCCTCGCCGGCACACGACACTCGTCACACCGTCCTGTGGGCTGTGCAGCTTTGTTTAAACCCTACCACAGCCATGTAAGGAACACACATGCATTCCTGCCATCTGGTGACTGATGAGGAGATTGAGACATGGCTTAGAGGAGCTCAAAGCCCCTCAGTACAGAGTTAGAAACCAGAACTGAGCTGTTTGAACTCCAGAAACGGTGCTTCTTCCTTTCCAGAAAATTCCAGCAAGAGGATGCTGGCAGCCTCCTAGTGCCAGACCCACAAAGGCTCAGTGGGGAGGCAGAAACCCAGACCGCAAGTCGCCGGTGTGCACGCTTGTCCCCAAGGGCCTCCAGGCCTGCTCTCGGCCTGTCCCACCTGCAAAGGGCTTGTCCAGGGCCCAGGGACGGGTGGGTGCTCTTGTCTAAGGCCCCTGGGCCCCAGGTCGGTTTTGCCTGCCGATTCCTGGCACCCAGCCCCACCATTGTTTCTGTCCTTTCTCCAGATTAAAAACCCACTGTGGCTGTTCCTAGGTAAAAAGAGTTAATTTTCAATTCGAGTGTGTGGGAGGGTGTCCCTGGGGAACACAGTAATGAAGCCGCTAGTGCCAGTTGCAAAACAAATAGATAAATCAATGTTTCAATTTTCTCCACGTGAGAGAACGGACACTGTTGCTTAGCAATTGGGAGAACATGGCCGCAGGCCCTTCGGAGCGGCCAGGAACGCAGGGGAGAAGTCGCTGGGGTTCCAGCCACGTGTCAATGGGAACCCAGCTTCCCATCTGGGGACCACAACTGGCTGGGGCCAGAGAAAGGGGCTGATTCCAAGAGCTATCCTTCAAACCTGTCCTATCGCTACTCAGTGCCCAGCGGGTGTGGGGGGAGGCGGGGACTCTCAGGACCCCTTTTCTGATCAGACACTTCCCATAGCTCCCCAGCGCCCCAGCACTGAGTCATCAAAACCACGTATGTGTGGTGACACTTTATTAAGCTCTGCAGTCGTCTCATTTTCTCAATAGCCTTGTAGGGTAGTTTCTACTATTATCCCAGGTCACACAATCAGGACAGGGTGTTTCGCACTATCTGACTCTGAACCCTCTAAAGATGGGCTTGTGATGGGCACGCGTTGGAGGAGATCTTGGTTGGGGGAGGAGATAACCAAACCCTCCAAGGCCAGAGTCAAATGCCGAGTTCCCCTCTGACCTGCAGCCCATCCAGGAAGACAGCACAGGAGGGATTTTGCACAGTGCTGGGCAGAGTCAGCCTCGGTGCCAGGTGCCCAGGGACCTTTGGTGCCACCAAGAATGAGCAGTATTTTCAGCCCCTGACACAGCTGTCCCCAAACGTGGGAGGGCGTGACACCTGTTAGTGGCTCCTCCATGTGTGGATGTCCTGTCTGTCACCTGGCTCATGGGAAAAGGGCCATGTGTCTCGTCACGGCTCCCAACAGCCCCCTCGCCTGTCTTCCTTCTCCTCCCCCAGGCCTGCTTTATCTGAGCCCCTTCCTCCCTCGGTTCCCCCTCAGTCACAGGGCTTCCTTCCGGAAAGCTCCTTCCTCTTCTCCACCTGCCCCAGCCCCCCCAACAGCTCCCATGATGCAGCCCAGATGCAAACAGCCCCCAGGAGCCTCAGCCTCCACAGCCCCAGGAGAGGGGAGCTCCCTCCCCTTCTGGCCTGAACACAAAGACCTTGCCCAGGAGCTCCTCCCGCTGCCTCGGTTCACACACCAGCATCCTCTCGGACTGTGAGCCCGCTGTGGGCAGGGACGCTCCCTGTGCTCAGGGAGGCCCAGCTCCCAGCTGTGTGCCTGGCACAGGGCAGAGGCCACAATGCACGTGTGAGGTGACCAGAGAGGGGGTGGATTCAGCTGAGCTTACCAAGTTTATGGAGCCCCCACTTCTCGCAGTGAATGTCACGTGGGTGCCAGGACACAGACCTCAGAACTGTCCCAGTGACGCAAGAGAAGGCCATATTTTTCTATAGCTCTGTCCTGAAACTTAAGAAAGTGGACTTTAGGGCCAGGCATGGTGGCTCACACTTTAATCCCAACAATTTGGGAGGCCGGGGCAGGTGGTATGCTTGAGGTCAGGAGTTCGAGACCAGCCTGACCAACATGGTGAAACCCCGTCTCTACTAAAAATACAAAAAATTAGCTGGGTGTGGTGGTGGGCACCTTTAATCCCAGCTACTTGGGAGGCTGAGGCAGGAGAATTGCTTGAACCTGGGAGGTGGAGGTTGCAGTGAGCCGAGATGGTGCCACTGCACTCCAGCCTAGGTCACAGAGCGAGACTCCATCTCAAAAAAAAAAAAAAAAACAAAAAAAAGAAAATACAAAAATTAGCCAGGCGTGGTGGCGGGCGCCTGTAGTCCCAGCTACTAGAGAGGCTGAGGTGGGAGAATCACTTGAACCTGGGAGGTGGAGGTTGCAGTGAGCTGAGATGGTGCCACTGTACTCCAGCCTGGGTGACAGAGCAAGACTTCATCTCAAAAAAAGAAAGGAAGGAAGGAAGAGGAAGGAAGGAAGGAAAGAAAGTGGACTTTAGAGCAAAACCAAATGGACCTCTTGGCTTGCCACCTCCAGGTGCTGAGCCCTTGGGACATTTCTGAACTCTCTGAGCTTTTCCTGTCTACACAACTGCAGGTAATAACAGCGGCTGCCCCGAGGGCTGTCATGAGGTTTCCCGAGCCCACACTGCCATGGCCGGGGTCCGCCATCCATGCCACTGTTCTGATGTTTGTTGCCGTGGCATGGATCTGCTCTGAAGCCTCGACAGGCTGGTAAGCCTTCTCCAGGCCAGGCCAGGGACATGAACCATGCACTGGTTTAAGTGTCCAGGGGCTTGGGCATAAGGCTACAGGGTCTGTGAGGGTGGAGGGGCAGCCCTGATGCCCCAGCAAGTGCCCAGTCTCCCCCAGGCATGTCCCTCTGCACTGTGGCCTCAGCCCCTGCCCCTCTGTTGCCCCAGGTCTCAATGTGGCCTCCTGATGTCGAGGACAGACCTTTGCACCTGTCGCTCCTTCCATAAGCCTGAGGCTTCTGCATTCACTAAAGGTGGGAGGCTGTGCTCCCTGGAGCAGGGGTGGAGGTGGGAGAGCCTCTACGGGGATGTTCTCAATGCCTTTGCCACCGCTATGGGTTGAATGTGTCCTCTAAAGCTCATGTGTTGGAAATTTAATTCCTGATGCAACAGTGTTGGGAGGGCCTAACAGGAAGTGACTGGGTCACAAGGGCTGTGCCCCCATCCACGGATTCATGTCACTATTGAGAGTGGGCCTCTTGCTCTCTCTCTCACCACGTGGTGCCTCCCGCCATGGGGTGATGCAGCAGAGGCCCTCACACATGGGGCCACCTGTCCATCTTGGACTTCCCACCTCCAGATGGGTGAGGCGAAGACATTTCTGCTCATTATAAGTCACCCGGCCTGCAGTTTCCTGTTAGAGCAGCAGAAAACAGACTAAGACAGCCACACATCCGTGGGGCATGGCCATCCACTGCCACGGATCTGGGAACCACTTGGGTGCACATGTCCTTTCTGGCAACCCTGTCAGTGGGGGTGGAAGGCACGTGAGGCGCCCCCTTCCCCAGCGGCATCTGACTCGGTGGCACCAAAGGTCCCTAGGCACCTGGCCCCCAGCCTCCACACCACTTGACCCGGGCCCTGGGGACAAGGAGTCTTCCTGAGCAGGTCGCTGTGAGAGCCTGGGGGGGTGGGGGAGGGACACGTGGCTCTGTTCTTGGTGCTCCCAACTCCCTGGAGGACCCAGGGCCTCGGCTTTCTCTTTGTAGAGAAGCCACTCGATTGTTGATGCTCGAGAGCCTGGGGCAGGCCGTGGCCCCCGTCCTCCCCTCCGACAGGATCCACAGAGGGCATCTGGCTGTGACCACCTAGATTCCTTTAGCGAACTTTCCTAAGCTGTGTTTCAAGAGAGACATTAACAGAAGGATGCAGGGAGAAAAAAAAAAGTGACGAGGCCCTCTCAGAAGTCAGGGCTCACAGCCAAATGCGTTAGAACATGTGCATGCTATCGCCCCTCCTGGGGACTCACAGTGGGATGTTAACATATTAAACGGTCTGGGAAAACCCACGGAGCTTTGTTGTACCCAGTCTTCTCCGAACTCATCTGACTGTGGAATCCCGTTTTTGTGGGACAGCGAATAACAGTGACCTTGAACTATAGTTTTGGAAGTGATGCTCTAGGCCAGGAGTTGGCAAACACAGGCCCAAATCTGGCCCACCACCTGTTTTTGTAAATAAAGTTTTATTGGAACACAACCAGTGCATTCATCAATGTATTGTCTATGGTGGCTTTCCTGCTACAATAGCAGAGTTTGGTAGTTTCAATAGAGACCACAAAGCAGAAGATACTATCTGACCCTTTAAGAAAAAAATTTGCTGACCATTGCTTTAAAAACAACCTTATGGGACCACTGTATGGAAATGCAGGATGGGGTGAGTGTGAAGAAAACAACCCGTTTTACACCACCAGAAGTGTTTGCAGTTAGGAAGGAAATCTGATGAAAAAAGAAAAAGGGCCGGGCGCAGTGGCTCACGCCTGTAATCCCAGCACTTTGGGAGGCTGAGGTGGGCAGATCACGAGGTCAGTAGTTCGAGACCATCCTGGCCAAAACGGTGAAATCCCATCTCTACTAAAAATACAAAAAATATGCCGGGCGTGGTGGCGCGTGCCTGTAATCCCAGTTACTCGGGAGGCTCAGGCAGGAGAATCCCTTGAACCCGGGAGGCGGAGGTTGCAGTGAGCCGAGATCCCACCACTACACTCTAGCCTGGGCGACTGAGCGAGACTCTGTCTCAAAAAAAAAAAAAAAAAAAAAAGGAAGAGGGCATCTCTTTTATTCCAAAGTCCCTGGGCACGTGTCTGGTAGGAACTTCCTTCCAGGCCGGCTGGTGAGTGAGAGTGGTCAGAGTGGGTGAAATCCCTGGCCGGTCACAGGCAACCATTAGGGGGAGCCATGTTCTGTGCTGGTGACAAGGAGCTGTGACACAGATGGCCTCGCTTCCTTCCGAGGGGCTAGGAGAGGTTGGGGCTACCCTTTAAAGGCTGTTAATCTGCAAATTAATAAACACAAGGCAAGGGGTGCTTTTGAGTGATGGCACACCTCGCTCTATACACTAGATGCGTTTCTGGAGCACCTAGGGAGGCCACAGTCCTAGCCAGACAGAGGTGACAGAGACCTGAGGACCGTCTCCTCCAGGCCTCTGATCTCACAGCCAGGAGCACTGGGCCTGAGGGAGAGGACGATGCTGGCCTTGTTGACCCCTCACACCCATCAGCCCTGTCTTCCAGTGCAGAGGCACAGCCCAGGCTACTGAGTCTCTTGGCTACTGAGTCCCAGCTTGAGGAGTTGTGGCGTTGAGCAAAGAGTGACCACAAAGACATCAGCTGATGTCTATCCAGTACTTATTCTTGGCACCCGATGTGTTCAGCCCCCCTCTCCACTTTCAGAGCCATAATACAGACCTTCATTAGCATATGCCCTGTATCCGTGATCGCCCATCCCCCGTCTTCCTACCTCCCTGCTCTGGTGGATCCTGCACACCCTGCCAGGCAATCCTCCCTACAATCTGATCTTCCTGTGGCCATGCACCCTCTCAAGGATCGTCGCTGGCTCCCTAGTGCTGCTCCTCTCAGCTCAATCCAATTTGCACCTCACATGTCATAGTCCATTTGGGCTGAGATGGCAGAATAGCACAGTCTGGGTGGTTTATAAACAGAAATTAATTCCTCACAGTTCTGGAGGCTGGAAAGTCCAAGATCAAGGTGCCATCCAATTCAGTGTCTGGTGAGGGCCCCCTTCCTGATTTATAGATAGTGCCTTCTTGTGTCCCCACATGGTGGGCGGGGTGAGGGGGTCCCTCTTGGGCCTCTTTTATAAGGACCCTCACTGTATTTACTCTCATAACCTAAACTCCAAATCCCTACTTCCTAATGCCATCACTGAGAGGGCTAGGATTTCAACGTATGAATTTTGGGGAGACAACACATTTAGTCTATAACAGGAAGGCCCTTAATTGGCCAGGTGAGGTGGCTCATGCCGTTAATCCCAGCACTTTGGGAGGCCAAGGCAGGAGGATTACCTGAGGTCAGGAGTTTGAGACCAGACTGGCCAACTCATCTCAAATACAAAAAATTATACGAAAAATAACAAAAAATTGGCCAGGCATGGTGGCAGGTACATGTAACCCCAGCTACTTGGGAGGCTGAGGCAGGAGAACTGCTTGAACCTGGGAGGTGGAGGTTGCAGTGAGCTGAGGTCATTGTGCTCCAGCACGGGCGACAGAGTGAGACTCTGTCTCAAAACAAACAACAACAAGAAAAACACCACCAGCACCACCAACAAAAACCAGCGCCGAGCCTCCCTGCAGTCAGGCCCATTTCCTTGCTCCATTTCCTTGATCACCCCTCTGCCACCTCCTTCCCTGACGTCTCCAGGGGAGCGGGGGACTGGAGGGCCCTCAGCAATCACTGAGAATGGCGTTGTCTGGCAGTGCAAATTCCTTCTCTGCGTGGATTTCCCTCAGCTTTCCTCCTCCCCAGGGTCTCATCCAACAGGGATGCAGGTGTTACCACTTAACTCTATGACACGTAAGTAACAAGTGTGCCTCATGTTTCCCTGCCTACACCCGGGCCAGACATTACTAATCAATCACTGCACTCTTTCCCTCTGAGCCAGAATTCAGATGCCCCCTTGACAAATGTTATTGAAAGTGATGAACCCTTTTGGCCATGGTTTTGCTGGGGCAGAAACTGAGGCCCTGGGCAGGGAGGCGACTGGCCCAAAGTCACACGGGCATTTGAGGCAGAGGCAGGCTCACATCTCCTATTTCCTTTCTCCTTGCTCAGGGCTGCACATGCAACAGGCCACCTGCAAACTTTGGTTCCGTGTTCCGTAAACTGGATCCTGCCCCTAAGAAGCAGGAGGAACTTAGCCTGATAAGGAGCCTGCGTTCCGGGAGGACATCTGACCCACCTGCCTGCCTGCCTGTTTGGTGAGAGTGATTTTGATGCACTAAAAAATAGGGAGGGCTCTATCCAGAGAGGCAGAGTCAGGGCAGTGTGGGGTAGAGGAATTCAGAACAGAGGCACAGCACAGGCTACTGAGTCCTTTGGGCTTGACTCCCAGCCTGAGGAGTTGTGACATTCAGCAAAGCGTAACTACAAAGGCATCAACTGACATCTTTTGAGTACTTATCATTGACCAGAAACAGAGCCAAGCATTCAAGATGAGTTATTTCATGTGCTCCTCACCACGATCAGAGGCAGCAATATTAGCCCATTTTATAGATGAGACCACAGAGGCACAGACGGAAGCAGAATCCTGCTGGGTCAGAGGCAGGGAACGTGCATGAAGCAGCAGCCCAGAGCTCAACACGTGGCCGCCACTGGGATGAGCACTATTACTTCCATCCTTCCCTGGTGAAGCTCTGGGACGGGGCTGGGGTTGGGGCACGGACCTCCCAGTGAGGCCAGAGCTGGTGGGTCTGGGGCATGCAAAATGAAACTGGCAGGTGGAAGCCAAGCTGGCTGGAGGTGGGCAGCCTGGAGCTTTGCTCCATCTCAGCCAGCCTGACCTCTGAAAGTCTAAAGACCATCTCCAGGAAGGCAGAGAAGGCTGAGTATGGCCGGTTGGCTTGGCGTGGGACAGAGCTGGCCAGGTGGACCTCTCTGCATCGCATCGAGAGGAAGCTGAGTAAACAGTCTGCATTCTCCGGAAAATGACCCTGCTGATCCCGGAGTTAAAAATAGAGGCATATTGATCGTGGCCCATGCCCAGCGAGCGTTATCAGAGCTTCACTGGCAAAATGACCAGCCTGAGTCATCCTCTCAGGTAATTAATTTTTCTACTCAGCGGGCCAGGGAGCATCCCCTGCACATCCTGGGCTTTGCAAACGAGGTGCCATGTGTTCCCCAACACCACAGTTCACTTGCCAGGGCACCCTGATGGGGGCAAGGGGAGCAGGCTGCCCTTCCTTCCTGGGTGGGTGCCCTTCCTTCCTTCCTTCCTTCCTTCCTGGAAATGGGGAGTGTCTTGTAGAGTGACACAACTGCCCGACACCGCCCCATTTCCACAGCGATGAATAATGCCTGGCAGTGTCTGCTTGGAAGATCCGTTTGGCGGGGGCACAGGACCAGCTCGCAGCCCCCAGCTCCCAGCCCTCGGCTCAGAGCTTAGGACATGGTGTGTGCCTTTCTCCTATTACTCCCTGCCCAGCCCCATGCTGCCGCCTCTGGGTGGGCACCTGTAGGGAAGCCCTGAACCCTCTCCTGGCCCTGGTGATGGTCAGCCTGGTTCCTGCCCTGGGTAGGCTCTCAGGCTTCCTGGACAGGATCCCAGTCCGTGGGGGATGAAGGGAGCGACCACACCAGTAGCTCATCCACTGAAGATGCTGGAACCATGTGGCCTCGAACCACGTGGCCTCCTGTCCCATGGGCAGTGCCCTGCCTCACAGTGCCAGTTCCCTCTCCAGACAGTTTCCCTTCAGCTCTCCTCTTCCCCAGAGGTCTCAGCTCAGAGGGACGCAGGGGTTACCACCTAGCTGGTATACTAGGCTAAACGGTGTCTTTACAAAATTCACATCAACCTGGAAGCTCAAAGTGCCACCTTATTGTAAATTGGGGCTTTACGGAAGTCAATTTAAGATGAGATCATGCACACCTGTAATCCCAGGACTTTGGGAGGCAGAGGCGGGTGGATCATGAGGTCAAGAGTTCGAGTCCAGCCTGGCCAATATAGTGAAACCCTGTCTCCACTAAAAATACAAAAAATTAGCTGGGCATGGTGGCATGCACCTGTAGTCCCAGCTGCTAGGGAGGCTGAGGCAGGAGAACTGCTTGAACCTGGGAGGCAGAGGTTGCAGCGAGCCAAGCTGTCTTTAGCAAGCTTCCTTTCCGCTGTGGTCTGAACGCATGTGTCTTCCCCCAAATTCCTATGTTGAAATCCTAATCTCCCAGGTGAGGGTATTAGGAAGGGGGGGCCTTTGGGAGATGAAGTCGCGGTGACGGAGCCCACATGAATGCAACTGCCACACACCTACAACCGTCTAATCTTTGACAAAGCTGAGAAGAACAAGCTATGGGAAAGGACTCTCTGTTCAATAAATGCTGCTGGGACAACTGGCTAGCCATAGGTAGAATACTGAAACCGGACTTCTCCCTTATACCATATACAAAAATCAACTCAAGATGGATTAAATATGTCAATGTAAGATCTAAAACCATGAAACCTCTGGAAAATAAGCTAGAAAATACCGTTCTGGACACATGAACTGGCAAAACTTTCATGACGAAGACACCAAAAACAAGTGCAACAAAACCAAAAATTGACAAATGGGATCTAATTAAACTAAAGAGCTTCCGCGCAGCAAAGGAAGCTATCAACAGCGTAAATAGACAACCTACGGAATGGGAGAAAACGTTTACAAACGATGCTTCTGACAAAGGTCTCATACGCAGTATCTGTAAGGAACATAAACAGATTTAAAAGCTAAAAACAAACAACGCTATTAAAACATAGGCAAAGGACATGAACAAGCACTTTTCAAAAGCAGACAGACACGTGGCCAATAAGCATACGAAAAAATGCTCAATATCACTAATCATTAGAGAAACGCAAATCAGACCACAATGAGATACCATCTCACAGGAATCAGAATGCCTATTACTAAAAAATCAAAAAAGTAACAGATGCTGGTAAGATTATAGAGAAAAGGGGACACTTGTCCACAGATGATAGGAGTGTAGATTAGTTCAGCTGTTATGGAAAGCAGTGTGGTGATTCCTCAAAGAACTAAAAACAGAACTACCATTCAACCCAGCAATCCCATTATTGGGTATAAATCGGAATACTCAAAGGAACATCAATTGTTCTACCATAAAGACACACACATGCATATGTTCATTCCAGCACTATCCACGATAGCAATGACATGGAATCAACTTAAATGTCCCTAACCAGAGACTGGACAAGGAAAATGTGAGGCTGGGCGCGGTGGCTCATGCCTGTAATCTCAGCACTTTGGGAGGCCGAGGCAGGTGGATCACCTGAGGTCAGGAGTTCGAGACTAGCTTTGCCAACATGGTGAAACCCTGTTTCCACTAAATATACAAAAAATTAGCCAGGCGTGGTGGTGGGAGACTATAATCCCAGCTACTCTGGAGGCTGAGGCAGGAGAATCGCTTGAACCCAGGAGGTGGACGTTGCATTGAGCTGAGATTGTGCCTGCACTCCAGCCTAGGGAGCAGAGTGAGACTCCATCTCAAAAAAAGTACATATGTACAGTGGAATACTATGCAGCCATAAAAAAGAGCAAGATCATCTCCTTTGCAGCAACACAGATAGAACTGGAGGACATTATCCTAAGCAAACTAACACGGGAACAGAAAACCAACTACTGCATGTTCTCACCTGTAAGTGGGAGCTAAAATAAGAAGAACACATGGGCACAGAGAGAGAGAACAACAGACTCTGGGACCTACTGGAAGGCAGAAGTTGGGAGGAGGGGAAAGGATCAGAAAAAAATAGTTATTGGCTACTGTGTTTAATACCTGGATGAGGAAATAATCTGTACACCAAACCCCCGTGACACAGGCTTACCTACATAACAAACCTGCAAGTGTACCTTTAAACCTAAAATAAACTATAAAAAGTGTAAAGGAAAATAATCCTCATAAATTGGATTAATGCTCTTAGAAAAGAGGCCTGAGAGATATCCCTCGCCCCTTCTACCACGTGATGCAGCAGTGAGAAGATGGTGATCTACGAACGAGAAAGTGCTCACCAGACACCGAGTCTACCGGGACCTTGGTCTGGTACTTGCTGCTTCCATAACTGTGGGAAATAAAGTTTGGTTTGAAAGCTGCCTAGTTTATGGCATTTTGCTCTAGCCGCCCAATGGACTAAGACGCTGTTTTCCATGGAGGCGAGGGCAGGTGGGTGCACGGACCGTTGCAGAGCACACACAGGCCTGGCTCCGGGAGGGACACCTTACACCCTTACATACACCACCTTCAATCCTGGCAACCTCCAGTGTCACTGAAAGGCTGCCCATTTCACAGTTGAGGAAACTGAGGCTCAGAGTGGTTAAGGAGTCTCATGACATCACCCAGCCAGTTTGAATTCTGACTCCCAGGCTCTCTCCAGTCTCTCTACTCTAGCCCCACTCCTGCATGATAACACCGACTTTCCCCTCCGCAGCGGGGGCTGATGGAGAGCAGAGGTGAGGCCCTTCGAACCCACCTGGGGAAACAGGGGTCCTGGGCAGGGTCTGTGCTGACACAGCAGGAGCCTGAGAGGACCCTGGCCTTGGTGAACAGGGCAGTGCCAGGCTCAGAGAACAAACTGGATCAACCTACCAGCAAGACACCCCTGCCTTCCACTTTCAGAACAAAGTTCAATGGCACTAGAGGAATTTCCTTAATTAAAAGCTGATATCAGAACATTGTCCTGGTCTCTGGCTGGGTCCATGTGCAGCCAAACTCCTGCTGGTGACTGCTGACAACCTGGGCCAGCCCTTGGCACATGCACAGGCTGGTAGGGGTTTGCCCCTGGCTTCTTCCTCCCCATGCTTCTCCCCTCCACCCTCCCAGCTTAAGCACTGAGCTCTCTGACCCTCTCTAAAAAGGCCCCAATTCAGGTTACAGTGTAATTGACCTACAGTGGAATGTAGGAACTTTCTCAGGGAAGGGTTGCTTCTCCTCAGGGATCAAGAGCAGAAGCCAGGAAAAGAACGCTCCTGGATGAATTTCAGGACTGGATCATAGGAAGCAGGTGGTGTGAGGGGCATCCAGTCCTGCAGGGAGTTTTGGATCCACACAGTGCCCAGCAAGGGATCCCTAATCTCCCACCCAAGGTCTCGGTAGGATTAAGCAAGATGACCCCAAGGCCTCCAAAGACCCCTAATTATCAAGGCAAAAGCCATTGTAAATTGATACACTGTCTTTAATAAGGCAGGGAAATGGACACACGATTTTAGAACCTTTTCCACTAAGAGTTCAAAGGATTAGGCAGGGCGGTCAGCTATGGGAAAACTCACATCCTGAGTGTTTCCTGACTGAGGGGGACCTGACCATGGCAGCTAAGATTGAGGCTGCGGAGGCTGGGATTCAGGACACACTGTCTGCACCTGGGTGGTACAATAACGATGATGGTGATTGGCGATGGTGGCAGTGATGACAGTGATGGTGGCAGTGATGATGGTGATAGGGATAAAGGTGGTGATGATGGTGATGCTGCTGATGGTGGTGATGGTGATGGTGATGACGGAGAATGACGGTAGTGATGGTAATGGTAATAACATGATGATGATGATAGTGACCATGATGATGATGATGGAGATGGTGATGGTGATGATAATGATGATGGTGATACTGATGATGGATGGTGGTGATGATGGCGATGATAATGATGATGATGGTGACAGTGATCATGATGATGATTGATGGTGGTGGTGATGATGATGATGATGGAGATGGTGATGGTGATGATGATGATGGTGATGTGGTGATGATGGTGATATTGATGACGGATGGTGGTGATGATGGTGATATTGATGGACGGATGGTGGTGATGATGGCATGACGATGATATGATGGTGACAGTGGATCATGATGATGATAGTGGTGGTGGGGATGATGATGATGATGGAGATGGTGGCGATGGTGATGGTGATGGAGATGGTGATGGTGACAGTGATGATAATGGTGATATTGATGATGGATGGTGGTGATGATGGTGATACTGATGACGGATGGTGGTGATGATGGCGATGACGATGATGATGATGGTGACAGTGATCATGATGATGATAGTGGTGGTGGGGATGATGATGATGATGGAGATGGTGGCGATGGTGATGATGATGGAGATGGTGATGGTGACAGTGATGATAATGGTGATATTGATGATGGATGGTGGTGATGATGGTGATAGTGATGATGATGGAGATGGTGATGGTGATAGTGATGACAGTGGTGATATTGATGATGGATGGTGGTAATGACGGATGGTGGTGATGATGGCGATGATAATGATGATGATGGTGACAGTGATCATGATGATGATAGTGGTGGTGATGATGATGATGATGGAGATGGTGATGGTGACGATGATGGAGATGGTGATGGTGATAGTGAGGATAGTGGTGATATTGATGATGGATGGTGGTAATGATGGATGGTGGTAATGATGATGGTGATAGTATAATGATGATGATAGTGGAGATGGTGATGGCGGTGGTGATGATAATTGATGGCGGTGGTGACGGTGATGATGGCGGTGGTGATGGTGATGATGGTGATACTAGATGACGGATGGTGGTGATGATGGTGATGATGATGATGATGGTGATATATAATGATGATAGTGGAGATGGTGATGGCGGTGGTGATGATAATGATGGCAGTGGTGACGGTGATGATGGTGATATTGATGACGGATGGTGGTGATGCTGGTGATGATGATGATGATGGTGATATATAATGATGATAGTGGAGATGGTGATGGCGGTGGTGATGGCGATGATGATAGTGATGTGGTGATGATGATGATGGTGACAATGATCATGATAATGACAGTGGAGATGGTGATGGTGGTGATGATGATGGAGATAGTGACAGTGATGGTATTGATGATGTTGGTAATGGTAAACATTTACAGATCACCTTATGTCTGTCAGGCCATATTCTATGAGCTTACTATATATTAACTCAATTTCGGCCACAACCCAGTTAGGTAGGTGACAGTATTATCCTCACTTTACTATGTGGAACAGGCAATGAAAGTTTAGGTTATATACCTGAGGCCAAACAGTTAACAGTGGCAGAGCCTGGCTGTGATCTCAGTTTGTTTGTGACTGGAGTTTCTCTTCTTCACCTTTCAATGGGTGGTGAGTGAGGCCAGGATAAAATACATGGCACACACTTGAAGGCCATAGACTCACTGTCCATCTGAATCACCCAGCATCTTGTGAAAATACGTATTCCAGAGCCACTGCAGGCTCTCTGTGGCCAACGGTGATTCGTATGTGGATAATCCAGGACCAAGGTGGGAACCACCGGTGCAAACAACTCACAGGGAAGCTAGGCTGGCACCGGGGTTGGGGCCTATCGGCCTGTCTCCAAAGCACATCTCCCAACCATCCACTGCATTCCCTGTCATCGGCCACCACCTGTGTTGATGCCACCATTTCCCCATCCCACTGCCACAGCTCGGCTGAGAGCTTTGAAACACTCGGCCCCCGTCCCCTGCCATGGCTTCTGCCTGCCACTCAGGTGTACACTGCAACTGCACGTCGGGTGTAGAGGCCTCCTGCAGCTGGCCCTCCCTTGTCCTTCGGGTCCCCCTAAGCGGTCCCGCCTGCCCTGGTCCTCATCACCAGCGCTTCACCCCTGTCACGACCTCAGGGCCTGCCCTCTGTGCTGCCGCGGTGAATGGTCTTCCTCGGCAGCCACCGCGGGGCCCTTCTGCTCTGCCAGGTCGCCAGCCATGCTGTCTCCTCAGAGCACCTTCCAGAACCACACTCCGGGAATGGGCTCCTGCTCTGGAGTTATTCTCCACACTCAAGGTCCCCCGTCCCCAAGGTCACTCATCTGGCCTCACTTATTTCCCTAACAGCTATCTGCTCAGAGCCTCCTCCGTCCCAGACCCTGGCCCAGGGTGGGACAGGTAACAGGCCCCGTTTTCATGGATCTGCTATGCTCACTTGTTTTAACTCCTTCCTACTAGCAGGTCAGGTCCATGAAGACCATCCGTGTGGGCACAGAGCAGGCACTCCGGAGGCTGTCAGATGAAGAGCAGCGTGTGAAATGCTCCTAATACCAATCTGGGGCTTGGACTGGTCTCACTGCCCTTCCCCCAGGATGGAGCCCACCAGGCACAGAAGGGCAAGACTGGGCATCTCACTGCCTTCCCCTCCTGATGTGCAGGAACTGAGGCTGAGACAGCCTTCTAAGCGTGACACAGCCCAGAGGGACCTAGGTCTCCGGGTGCCCGTGGAGGACTCTGTGGCCCAGCCAAGTGGAGGTCTGGGTGTCACATCGGTTCTGAGGCAGTCTGCGAAGCCCTGGGGTTGTGGTGTTCTTGGAGCTGTGGCTGCCTGCCTGCTTGGGCCAGCTTCTCTCCGCTTGTCAACAGCCATGGGAGGGAGGGAAGGAGGGAAGTGAGGCAGGGGCTGGAGGGAAGTTTGGCGGGGGCTGGGCTGGGGTCTCTTGGCATTTTGTGCAGTGCCTGCCTGCAACTCGGTGGGTGCTTAATAAATATTTATTATGAGTAATAAAACCAGCCTATTTACACTAGGCTGTCTCCAAAGACCGCTTTCCATACTTCAAAATAACCTTAATCAGCTCTCCCAACATCCTTCGGAGATAGGGTCAATGGCTCTCTGCCATTGATAAATGGAGGGGAAAGGTCTAGAGAGAGACAGGGAGTGCCTGGGGGTCACCCAGGGGCCCAGCCTGGCTCGCCCCAGGTCCCTTGTCTCCAGTCTCTAGGGAGCACAGGCAGGATCCAGGAAAACCTCCTCTGCCTTTTCTTCCAAAGTGATCTCAAGGTGCTATGGACGGAACTGTGTCCTGCCAAACCCATATGTTGACGCTCAAAGCCTCAGTGTGACTGTATTTGGAGACAGAGCTTTAGAACGCAATTAAGGTTAAATGAAGCCATGGGGCAGGGTCCTAATCCAATCGGATTGGAGACTTCTAAGAAGACGAAGATTCTCTCCGTCTCTCCGTACCATGTGAGGACACAGGGAGAAGGCGGCCATCTGCAAGCCAGGAAGGGAGTCCTCGTCAGCCCCAGCCGTGCGGGCACCCTGACCTTGGCCCTCCAGCCTCCAGAACTGAGAGAGTGTGAGCGTCTGCTGCTTAGGCACCCGGTCGATGGTATTTTGTTTTGGCAGCCTGAGCAGACCCTAGTCTAGACACAAGGACAAAAGAAACGACATAAACAGCCCCCGGAAATACCCCAGGAATTCCTTTCCCCAAGGAGCTTCGGAGGATGGCTGAGGCCCCCAGCCTCCTCCAAGGAGCAGGACATGGCTCTCCGGGGGTCTCAGTCAGGTGGGCCCAAGGGATTTCGAGGGTCCCATCTCTGCCAGCCCTGTTCTGCTGTTCTGGGCAGCCTAGAGCCAAGCCCTCTGCGGAAAGCCCAGCCCCTGACATGGATGCTCAGCCAAGCCCTCTGCTCCTGGCCTCTTCACTCTACCACGTGGTCAGAGAGCCGAGTTGTCCCTGGAGCCTCAGAAGGCTAGGTCAGCTGCCCCAGCAGGCTCCCCTGGGCCCTTGCCAGTCCCCTGTCCCTGCTCAGAGACTCACTCCACTGCCCCGCAGCCTGCTCACTCCCACACCGTAGGCCTGTGGGCCCCAAGGCGGCACCCTCTTCTCCAGCCCTTTATGGCAGATGCATCTCTCTGGGTGCTTCTGCTGGGAATGAGGAGGGACAGATGGAGATCCCGCCTTCTGCCGCAGCAATCTGCTGGCAAATGGAGGGTGGGGGTGTGAGGGGCACGTCCAGGTAGCACAGGTGACTGGCTGGAGTCCCCCAGGGAGCCCCTGCGCCCACAGCCCCTCTGCTAGCCTCCCTGCAGGGCCTCGTCCCTCTCTTCCCACCCACCATCTGCCTTGATCTCCTGGTTGTCACCCTGTCTTCCTCATCCTTCTCAGACTCTCCCATCTTGCTTCCTTTCCTTCTCTCTCTCCTTCTCCTTTTGTCTGTCTCTCCTCTCCTCCTCGACTATTTTTTTCCACCCTGCTGTTTTTGTTCCTTGTCTCTTTCTTCCCACCCCTCTCAACTCTCCTTCCTCCTGCCTTGGTCTCCACCTCCTTCTAACCCTGACGGCCTCTTGCTTCTCCTCCTCTGCTTCACGGGCCTCCCAGGACCCCTCTCCTCCTTCCTGTCCCTGAGTTCTCACTCCACTGGAGACTGGGAGGGCAGAAGGGCTGGAGAGCTTCCTGGACAACAGCCGCGCCTGGAGGTCACACACACACACACACACACACACACACACACACACACACACACATATGTACACACCCACAGGAATACACTCACACAAGCTTGCAGACAGGCACGCAGGCACACACAGGCACGCACAGGCACCCCAGACTCATATTTGCTGCAACTCATTTTTGGTGCGTGGGCCAGCCCAGGAAACAGAAGGCAGAGGAGCCCGCCTTCCCACGGTGCCAGAGCTTACAGAGCTTCTGAAGAAGTGAGGTCTCAGTCACTTGCCCTGTGAAGATGCTGCCCTCTCTAATTAATTTTCAGGGTTCACTATAACCGCTGTTGCTCCCGTGGCCCTTACAAATCACATCAGCAGTGATACATCCCGCCAGCATGCCATCTCCAGGAAGGGGGAGATTAGAGCTGAGTTGGTGTCTCCTCCCCAGGGAGAGACTCTTGCGTTAGAAGCTGGCCTGGCAGGTGGGGTGACAAAGGCCAGAGCTGCCCAACAGCCAGAAATGGAGGGTTTGGGAGGACCAGAGGCCAGGAGGGGTGCACCCCAGGAGGGGACATGGGTCGGGCCGTCTGGAGAGCCCCAGTGGGCATAGCAACTAGAATGACATTTCTGGAGAACAGGATTCAACTTCTATTTGGTCTCCTCCTTTGAATTCTAAAAGCCCAAAACCAAAAGGGGTCTTCGAGATCAGTCATGACACCTGAGGCCTGAGTCTGCATGTCTACCCCCCACCCAGCCCTCCTCACTCTGCCCTCTCTCTGCAGCGCGTATTCCCCCGAACCTCCCACAGGTTCTGCTCACTTCTCCTGTTCTTATGTCTCCTTCTCTAGAATGCAGCTCCGTTGGCAGGCGTTGGTCTGCTTTGTTTGAAGGACACATGGTTATATTTGCTGGGTAAACGCAGGACGCCCTCCTCTACAGCGTCATATAGCATTCGGCAAATCCCTGTATCTCTCCAGGACTCAGTTCCCCAGTGGGCATAATAATGTGTGGTCCCAGAATGCTGTGTTCTCTGCAGAAGCACCAATGCCACTCAGACCATAAGGCTGTGAGCAAATGCACTGCCGCCATCCAGCCTCAAGGTGCCCATCAGAGCCACCCCAAGCCAAGGGTTGCTGGTACCCTGACATGGAAGGCTGAAGACAAAGCTTGCTACAGCTGGGCCCAGTCCACATGAGGAGGCCGGCCTTGGGCCTGTACAGCAGGCTCTGGCAGGGCCCAAGTGGGAATGGAAGGCCGGAAGCTGCCAGCTGGCCCCGCTGAGCCTCGCTGACCTCCCTGCTCCTGCTGTGTTGCGGGTCTCAGTCCTGACCATCTCCCTAAACCAGGCTTCTCGAGAGGCAGCCAGCTCCACAAACCCACCCCGATCCCTACCTCTCCGTAAAGAGTTGGGCCAGTCTGAAAGCAGGTTCACTCCCAGCAACCACTTGGAAGACCCTGGCAGGTACTTAGTGTCCTGACTTAGTGGCCGCTTGCCCCCATGTGCGAGGAAAAGTCCAGGACAGAAAGGAGCAGGGGGCGTGGGGTTGCCCCGGTGCCTGGGGGCTGCAGCCTGGCAACCAGGGACCCTGGACATTGGACACTATAGCTTGGGGCTGGGGAGCGTCCAAAGGCCACAAAAGGCACAGCAGGGGCTGGCTGCCGAGAGCTATCTCTAGAAGGTGGGAAGTGGGGTCCCCAGAAAGCGCCTCTGTGATGGGCCTCACAGCCCCCAACCAAATCCAGATTCAAGGACCAGCTGGGGTGGCTGGGCACCAGGCTCTGACTAAACAGACCAAGAGGCCTTGGGAGAGTCCCCGAGCTGGCTGTTGACAGGCTGCAGGTGAGTGGGTGGTGGGGTTAGAGGGACTGTCATCCCACCTGCCTTGCTTGGGAGTCACGGGGACCATGAGAACAAGAAGTGGGGTGGGCTACTGGCGGCCTGGTGAGGGTTAACGGCAGATGTGGGCAACACCAGGCCTCTCTCCTCGCGTCTCCGTGCCTGCTGGCAGCGGTGTCAGATAAACCATCTGAGCAGTGGTGTACAATTCGGGTATCTCTTCAGACGGCTGTGGGTGACATCTCCAAAAAGAGGAGATAACATTTCTGGGACACGCAGGCAGCACGACAGCGTGTACTGCTGCCTGTTTGGGGGGCCAGGTAGCTGTCAGGGGAGCAGCAGGACAGGTGCCGGGGTGGGCGGGAGCGGGCAGAGCCGTCTGCCAGCCTGGGGGAGGAACACGGAGAGCCAGGCAGAAGTTCCAGCACCGCAGCAAACAAAGCTCAAATTAGCCGAGCTGCCACGGCCTGCCCTGATACCCAACTGAGTGACGCCACCCAACGGTGCAGCAAGTGCTGAATTAAACAGCTTAGAGCCTTTACATATTCAAACCAAGGCAAAACACCATCCAACATGCTGAGTAACGGTGGTCAGACGCACGTGCCATAAGGTTTGTCGTTATGGCTGCAATAGCAGATTTGGGAAGGGCCGGAGCTGGGGTGCCGGGCTCAGGACTGCGCAGCTGCGACCTGTGAATCCTGGTGTGGGTAGAGAGGCTGGCAGGAGGCAGGCATGCCTGGCCTGGCTTTTCCTGGGGCACAAAGGCTTCCCTGCACACCATCGCCCAATCACCATCTTGGCCACAGAAAGCCTCATGCTCTCTCTGGAAACTGTGTTTGCTCTTCTGACCTGGAACACGGGACTGAGCAGGTCGGGAAAAAAGGAGCCCAGGAAATTGGGTGCCTGGTGACACACGCTGGTGAAGGCTCCCTCGAGTGCAGGCAGGGTGCCGATTCATTCTCATCCATCCCTGAGCCATTTCTGCCTGTGGGAGGTAGGGTGGAGAGTCTAACATGGTGGCCTGGGGGGCCGCAGAGGGGTGGCCTCTGACGGGCATCACGGAGCCCCCGCCTGCTCAGCCTGTGCCTCTGCTGCATGTAGCTGATCTGCCCACAGAG
The DNA here is from genome assembly GCA_036589455.1 of Ateles fusciceps. NCBI lineage: Eukaryota > Metazoa > Chordata > Mammalia > Primates > Atelidae > Ateles > Ateles fusciceps. The sequence continues at coordinate 1,306,182 of JAZHEH010002406.1, read as the reverse complement.
CGTGCCACACAAGCCGCCCACTGTCTCCCCTCTTCCCTGAACCAGCCTATCCCTGGGCCTGCAATGAATTTTCAGGCAAGAATCTTACTCTGGCCTCTGCTTGGGCTCATCCTGGAGGATGAGGAGTGTGCTGGTGCTGCTAGGGTGTGCCCAGCAGGAGGGAGGAACCCCAGGCCTTCTGGGGCCATGTGACTCCCAAGAGGAGGCTCCTGCCCCGCCTGCCTGGCCCATCGGCCTGCTGCCTGACTGCTTCTCTGCCTGTCCCTCTGTCCCTTCATCATCCCGGCTGGGCTACTTGGAGGCTCTGCCAAGAGCGCTAACCTCAGCCTTGGTGGCTGAGCGGATGGCAGAGGGGCTGGGGTGATCAATATCAGATCCAGGTGCTGCTGGTGAACCTGCTGGGTTTCTCCTGCCTGGATCAGCTGGGGTTTGTGGGGACCCCTTCATTCACAACCCACCGGCCCCTCGGCCAGCCCCTGGCTGTGCCTGGATTCTTGGGCATTGTTCAGAAAGGACAGAGGCGAGGACCCTTCCACGTGGGAAGCATCCAGCCCAGCATCACCCCGAGCCTGAGTGCGGAGGGCCAGGACTTCCAGGTCCCAGCCTGTCCTTCACGGTCATCACGAGTCACCGCCACTGAGGGACTCCTGTTCTCCTGGGCTCCCAGCTGGCACTGCTGGATAAATTTGGGCTGCAGTGAGGCCCACAACCCCAGCTTTCCTTCCTGTCACCTCCAGCCCCCCTAGCCCTGCCACTCCAGGCCCCAGCTCCCCAGCCTTTGTGCGTTGTCTCTTCCCCACCCGATTGCCCGCCCCCGAGTCCCATGTTCTCATGATGCTCTTTCCTGATGGCACCAAAGCAGTCCCAGGCAGTCCCATGAGACGGCCAGTGGGGTTACTGGGCTCAGTGACACGGGGTCTTACACCAGCTGAGATGCATGCCAGCTGCGGTGACCTTGAAACACAATCCATCAGATCACGCTTCCCTGGCCACTGTGTGGTCCCCCCAGCCCAGTCCCGCCTGTCTGTATGTCTGAGGACCTAATGGCTGGCTTTGCACGCATGAGCCTTACTCATGGCCAAGTATCCTTGGGGCCTGATGGGGACACAGACCATCCCATCTTCTCCATGGCTCATTTCACAGAGATACTGAGGCCCAGAGAGGGCAGAAATATCTCATGTCCCCGGCCCCTGCCCATGCTGCTGGAGAGACCTGTTGGACTCTGCTCAGCTTCCCCACCCCTGGGGCTCAGTGCCTGGAGCCCGGGTTGCAGGGTAAGCCTGAGCACCTGCCTCAGTGGAAACAAGGGAGCCCAGGGGAGCTGAAGGGCAATGAGGGCTGCAGAAAGGAGAGTGGGCAGAGGCATCTTAGGAGGCCACAAGAAGTGGTGACAGAACCCCACACAGGTGCCAGGGGGCCCTGCTGCCCTCATTTCCCCTTACGGACCAGGGACAAGGATGGGAACAATCACCCCCACAGTCAAGGGAGAGGAGAAGAATTCCCCACCTGAGCTGGATGTCAAACGCCCATTTAGATCCATCCTCAACCTGGGCCTTGGGGTCCCAGAGTCACACGTGATTTGGAGGAAGTGCCCATTTATTTTACACAGAATTTCCAAACAACAGAAATATCACGGTTTCCTAAGAAAAGCAGAGAGCCAAGCTCTCATCCAAGAACCCAGACAGGTTCCAGAAACTTGCTGGGAGTCTAACTTGTGTTTCCTTCTGGAATTCTCTTGCAGCCAGGCCCTGAGGCCCCCTCCCTGGCCTCCCCAGAAGCTGGAAGTTCAGCCCAGATCTAGGGAGGAGGGTGTTCACAGGACATCGGGGTGCAATCAGCTGCACCCTGGGGTACATCCTGATTCAGTGAGGATGCCAAGCCCCTAGGGCTCAGCTCTGGACTGCAGGGGGCCATGGGTACTCTGGCACCCATGCTGTGACAGGGGCAGGCTCAGAGCCTGCCTGATGTCTCAGGAATCCTCCAGGGCAGACCCCCTCCGACCCCTCCCCCAGGCTGGTCTGTGGTATTAGCAGGCCCTTCTGCAGGGCTCCAAGCTGTGCTCGGCATGAAGATACTAAGCCAGCAGGCAGGTCCCCTGCTTCCCTCTGCTCCCCTGATCCTTTATTCTGAGACTATTAAAACTTAATTCCACTCCTATTGGTAAACCATCAATCACCATTGCCAAGCAGCCACTGGCTGGGAGAGCCTGGCGGGGAAGGTGGCAGGGAGGGCAGGGGCTGCTGTGGTCATCCAGGGCCAGGAGGCAGGCGGGCTGGCCTGAGAACATCCCCTCCCCCCGGGCAGAGCCAGGTGCAGGAGTGCCGTGTGCCCTTGAGAAGGACGGTGCTGCTGGGTGGAGGGACAGGCGGCACAAGGCCCATGTCGGGGTGCGTGGGAGGATCTGGGGGGGTGGAGATGGCGGCCACTCGGGCCCCTCTTGGTGAGCAGCGGCAATACCCACACCCAGTCTCCGTGCCAGACAACACCATTGGTGCCAGCTGCCGCCACCTTCTTGAGTTGCCGCCGTGCGGGGGAGCCGTGGCCTTTCTCTCCCTGTGGCTCCTTGATTCCTTCTCAGCTCGGACACCAGGGCCTTTGTCCCTCCTCTCCCAAAGTGAGCCTGGCCTTTAGGCAGGAGGGATGGGGGTCTAAGACCCAGCCCTTCAAGGGAACTTGTGAAAAGGCTGCATCAGCTCAGTGCTTGCAGGATTATGGGTCTTTTTCTTAATTAAAAAAATCCAATTAAATTAAGATATCAGAACTAAATAACGCTTGAGTCATTAGCGCGACTTTTATCTTAATGACTACAGCTGCCGAAATCCTTCTTTAATTCTGACGGCCTCGGCAGGCAAGGGGGTTTTCACTGGATAGAGGCCTGGGGCTGCAGACACAGGGGGCGGGGAAGCCCCTGCTTCTCCTCTGTACCCCAGGCCCACAGAGGGGGTGAGCTGAAGTGTTTTGGGGCTGAGGGGGACAGGGACGTGGCTGGGGTATTCCCTCCCAACTCAAGGACCATGCCCACTGCCTATCAGCCCTGGTGGACTTAATCCATACAGCAACTTTGGAGGGAACAACGGTGGGTCCCTGAATACATTTTAAGGCTTTTCCCTGGAGAAGGGGGACTGAGTTCCTCCCTCTCCACTTAGGAGTGAGGGAAGCAGCTGCCTGGACCCTGCCGGGCACCCTGTTCTGGATGGCTGGAGGGGCACGGCGTGTTGGCTCCTGGGCCCCATCCAGAGGGACTCTGTGCTCCCCCCTCTTCAACCCTGGCGGACTTGACTCCCCCTCCTCCTGCCACGCCCAGGGGGAAGCGCCAGCATGTTGGTATTGAATCCACTCCCACAGGAGCGGAGGCAGCGGGTGGGAGCCCTGGCGGCCGTGAGCAGGAGACCAGGCGCAGCACAGGCCCCATGCGACCCGAGGCGGGGCTAGACTGGGGAGAGCAGGGCTCTGGGAAGCGGGAGATAAGAGGCTGCTGGAACGAGGGGCCTGGAGGGGATTTGGGTCACAGGAGGGTGGCTTAGGAATGGCAGAGAGCCAGGCATGGAGGAGGCCTGGTTATCACTTCACCTCAGGATGCCAGGGAAGGCAGAGAGGCGAGAGGCACAGAGCCCAGAGCCGGAAGCCCCACGGATGCCAAGCTTCGAGGTGAAGATGCTCATGGGGCTGGTGGCACGGACCGGACGTGCCCCCACCCCCCTACCCACGGCAGCCCCAGGCAGTCCTCCCCTCACTCTCCCTCCCTCCACTCAGATGCTCGCAGGAATGAGGGGCCTGGAGGGATCTGGCCCTTGCAGGCACCCCAGGCCCTGAAATGCCCCCAACTAGCCCCTCCAGAAACGCCACAAGGATCCATGGCTGCAGGCCCTGGAGGTCAGGGACCATGTCCAGCTCACTCAGCCGGTGCCTGTGTCTGGGCCAGAGTCTGGCACAGGATAGGCACCCAGTATATATCGGCAATTGACTGACAGGCAGAAGGAAGCCGGGGGAGAAATGGGCCAACCCGCCCACTGCGTTCTAGTGTCTTGCCATGAATGTGTATTACTTCTCCAATCGCTTTCAGAAGCAATGAAAACTTATATTTTTCATTTGCTTTTCTACAAGACATAAAGACCCATAAACAAAGAGGCTATGAAACATTCCAGATCCTAGAACATCACAGCTGGGGAACAGCTGGAAAAGTGTCCAGCCCAAATCCTCACTGTTCAGCCCAGGAAGTGGAGGCTCAGGGTGGGGAGAGAGCTGTTCTGACCACCTGGCAGGGCTCTGGCCATTCCTGCTGTTCAGCATGGTGGGATCTGTGGCACCTCTTAACAGTGGGCTAAGATGCTCCATCTCCTCAGCTAAAGAATGGGGATAAACAAGAACACCTGCCTCCCAGGGTCACCATGAAGATGTGAGAAATGCTTCTGTAGCTATTTCTGGGGTGCCCGACATGAGCTGTGCCCTGCGATCGGTGCCCAGCATGCCCCGCTGAGTGCTCACTCTGAGGGGCAGCCCTTCTGGACCCCGAAATTCACACCACGGAGGCCCATGCAGTGAGGGAGGGGAGGTGGTTCTTCGAATATCCTTAGGCAGAGGTCACGGGGCTGAGTGGGTGTTAGCAGGAGCGAGGAGTGGTGGGGAGATAGCCTAGGAAGATGAACTGAGCGCATTCCAGACCTGTAAGAGGCCAGCGTGTCTGGAGCACGGGGTGGGGCACAGGGTTTGAGATGGGGCCTGAGAGCAGAAATGGCCACAGGGGTCTTCATCCTTAGAACAGAGGTGTGGAATTGGCGAGGGGCTGTGTGTGTGCACGGCTGTGACGGTCAGATGAGGACCATGCTTGCTGGCCACTGTGCAAAGGAGAGTTTGCAAGGGTGAGAGCATACTCAGAAAACCATGGCCAGGGTCCGGGGAAAGGCATAGTCATCAGGCCACTTTATATTTTCTGTATTTCTGATGCTTTGACCTCTGGGGACTTGCTGAACCTGTAGGACTGCCCCCCCACCCCACCCCAGGGCTGGCCAGTTCCTAGAGATAGCAAAGGATCAGCCTGGGAACCCTTTCCCAGGGTGCTCAAAGGTTGGTCTTTCAGACTGATCCACCCAGAGCCCACACCCCATGACCTTCTCTATCAGGGTCTCCCCCCAGGGCCACCATCCACCTGCCCTAGTCACCCCAGGCCAGGGACAACTTAGGCACAGCCTCTCTGCCAAGAGCCCTCTACACACGGGAGCCTCTGTAAGTCTGCTCACCCTGACTTACCCATTCCTTCTTGCAGAAACCACAATAAAGGCTCTGCCCATGTTGCCCCCGGCTCCCTCTGCCTCCTGGCGGACCCCCCTGCTTCCCCAAGTGGCCCTGTGTGATGTGGCCTGCCCTCTGCTCATGGGATCTGTGAGTAACAAACCACCTTAAACAGGCAGCTGCCTGCTGATCTGTTCGTCTCACCATGGCCTCATGTTAATCCAACCTGCATTTAAAACAGAAGGGCCCTGGCAGCTGAGATTGGAGCTGGTGTGAGATGGAGGATGTCGTTGGGTTTGGGTTATTTAGGAGAAAGGCGGACAGACCAAGTGTTGACCTGGGGGTGGAATGTGACAGAGGAGGTGGAATGAATGACTCCGGGGCTTGAGGCCTGGTTTGGGGGACCACGTACTGGGTGCTTGCCTTGGTGCTGGGGCAGACAGGGACACCAGGCTATGGTGACCAGAGCTACTCATGGGCCCCACAGCACTGTGGGAGCCAGGGTCTTTCCTGCCTATTCCAGGAGCAGAACTCATGTGGCTCCTTGGGTCAGAGTTCCAAGCCTGTGATTCTTGGGAGATCCAGGCCCTGGCTCTGTCTCCCCCTGGGGAATGAGGAGAGAGTGGCTTTGGGGGAGGGCACAGCTCTGGGTCTCAGGACAGAGAGAAGAAGGAGATGGCCGTGGGGTGGCCACAGGTGGGTGGAGGGCAGCAGACCGGCAGGGCCCATGGAGGGAGGAGCAATGGATGGGCCACTTGCTTTGGCTCTGAGAAGTTCTGGTCCCAGCTGCCCTCCTGGGTCCTACCCACATGTACCCCCAAATAAGCCTGAGCACTTTAAAAATGGAAACAAATACTCCCTTCCTTTTTGCAGAGCTTTGTGTCAATCGAAGCTGTCAGTTTCCTCTAGTTCTAAAAAGGGCGAGCTCTGTGCGTCCCATAAATAGATTTCCAAAGCCACAGGCCAATCCGGCTCCCCAGAACACACCCATCCTGCTACAGGCTCTGAAGGGGCAGCTGGGGAGTAATCCCCTCTCCTGGAGGGCAAGCAGGCTGCGAGGCACTTGGGGATACCCTTGAGGTTCACAGTTTACTGGGAGGGGCCAGCGTTCACACATCATTACCCACTGTTGACAGAGGCAGCTGATAACTCCCTGAGTCTTGTTCTCGCCTCCATTAGCAGATTGCTTGAAAAAAAGTCAGAAAAATTCAGTTCTCAGATTTGGGCCCCCACCATCTGGCTTGGGAAGTCTGCTGGGTTTTGTTTCTGCCCTACAGAAATCTGGCTTCTTTTTTTGGCATGGGGTTGGGGGGATGAAGCAAGCCGAGATAACAGGTTCCAGGAACTGGGGCAACCTCAGAAGGTCATTGAAGCTCAAGTCCTGGGGAGGAGGAAGACCCCAGCTCATGGTCAAAGGCGGAGGCTAAGGAGAGGCTGAGAGGGACATCCTCAGTGTTTGTCTGAATCTGAAAATGACAGAAAGAGCCAACTGGTCAGAGATGATGAGGCTGAAGGCAATGACAGGAGGGGGGCAACAGCAGGGGTAGCAAATTGCTTTTCTCTTATTCACTGGCTTCTACTGACAGCTGATAGCTGCAGGGCCAGGCTGAGCAGGATTCTGAGACTGCTTTTGGGTTTAGCAGGAAAATGTGCTGTGATCCATTAGTAATGTCTGCCCTGGGCATGGAAGGGGAAGGTGGCAGCTGGTGATTTGTTATCCCAGCATGTAAGGCAATTGGTTTTTGAACTAAGATGAGGAAGAGCAACCTCACACCTAGAATGGCATTTGGCACATAGTAGGTCTCTACAGATATCTGCCAAGCAACCAGCTGAAAGAGTGAAGGAGTGCAGGGTGGAGAAGTGGAAGAAGATGACCACTTCTGGGGAATTCCTAAGCCCTTGGCCAGCAAGGGACCTTGAAGGGAGGTACCTGGCAGAAAAACGTCCTTCTTCTTCCATGTGATGAAATGAACCTGGGGAATGACTCCTACCTTCCTTTATGTCGAGGTAATTTTCAGCTACCACCACCCAGGCCATCCTCTACATGTATTTCCCTCTTCTCTCCTGCTTCCAGGCACCTCCCTGGAGTGTGCACTAGAACAGAGCCCACATCCAGGAATTTTAGAGTTCAGAACCCATCACCTTATGGCCCACTGAAAGAATCTGGGTACAAACTGCTAAGACCTGAGTACAGACTCCTCAGAGACAGAGCAGGGAGGCAATCATGTTGCTCTCATCTTAGCACAGGGTGACACTCACTTCTGATTTCACACCCCTGCGTCGTGTGGCTGTTCAGGCCTGGACTCTCAGTCAGTCAAGATAGCCCTGCAGAGCATCACCACCCTTCTCTTTGAATCCAAACTCTTGATTGCAGGTAAGAATTCTTGTTAGAGCTACAGGACCCAGAGTTCCTGGCACTTTGCCTGGAGATGTCTGGGATGCTGCCTTTTCCTTTCCTGGGGCTTAAAGCAGGGACGTTTCTCTCAGCACCACCATGTGGGCCTCCAGGAAATCTGAGCCAGGTTCTGTGCACAGATGGGGGGACACCAGAGAGGGTCAGGGACTGAGCTTCGCTTATCCCTCTTGCATTCAATCTTTCAGTCCACTAGGCCATGAGCTCCCTGCAAGGGAGCCCTGTGGGATGGGTCCTGCATCCCAGTCCCTACACGTGGCAGCACTCAATACACAGCTGGTGGCTCTGGGAATGGATGGCTATGGTTTCTCTAAAGCACGGATTTCTGCACAGTTCTCCCTTACTGCCAGCCAGCGTGTCCTCTTCATCAGAGCTGAGCCCTTAATTCATTCATTCATTCACTCACTCATTTGCTCACTCATTCATTCAGTAATTCATTCACTTGTTCATTTATTCACTCATTCATGCATTCACTAATTCATTACTTCACTCATTCATTTACTCACTCATTCACTTATTCATTCATTCATTATTCACTCACTCCTTCATGCATCCACTCATTCATTAATTCACTTATTCATTCATTCACTCAAGATACTTCCTGTGTGCCAGGCCCTGTTCTCACTACCAATGTTAGCACAATCTCCAGCTTCTCTGAAAGCCAGTTAGACATGGCTGTTCCTGTTGCAGCTTCCAGAGGTCCCTCTGTCCTCACAGGCTGTCGGGGGAGGGTTAGCCACAGTGACATCCCCCCTCAGCTACTGCTTAACACGAACAGGGCAAGAGGCTTTCCATGCTCCTTGGACTGTTACCTCCTGGTTCACCGTGACTCTGGAGGTCAGCCCTGAGCACACCGTCCTGGGAGCTGTGGTGGGGCCTCCACAGCTCTTCCCCCAAGCCCAGCCTCCCTGCTTTGCTGCATTGCACCATCGTGGAGCTGGGCAGCCTGCTCCAGAACCTGGAGCCTTTGGACAGGAAGCTGGAGAGCCAGGCCTCCCCCTGCGTTCAGTTTAACGAGCATGCGTGGGCAGTGACCAGGGTGGACAGGGCTCACAGTGGCTGTGGCCTGATGCCCAGGTGGGCCAGCTTCTGGACTTCCTCCCTCCTTCCCTCCTATCAGCCACTGCTCCACTGCTCTGCTCCTGTGTCACCCTGCGTGTCAGGCACACACATGGGAGAGTCCACTGAACGCAGTCTGGCCAGACAGGCACATCCACCGTTCCCAGTGAACACAGCTGGAAATGGCTCTTGGCGGATAGAGAAACGGGGCCGTGGTTTGCCTGACCCTGTGCAGGGAGCTCTGCATCACGCTCTACTGCACTTTGCAGGGCTGGGTGAGGTCAGGGCTCACAGGTCCTGTCCTGGGACTCGGTGGTCCAGAGATGCAGCCTCTTGTGGCAGAGGCACCCTTCCCTTGACTCCAGAGCTAGGCTCGGGGCACTGAGGGGCGTGGTGGCCTTGGGAAGCCTACTTCATCGGACCTTCTGGCCATCAGCCCTGCTGTCAAAGGAGGAGGTGGGTGCCCCTTGGGGTCAGATTGGGGTTTGAGTCCAAGCTCTGCCATCTCCTGCTGTGTGACCCATAGTAAGTCACTGGTCCTCTCTGAGCTCCTCTTTCCTCACCTACAGGCCCACTTCTAGGATTTTGGTGAGGATTAAATTTAAACAGTGCACATCCTGGAACCTGGTTCGGGTCTACACTGGCATCCCAGTCCTACTTCACTCTCCCTTCCTAGGGATTTTTCTGTGCTTGGCTCTGTGCTGGGGTTGTCAGGACTGGAGAGAAGTCTAAGATGTGGTCCTTCTCCCTCTGGAAGCAGTCAGCTGGGAAGACCAGAGAGAGCCCCTTAGGCAGCAGTCCCAGCAGCAGAGACTCAATGCCAGGGGTGGGCTCTGAAGGTCACGAGACCCAGTGCGAGGAACAGGCTCCAAGGGCCATGGGGACCAGACACCAGGGACAGGCTCCGAGGGCCACGGGGACCCAGGCCTGCTCAAGGCCCCACTCAGGCAAAGCCGCAGGGGGAGTCAGGCTGCGTTCAATCCTCTGGAGAGTCAGGAAGCTTCCTGAGCTGGAGTGTCCCCAGTAGGGGGAGAGGGCTGCTGGGAGCCTGCGCTGAGGGTGTGACTCGATGGACACAGGAAGTTGCCTGGAAGACAAATGGTTTTCTGGCGCTCAAGGCCACTTCAGGCATGCTCTGTTACGAATGGAGAGAAGGAACAAGCGTCTGGGAAGTAGCTGGGTGCCTTCCTCCTCTATGGATCCTTCCTCCTCTGTGCCCTGGATTCTTTCTTCCCCATAAACACCCGTGTGTGTGCATACACACTCGTGCACATGTGCACACACACACACGTGCACATACACACATGTGCACATACACGTGCACATACACATGTGCACACACACATGCACATACACTCACACGCACCTGAGCACACACACTCACATGCACCTGAGCACACGTGCCCTTTGGCCCTGCAGCCTTGTCCAGCCTCTGGAGCCCAGCTGGACACAGGATGTGATGAGCACCCTCTTCCCCCTCCTTACTTCTCCCCTTTTGAAAGGGGAGGCCCAGGGTGGCTGGGGTAGAGACTGGGAGGGACTAGTGAGTAACCACGAGGGTGCCTCCCTCCCTGTGTGGGCGAAGTCACACTGCCGCTCCCAGGCCAATCCTGTGCCTCCCCAGACCTTTCCATGAGGTGCCTGGGGTGCAGGTTGTCTTCGCATCTGTTCCAGTCAGTAATTAGACAGAAATCCATTAAAATGAACCCAGGGTGCTTTGCCTCCCCTCTGAAGGAAGCCAAGGGGGGATTCCTCACGGGGGAGAGAGGCGGAGAGAGCTGGGGTCTCTATAGGCTGCTGCTGGGCCTGGGAGAGAGAAGCCCAGGTGAGAGAGGGTCAGCTGAGTGGGCATGATCAGTGAGGGGCGGGGGGGGGGGGGGGGGGGGGGGGGGGGCAGGTGTCAGGGCTCAGTGGGGAAGAGTCGGGGGAGACAGGGAGGAGTCAGGGGGGAGGAGTCGGAGGAGGGGAGGGGGGGAGCAGTCGGGGGAAGGGGAGGAGTCAAGGGGAGGGACAGGTGTCAGGGCTCAGTAGGGAGAAGTGGGTGGGAGGGGGGTTTCAGGGCTCAGTGGGGAGGAGTGGTGTGGGGGCAGGTAGGAGAGGACTACATGACAGAGTCAGGAAGGGGAGGGCCAGCTGGGAGGAGGCCAGGTAGGGATGGTTAGGTAGGAGGCCAGGTGGGAGGAGGCCAGGTAGGGATGGTTAGGTAGGAGGCCAGGTGGGAGGAGGCCAGGTAGGGATGGTTAGGTAGGAGGCCAGGTGGGAGGAGGCCAGGTAGGGATGGTTAGGTAAGAGGCCAGGTGGGAGGAGGCCAGGTAGGGATGGTTAGGTAGGGGGCCAGGTGGGAGGAGGCCAGGTAGGGATGGTTAGGTAGGAGGCCAGGTGGGAGGAGGCCAGGTAGGGATGGTTAGGTAAGGGGCCAGGTGGGAGGAGGCCAGGTAGGGATGGTTAGGTAAGGGGCCAGGTGGGAGGAGGCCAGGTAGGGATGGTTAGGTAGGGGGCCAGGTGGGAGGAGGCCAGGTAGGGATGGTTAGATAAGGGGCCAGGTGGGAGGAGGCCAGGTAGGGATGGTTAGGTAGGGGGCCAGGTGGGAGGAGGCCAGGTAGGGATGGTTAGGTAAGGGGCCAGGTGGGAGGAGGCCAGGTAGGGATGGTTAGGTAAGGGGCCAGGTGGGAGGAGGCTAGGTAGGGATGGTTAGGTAGGGGGCCAGCTGGGAGGAGGCCAGGTAGGAAAAGACCATGTGAAAGAGGGCCAGGTGGGAGAGGCCCAGGTGGGAGGGATTATGGGGAGGGGACAGGGGGCAAGGCCCCTACCAAATGGGAGGGGCCCAGGTGGCCAGGGCCAGGGAGGGGGAGGCCCAGGTCAGAGAAAGCCGGGTGGGAGGGGCTCGGTGGCACAGGCAGCGGGAGTCCCTGGGTTTTCCCACTCAAGGCTCTGGAGCAGGACCACACTCTTGAGGCGAAAAGGAATGGTGGGGGCCTCGGCTAAACTGCTCACCAGGACCCGGAACCATCATCTTGTTCTTCTCCTCCCAGATCAGGGTCTCCAAAGAAAGGTCACCATTTACCACCCCCATTAACCCTTTGATTCAGTTTCTCTTCCTACCATTCTGGGAGCTGTGGATTCACGGATTTTAAATCCAAAGTTACTAGGTCAGCTCAGCTCTCTTCTGCCTCTGGGCACCCTCAGCCTCACTTCAGCCCCTCCCAGAAACTCACCCTCTCCTCCACTCCCCTGCAATGACTCCTCGGGATTCTCCCTGTCCTTCACATACTCTTCTTCCTTCCCTCTTCCAGATTCCTTTGAGACTCCTCGTCCAGGCACCAGAGCCCTTAACCTCTGTGTCTCACACAACATCCCTTTCTCCATAGATGTTGTGGTCTCTGAGATGGGCTCAGCCTCTTCTCCCGAGCCCCCCAGGGCCAAGCCTGGGCGCTTGGCACACAGGAGGCTCTCCCTAAGTTCTTGAAGAAGGAAACTCTCCCCTTGTTGCCCCCCCCCATTCTTACTCTGAGCTCGCTCTTCTTCCCACAACACACATCACTTTCTGACATGCTTGAGGGACGTTTTTTTCTTTTCTGTTTGTCTCTCCTGGCCCACAGAGGTCTTTGTTTTGATCACTCATGAACCTTACACATCACTCGAGGACACTGTCTGATGGATAGTGGGTCCCTAAAAATATCTGTGGGATGAAAAGATTTAAACTGAAGCTGGGCAAGTCCACAATGCTTTTTATCTAAAGCACTTTTTCCACAAGCAGACTTTCTGAAAGCCCCGGGGCACTGGAGAGGAAATGAGTCATCCCATTTCTGACGCCTTTGCTGACAGCCATCTGCAAAGCACGGTTCTGTGGGCACCAATGTGGGGAATGAGGATGAGGGAGGTGGGCATGGGGCTCTGTGGTGGCAGGAAAAGGTCAAATACTGTCAGCTTCCTGCTGCCAACAGGGTCAACCCAGAAGAAACTGAAAGGGACCTGGTGAGGCCCGAGTAGAAGTCAAAGCAATCTTCATGGGCACCTCCACCCCTGAGGGGACACCTTCCATAAGCACCTCTATCCCCTAAGGGGGCACCCTCCACGGGCACCCCCACCCCTAAGGAGCACCCTCCACGGGCACCCCCATCCCTAAGGAGCACCCTCCATGGGCACCTCTACCCCTAAGAAGCACCCTCCAGGGGCATCTTCACCCCTAAGAAGCATCCTCCACAGGCACCCCCACCCCTAAGGAGCACCCTCCATGGGCATCTTCACCCCTAAGGAGCATCCTCCACAGGGACCCCCACCCCTAAGAAGCACCCTCCATGGGTATCTGCACCCCCGAAGGAGCATCCTCCATGGGCACCCCCACCCCGAAGGAGCACCCTCCACGGGCACCCCCACCCCTAAGAAGCACCCTCTATGGGCATCTGCACCCTGAAGGAGCACCCTCCATGGGCACCCCCACCCCGAAGGAGCACCCTCCATGGGCATCTTCACCCCTAAGGAGCACCCTCCATGGGCATCTTCACCCCTAAGGAGCATCCTCCACAGGGACCCCCACCCCTAAGAAGCACCCTCCATGGGCATCTGCACCCCGAAGGAGCACCCTCCATGGGCACCCCCACCCCGAAGGAGCACCCTCCACGGGCACCCCCACCCCCTAAGGAGCACCCTCCACGGGCACCTCCACCCCTAAGGAGCACCCTCCACGGGCACGCCCACCCCTAAGGCGCACCCTCCACGGGCACCCCCACCCCTAAGGAGCACCCTCCACGGGCACCCCCACCGCCTAAGGAGCACCCTGCATGGGCACCCCCACCCCTAAGGAGCACCCTGCACGGGCACCCCCACCCCTAAGGAGCACCTTTCACGGACACCCCCACCCCTAAGGAGCACCCTCCATGGGCACCCCCACCCCTAAGGAGCACCCTCCATGGGCACCTCTACCCCTAAGAAGCACCCTCCAGGGGCATCTTCACCCCTAAGGAGCACCCTGCATAGAAATGTTCATTCTTAAGGAGCCTTGCTGGGTCCTCCCACGGTCTACAGAAGAGGGCAGGGAGTTGGGGGAAGTGGCGAAGGAGCTGCTGGAAACTCTAGGCATGTGTCCAACGCAGAGGGCCAAAAACCTCTGACCAGACTCAGAAGTGCTTCCTCAGTACTCATACATGGCGTGACCAGTGACCTGGTTAACGCCCGTGGCCCAGCATAACTCTCAACTTTTATTGTTTGCAGTTGTTAATGATCATTTCTCTCTCAAAACGATACGGTCACCTGATCAATATAAATGCTCACACCGACCACCTTAAGTCGGAGCCAGCATATGCGTGGCAGGTTGCTCTGCACTTCCTGTTACTCTGTCCACGGCAGACATTACCAATCAATCACATGAATGTTTCTCCTGAGCCTGGAGATGGCTTCAGAACCCTCCTTACAACAGCATTAAGGGCATATTGACAGGTGAGTGGGAGGTCCACACAGTAGAGTGCCCCTGCAAGGGGTGTCAGAGCCCGGGCGAGGAGGTTGCCCACATGGGACAGGGTGAGGAGGGGGCCCATATGGGGTGGCAGGGATGTGAGACTGGTCATGTGCAGGGAGATTACATTGGAAGAAGAATAATTGTCTTAGGCTACACATAAAATTCACTAACACTAACAATAGCTGATGAACTAAAAAGAAAACATGCAAAAAAGTCTCATAATGTTTTAGGAAAGTTTATGAATATGTGCTAGGCCACATTCAAAACTGTCCTGGGCCGCAGGCAGCTGGAGGGGCATGGTTTGGACAAGTTTGCTTTAAATCATCTTTAGATTACTTATAATACCTAATAACAATGTAAATGCTATGTAAATATTTATTATATTGTTTTATTTAGGGAATAATGATAAGAAAAATGTATGTTCAGTACAGATGCAACTTTTCTTCCTGGATATTTTTGATCCATGGTTCATTGACTCCATGGATGTAAAACCCATGAATATGGAAGGCCAACTCTGTGTGTGTGTGTGTGTGTGTGTGTGTGTGTGTGTGTATACATGAATGATATATTCCCCAGCTCTATCCACTGAGAGAGGCCTGGGGACAGTGAGCATGCTCAGGCCCAGATCTTGGCTTCTAAATATCACTTTCCGCTAAAAGAAACCAGAGTTCTTTGGAGAAATAGTTGATTTCAGTCAGATGAGATGTTCCTGGAACATCGTGTTCTGAAAGCAAGGAAGTGCTCAAAGAATGATGGGGCTTTTATCAAATGACCCAGAAGCCAGCTTGAATGGATGTCTATCAGCCAACTCTGAGACTACATGAACACGGAAATAAATAACAATAGTAATGGATTATCACCCATTGAATAAAACAGGAAACTATGAGACCATAAAGTCATAAATAGGGATAGTAAACTTGCATATGCTATTAAAGTACCTTCTCACAAAATGTTTATTAACTACAAGGAGAAAAAGAGTGAGTACAGTGGAGAAACCTCACAGATGCCACCTTAATTAAGTGGTCGAGGTGAACATCACCAGTCGTAACATGGAAATCCTGCATCAACAGACACTTTTCAAAATAAGATGTTTGTCCAGCCAATAAGCATGTGAAAAAATGCCCAACATCACTGATTATTAGAGAAATGCAAATCAAAACCACGATGAGACAGCATCTCATGCCAGTCAGAATGGTGATCATTAAAAAGTCAAAAAACAACAGACACGGGTGACATTGCAGGGAAAAAGGAACGCTTTTACACTGTTGGTGGGAACGCAAATTGAGTTCAACCATTTTGGAAGACAGTGTGGCAAATTCCTCAAAGATCTAGAAGCAGAAATACCATTTGACCCAGCAATCCCATTACTGGGTATATGCCCAGAGGAATATAAATCATTCTGTTATAAAGATACATGCATGTGTATGTTCACTGCAGCACTGTTCACAATAGCAAAGACACAGAATTAACCCAAATGCCCATCAATGATAGACTGGATTTTAAAAATGTGGTACATACACACCATGGAATACTATATGGCCATGAAAAGGAATGAGATCATGTCCTTTGCAGAGACATAGATAGAACCAGAAGCTGTTATCCTCAGCAAACTAACGCAGGAATAGAAAACCCAACACTGCATGTTTTCACTTAGAAGTGGGAGCTTATACATCTGGAGGGAGAACACACACTGGGGCCTGTTGGTGGAGGTGGGCAGGGAGAGCATCAGGAAGAATAGCTAATGGACGCTGGGCTTAATAGCTAGGTGATGGGTTGATCTGTGCAGCAAACCACCATAACACATGTCTACGTATGTAACAAACCTGCACACCGAGAGTGCATCCTAACATGTACCCTCGAACTTAAAAGAAGAGAAAAAAGCAATTGGAAATCCTGGGCCACCAGACGGAGCTCAGCATCCCTTATGTGAGGCTCCTGCTCACGATGCACCTCCTGAGTGTAATCACAAGAAAAACATCAGACAAAACCAAACGGAGGGGCAGCCTTATTAAATAACTGGTCTGTAATCTTCAAAAATGTCAAGGTCACGAAAGCCAATGGCAGAATGAAGAACTGCTCGAGGCTGAGGGACATGACTATTAAATGTGACCCGTGATGCTGACATCATCAGAACTCTGTCACTGAAGACAGGATTAGGTGGTAGATACGTATCAACGTGCGTTTCCTGATTTGAGAGTTCTGATGTGCTTCTGTAAGAGAATGTTCTTGTTGGTCAGCTACAGATGCTAAAATACTTGAGGGGTGACAGGACATCAGGCTGGCAACTTTCAAATGGTTCAGAAAAAAGTTTCTTTGAGTTGTACTCCCAACTTTTTGGTTATGTCTGCGATTGTTTCAAGATTTAAGAAAAAGTGAAAGGGAGAATTAGAAATTCAAAGAAAAAACAAAAATAATGGCATAAGCAAGTGACGATTCAAATAAAAAGCAATAAAAATGAGGCACGAGTGACCACAATAATATAGAGGTTTTGGTGTTTGCTGTGGTTTGGATATTATTGGTCACTGCCAAAACCCATGCTGAAATTTGATTCCCAGTGTGGCAGTGTCGGGAGGTGGGGCCTCGTGGGAGATGCCTGCTTTACGGGGCCAGATCCCTCACGAACAGATCAGTGCTCTCCCGTAGGGGTAAGTTCTTGCTCCCCAGGGAATGAAATAGCTCGGGAGAAAGCGAGCTGTTAAAGCGCCTGGCTTCCTGGGTTTCTCTCTCTTACTTCCTCTCTCACCATGTGATATCCTGGCACAGGCTGGCTCCCCCCACTTTCCACCATGAGTGGAAGCAGCCTGAGACCCTCGCCCGGATGCAGCTGTGCAATCTGGAACCTTCCAGCTGCCAGAATTGTGTGCCAAATAAACCCCTCTTCTTTCTACATTACCCAGCCTCAGGTATTATGTTACAGGCGCACTACATGGACTCAGACAGTGTTTGAAGAGTAAACATCAGCTGCGCAGAAAGTTCTTTGTGTGACAATTCTCAGGCTCAGTGTGGCAGGGGACAGAGGAGATCACACTCTGAGCTTTGATTTTCATGGGGATGAAGGGTAAGACCTGGCACAAAGACCCTCAATGGTCAGAGGTGGCCTGACTGACTCCTCAACACCGGCAGGAAGAGTCTTCCCCAACTGATATGGTGTGGCTGTGTCCCCACCCAAATCTCATCTTGAATTATACTCCCATAATTCCTGCATGTCGTGGGAGGGACCCGGTGGGAGATAATTTGAATCATTGGCGGCAGTTCCCCCATACAGTTCTCGTGGTAGTGAATAAGTCTCACGAGATCTAATGGTTTTATCAGGGGTTTCTGCTTTTGCATCTTCCTCGTTTTTCTCTTGCCACCACCATGTAAGAAGCGCGTTTTGCCTCCCGCCATGATTCTGAGGCCTCCCCAGCCATGTGGAACTGTAAGTCCAATTAAACAACTTTTTCTTTCCAGTCTCAGGCATGTCTTTTTCAGCAGCGTGAAAACAGACTAATACACCAATCAAGATGGGCTACATGATTTGTGGGACCTGGTGCAAAATGAATATGTGGGACCCCTCTTTCAAGAACTATTAGGAATTTCGAGAATATGGCAGCAGAGCATTAAACTAAGCTTTGTTTAATGCAACTGCACAGGTGGTATGCCCAGAATCTGGCCCTTTCCATGAATCTGCCAAGAGCTGTTGCCTTAACCCTTTTCTTGCTCAGAAAAAAAAAAAAAAATAAGTGCAGCTCGCTGCCAGCATTCATTTAATTTTACATCAATGTTCTTTGAGGATGAAGCAAATCTTACTGATTATCAATGTGAAAATAAAACATAAAAACCATTCTTGGAGTTATTTCTAAACAGAACTAACATCAGAATCATCTGAATCATCAGAATTGTCTTTCAGAAAACTGGGGAGAACAATGTTAATATCTCGGGTAGGAATTCCTCGTTTACCAGGATTTGACATTTCAGTGTTTGAGCATTGCTATATTTTGTAAATGGAAATACCACTACTAAACACAGAATTCTAAAAATAGAATGATGTCTTTTGTTTCCAAAGTCAGTATACTAGAGCCATGTGAAAATAATAATAAAAGCGAGATATTTCATGGCAAAGCTATTTTGGGGTAAACATGCAGCCATAAGTGTCACTGGTGATTATTCTCAGTGCAAATGGAAAAAGAGCTAAGAATTTGTCCTTTCATAATACTCAGGCATGAGATGAAAAATTTATTTATAAGGATGTTCATCAGAGTATTATTTATAATGCTGAACACTGGAAGCATCACAAATGCCCACCAGGGAATGACTAAATTACAGCGTATCCATCCAGAAGATGGAATATTATGCAGCCATTAAAAACTGTGTTTTAGGCCAGGCGCGGTGGCTCACGCCTGTAATCCTGGCACTTTGAGAGGTCAAGGTGGGCGGATCACTTGAGGCCAGGAGTTTGAGATCAGCCTGGCCAACATGGCAAAACCTCATCTCTACTAACGATACAAAAGTTAGCCAGGCATGGTGGCACACGTGTAATCCCAGCCACTCAGGAGGCTGAGGCAGGAGAATTCCTTGAACCCAGGAGGCAGAGGTTGTAGTGAGCCAAGATCATGCCACTGTATTCCAGCCTGGGTGACAGAGTGAGACTCTATTTCAAAAGAAACCCCCCAAAACAACAAAAAAAAAGTGTTTTGAGAAATACTGAATGACAGGGGAAATGCTTTTATACAACGGTAAGTGAAATAAATGCAAAACACTAAACTGCATATTATCAACTTTGTGAAAAGCAAAAATACCCATACATAGGAGTATAGCAAAAATACCCATAAACAAAAAAATCTGGCAGGAAATATAACGAAATGTAAACAGAGGTTATTTCTGGGTGATGGGATTATAGATGGTTTTTTATTATCCTTTTAATACTTTCCCATATCTTATAAATGTTGTACCATGAGTACATCTAATTTTTCTAATTAGAAAAATATTTTTAAATTATATTCATTTGTTATAATGAGCCCATTTGCCTTTGTAATTAAAAATTTTTAATTAAGAAAAAAGTGAAGTTAAAAAAAGAAGCCATTCATGCAACCAGTATTTATGGAACACGTCCTGTGTCTGGGAGTAATGCTTGGTTCTGGGGGAACACGGAGAAAGCAGTGAGAAATAGGACAGTAGTGGTGGCTTCATGGACGAGGCAGAGGGATAAACAGAAAATCACTTCAATGTGGTCAGCCCATTCTGAGCCCTTTCATGAACCTGTCCCTGGGTCTGGCAAGATCCTGAGCTCAGCAGAACCCCTGTGGGCGGCCACCCTGGTGCCTGCAAGCTGAGCCTGGAAGGTTAATCACGTGATCACAAAACCACCAAAGGCTGGGGTGGGGGTTGGGGGGGAACACACCTGTGTAACTTCAGTGTGTTTCAATGGTGCGTGCCGGGGAAAACATTTGTTAAACACATTACCCTTAAATAAACTATAACTTAAAAGGCAATGGCAGGTTCTAAGTAATCAATACCACATTGTAATAATTTCAAGCAAACAGAGATTTATATTTCGTGCAGCTTGGGCAGCAATTACTTTATTCTTCTAATATACTTGTGAGCGCTGCTTTATTTTCACTTAAACCAATTTGCTTTATTGACCAAATCAAGTCCTGTGGCCATAATATCAACCCTTCTCCCGTCCTCTAACTCAGCAAATCCAGTTCCCATCAATAATTATGACAAGGGTGGTGATCTCTTTCCTCGAAGCCAAGGCAACATGGACGAGACCTGTCTAGAGGTATCACTTTCCCATTCTCCCTCCTCCGGACAGGAGAGGAACAGGCAGGGGGCTTGCCCATGCAATGAGGCCAAGGCTCAGAAAACAAATCCCAAAGAATCAAAACGTGAGGATGTGGAAGGAGGGAACCAAAAAGTAAGGGAGGGGAGGAGAGACAGAGAAAGAAAGGAGGCTGGGAGAAGGGCATAAGATCTGGGCCACGTACAGCTGAAGCCTGGAGGAAGGTCACTCTGTCCTGCTCAGCACAGCCCACACATCCTTTTTTGGCAAGAGCCAGTTTGCAGAGGGACCCTGTAACCTCCAGTTCTGCCAGTCGATGCACCTGGGGCGGGTGGTAAGCAACTCGCTGGGCTGTGCCATTAGCTAAGGACCAGCGACCTCTTCCCTCCTCATGGTGGTGCAGCAACTTCATGCAACTCATCAACTAATTCATTCAACTTCAGAGAGGTAGGTCAGAGCCTCTGTGATTTAGTCAATTAACCAACGATCAGAGTTGCACTTGGCGTTCAGGTCTTGGCAATAGTTTTCTTGACCTTTTTTTGACTATATAACTATCCCTCAGAAGCCTTTAACTTACTGCATTTTTCACTCTCAACTGGCCCCCGTGTTTCCACTTGTACCTGAAAGGGCCAGCAATTAGGCCCATGCATCCAGGTTGGTGTCTCTGAGACCTAGAGGTGGGCGGTTTTGGGGGGTGAATCCAGCTGTCTTGCAAAGAGGAAGCTGCACAGCATTTCCAGCACCGGTTACCCACGTCCTTGGAAAGTGGACATCTATTGAACTCAGCTAAGGAGCTGAGCTGGGGCCTGGAGGCAGGGCTGCTACCCTCCCAGCTACTGTCCTTCCCAGCAGGAGCCACTTTCCTGGGTGCGTGGTAGCAGGATTTCAGAAACTCAGCCAGGAGCTCATGGAGTTCATGGCGAGACTTCAGGTTAGGCCTCTCTTCTGGTAAAATCTGGTTCCCCAAATGAACTCACCCTGACTAAGCCCTGCCCGTACTCCATGTCTAATGCTGGGCCCCAGCCTGGGTCCCCAGGGTTGGAATTCCTGTGTCTTCCATCCATCCATCCATCCATCCACCCACCCACCCATCCATCCATCCATCCATCCATCCATCCACCCATCCATCCATCCATCCATTCATCCATCCATCCATTCATCCATCCATCCATCCATCCATCCATTTCTCCATTCATTCATGCATTTAACTAATTATTCACTGAGTCGCACCTGTGCACCAGCACTGTCCCCATTACTGGGTACCTAATGATGAATCAGGCACTGTTCTTGCAGTGGGGCCAGATCATGTCAACAGAATCACAGCACACAGAGAAGTATGTACAATGTCAGGCATGTACAGGGTTCAGGGGAAGCCCAGGGCAGGGCATGACTAACTTCCTAGAAGGTAAGGCTTCCTGGAGGAGGCAGCATCCTAGCTGGGCTCTGAAGGAGGAACAGAAGTCTGCAAGGTGGTCCATGCAATAGTAAGGGCTGGCCCAGCAGAGGGCGCTGCTTGATCCCCTGCCTGAATCTCAACTCTGAGGCCAACCTTCCACCAGCCATCTAGTTCTCTGACGCCTGAGCTGCCTATCAGGCACTTCTCATGCTGTCTGTGCAGGCACCTTCCCCGTTGGCCCTGCTGTCGGCCCTGCCTTCCTATGTCTGCCCTCATCATTCCTGACCAGAATGTCCACGCATGCGTGATGTGGGCCAATTCCGTGCAAGAACAATAGCATCCTAAGTGGAGTTATTTTGACACTGTTCCAGTTTGCACAGGAAACACAGAGGACTCAGGCTGCACGTGCTGTGCAATGCACAACTCTAGGAGGCACCATTCCCACAAACTTTGGCGTGATGTGTCCCCCGGAGTGGCTCAGCACAATGGCCCCAAGAGGAAAATTCTTCACTCGTACAAAGAAATATGCTACGTGCTTTCTCTTGAAACACATGGCCCACTTGTACTATCTTTCATTTCCCACTTTTGGAAGAAACCTGGATAGAGGGAAATATTTCTTTAAGAAAAACCGCAGTGCAGACACCATAAGAAATGGCTACTGCTCTTCAGCCTGAGCACTGGGAAGATAGCCTGGGATGCTGTGGCCTGGGGAAGCCACAGGGCCCATGTGTTGTCCCGCAAGGCTGTGGCTGTCCCTAAGTCCTGCCTGTTACAGTCATGTGGGGATTTAGGCCCAGGAGGCCAGGTCTTCTGATTCTTCAAGGAAAGTCATACATCTGGGTTTGCGTGTGAAATTTCCAGATTTCTATATATGGGTTCAAATGTGTATTAAACACCGGAAGGCCGGAGGGCCCTGCTTGTGCTTGTAACCCTGGCCCTGGCGGGTGCAGGCTGTTTGCATCTGGAGGCTGTGAACCTCGAGGGGAACTCTGAACCAGGGGGAGGATAAAAGTGGGAGAAAAGCAGGCTGGGACCCCTCTAGCCAGGACGTGCTAGAAGGTGCTAGTAGTGCAGTGCTTGGGTACATTTTCAGGAACTTCAAACGACCGGAAGCCAGGAAACTCCATGTTCCTCCAGCATCAGAGAATAAAGGTGGGCTCACCCACACTGATAGCTCTATGCTGCCTAGTCTAAGCATAGCCTGGGGCAGGGCCATCAAGGGGAGAGGCAGTTGGTCAGCTGGTCACATGCCCTACCTCTTTAATAAATCCCATCACTGCCGGGCACGGTGGCTCACGCCTGTAATCCCAGCACTTTGGGAGGCCAAGGCGGGCAGATCATAAGGTCAGATGATCAAGATCATCCTGGCTAACATGGTGAACCCCCCGTCTCTACTAAAAACACAAAAATTAGTTGGGAGTGGTGGTGCGTGCCTGTAGTCCAAGCTACTCGGGAGGCCGAGGCAGGGGAATCACTTGAATCTGGGAGGCAGAGGTTGCAGTGAGCCGAGATGGCACTGCTGCACTCCAGCCTGGGCAACAGAGCGAGACTCCATCTCAAAAAAAAAAGAAAAAGAAATCCCACCTCTACATCACAATGAGGCAGACTCAGTTTGTTGGGGTCTGAGGTCTATATAATTTGGGGTTTTTTTGTTTTGTCTTTTTTTTTTTTTTTTTTTTGAGAGCCAGGGTCTTGATCTGTTGCCCAGGCTGGAGTGCAGTAGTGAGGCTCACTGCAGCCTCCATGTCCTGAGCCCAAGAATCTTCCTGTCTCAGCCTCCCTAGTAGCCAGCACTACAAGCACTTGCCATCACACCTGGCTAATTTTATTGTTTTTAGTAGAGATGAAGTCTCCTATGTTACTCAAGCTGGTTTCAAACTCCTGGGCTCAAGCGATCCCCCTGCTTTAGCCTCCCAAAATGCTGGGATTACATTGCACCCAGCCTGGGATTCTTTTCTTTTTTTAATGAAAAGAATACATAACTCCCTATGTATTCACTTGCAGGGGCCTGGAGACAGCCTGTGACACGGCATGCTGAAGTCTGCCTGCCTGACTCACGAGAGCCAATCTTTCCTCTCAACTTTGCACTCGATCACCTCATGCTGGTAGCCTGAAAACTGGGCATGATGGGAGTACTCACACTACAGAGCAGATGCCACGAATCAGGCTTTTCCTCCTAGAGAGCTGGTTGTTAAACACTTACCAGCACAACACTGTATGTGCAAATGAGGACCGAAGCTTCAGCATCAGTAGCTCCGTGGTCAATCTGCCTCTGATCATCACACACTTATCAGGCAGGGACCCAGGCAGAACAGAGCAGAGAAAAGCCAAGAGCCGTGATGACTGTTTTCTCAAGTGGAAGAGAATAGGAAAAGACTCTTTTGAGAGGAAGAGGTTTTCCCTTCTCGGTTTGAGCTGGGAATGAAAAAGGTTTTAAAAAGTCTTTTTTCTATCCCCAAAAGGCAAGACTGAACCTGGAGTTTCCCTTTGAAAAGTGCATGGTTTGGGGGCATTTGCTGAATAAAATCATCCCAAATTAAAATCTCATTTCCTTCCAGAGGCTAGAGAATGTGTCTATTTGTCTGGGGCTAAAGGATCTAAATTCATTTTAAGGGAAGCGATTCATCAGTGAGGATGGGCTGAGAAGTTTCTAGGGAAGATCCTGCCCCAGCTCCCGTATCCTGATGCCCTTCAGCAGAGAGGCCTCAAGGCCCAGTGTCTCCGTGGGTCTGGCAGCCTCGTGGCCTCAGCCCCTCCCCCATTCCAGCTGGTGGCAGCCTGAGAGTCAGCCCTGGTGTGCACAGAAGCCTTTTGGAAAGGGCTGTTAGGACGTCAGTAGCCAGGGCTGTGTTGCTGCTGCCCAGGCAGGGCCCTCTCTGTAGCCCACTCTGAAGCTGGTGGGGGCTGCCCCCCGACCTGCTGCTGGCGGGGGAGGCCACTCTGCCGACTGCCTGGAGAGGGGACTGTGTTTGCTTGGACCGGCTGCCTATGGGCAAAGGATCACAGGAAAGGTGTTCTTTCCAAAGACAGCCCTGATGCCCGGTCCACTCAATCATGCTTCGCCCCATAAACCATGGGGCAAGGCAACCCTCCTGGTGAGGCCAAATGCCTGCGCACTCCAAATGCTGCATTTGTCAGCTGTGGGGAAGGAGGCGCCCGCTGCAGCCTGCAGCTGCGGATGAATGTCACCCCCTGCCTTCTCAGCAGCTGCTACCTGCTACCTGGCCGGACAGGAAGCCTCTGCCTAAGCCGAGGGCTGCCTGGCCACGCTTGGTCCAGGACACACCCTGGAGCAGGTGATGTCCTGAGAAAGCAGAGGGATGAGGAAGAAGTGGGCAGGCAGAGGGGGACGAGAGAGCACTGGGGCCAGGAACCACCAGAGCTGACGCCTGGGGTCAGTGAGACACTGGCCAGCCAGGTCCCTGGGAGTAGCTCAGGGGACTCTTTAGGGGGTTAGGGCTTCCTGCTGCAGGCAGTGGGCAACACTCGGGTGTGGAGCGGAGGGAAGACAGGCATTGGTCGGATCTGCTCTTTAGAATGCGAATTGCACCTGCTGTCCAGAAAGCCCTGCACCTACTCCTTGGCCCAATGCACCATGGAGGCAGCCCTTCACACACTCGCTGGACCCAGGGTCTGGTGTCCCAGCCCTGTCCCTGCCCCCAGCAGCCCTGCCCAGTCCTGCCTTCGTTCCAGAACAGGAAACCTTGGATTTCAGTCCCGCTCAAGGCCTACCCTGCTCCAGTAAAACCAGATCCAGATTCTGGGAACTCGAGCTGCCTGTTTAAGGACACCTGATGGCCACAGAGTCTGGACTAGGAATCAGAGAAACCAAACCCACAGCAAAGGCCAGGCGCCAGCGGCAGGGACACAGAGTGAACCCAGGGGCAGCCACCTCCTCCATTCCTTTGATTTTGCCACAAAGCCCCTCCCCCGCCACTCACCCCAAAGTGCTGAGTCAGATGCAGTTACTTTTTAATGAAAGTGCGGAGCAATGTATTTTGCATGAGAATCTCCAACTATCTGCCCCTCTGGGAGCCAGACTCCAAGGGGTGGGAAAAGGAGCTCTGGGGTTTTATGAGCCCTGTCAGTTAATACACACAATGACAGGGCTGGAATTTCACCTCTGGGGGCTGCCAGGGATGCCTGGCCCACTCTGCCTTCGTCAGCATTTAGTTTAATGCCATGAGGAGGTAGTTACAGCCCAAGTCTATAAATAAAGGATTTACAATTAAGGTTATTAGCATCAGGTGGAACCTAAACTTGGCAACCTTGCATTTCATGCACAGAAATCATGGTGTAGTGCATTTTGTTCTGATTTAAACAACAATAGCAAAAAGACCAGCGCTCACCCACTGTGGGCTGCTTTTGCTAAAACATTTTCACACCTGCGACAGCACCCAGGTTCCTGTGGGGTAGAAGCCTCTTTGGAAGGTGTCTGTGTGTCTCAAAGAACAGGGACTGGATGGGGAGGCATCGCCTCTTGGGGTCATAGGCTGTGTCCTAGGGCGGTGGCCACGGGAAGGGGACAACACAAGGTGGCCGTCTATCAAACCTGCCACGTGAGCTTCGGGAGGTGTGGTCGTCAGTCCAGCCTCCTGTGTTTGCATCAGTGACACATTCCCACGATCCTCTCCAGCTCGCAAGTGGCCACCATTTCCGATCCTGCACCCAAGAAAGTGCTGAGGTTTCTCGGGTACAGAAACTGCACTGAGAAAGTGCAGTTTTTAGCTGGGCGTGGTGGTGCGCGCCTGTAATCCCAGCTACTCAGGAGGCTGAGGTAGGAGAGGAGAATTGCTTGAACCTGGGAGGTGGAGGTTGCAGTGAGCCGAGATCTCGCCACTGCACTCCAGCCTGGGTGACAGAGTGAGACTCTGTCTCAAAAAGAAAAAAAAAAAACAGTGCAGTTTTGTCCATCTCTAGTGGGTGACTGGGCCATGGCCACAGCCCAGATGTCCCAGAGCCCCTCTGAGTTTTACTTTAGGACTATGTCACAGGGCAGGTCCTGAGCCCACACACTGCTGTCTGACCCAAAGATCAAGGCTGCCCCTGCATACCAGCAAGCTTTCTTCCGGAAGAGACCTGCGGATAGAGGGAGCAGCACTCCCTGGGGCCTGCAGCTTCCCCAGCCCAAGGAAGAGCTCCCAGTCCTTAGCAGGCATCGCCCCAGATGGCCAGGGGCCCTGCCAGGGGTGCCTGACTTCAGAGGACACATGCTGGCCAATCAGAGCCCCTTGTCACCAGAGTCATTCCTTCATTCATTCATTGAAATTCACTAAGTTCCTCCCTTGGACTGAGCTCTCACCCCTGGCATGGACCTGCCGGCCTTGCTGCCTCCATAGCCTGTGGGTGGCTGGCCCAGGGTGGGGTGGGCACCTGTGGTGTCCACACCCCAGCCATCTCCCTTGACTCCCCCTTTCTTGAACGGAATCTTCCCTCTCGCCTCCCTTCCACTCTCTCTCCCCCTCACTCCCCTTCCCTCCTCTCCCCTTCCCTCTGCCTTTCCCTTTCTTTCCTTCTTTCTGCATCTTTTTCAAAACAGAGACAGAATTGTTTGCACAGGGCAAAAGGCAAGCCCACTTCCGCCTTCCCGAGGCAGCCTCAGGGACCAGCCACAAACCTGGCTTTCGGTGGCCTTTCTCTAAAGTTGAGGACTGCTAGTGGAATCCCAAACCATACAGCAGCAGCCCCCGAGGCCCCAGCTCTGCCCCCTGTGGTCTCAGGAAGGAGGAATGAGGAGCCCCCGCCGTGGCCTCAGCTCCCCTCCTGCCCACGTGTCCACTGCTGCGACCCTGGGAAGCTGCTGGCCTGCAGCCAGAGCCCGGGCCACAGAGGACCTGCAGGATGAAGACGGAGGGCGTGGGCTGGTCAGGGAGGTGTGGGGGGGCAGGTAGTGCCACCCCACTGGGCCAGGCCTCAGCTGCCTAGGAGGGTGGGGATTGCCACTTGTTTAAGGGGAAGTAGATTTTTCATGAAACGTGACACAAATTCACTTGGACAAAGAATACTCCATCCACAGCGGCATCTCCTTCCCGAGCCTGCCGCAAGCTCTCCCCCGTGTGACAGAGAAGGCGCCGGGGTGTCAGGAAGATTTAATTCCTCCCTTTCTAGAATGGATGCTTGGAGGGGGGATGTTGATGCAGACTAAAAATAGCTCCTCAGCCCCCAGCCTCGGCCCCCAGTCTCTGCCCCCAGCCTCGGCCCCCAGTCCGCCCCCAGCCTTGGCCCCCAGTCTCTGCCCCCAGCCTGGCCCCTGGGCTCTGCTGAACGTTATGTTGTTTCTCACGGAAAGAAAAGACTAATGGATTTCTTCCTTCAGGCAATTAAAAAGTGATTTGTCACACACTAAGATGTATGGCTTTGTACTGGCAGATATGAGGCTGTCAGGGGTGGGGCGGGCCGGGTGACAGCTCATGGGAGGGGCCTCAGGAGCCCCATGCAACCCCAGGGGAGCCAGGCTGGGCAAGGGCAGGGTTCGGGTCAGGAGAAGGCTCCAGGTACAGTAGGTGGGGATTGACCATGCGGCATCCGGAAGGTCCCTGCTCCTGGCTTCAAGGGAAGAAGTCTGGACATTTTCTTTCTTTTTTTTTTTTTTTTTTTTGAGACAAGGTCTTGCTCTGTCATCCAGGCTGGAGTGCAATGGTGCAATCACAGCTCACTGCAGCCTCCGTCTCCCGGATTCCAGTGATGCTCCTGCCTCAGCCTCCTGAGTAGCTGGGATTACAGGTGCAGACTACCATGCCTGGCTAATTTTTATATTTTTAGTAGAGACAGGGTTTCCCCCATGTTGCCCAGGCTGGTCTCAAACTGCTGACCTCAAGTAATCCGCCCACCTCGGCCTCCCAAAGTGCTGGGATTACAGGTGTGAGCCACCGTGCCCGGCCAATGTTTTCCAATGTCTGGTCCAGCTGGAGAAGTCCAGGAGCCCCATACTCCAGCTGTCCACACCACCAGTCTCTCTGACACACTAGTAGGGAGACAATGTGACTGTGCTGCCGCTGCAGGGACACCCCACCTCTACCTCTCTTTTGGGGTAGCCCTGGTCCCTCTTGGCAGTTCCTTTGGGGAGAAAGCTATTGGAGGTCAAAAGTAGGACCCAGCCCTTCTCCAGCCTCAGCTGCTTGGTGCCAGGAGGGTCTCCCCTGATTCCTGAATTTGAGGGCAGTGCAGGCAAGCCCAGCCTACCTCCCTCTTCCGTCAGCTGCCTGCAGAGGGCACAGCCGGCCTGCGCCCTACCTGAGTAGTCTGGCAAGGAAGGGTCTGCCCCTGGAGGGAGGCTCAGGACCCATCTGGCACCTGCAGCAGGGGTGGGGCACCCTGACTAACCAGGGGCGCTGAAGGGAGACTCCTGGGAACATCCCCCACTTCTGCCCAGCACCCGGGCACCACAGCGCTGGAGGAATTAAGCCAGGAGTTCACCTCCAACTGCCTTCCTCTTGTTTCTCTCAGTAGGTTCAGAACTCAGGCAAGGAAAACAAGGTACTAATTATTGGGAGCCTCAACTCCCATCTGGGCCTCACCTCTTTCATTTCAGATGAAATCCCACCCTTCCCAAAGAGCCGCCACCTGCACTGGCCCAAGAGGTGTCCCCTGTCCCGAACTCTTTGGGGCTCCAGGGTCCATTCCCCCCTTTGACATTTAGCATGTGTGGCCCTGCCGGCCTCTTCCTCTTTCTGTCCTTTCTTCCCTTTCTTTCTTCCTTCTCCAGCATGGATTAAATCTCCATCCATCCATCCACTTGTCCATTCCTATATCAGCAATAGGGCACCCATCGTAAACAGTCACTGCCAGGCTGATAGGGAGGCAGGCACTGCCTTCAACTCCAGGGAGAAGAGGGAGGTTGCTAAGCCCTACAGTTTTGCAGGTTTCAATACCTGACTGGTAAACACCTGTGGCCTAAGTGATGGATGAAAGAAGAAGCTTAACCTGAAGGCAGGGGTGGGGGCCGAGGTGGGAGGATTGATTGAGCCCAGGAGTTCAAGACCAACCTGGGCAACATGGTGAGAGCCCCATCCCTAAAAAAAAATAAAGTAAAAATTAGCCAGGCACAGAGGTGCGTACCTGTAGTCTCAGATACTCGGGAAGCTGAGGTGGGAGGATCACTTGAGCTCAGCAGGCTGCAGTGTGCGGTGATTGCACCACTGCACTCCAGTCTGGGCAACAGAGTGAAACCTGTCTCCAAAAACAATGGAAAGAAAGAAAAGAAAGAAGCTGAGAAGCTGGCCAACCCAGAGGGTGAGTGGCAGTCTTGACTGGGGGCACTAGTGTGAAAGAATGTCCCCCTCTGCCAAGAATCTGAAGGCCACACAAGAAGGACCGGCCCAATGGAGATGCCCCAGGGGCTGCAGCTTAGGGCTCAGGAGCCTCCAGGTAGCTGCCTCCTTTCCCTTCACTCATGCACTGCCCCCACGCCTTCCTCTCTGCTTTTCTTTCATTGCTTTCATTTATTTCATGGTACTGAACATCTAAGGGACTAGCACGATGTGAGGCTCAAGAATGCCAGCAGTTTGGGATATTTTGTAGGTGGGTTAGAAAAAAATTCTCATCTGTTTAAAAGCCAACATTTAGCCCACAGGTTCTATGGCTGCCCCAGATGGACACCCAGAGAAGTGGAACAGGACCACCTGACCACCTCATAGGGCGGCCTGCCCCGTCACAGTCCTCTGAAGCCTCCGCCACTCCATGGACCACAGGCTGGACATGGAAGGGCTCTGTGTATTCCGTGATGCTGCTCTCGGGAGCTCGGTGCTTCTGGTGGCAGCTCAACTTCAAAACTTTCAGGAACAAAGAGGTAGAAGGAGGAGATGGGAGGGGACCTGGTCAGAGGGAGGCTCCTCTCCTCCGGGTCCCCCAGCCTACGGGATCCGGGCATGCTTCTCTCAGGCCTGCTCCTGGTCTGAGACCCATGGTGGGACAGAATGGATCTCCTTCCTGGGCCTGGGGCTCCTCTCCCAGAGTCCGGGGGACGAGGAGCTCAGAAGTTCCCTTGCAGGTTTTTCGAGTAAGGATGGTGGTCGGCCACAGGTGGTTGGCACCTGTGCCTGGCAAAGCACTAAGCAAGTCTGCTTGCATTTGCTCGTGGACCCCCAGCGAGTGTGTGAGGCGGCGCTGTGATAACTCAGCCCATTTACAGGTGAAGAGCGAGAGGCATGGAGAGGTAAGAACGTCACAGACTCTGAGACTGGTGGCAGCGCAGTGACAACAAGGCAGGAAAAGTGACTCTTAGGTCACTCTTTGTTCTCACCAGGACTTTACTATTTCCTCCTTCCCCTGCCTCCCTCCCCATCCATGCTTCCATCCTTTCATCTAAACATTTATTGAGCATATTAAGAGGTTATTGGCCAGGCACAGTGGCTCACACCTGTAATCCCAGCACTTTGGGAGGCCAAGGTAGGTGGATCAGCTGAGCTCAGGAGTTCAAGAAAGGCCTGGCCAACGTGGTAAAGCCCCATCTCTACTAAAAATACAAAAATTAGCTGGGCATGGTGGTGCATGCCTGTAATCCCAGCTACTCGGGAGGCTGAGGCAGGAGAATTGCTTGAACCCGGGAGGCAGCGGTTGCACTGAGCCTGAGATTGCGCCATTGCACTCCAGCCTGGGCGACAAGAGTGAGACTCAGTCTCAAAAAAAAAAAAAAAAAAAAGAAAAGAAAAAGAAAAAAAAGAGGTCACTGTGCTGGATATACTTTAGTTAAAAAAAAAAATCCACATTCTGATCTGTGGCTATGGAGCTGACGTTTGGGAGGGAAATATGATGGTAATAACGCACATGTGATGAGTCCCTACTGTGTGTTCCACATGCAGCTTCAAAGCGGCAGAGACTTGACTCAGATGGACCCAAGTGTGAATCCTGGTTTTGCCACCCAACTGCTGTGCAGCCTCGAGCAGCCTCCTTAACTTCTCTCTAACCCACCGCCAGGGCCGCTGGGAGGATACCTGGGTTACAGTGGACAGCGACATTCGTGAGGCTCCCTGGAGTGGCCTGATTTCCATAAATCACTGAAACAAATACGTGTCCCCCAGCTGCTAGGGACCGACCAGAGCGCCACTCTGCCTCGAATCAATAGACTTAATATTTAATAATAATCTGCTGAAAGGCACTTTGGTCAGCTCCATGCATCAGTGCCACACTAATAACAAATTACTTCTTAAATTATTAGCCACGGTTCCTTTCATGAAGCTCTGGTTAAGTTTGTATCGGGGAGGGAGGAGGACGAGCTGGGGACAGCTGTAGCCTGAGGCCAAGGTGGCCGTGCACGGCCTGTGCCCACGCACACCTGCATCCTTCTGTGGGTGGCAGCCACAGGTGGGCACAGGGGGCTGGGCAGAGTGCCGAGGTGCCGGAGAGGGGCAGGTAGCAAGGGCTGTGGGCAGAGCTGACAAGCCCCCTGGGTGCAGGGAAGTCCATCTCTCCTGGGCCTCAGAGAGACCGCACTCAGCTCCTGGTGGGCGGCAAGGGAGCATGCCAGGCATGGGCAGCAGATGCCCTTCCAAGAATGCCCACCTGTGCTGGGAGCTTCATGTCAAGCCTTTTCTGGATACATTGCCAGCATGTGGCCTTCCAGAACAGCCTCACTTCTTGGTTACACTTTATCCTGGTGACGAGTGCCATTTATCAAACACCTACTACGTGCTATGCTTTATATTCCACCATTTCCATTACAAACCCAGCCACATCTTTATGAAGGAGCGACTGCACTGCCCCATTTTACAGACACAGAGGTAGATGTTAACGTTCCTTGTCTGAGGTCAATAGCTTGTACCCAGCAGATCTGGGAGTGACATCCAGGCCAGTGGGGTCCATAAGTGAATGTTTTTAACCTTTAGATAGAGGAATTATCATGGAGGAGCAGGGAACGTGGACTCGGGGCCCAACTGCAGTGCAAATCCTAGACCTTTCACTTACATGTGGTGTGAGCTCAGGTTAAGTTAATTAAGCTCTCTGTGCCGTAAGCTCCTCGCCTGTGACTACAGTGGTTTTCACCTCAAACCCACTTGGCCCCCCCCCCGGGCGTCCCCCCCCCCCCCGGGGTGGGTTCTGTGTGGCTCAGTGAGCGGGTACTGTCTGTATGGGGTCAGCGCGAGGTGAGGAGGAAGTGTCATTACTGTGTCCAGATTCCCCACATGGTGTGCACCGAGAGGAGGGCAGCGAGTCCAGATCACACAAGAGGAGAGCTGCAGACCAGCCCACGCCATGCAGGGAAGCAGGTGAAGGCAGGTCCAAGGTCACAGGGACCTTGAGCAAACCTGCCCCATGCCCATCTCTGCCCCACTCCTCCCCCGCCATGAGGCCATGAGAGCTGGCTCCTCGGCTCATGCTGCCCCCTGGTCCTCGACCCCAAGAGCTATCCTGGACTTCCGTAAGCTGTCTTGACTTTTCCATGAGCTTTATGGAGGCCCCTTCATTCCATACCCACAACAGACCCGTAGGATGGGTGGGGCTTGGCTGAATGTCCTGGTCAGTTGCTAGGAAGCAGAGGCTGCAAGCAGTGAGCTGACCTCTCTTGGTGTCACAACTAGTTACTGGCACCAACCCTGTGCTAGAGTTTCCACCCTACAAAGGGGAGCAGAAGGCATGGAACATATTCCCATAGACACTGTCAGGTCTTATGGCACAATTAGTCTTTGTTTGCTCACTCCATCCATCCATCCACCCATCCATCCATCCATCCATTCATTACTTTATTCATTCACTCATCCATTCATTCATTTATGTTTGCTCTCAGCCAAAAGGCCAAGAATCAATTCATTCATTCAATAGCTGTGTGGTTTTCTAAATTCGAATTCTGCCTTTCTCATGGACTTGGTGCAAGCTGCCTGACCTCAGTGCTCCCATCTGTCAATAGGGTACACCACCATCCTTCCCAGGACCAGCCACCGCGAGGGCACATCCCAGGCCTCAGGTGAAAGCTCCTCGCTGAGACCAGTGCAGACACTGAGGACGGAAGGCAGATACCAGCCTGACTCAGCTGAGGAACCCAGGCTCCTGCAGACGAGGCCAGATCTCCGGGCCCTCTAGGAGATCCCTAGCTGTATTTATCTTTAGAAAGAATTTTTTTTAAAACCAAAATATTAGCTGTCGTTATCTTTGAGTGTCAGGTCTTAAAGCTATTTTAATTTAAAATTATTCCTGTCTATTCTATCTGAAGGTTCTAAGTTTTCATCAATGAACGTGGATTACTAGTGTCATAACAAAGCTAAGGAAGACAGTGAAACGCTAACTCCCCCGGGCCTTTTTCCTTGAGGGCTAAGCCCTGAGTCTTGACTTTTGTGGGTTTTTTTCATTGCCAACAAGGAAAAAGAAATGCGTGGAAAAGCCTAGGAACGAGGTCAGTCAATCTAATGAGCGCAAGCTCTGACTTTCTTCCCAAGGCTGCGGCGGTGTGGGGGAACAGACAGAGCCACGGGGCCCCTGTCTAGGCTGTGGGATTCTTGGTCCCATTGCTGCTGCCATGGACAGGGACTTCCTAACCCAGGGCTCCGTCCCTAGTGGGCTCAGGGTCCCTTTCTAGGCTCCTGCCCACTGTGCCCTCCAAACCTTCCCCAGCTGCTTAGAGCCATCTCTAGAGCATTGGTGTTGCTGATTGTCCCAACTTCTGGCAGTTTTCAGAAAGAGAAGGGATTGGGGTGGGGGCTGGGAGAAAACAGACAGGCACCGGCTGGATTTGTGAGGTCTGAGAACCACAGCCACTCATGGGGGCTTCCAGGTGAAGAGCCTTTTCCCCTTAACTGGTTGGGGACATGAAACTAGACCTGGGCTTTCAGCTCCCCGTCTCTGGGTGGAGCTGAACTACCGACTTCCAAGAGGAAGTGCCTGGGCTGCGCTGGATGAGCATTCTGGCCTCTTTTATGCTCAAGACTCAGGGCCCCAGGTCAGCTGCACTGTGCTTCCCTGCACCTCCCCTTGCCCTGCTGCGTCCAGTGCCTCTGCAGGGCCAGGCGCCAGGCTCTGTGCTATTCCCTTGCCTCTCCTCTCGGCTCCCTTTCAGCCTTCCTGTCCCAGGAGCGAGTCTAGACTCCTTTCCCAAGCTGCCTGGGGAAGCTGCTCTGTGTTTTCAGGCCAGAGGTTGGCCTGTCGCTGCTTGTCTTCCAGATTTCTCCTTCCAGCCCGGGGATGACTCTCCAGGGGTGGACTGTCTGGGAGGTGACGGCTGAGGGCTGGGACCGACACAATGTTGTGGTGAAGAGCTTGCGTCGATTCAGATCCTCGTCTGTCACTCAGTGGCAGTTTAGGTCACCTTCGTGTGCCTTAGTTTGCTTCTCTGAAAACAGTCACTCCTTCATGGGGTTGGGGTGTGAGTTAAACAAGATCGTCAGATATAAAGCTGACCACAGTGGCCGTAGTCAGGGGCGGCTTTGAGCTTCTCAGGATGCACAGTCAGGCAGGGCTGGGTACCTCCCTCCTTTCAGGGGAGAGGAGCAGCCGCTGGCCTGGGGGTGGAAAGAGGCAGGCCTGTGTGCCCCAGCGACAGCCCTGGGGGTGGAGAGACCCTCCCAGCACTCAGAGTCCCTGTTGGAAAGGCTGCTTTCTTAGAAACACAGGCACAGCCGCTGGGCAAGGAAGAAGGTAGTTTCATGCCCAGAGACGCAAATAGAGTGAACTCTTCAGACACCGCTCCTGGGGGTGGCTAGCCCTGGCTGGAGGGGTGGTCACCCAGCCCCGTCTGCTAACAGAGAGCCAGGGTATCCTCATGTCAGCCAGGACCTCTGGGCAGGCCCTGAGGGTGTTCAGAGGGCTCACTGCCAGAACCCAGGTTGGTGTTCTCCAAGTGAGCGGCTGGCCTCGCCCCTTGGCTGGGTCAAGAAGAACGCGCCCCTTTTCTGCTGGGGAATCACTGCACACTCATGCTTCGTCTCGCCTTTGTTCCTGACCCTCAGGGTTTCGTCCAGGACTCCTCCGCCTTCCAGTGGTTCTTGTTGCTTCCTTCTGAACCCCACGAGGCCACCTCACAGCTGTGCTCTGTGTGCAGCATCCACGGCCCAGACAGAGCTCAGGGCTCCAGGCCTCGGCCTCCTCCACTGCCGGAGAGGCCCATGGCCGGCCTCTGGCCAGTCCGTGCAGACTGTGGGCTGGAGGGCAGGAGCGTGCGGTGGCCACGGGCTTCGGAAGGAGAAGCAGAGGTGGGCCTGGGGCTTTGGTGCAAGGGGGAGGGGGCAGTCGGTGAGATGCAGGAGGTAGGAGGTCAGACTGTTCCTCCAGCCTCCAGAGCCCCTGGAGCCCCTGGGCCATGAGGTCTGCGGATGCAGGGTCAGGCGGGGCGGGGAAGCACCAGCCCTCCTTCTTCTCACACCTGGAAACCTCTTCCCTGCACGCTATCCTGCTTGTCCTTCTCCTTCTGTTTGCAGTGAAAATGTTTTCTCCCTGAGAAGCCTGCCTTTCTTTAAAATGTCGAGATTGTGTTTATCACGGATTTTTTGCATGAATCTTGATTTTAAAAAATATTTAAATGTTATTTGGTTTAATGATATTTTTTGGTACTTAAATGTGTACCCCATGCCAGTGCCTCTCAGCCTCCTCCTGGGCCTGCCAGGCTTCCCAGGTCTGGGTGGGGGCTCCCCAGGCCCTGGGTCTGTGGGATCAGGGGACCCACACTGTCTTGCCTGCCTCCCCCTTCAGACCGTGAGCAGCTGCCCGCCTGACCTGAGCATTAAGCAGCATGAGGGGAGTGGGTGCTTAGATGCTCGTGGATGGGGTGCCCACTGCTCAGGGCTGCCCACCTTTGGCCGTGACCTGAGATGGAGGAGCGGGGTGGAGGGCGGTTTCACAGATATTAAGATGAGGACGAAATCACCCCATGCAATCATCTCCCCCGGCTGGGATTGTTCTGGGGAAAATGAGCCTCCCTCTCCTCCCAGAAGCTGCCCTGATGATGCTGAGAGCCGTTATGAGGAAAACCATCAACTCGGCAACTCTCCAATTCTACGAGCCTCTGCCTGAGGCCACACTGATAATAATAATATTATTGAAGAGATTTGCATATAAAGAAATTGTTCCCTTGATTAAAAAAAAACTACCAGAACTTCAATAGCATATCATCCTGTGGATATGGAGAGAGGGGGCAGGCAGCCTGAGCCTCTGCAGAAGTTTCCAGAGTCAGGGCTGGAGCTGAGATGGGTGAGGGGGCTTGTCCTCTGCCTGCCATGGGCTGGAGACTCTGGTGGCATGGAGCGGGTGAGATGGGGGCCTGAGGGGCACCGGAGTGCTCCCACCCTGCTGCAGGGCAGGCTGGAGAAGGGTGGGTGCTGGGGGCCATCTGGGATATACATTTCCTGGAAAAGGAAAATGGTAGAGCAGAGCAATTCCTGGAGCCACAGCCAGCCCTGGCCAGCACCCTGGAGAGGGGACACAAGTCTCACTCAGCGAGATGGGGAGGGCGGAGTTTGGGTGTTAGACTGCGCTTCTCAAGGGCAGGCCTGCAGCCCTTAGTATCTCTGCTACAGGATGCAGGGCTTGCTAAATGAATGAACGAATGAATGAGTGGATATGTGAATGTGTGAAGGACTCACACTGGTTTGTTGGGGTTCCTTTTCCTGACCGGCTGGGAACATGGCACGGGACAGAAGGCTCAGCTGAGGACAGAGGGATCAGTGGGGTAGAAGACAGGATTGCGAGTCAAAAACCTGAGCGGGAGGTTGTGGACCCCCTCAGGATCCCGTGAGAGGCAGGATGTGAATGAAAAACAGTCCTGGCTCTGGTACACATTGGCGGGTCCCAAAGTTTCTGATTTTAGGGGCAGCAAAGTTTAACGAATGAGGCGACTGCTGTCGGTAAGTTAGGAATAGCAGGAAATTATCTCAACTTGATAAAAAGCAACTACAAAAACCCTCTGGCTCACATCAATTTAATGGTGGAAGACTGAGTGCTCTTCCTCAGATGAAGAACGGGGCGAGGATGTCTGCCTGCACCTCCCTCATCCAACACAGCACAGAGGTTCTGCAGCAATAAAGCAGGAGAAGGAAGTAAAAGGCATACTGATTGCATGGGAAGAAATATAACATGATGCTTAAACAGATGACATGATTGCTTAAACAGAAAATTCCAAGAAATCTACAAAAAAATCTAGAACTAATTAGTGAGTTCGGTAAAGTTGGAGGATACAAGATCAACGTAGAAAAATCGATAGCATTTCTATCTGTTCATCATAAACATGTGGCCACCAAAATTACAAACACAATACCATTGATAATAGTTCCAAAGGAAATGGAGGTTTTGTTTTTTTTTTGAGATGGAGTCTCGCTCTGTCACCCAGGCTGGAGTGCAGTGGTGCAATCTTGGCTCACTGCAACCTCCACCTCCCAGGTTCAAGCAATTCTGCCTCAGCCTCCTGAGTAGCTGGGACTACAGGCACCCACCACCACACCCGGCTAATTTCTATATTATTAGTAGGGATGGGGTTTTACCATGTTGGCCAGGCTGGTCTCAAACTCTTGACCTTGTGATTCACCTGCCTTGGCCTCCCAAAGTGCTGGGATTACAGGTGCGAGCCACCGTGCCTGGCCAAGAAAATGAAATTCTTAAGCATACACTTCACAGAACATGTACAGAATTTGTATACTGAAAATGACGACATGCTGATGTACCTTGTTCATGGATTGGAAGACTCAACCTAGCGAAGATGTCAGTTCTCTCAAGATTTATCTATAGGCTTAACAATTCCTATCAAAACTGTAGCAATATTTCTGATAGTCATAGACAATGTATCCTATAATTTATATGAAAAGGCACAGGACTTAGAATAGATATTAATATTAGAATAGAATAGCTAGAACAAGCTTGACAGAGAAGAATAAATAAGAACTCACTCTACGTGATATTGAGAATTAATGTGGAGTTACAGCAATCAAGTCAGTGTGATGTCAGAGTAGGGGCAGACACACATTAATAGATCAATAGGACTGGGCGCAGTGGCTCACGCCTGTAATCCCAGAACTTTGAGAAGCCGAGGTGGGTGGATCACCTGCGGTCAAGAGTTTGAGACCAGCCTGGCCAACATGGTAAAACGCTGTCTCTACTAAAAATACAAAAATTAGCCAGGTGTGGTAGCACGCACCTGTAACACTAGCTACTCAGGAGGCTGAGGCAGGAGAATCACTTAGATCCGGGAGGCAGAGGTTGCAGTGAGCCGAGATGGTGCCATTGCACTCCAGCCTGGGCAACAAAAGCAAGACTCCTGTCTCAAAAAAAAAAAAAAAAAAAAAAAAAAAAATCAACAGAACAGAAATAGGAACCCATAAATAGCCCCCACAAACATACTCAACTTATTTTTAACAAAGGCACAAAAGCAATCAAATAGAGGAAGGATAAACTTTTCAGCAAATGGTATTGGAGCAACTTAACATCCACAGGCCAAAAAAAAAAAACACAAAAAAAACCAAACCCCAGAAACAAAAGGAACCTTGACCTAAACCTTATGCCTTAAACAAAAGTGAACTAAGAATGAATTATGGATTTAAATGTAAAATAATAAAACTCATAGAAAAACATAAGAGAAAGTATTTGGGCTCTCGGGCTAGGCAGCTTAGTCCTAAAAGCATGACCCATAAATGGAAAAATGTTAAAACTGGGCCTCATCAACATTAAAAACTTTTGTTCTACAAAAGCTCATTTGGAGAAGATGAAAAGCGAGCTACACACTGGGAGAAAATATTTGCAAATCACACAATCAACAAAGAGATTGTATTCAGAATATAATAATGAACTCTCAAAATTCAACAGTAAAAACAGTCAAGCAATTTAATTAGAAAATAGGCAAAAGACACATATAGATATCTCACCAAAGATGCTATACAGATGGCATGCAAGCATCTGAAAGATGCTCACTCACCAACATTAGCCTTAAAGAAATGTAAATCAAAACCATAATGAGACATTACTACATACCTATCAAAATGTCTCAAATAAAAAATAGTGACAACTGGCAGGGCGCAATGGCTCACGCCTGTGATCCCAGCACTTTGGGAGGCCAAGGCAGGCAAATCACCTGAGGTTGGGAGTTCAAGACCAGCCTGACCAACATGGAGGAACCCCGTCTCTACTAAAAACATAAAATTAGCCAGGCGTGGTGGTGCATGCCTGTAATTCCAGCTACTCGGGAGGCTGAGGCAGGAGAATCAGTTAAACCCGGGAGGCGGAGGTTGCAGTGAGCCGAGATCGCACCACTGCACTCCAGTCTGGGCAACAAGAGCAAATCTTCCTCTCAAAAAAAAAAAAAAAAAAGTGACAACATCAAATGCTGGTGAGGCCGTGAAAACACTGGACCCGTCTGTCATACCCTGTGAGTGGGGATGTGAGATGGCACAGTTGTTCCGGCACACGGTTTGGCAGTTTCTCCTAAAACTAAATCTGCGGCTACACAGGACCCAGCAATTGCACTCTCGGGCATTTATCCCAGAAGTTCTCATAACAACGCGCACGTGATGTTCACAGCAGCTTCATTTGTCATGGTCAAAAAATGGAAACACCGGATGTCCTTCAACGAGCGAATGGTTCAACCTATAGTAGTTCATCCATACCACGGAACAACTGCTCAGAAATAAAAAGAAAGGAACTATGGGCTGGGCGTAGTGGCTCATGCCTGAAATCTGAGCACTTGGGGAGGCTGAGACGGGAGGATCACGGGGTCAGAAGTTCAAGATCAGCCTGGCCAACATGGTAAAACCCCATCTTACTAAAAATACAAAAATTAACTGGGCATGGTGGTGAGTGCCTATAGTCCCAGCTACTTGGGAGGATGAGGCAGGAGAATTGCTTGAACTGGGGAGGTGGAGGTTGCAGTGAGCCGAGATTGCACCACTGCACTCCAGCCTGGGCTACAGACCAAGACTCTGTCATAAAAAAAAAAAAAAAAAAGAAAGAAAAAAAGAAACTGTGAACATGCAACAACTTGATGAGTTTCTAGTCAGTATCTTGATAATGGTGGTAGATACACAAACCTACATGTATAATAAATTGTAGAGAACTAAGCACATCACTTCTCAGCCTTTTGGCTAAGATCAAGTATAGAGAACTAAACACACACACATACACACACACACACACACACACACATACACACACACACAGATGCAAGTCAAAATGGGGAAAATGGAATGAGACTGGTGGCTTGTATCAACATTCTGGCTGTGATATTTATGCCGGCATTTTGCAAAACGTTGCCGCTGGGGGAAACTGGGTAAGGAGTACTTGGGCTCTCTCTGTGTTATTTCTTACAACTGCATATGAGCCTACAATTATCTCACCAAAAATTTCAATTAAAGATGAGGGGAGCTGACAGCGGTGTCGTCTTCTAATTTTGCCAAATAAGTCATTAAGAAGCAATCACCCTGTCTACCGCCACCATGCTTTCATAAAACAGAGGACATTAAAGCGGGAAGGTCACAGTCTCAGAATAGAGGACAGTCCTTTTAAAATGAACATTTAGCTTGTGAAAAGCCCACCACATTTTTCTTATTTTTCTTATTTCCCCCATAGACTGATATGAGCTTCATCACAAGCAATACAGGATTGAAGACAAGTGTTTGGGAACCACTGATACTAAGTGAACATGCTTATGGGAAGGTGGGGCATGTGTGTGTGTGTGTGTGTGTGTGTGTGTGTGTGTGTCTGGAGGGGATTTTGCAGTGTCTGGCCATGCTGAGGAAGGTTGGTCTGGAAGGTTCTATGGATACCTGGGGCATGAGGTGCCAGGGCCTTTCCTGGACTGGAAGAAGCTGATACCAACATCCTCCTCATACATTCCACGGCAAGAGGCAGGAGGCTGTGCGGCTCTTTAGGTCCTCAGCATAGGAGCCTGGGGTAACCGGGACTGCTGAGAGAAGGTCCCCATCAGCCAGTGCTCCCCAGCTGTATGCCCAGAAGGGGCCCCTGCTCCCCTCTGGGGCAGCCACCCTAGCAAGGCAGGCAGATCGCGGGTGTCCACGTGCTCTCCCTCTCTGTGGGAGAGATGCTCCCTTTCAGCCAGACCCCTCCTGTGGGGATCCATGTCTGCCCCTGGCACTGGTGATGAATGGGCTCATGAGACTGGAGCCCAAGGCTCTACCCTGCTGGCCCCACCTCCCTGCCAAGAAGCTTGAACTCAGAACTTTGGAGAAGGGCCATACCCCAGTACCTGGCCACACATCAAATAACTCTCAGTCCCAAGTTATTCCATTTGGCCGGGAATGAGATTTCCCAGCCAGTTCCAGGCATCACTGTAGCAGAGCTTTGCAGAGGAGTCTCCCTAGGAGCAGAGGCCACTGTCAGCCCACATCTGCTCAAAGTGCACTGACGGGCACCCACCCCATACCCCTGCCAAATACCCTTTGAATGTGGGGCATGACTTTGCCAGAATTTTCCTTGAGGGGACTGCTGTGTAGCTGAGGGGTGGGGCCAGCACGTCACTGTCCTTGGGTGGAATGAGGGGCACACAGAAGGAGGGTGGTGGAGACTGAGGTGTCCTCCGCCCCCGTGGGACCTGCTCCTGAGCTTCTGTATAACGCAGCCATCTTGGTGGGGGCCGGGGGGATTATTCTGTGTCTTTGGAGCTTTGGCCCAGAGTCCCTGCCCTGAAGCTGGAGCTGAGCATGCTCCCTAACACAAATATTCCTTCCTCCAAGCAAGTGGTCCTTCAGTGCATTCATTCATTCATTCATTCATTCATTGTCTCCGCATCTACTATACGGGGGATCTATCAGAGCAGTGGCTCTGAGCTCAGAGTCTGCTTGGCTTCAAATCCCAGCTCCACCATTGACCAGCCATTAGGAAGGTCACTTAACCTCACAGTGCCTCAGTCTCCTGGTCTGTGAAATAGAGATAACGATAGCACTTACCTCCTAGGGTGCTTTTAAAAATTACATGATTGAATACATATAAAGAGTTTAACAGCTCATGAGAGTTAATCCTCCAAGAAGGTTAAAAGCAACCAAATATACCCCTACATTAAACTCTGGGATACAGAGAAGACAAGACATCATCCTGGCCCTAAAGTACTTTACAGTCAATTATCATCCAGTAACAGCAGAGGATGTGGTCGGTTCCAGAATGTCAGCGTGGGGGAGACATTCAACAGGCTGATTCCCAGATTCCACGTAGGGAAGTTCTGATCCCATAGAACCGTGGTGGCCCCGGGACACTGCACGTTGATAAGCTCTCCAGTGCTTCTGATATGGTGGTTCACAGACCCCACAGGAGCCTGGAAGAGGTGGGCTCCAGAGCCGCACCGGAGCAGACTCTCATTTGGTTTTGAGGCATTTGTTGGAGGGGGAGGAGGAGGAGGAGGAAGAGGAGGAGGAGGAGGGAGGAGGAGAGGAGGAGGAGGAGGAGGAGGAGGAAGTGGGCAGTCAGGCAGGGCAGCTGAGGTTTGAGAGGCAGCCAGGTGCTGGATGCCATAGGGTGGGTTCTTCAAGTACAAAGCCCTGGAGACGAGTTGGGGGGCTGGTGGGTTGGGGGGAGTCCACAAAGGGCAGGGAGCGCTGCTGGGGGAGTTGCTTGTTTCGCTGAAGACTTGGGTGGGAAATGGCATGCAGTGAGGTGTTTTAGAAGCTCCCGTCCTGATGGCACTGTGGACCGTGGGCCAGCACAGGATAACTGATGTCCCGGAGACAAGCAGGGAGACGATGGCAACACTCAAAGAGGGAGGTGAGGAAGCCCTGGGAGGGTGGTGGCTGTGCAGACAGAGGGGCAGGGACCACTGGGGAATATGTAGCAGTAGAACTAACCAGCTCTGAGTCATCCAGATGTGGGGGGTGACCAGACAGATGGTGGCACCTGTCAGGGAGAGAAGGAGCCCCTGAGGATAAGCACGGGGACAAAGGTGAGCCCGGAATCACCCTCTATCGGGGGGCAGGGAGCATGTCTGTATACGGCTGTGCAGGCAGCCTGAAGCTCAGGGTTGGCTCCAGGCTGGATTTGGAGATTTGGCACAATTGGCCCAGGCAATGAGAGTGGCAGAGGTGACTCAGGGAGGAAAAGTTCAGCGAGACGAGGCCAGGGAAGGTCCTTGGGTGAGGAACACTGGAGGAAAAGCCACAAAGCCTGGCAGAAGCCCTGCCCCCAGCTCCAAGGCTCCCTGGACGCCTCCAAAGGGCTCCTGGGCTTCCCCCTCCACACCAGGCTCCAGGCGTGCAGAGCTCTCTCTGCAAAGACAGCCTGAGCAGTGGCCAGGCCGCAG
The DNA here is from genome assembly GCA_036589455.1 of Ateles fusciceps. Classification (NCBI taxonomy): domain Eukaryota; kingdom Metazoa; phylum Chordata; class Mammalia; order Primates; family Atelidae; genus Ateles; species Ateles fusciceps. The sequence goes on along the minus strand of JAZHEH010002406.1, from coordinate 1,262,725 downwards.
GGCCCTCTGTGGAGCTGCCACAGGCAGGAGCTGCCCTTCCCCAGGTCTGGCTCAGACTTCCCCCCACGCCCCTACCTCTCCCGGCCCCCGCCCACCTGCTGAAGCTTCAAGGAGACAGGTGAAGGCTGTCCCCAAACTCCTCCTCAGTGGCAGAGAGCTCCATGCCAGCCGGTAGCAGGGCACCTCTGGCATCTCACCTTGTAAAAGAGCTTTTGATAATTTGAGAAGACTTCTAATTAGAGCACCTGTTTACGATCTCAGCTTTAATTGCATATTAACATTTTTTCTTCCTTTTCCCTTTTCATCTGGAGTGGGCTGTCTGGTGGCAGATGGGGCAGGGAGGAAGGCTGAGAGATCTCCTCGAGCACTGCCTTCCTCTCCCCAGGAGGACTTTGCTCCTGGCACAGGGCCGGGGTCCCCCCTCCCTTGGGGATCCAGGCCATCCCAAGGCACTGGGGCTGGCAGGCCTGCAGCCATCACAGGCTTTCTTTTTTTTTTTTTTTTAGACAGAGTCTCACTCTGTCACCCGGGCTGGAGTGCAGTGGCGCTATCTTGGCTCACTGCTACCTCTGCCTCCCAGGTTCAAGCGATTCTCCTGCCTCAGCCTCCCAAGTAGCTGGGATTACAGGTGCCCACCACTACACTCAGCTAATGGTCTTTTTTGTATTTTTAGTAGAGATGAGGTTTCCCCATGTTGACCAGGCTGGTCTCGAACTCCTGACCTTGCAATCTGCCTGCCTCGGCCTCCCAAAGTGCTGGGATTACAGGCATGAGCCACTGCACCCGGTCCATCACAGGCCATTTTTTTGGGAGCACTCAGTGAGGGTATGGCCAAGTTTGACTTAAGAAGGGAGATGAGTGGGCACCAGGCTCCCTGTGCCCATGGATGGATGTGTGGCTCCGACTTTTTGTTCTGACATTAGCTCTGGAGAGATGGAGGCAGTGAGTGACGGGCACCTTCCCTTCCAGGAAGAGTCAGCTAGGTGGAGCTGTAAGACACGTCATTCTCACTGCACTAGGCCAGCCCAGCCCTTCTCCTGGAACCAGTGCTGGGCAGGCACAGGTCTATTTCTCCTGCGGGCAGTGTGGGCCGCCCAGGCTGCCCTACCGCACGCTCTGTTCATCGGCCCTCTTCAGGGAGGGATGGTGTCTCTCCCACAGGTAGCTGTCCCGTTGGGGACCTCAGGGACTCTGCAATCAGCCTTCCCCCAAATGGACCATTCTATTCTTGTACCTCACCACAGGGTGGGGACACTGACCTTGGGGCTGTCACTGGGCTCCTGGTGAAGCTGGTGTGGATGGGGGTCAGGTCCAGGATGGAGAGGCCAGTGTGGGGAACAGAAGAGCCTTATTAGGAATGGAAGCCATAGGGTGGCTTGGCCTCTGGAGACATCCCGCCACACCTCCAGAAGGGGCTTCTAGAAGTCTGGGAATCCAACTGCCAGATTCGTTTTACCAGGTAGTTTTTCAAATTGTGCAAGACAGACAGTCTCCAAGCAGCCCTGAGCGCTGCTGATAGAACCCCATATCCCTGACATGCTCTGGCTAAATATAACCTGACTCTGGGATCACGGTCGCCTCCACTTCTCACATCCAGCTCTGGCAGACACGACTTAGCTACTCAAATGTCCTCTCATCCCCCAGTGGGAGAAGCTTCTTTGAGCCCTTGGCCCTCTTATCTAGGCTGGAAAATCAAGAGTTTCTGATAGTTCAGTCAGTTGCCCAGGCACAGCAAGCAAGGGGCTTAACCCTGGGCTCTGACAGCCAGCTGCAGGAGGGGTCTTCCAGGCCGCCTAGGGGGTCACCACCCCCATGGCAAGACTTCTCTTTACGGGACCTTGGCTCAAACCTCTTCTTGGACATCCCCCTGGGGATGTATTCCAAAGCACATCCTCAGGACTGAATGGATACCATATTCTCTCCCTGAGAGGGGGACGCCCAGACACTGTAGCCAGAGTACGTGTTGGTTGCTCTAAGCATCTCTGACCTTGAAGATTTGAGGATAAACCCCAGCTATCACGCCCTCTTCCTACCAGCTTAATGGCAGTCACCCACCCCGGAATTTACCCAACCCCTTCTTGAGTTTTCGTATCTGTTTTATTTCTTCCTTCCTCTGGAATCATAGCATGAAAGATGATATACACTAAAGTGCTTTGTGAATGGAGAGTTAGCAGCAACTACTCAGAAAAGGAGCTCACATTTAGTAGAACCTACTAAATGCCAGGCTCTGTGCCAGGTCCTGCGATTACTCAGAACAGGATTCGTGTACCCATTTCACAGGTCGGGGAACAGCTTCAGGGAAATGAAAGCCCTTGGCCAAGGTTGCAGGTGGAAGTGGAACTCTCTGTGAGGCTCCCCCTGTGACCCAGCAAACCCATCTCGAGGGATTTTTCCTAAGGGTACAACCAGACCAACATGGAAAGGAATTAGAAAGATCCTGGTTATTAATGATGAGTGATGGAGTATTTGGAGAAAGGAACAGAATGCGTCCAGGAGGAAGGATTATGCAGATCTATGTCCAACAGCCTGAAAAGACGCTCGTGTCAGTGAAAAAAGCAGATGACAAGACAGCAGGGGCCAATATGAGCATAGTCCTAAGAAGGTCTGCTTAGTTACCTGTCCAGAAAGAGTTCAGAAGTTCAGACGCTAAAATCTGAAGAGTTGCTATCTTTGGATGGTGGGGATTTCACACAATTTCCATTACCGTTCTACCTTTTTTTAATGATTAGATTTTTAAACATGGCCTTGGATTCTTTTCTTTTCTTTTTTCTTTCTTTTTTTTTTTTCAGACAAAGGTTTGCTCTTGTGGCCCAGGCTGGAGTGCAATGGTGCCATCTTGGCTCACTGCAACCTCCGCCTCCCAGGTTCAAGCAATTCTCCTGCCTCAGACTCCCAAGTAGCTGTGATTACAGGTGTGCACCACCATGCCCGGCTAATTTTTTGTATTTTTAGTGGAGACAGGGTTTCTCCATGTTGGTCAGGCTGGTCTTGAACTCCTGACCTCAGGTGATCCGCCCACCTCGGCCTCCGAAAGTGCTGGGATTACTGGCATGAGCCACGGCACTCAGCTGGATTATTTTCATAATAAGAAAATAACAATAGAGCTATGCCCATTTTACAAAGAGACCTCTAAGGGTCTCTTGAGTGACTCCCTTTGCTGGCAGACAGGGCTTCCTTCCATTTGTCTAAAATATACAACATTTCTTCCTAGTGAGCCCTTTCCTTTGGCCTGTGGGGGACTGGGGAAACAGGCCTGTGACATTCTGGTGGCCCGCTATGGCCCCTTGTGGGTGGGACAGCCTTGATCCCTTCCTCTTTTCTGCGTGGGTTTTGCAGGACAGTTCCCTAGTATTCCTCCCATCTTGGGGTGGGGGGAATGAAGAGCATGAAATCCTGAAATGTCAAAGCAGGAGGGAACCTCAGGGAGCCTCTGGTCTACCCTGTGCCTCTTTATTAGCTGTTCACACGTCAGCCAACCATCCGAAGGGCCCGGCTCTGAAGAAGCTTCTCCCAGCCAGCAGAGGGGCGTGTGCGCACTGGCTCTGGCCGGCAACCTGCCTGGCTGCCCCAGCTGCCCCCCGCGGCCCCTGCCTCCTCCCAGCCCCCAATTCCACAGTGTGACTCCAACAGGAGGCTTCAGGACAGCAGAACAATTTAATTCCTATTACAGTATAAAAATTAATAATATTAAAATGTCATGATCATCCCACACTAATTAAGCATCTAATGAATAATTAGCTGTGGACACATCTGACATTTTGGTCATTAATTTGAGCAAGTGTTTTAAGTTCCAAACAAAACCCCTCTGTGGCGGAGCCTGTGGACTCTGTGTTAAGTGGCAGAGACTTACAGTCAGCTCGCGTTCCCAAGCCAGCTGGGAGGCTGGCTGATGGAGGTGGGAGGAGGAGCAGGTTCTCCTGCCCTGGCAGAGGCTGGTCCTGAAAGCCTGGCGCAGAGCCCACCTTCTCTAGCTTGGGAGATGTGGCACAGGGCGAGGGGGAGATGCAAAGACTCAGGGGACATTAGCCCCCGCCCCTGGGGTAAGAGCCACCAGGCTCCACAATCCCTCCGCATTTGCTGTTTCCACTCAGAGGCTGAAATCAGACAAACCGTCCCTGTTTGGGATCCATGCCCCGCTGACCAGTTGCACTGTGGGTGTGTGAAATCACTCAAGGAAGGAAAAGAGCCGTGGAGTCTTAGCAGACCAGCAGATCCTGGGGAAAAGTAAAACCAGGTCTGCCTGGGGCTTGAGAGGGGTCAGCTTAGCAGGGGATGAAGGAAGGGAACTTGGGAGCCCAGTAGAGCCTGGACTCTGCATTTGCTCACTGGTGCCTCTCACTTTGAGATGAGATGCCGGAGGATGGAATGGGGTGTGGGGGAGAAGTCACTCTGGCTGAGAGGCAGCCCCAGGTCCTGGCTAGATCCCTGGCTGGGTCTAAACTCAGCTGTGCTGTCCCGGCTGTGCGAGCGCCCCTGTGAGCTAAGTACTTACATACATAAGCCTATGAGGAAATGGGGCACCGGAGGTGGAGTGACTCATCTGAAGTCACATACGGAGGCAGAGCCCGGACAGCAATCAGGCGTTTTGGTGCCATAGTCCGGGACTTAGGCACTGCTCCTTAAGGCCTCTTTCTTCCTGATATCTTAGGACCCTCCCAAGGTCACAAGAGCAGGAAGCTGCCAGGGCCAGATAAGCTCTGCCAGTGAGTGACATGAGCAAGGGAGCACCTGGGATGATCCCAGGTGGACGGAGTTGGGGAGGACCAGCCTGATGATCCCAGGTGGACGGAGCCGGGCAGGACCAGCCTGATGATCCCAGGTGGACGGAGCCGGGGAGGACCAGCCTGATGATCCCAGGTGGACGGAGCCGGGCAGGACCAGCCTGATGATCCCAAGTGGAGGGAGCCGGGCAGGACCAGCCTGATGATCCGGAGTCTCGGTGTGCATCCCAGAGAGGTGCTCTGCAGCAAATAATGGGGGGGGCCTCTCGGGCCCTGAATGGAACATCCTTCAGCGCTCCAGGCTCTGAAACTCCAGGCAGATGTCTGCACCCCAGGGTGCCCCGTGGGAGGAGGGCTCCTCTCTTCCCACTGTCTGCTCATCCCCCTTGGTTGGCTGGCCAGAGCACCCCGCCACAGCTCTCTGCCTACTTGGGGCCTTACCCTGCAGTCTGGGCACAGGGCTCTCCCTGCCTGCATTCCCCCAAATGAGTTGCTTCTATGCAAAAGGATCTCTCCTTAAGACAAATCTCATCTGTCCTTCAAAGTCTTTCCAAGAGGCCACTTCCAGCCCCTCCCCCAGCCCCTGGTGCTCCCTCTGACACATCTCCAAGTGCTCCGTGGTGCCACGGCACATCGTAGGTGCTCAAGGAATGTTAACTCAATGCAGAACGAGTCAATGCCCTTCCCCACTCACGCCCTTCCCCCACTCACGCCCTTCCCTTCTGGAGCACCTGGCTGCTGAGCAGGGTGACTCTGGCCCAGGCCCTGCCTGTCTGCCCTGTGTTTGGGCAAGTGCCCTTTGCTTGTTTGATCTAGGGAAGGGGTCTGGCTAGGAAGGGCTGGAGGTCTAAGGAGAATTCTCCTCTCTCCCCCTTGCCCTAGGGAGCTGGAAGAGGCTCTGAGGCACGGAGAGCTGAGCCACATGAGAGGGGGACTCTTCCCTCTCTGGGGAGAAGTCCTCCTTCCTTGGATGTTGTCATAGGTTGGTTTACATCCCCCAAATTCATATGTTGAAGTCCCCCAGTACTCCAGAATGTGACCTTACTTGAAAAAGGCTCATTGCTGATACAATTAGTTAAGATAAGGCCACTGGGGTGGGGCCTGAGCCGATGTACCTGGTGGTTTTGTTGCTGTCGTTTGTGTGGTATTTTAGGTGGAGTTTGGCTCTTGTCACCCAGGCTGGAGTGCAGTGGCGCGATCTCGGCTCACCACAACCTCTGCCTCCCAGGTTCAAATGATTCTCCTGCCTCAGCCTTCCGAGTAGCTGGGATTACAGGCAAGCACCACCACGCCTGGCTAATTTTGTATTTTTAGTAGAGACGGGGTTTCTCCATGTTGGCCAGGCTAGTCTCAAACTCCTGACCTCAAGTGATCCACCCGCCTCTGCCTCCCAAAGTGCTGGGATTACAGGTGTGAGCCATCACACCTGGCCTATAACCAGTGTTTTTAAGAAAAAGACATGGACACAGGAAGAAAAGTCATGTGAACAGGAAGGCAGAGGTCAGAGTGATTCTTTCACAGCTGAGGAATTGCAGCGAACACCTGAAGCCAGGGCAGAGGACCGGGACAGACTCTCCCTCCCTGGGTTGGAGGAACCGACCCCTTGATCTTGGACTGTGGCCTCCAGAGCTGAGAGGCTATACATTCTGCTGCTTCACATGGCATCCCTGGGAAACTCGCGCTGATACCCACAGCATTCTCCACGCTGAAATTCCAAGTGGCTCTCCTGACCCCACCCAGCTGCCATTACGGCGGCAAGACCCCGAGTCAGCCTGAAAGCTTCTCTTTCTCTCCTATATCCCAGCAGCTGGCAGGCTGGTGGCTCTACCTCTGAATCTTCCCAGAATCGGCCGCTTCTCATCACCCCACAGCTCTACCCTGGAGGTCCCCATCACCTCCCACCTGGGTCACCACAAGAACCTCCCTGGTCTCCCCTTTTCCCCTTTGGTGTCCCTGCAATGGAGGGGCCGTGGGGTGGTGTTGGGATGAGAGTCAGTGCTTGTCACTCAAAACCCACCAGACTCCCGCCTCACTCAGTGGGAAGTCAAGCCTTTCCAGCAGCTCAAGGGACACCTGCCATCTTCCCTTTAGCACCTTCTAGCATCTTCTCCCCTGCCATTTTGCAGCTTCTACTCACTTCCACCAAGAGGCCTCTGCCCTCTGTCTGTCTTTCCCTGGATGCCCTTTCCTAGCCTTCTCCTGGCTCCCTCCCTCCCAGCCTCCAAGGCCTGGCTCACAGGAGATACCTTCCCAGTGGGTGTGTCCCGCTGGCTTTGGGAGGGTGCACTTCTGTTCAGCAGGTAGCACTGCTTCCTTCCCCACCCTCTATGCACGGATGCTGGGCTTTGCTGTGTCACTTGCTCTGGCCAGTGTGCTGGGAGTGGATATGACTCCCCCTGTGTCTGAGCAGCAGCTTGCATGACCAATGGTCCTCCTGCCTTCTGCTCTCAGAAAACCAAGCCGCAGTCCAGGTCTGGGGCGAGACCCCGGGAACAGACTCGAAGCCACCTCTTAGCCTGGGCACAGCCACTGCAGCTGCCTACAATCAAATAACCATGTGCCCTATCAGTCACTGAAATTCTCAGGCTGTTTGTTACGCAGCAGTGTTGCCACAAACCTGACTCATTTGCTATCCCTGCCCCATCATTTGAAATTGCCTCTTGCCCTCCCCTCCAGGACAACCCCAATCTCCCCCTCACCAGCCTTGTCTGGCTTTGTTGTTTCTTTCCCATAGCACGGATACCGCCCACGTGTTACATAACTGATGGTTCTGCCTGCCATTAGGGGTCATCTCCTTGCCTTTGATGTGAGGTTCTCTGCTTTATCTTTGGCATATTCCAGACACCCAGAACAGTGATGGGCACAGAGCAGGTGCCCAGTAAACATTTCCGAATGATTGAATGAATGAGAGCACTTTTCATGGGCTGACAGCTTGTGCTCTGCTAAAGAAAGGCCTCAGCTCCTTCCAGGCAGGGAGTCCCTGAGTGGCAGTCGCATGCAGAGCCGGGCAACCATGAACCTGCCTCCATCTATCCAGATAAGCCTGTGATTCCCGAATCTGGATCAGAAGTTTTAGGAACCTCAGAAGAAATGGAGAAAACAAAGAGAGCTCCCCTGAAGACTGCAGTTTCCTCTGGCCTGTGTTCCTCTGACCAGGAAAGCCGCCGGCTGCACAGTCTCTGCCCAGGTCCCAAGTGCCCAGGAACCTCCAGCCACGGGATGCACCTGGCCAGGTTTTGGGACAAGGGAGGTCCAGGAAACCTCACCAGCCTTCTGTGGTCTGGCAGCAAGAACCTGGTAAGAAACTGCCTCTGGTGAGGTCACGATCCGCTGGTCAGAACTCCAGAACTCCCTAGGGCTTTCTTCCCTTCTGCTCGACCCTAGGATGTGAGGAATGCCGGCAGCAGCTGGAAAAGTTCCTGGATGTTCCATGTGATAGAGAGCCAGCCACAGACGTATCTCGGGAACACCTGCGCACCCCAGAATCCTGTGTCTTTGGGCTCTTCTCCCAGAACAGGAACTTGTGCTCATGGTGATCATGACGATCATCAACCCATGACAATCACACACACGCTTATATGCCGCAAAGATGCCAAGTGATTTACACTCATTATTTCTTTTTCTCATAACACTTAATATACGGGCGACAATCCCCACATCACAGGAAAGAAAGTGGACACTCAAGGTCACAGAGCTACTAGGGTATCCCCCCAGGATGTGAACTCAGGGCTTTCTGAGCCGAAGTCTGAGGTGTCCCCTGGTGCTACCCTGAATTATCCCAGCTTAACTGAAAGTTGATAAACCTACTATGCAAGGCACCCTCTGATTGGGAAGGGGGCTGGAAACACCTAGGCACAGTTCCTGCCTTCCAGGAGGCTCAGCTGACACCCAGTAGCAGATGCTGAGTTTCTGGCTGTGGAATGAAAGCCTCGGGCAATCAGGCAAGTGTCAAAGGAGTAACACACAGGAGAGTTTAAAGAGGGGGAGGCTCAAAGCTCCCAGGAGCCTCCCTGGAAAAGCTGGCTTTAGAGTGGGGCGATGGAGGGTGTAGGATTTGTACAGGCAGATGGGGCAAGGTCACGCTAGTGAAGGTACAGTGACTCCCAAACCACCAGGACTCCAAGCAATGCGCTCAAATAAAAGTAAGAATGACTGTTCATGAACCGGGATGCCTGGAAGGTAGAGAGCCGTTCTGCAGTGGGAGGACAAAGGTCCTGCTCTCCCTGGTTAGAGTAAATACAATGGGGGAACCTCACTTTACGTGAGTTTCTGGAAAGGCTGGAGGTAAAGGCTGCTCATATAAACCACACATTCTCGCCCCAAGAATTTAATCACGTAAAAGATTCTTGACCTCTTTTCTTTCTTTTTTCCTTTCTTTTTCTTTTCGAGACAGGGTCTTGCTCTTGTTGCCCAGGCTGGAGTGCAATGGCACGATCTTGGCTCACTGCAACCTCGGCCTCCCGGGTTCAAGCGATTCTCCTACCTCAGCCTCCCGAGTAGCTAGACGTGCACCACTATACCTTGCTAATTTTTTTTTTTATATTTTAAGTAGAGACAGGGTTTCTCCATGTTGGTCAGGGTGGTCTCAAACTCCCAACCTCAGGTGATCCGCCCGCCTCGGCCTCCCAAAGTGCTGGGATTACAGGTGTGAGCCACCACGCCCGGCCTATGGACCTCGTTTATGATGGATCGTCAGTGCACTCTGGAACTTTTGTGTGAAATCCTCCTCCTCCCCAAGCCCCGCGGCAGCCTGGGCTCTGCCCATCTCAGTCACGGTAAAAGCTACAGCTGTGGCCCATGTGTCACTATCGGGAGGGCACTGCCCCCGATCCTCTTAACAAGTGGGAAGGCGGCACTACCTTTCTTCCCATGGGACAGGTGAGCCCCCAGGGGTGAAGCAAGGTTCATCAACACCAGCAGGTGTCGGCAGTGGGATAGACCCTCCAACGCCAGCCTGGAGATCGCTGAACAGAACAGTCATTCTGGGCTCTACCCCAGAGTGGGGCACCCAGCATCCCCGGGGAGTGGGGCCCAGGTATTTGCATTTTTTTACAAACTCCTCAGACCTAAGAACTGTAGGCCTTGACTCTTTCAATGTCCCAAACAGGTGACCCTTGGTAGCCCGCCCTTTAATGAAACTGGGGAGTGTTATTTCAAGTGCTGTTGTACCAAGTGTGGAATCTCCTGATGTGAAAATCAGTCTGAAATGTACCTATTGGGTCGCTGGGTCAGCAGCTTGTACAAAGGGGCCCTGGATGGCCTCGGATAACTTTTTTTTCTTTTTCTGTTTTTTGCAGGATGACTCGGGAGTGACAGAGGTTGTGGCCTAGGAGTCACTGAGAGGCAGGGGAGCTTTTCCCCCTTGGTCGCTGGCGCTGGCCTGCTAAAACGCTTCGTGGCGGCCGGATGTGCTGGCTCACCCCTGTAATCCCTGCACTTTGGGGGGCCGAGACAGATGGATCATGAGGTCAGAAGTTTGAGACCAGCCTGACCAACATGGTGAAACCCCATCTCTACTAAAAATACAAAAATCAGCCAGGCGTGGTGGTGGGCGCCTATAATCCCAGCTACTCAGGAGGCTGAGGCAGGAGAATCGCTGGAACCCAGGAGGCAGAGGTTGCAGTGAGCCGAGATCACACCAGTGCACTCCAGCCTGGGCAACAGAGCGAGACTCCGTCTCAACAACAACAACAAAAAGCTTCCTGGCCTCGTGAACTCATGGAAAATCCTTTATGACCGGACTTTGGAGCCGATAGCTCATTGGGCTGGCGGCCCATGCGAGGGAGACCCATGTCCACATCCGTTCACACCCGGAAGCAAAGCCCAGGTCTCCCAGCCTCTTGCTCTCTGCTGTAGGTCGACTGGACGTCCCCGCCCGGACATGGAAGGGACCCAGCAGCTGTGCCCGGTGCGGCCCCAGCCTCGGGCCTCAGTGCCTTTTTATGGCCAAGTGATAAACCTCTGAGAAATGGGGTTTATAATGGAAACTCTGACACCCCCTAAAATACAGCAGCAGTACTGGATGCTCCCAGAATATAGTACTAATTTATAAACCACTCAGGGATCCTGGGCCATTCTGAAACTTATAGACAATAACCCAGAAAGAGAGTAAACCAGGAAGGGGAAAAATGGTGCAAGTGTCCGTGGACCATAAACCCTGCCAGGGCTGACAGTTCAGAAATCAAACCTGTGTCACAGTGTTTGGTCTCTGTCCTGAATCCTGGCTACCCCCCCGCCACCCCCTGCCAAGTGTCGCCTGGCTCTGGGGGAGGCGTCGGCTCTGTCATCTGGCCAGTGCTGCTGTTTATCTTCCAGCTGTATTTTTAGCATGAGGATGGGATAGAGTGACAGAGAAAAAGCACCCAGTCTTTGGTTGGCTACAACAGATGCATTTGTAAGAAAGTTCCAACACACTCTCCTTTAAACGGAAAAAAGTGGCCACGGAAGCAACCTGCTTATTCTCTAGAGACACAAGATTCTCACTAAATGGTGGTTCCATTTGCCGCCTCCAGGTCTCTGCTCAGCCGTCCCAGCGGGGCCAGTATCTTGCCTGGGAGGACCCGCAGCAGCCAGGGAGCCCAGGACAGACCCGGGAAGGGAGGCCCAGGCTTGTCCTGCCCACAGCCTGTGGCACCTGGTCTCAGGCCATGAGCACTTTTCTCATGTTTTCCAGCCCTGTATGGGAGGGGCTGTCACTTTCTTCCTCATTAGCTGAGTGTATTGCCAAAATCAAGATGCGGAGAAGGTTTGGTGTTAATTTTGGCAGGCAGGCGAAGTGGGTGTGGACTCCCCTCTCCTCCAGGGCCGGGGCTGGGAAGTCTTGTCTTCCTGCTCCCCCCCTCCCCCCTGTAATGGGACTGACCTTCCCTCCCTTCCCTGCCTCCACCCTTCCAAGCTTCCTAACCTCCTTCCATTCTTCACCCCTTCCCCACCTTCCCTCCTCCCCCTCTCTCTTCCCTCCCTTCCTCCCCTCATTCATTGATTCAACAAATATTCTCTGAGCCTTTGCCAGGAGCCACACACAGTGCTGGGTGCTGGGGCCACAGAGGGGACTCAGAGAACTCGGGGGTGAGTAGGGAGGTCCCCCGCTGTCAACACGCAGGTGCACAGAGGCAGCATTCCCACCCACTTTAGTCTACCCCCGCTTCGTTAGTCTTCTTAGCGTTGTGAGGAATTTCAAAACAACTGTCCAGACTAGCAACAAATCAAGGTAGCAGAGTTTTTGAGGCTTTTTCAAGCCACCCCCACACCCCAGCTTCCAGGAACCTATGAAGTGCCTCTTCAGATGGGGGATGGGATGCGGGAGTGGGCCCTCTGCCCACCATTGGTGCTTGCCACGGCTGTGACAGTGGAGGGCTGGGCCTGGCACTGCCCTGCTTCAAGCCCAAGCTCAGGTTAGGGGCCCAGGCGAAGTCCAGATCCACCCCTCTGGGCTCCAGGTTTCCATCTTTAATGTGACACTGCACCACTTCCTCCCTTCTTGGGTCACTGAGCAGACTTGCTGAGCTCATCAGCAAGGGCTCAGCTCACCGTTTGGAACACAGCTGAGTGCCCCATAAACCCCGCCGGTATCGTCATGACTTGGTGAAAGAACAAGTGGGTATTACAGAGAGTGGGAGCCAGTGAGCCAAGCCCCGGGGCATGGACCAGCATTCAGTCAACAGACACATGCTGGGGAGCTGCGGTGCGCCAGGCAGAGATGCCATCCAGTGCCCAGCTGGGAAGACCCAGAGGTGGGGTGGAGGCTTGTTAGGAGGCTGGCACAGGTGACAGACACTGCCCACTGAGAGCTTTGGCTCCCTTTGCAGGGTGGGGTCCAGGTCTGCTCTTATCTGGACATGGCCTATGGGCCCCAAAGTTGCCAGCAGTCCAGAGAGGCCCCTGCCTCTCGCCTGCTCAGGGTGCCTGCGGCTTCCCTCCACCCCCGCCTCCCTCCCTCCTACACTTCCATCTTGTGAGGCTCCTTGGAAAATGCAATTTGAGTCAAGCCACTTTCAATTACTGCGATGCTGTGTTCTGAGCCCACGAGGTAATAAAGGGCCTGTTTGCCCTCCTGGGAATGTTTGGGGTTTTCCAGGTGCCAAAGGAGAGAGAAAAAGGAAGTGAGGCCAAGTGCTGCTTGAGAGAGCAAATGGCTCCGACAGGCCCCGTGCTGGGCGTGTCCCCTCCCCAACCTGAAGGTGCCTGACAGGCCCCCAGTACTGAGCATGTCCCCTCCCCAGCCTTCAGGCTGCGGGCAGCTGTGCAGAGATGGCTCCCCCCCACTGGAGCAGCCGGGAGGCAGGAAGAGCAGAGAGCTGGCGCTGGCAGGGGTACGTGAAACCGTGTGCAAAAGGCAGAGAGTGAGTGTGCAAGTGTGTGAGGGTGTGAGCAGTTGTGTGAGCAAGTGTGTATCAATGCATGTGCCACCATGAGGGTGTGTGTTATGTATGTGAGTGTGAGCGTGTGTTGTGTGTGTGGGAGATGGGAGTGTGAGTGTGTGACTATGAGAGGGTTAGATGGTGAGCATGTGAGTGTGGGTGTGAATTTTGAGTGTGAGAATGTGTGTGCGAGTTTTGAGTGTGAGCATGAGATAGTGTGAATTTTGAGTGTTAGTATTAGAGCAAGTGAAAAGTTTGAGTGTGTGTGAATTTTGAGTGTGAGCATGACAGTGTGAATTCTGAGTCAGTATGAGCGAGTGTGAATATTGTGTGTGATTTTTAAGTGTAAGCATGTGTGTGAGTTTTGAGTGTGAGCATGTGAGTGTGTGAATTTTGAGTATGTGCACGTGTCTACATTCTAAGGGTGAGTATGAGATACTGGAGTGAATTTTGGGTGCGTGAGTGTGAGTTTTGAGGGTGAGCATGAGAGTGAGTGTGGCTGAGTGTGCACGCATGTGGTGGTGGGTTGAGGAGGCCAAACCTCCACCCTCCCTCTTGGGATGGGGCCAGGACTCCAGGGCAGGGCTGGGCCGGGCTTACCTCCCCTCCTCTGGGAACCAAGCTCAGGGCCCTGGGACACCTGGGACTCAGTCTCATCTCTTTGGAAGATTTTCTTGGTTTCTTGTGTGTTATTTTCATTCCCAGTTCCTGCCCCAAGTCCTGACGCTGAAGCCCAGTGCCACTGGGAGGTTCAGAGGGTGGGGGTGGCCTGTTCCCCAGGTGGCCTCTGGCCAGCTTCCTCGTCTGTGATTCCCCACCCTCCGCTTCCCTCTGGTCTGGGCTGTTCTGTCATCACCCATGTGAAGAGCTTTGCCTCCCCCATCCACTGGCCTCTGCTTTCCACACGGCTGCAGCCCCTGGCCCCCAAACCAGCCCGTTTGAGAACCTGGGTGAGGAGACCTCTCGGACTGGGAGGGGCAGGTGAGGTCGTGCAGGTGAAATGCCCACAGGCCAGGTGTGCCCGCTGGGACCTCAGCAGCCCTCGCTCCTGCAGCCCAGGTGACCATGAGCACCGGGGCTGGACACCCAAGACTGAGAAGACCAGGTAGCGTGGCCCCCACTCAGCGGCTGCAGCATCCTCCTGTGCCACCCAAGGACATTCCAAGGTTGCCTTTCGACGCTTCTGCCAGACCTAAATGTGCTGCCTCATGTGGCCTCTGGGTGGACTGTCTCCTGGCTTGGTCCCCCCACCTGACCCTGGGAGGAACGCCCCACCCCTGGGACACCGCCTGGTGCATGAAGCTGCAGCCCTGGGTGTGTGGCCTCATCTGCACTATCCAGGTCCCCTCCCCGGCCCCTCTGGACAAGCACACCCTCCTTTTGCCGCTGTCTCCAGCAGGCAGCTCTCGGGCCGTGGAGAGGGGGAGCTTGAGCGGGGGGTGGGTGGCATGCTCTGTCTGTCCTGGGTGGCCCAGGACTGTTTCTGTTTTGTACCAGATACCCATGTCCAGGCACACCCCCTCAGGTAGCCCTAAACTCAGCGGCCACAGTGCTTGCAGCAGCCCTCAGAAACCACAGGGAGCCCTGACCTGGCTGCCGGGGGATGTGGCGGGGGCAGCTACAGCCAGTCCCACTGTGGCCGATGGGCAGAGGTCCCCACCACTGACCGCTGTGCACATGAACATGTGTGCATTTGGCTTTCAGGTGAATATTATCATACATGTGCCCAGGAGGCACCTGTGCACTTGTGCTGTGTCCGCCTGTGAAGGAGGTGTGCGCCACACGGCACAGTGAAGTGGTGAGCATGGCATTCTGAGAAAGGGCAGCTGTGCCGCTGTAGGAGGCCCTTGTGAGATGTCCACACCCACTAGGAGAGGCTGGTCTGCTGCCCTAAGGATCCACAGCTGCTATGCCCAGAGGGCCTAGACATCTGCATTGCTAGGGTAGGAAGAACATGGAGGCTCCGGAGGCCACCATTCTAGAATGTTCTGGACCTCACCCGCCCTCTAGTACATGGCTGTGGGCATCTTTGGTGTATCCACACCTCCTCCCTCCTGCAGGTGGGGTAGGCTGGTGGGGTCAACTCCAAACTACCTGGAAGCCCCAGAGGCTGGATCTTGGAGTCAGTTGGCAGGGAGGCCAGGAAGCTCTGAGGGCCCTGGAAACAGGTGGCCAGTGGGGCCCACACTACCGACTGAGGCTGAGAAGGCCTCCCTGACAGACAGGGGTCTGTCTAGCTGGGTCCCCGCATGCCAAAGGGAAGCAGAGCCCTGTGCCCAGGCCAAGCCCAGACAGCAAGGGAGCAGGACAGTTGGACACAGTCCCCACGCCTGGATTCCAGGAGCCACACCTGGTGGTTCCACTGGGCCATGGGACCATGAGAGACAGTGGAGGAAAGTGAGCACGCCGCAGGGCCTGGTTGTCCCCTGACACCCCCTGGGCAGCAGGGCCTGGCAGGACCCCGGAGGCTGACTGCAGACCTTTGGCCTGGGCCCAAAGTCAGTCCACAGCTGTCCCCACAGTGAGGACACAGTCTACCGGCTGTGGCATCCTAAGAACCCACCACTGCCCATAGAGGTCCTCGGGACAGCGGGCATGGCCAGACCCAGCTGGGGTTCCACCCTCTTCTGCACAGAAGGCCCCTCTGGCTGCCCTCTGGGGTTAGACTGCTCTCCCGGTTCTCCCGTTCTGGGGTCCCCAGCTCCTGACTTCCCTACCCCAGCCCTTCCTCTGGCTCCTGTCTACCCTCCTCACTTCTGTCCCCTGGGACACAAGTGCAGGGCAGCGGAGGTGGCTCAGAGCAGGGCAGACGCATCACACTCGCAGGGAGCTCTGACAGCAGGTGTGGCGGGCGCAGCGCCAAGTGGGCGTCACTGTGGGTGAGCAAGGTACATGCACACAGGAGGCGTTCCCACAGCTTCCGAGGGCTGTGGACCTAAGAAACGAGCTGAGCTCGAACCTGACGGAAATGGGAAACTACCCTGAGAGAGCCTTCAGGTGCCCTAGACTTGGGGTTCTGCTCACCACCAGGCCTGTCTTATGAACCAGCCTGCCAGGTTGGGCTGAGTGCTTCCCAAATGGCCTGTGAAGGCAGATCAGGCCCAGGTCTGAGGCCTGCCCCTGGGAATGGTGGGGGAGGGCAGCGACCATTCCCTCCCCTTCGGCGAAGGTGGCCAGCCAGGGCCAGGCCAGAGAGAGACGCAGGCCAACTCCATCAGCCTCAACCTGGGCTGGCTGTATTTCTCTGGGACCTGAGGCTCCTCACTGTGAGGAAGTTCCCTGCATTGTGACCTGAAAGCCCCTTCGTAAGTACACCCCCTGGCTTAATAATCCCACTTCTCCATCTGTAAGCAAAAACCCAGGCAGGAGGGCCCCAGCCCTGTCTCTCCAAGGGCAGCAGAGCCTGGGCACATTTCTGATCATCTGGCACTATTGGTGAAAGCCAGGGATTCTAGGGGTTGTTGTGCCTGGGTCTACCTCACAGGCCAGAGGGGGTGGCCAGCAAGGCCCCATCCCACGGAACCCATGACATGCCCACCTCATTGGCCTGATGCTGACTGACCCCACTCTGTGTGCCAGGCCCTAGCTAAGAGGGGAGACTAGAGAGCAAATGAACGTGGCCCTTGCCAATGGGAGGCCTCTAGTGTGTGTTCCCTCCAAGCCCATCTGAGCCCCGTGTGAGCCATGGGGTGTGGGGCAGGGGCCATAGGGCAAGGGCTGCCTGCCTCGCTTCAGCCATTGTAGGGGAGCTCTTACTTGTGTGCTGAGCAAAGCGAAGTGTCGGGGTGATCTCTGAAAATGTATTACACATCCTCCACTAAGCCCGGCGTGTATTACGCATCCCCCCAAAAGCACAGTGCGTATTACACACCCCCACTAAGCACAGTGCCTATTACACACCCCCCACTAAGCACAGTGCCTATTACACACCCCCCACTAAGCACAGTGCCTATTATACACCCCCACTAAGCACAGTGCCTATTACACACCCCCCACTAAGCACAGCGCCTATTTTACACACCCCCACTAAGCACAGTGCCTATTACACACCCCCACTAAGCACAGCTACTCACACCCCCCCAGTGCCTATTACACACCCCCACTAAGCACAGTGCCTATTACACACCCCCCACTAAGCACAGTGCCTATTACACACCCCCCACTAAGCACAGTGCCTATTACACACCCCCCACTAAGCACAGTGCCTATTACACACCCCCCACTAAGCACAGTGCCTATTACACACCCCCACTAAGCACAGTGCCTATCACACCCCCCACTAAGCACAGTGCCTCTACACACCCCCACTAAGCACAGTGCCTATTACACACCCCCACTAAGCACAGTGCCTATTACACACCCCCCACTAAACACAGTGCCTATTACACCCCCACTAAGCACAGCATATTACACACCCCCCACTGAGCACGGAGCATATTACACATCCTCCATTAAGCGTGGTTCATATTACACATCCCTCACTAATTGGGGTGCCCATTACACATCTATCACTAAGCGGGGGTGCATTACACATCTATCACTAAGCTGGGTGCATACACATCCCCCCACTAAGCGGGGTGCGTATTACACATCCCCCACTAAGCGGGGTGGATACTACACAACCCCCCTAAGCGGGGTGCGTGTTACACATCCCCCTCTAAGCAGGGTGTATATTACACATCCCCCCACTAAGCAGGGTGCACATCCCCCACTAAGCAGGGTGCATATTACACATCCCTCACTAAGCAGGGTGCATATTACACATCCCCCACTAAGCGGTGTGTACATTACACATCCCCCACTAAGCGGAGTGAGGTCATTTCTATTCATGTGCTGACTGGGGGCATCGAATCCTCTCCAGTGCTCAGTGTCCTCATCTCATTTATGAGGGCCTGATTCCCCTGAGTTCCAGAGTCCTGGGGCTTTGCTTCTTCTTGGGGTCAAAGGCCAGAGACTCCACTCCCCACCTGGTGAAGCACTCGTGTTCCTTCTTGGGAAAGCTGGGGGCTGAAGGCGATTTTCCAGATTTGGCAGGAGTCCTTCCTCCAAGAGCTCCCTCACTGAAGAGGCCATTTGCAGACCGTGGCTGAGCTCATGCCCAAGCCGGGGGACCAAACAAACACTCGGAATTCGTAAGGAGATTCTGCTGAGCTGCTGGAGCCCATCAAATTTTTATTGAATGCATTTCCTCTGGAGAACTTGTGTACTAAATCCTGCCTAGGCTGTATTAGAGGAATAAAAATTGCACACACAGACCTGACTGCAAATGTTCCTTCCTAGAGAAAAGACACACTTCCTCCAAAGCCACTTCTCCACATGAAGACTGGGTTTAGGCTTGCCCTTGGTCAGGGTCTGGAGGGTTGTAGAGAACTGGACTTCCAGAGGGGGATAGTGGGATGGAGACCACCCTGTGAGCCCTAACCAGCTGCCTTCCGGGGCTTCCGTTGACATGGGACTCATCCTAACAGCCTGTAATCTGCTCACTGCTGCACCACATGTGCTAACCCCGAGCAGAAAACCAGCAGGTGCCTTACTGCTTCCTCCTCCCGAGGGCCTGAGATTGCAGCCAAGGCAGAGGACACCCTAGCTTCCTCCCCCACCTGCTCTGCAGTCTCAGAGATGCAGGCTTGCCGCAAATACCAGGGGCCCCAAAGCCCTCAGCTGGAGGCCCTGGGGGGTCAGGGAGAACCCACAGCACATGCCAGTCCACACTGAGCTGTCGGCAGCTGAGGAATTTGGATCCCAGTGGGTGTCTATCCATCCTAGAACCCTCAGCCTCTACTGGTTTAGTAGGAGCGGATGAAATGGGTGTGAAAGCAGGAGGTGGCACAAAGAGAAAAACCCACAGCAGAAGAGCCTGAAAAGGAGGGTGCCAATGATAAGTGAATTTCAGATACACAACAAGTCAATTGCAGAAGTATATCCCAAATATTGTGTGGGACATACCTAATATAAAATTTTAAAAAATTGTTGTTTATCTGAATTTCAAAAGTAACTGGGCATCTACAATTTTTATTTGCTAAACTTGGTAAGCCTGCACCCCAGCCTCCAGGACCTCCAGGGTGGACTGCACAAACCATCCCTGTCTCCTCTTCCCACCAAAACCCGCACCCCGCCAAGCCCAAGGCCACCCATAACGAGATGTCTTTGGCGAGTGCCCTCCCTCCAGCGGGCTCTGGAACATGGAAACCTGAAGCGGCAGCTGGGAGGGGCACATGTGATCTGGAGATGCCGGGAACAGAGGCGGCTCTCAGGCCTCCCTTGCTGTTGCCTGCCAGGACCTGTGGCCTGCACTTCCCCCTCGTCTCGGCAATCTGCCTCCCGCCCTTCTGCTGGACTTTTCTCAGCCTGATGCCTGGCTCTGATGACTGGAAGGTCAGGGACAGAGGCAGCTTTCCAGGGAGAGCCTCCCTGGAGGGTCTCGGGAGAACGCCCTAGAACCTGCTTACTCAGCGTCCTCTCTCTTGGCTGCCTCGCCAGCGGTGGTGTCAAGGACAAGGGCTGGCGCGTGGCACAGGTGGGCGGTAACCGCTTCCGAGGAGCTTTTCTTGCTTTCCTGAGAGGTCTGTGTGAGGCAGCCCAGCCCTGAAGACCCTACCTCAATCTCCGAGGATGGCTCTCGGTCTGGGATATGGTTCCGAGTTTCTGCCTGGGACCCCTCTTGCCAGGTGGGAGCGATCAGCAGAGGAAGAAGCCCTAATGTTTCCTGGGCCTGACAGCGGCCACAAGCCCTGCCCTGGGACTCTGATGTCACTCAAACTTGAAGTTTTAAGGCAGCAAAGGAAACAGGTTCTGGTTCCTTCTCTCTGAAGCCACCCATAGACCCGAGAGAAGGGAAACAAACACTCACCCTCCCTCCATTTGGATGGAGCCAGCCCACACCTCTGACTCTGAGCCGTGAAAATTGAAGCTGGGTGACCACAGGCAGGAACACGGCCTGAGGAAGAGAGGACACTTGAGAGGGGGCTGATGCTGCTGCAGAAGCGGGCAGGGTGCCATGTGCACACCCAGGGGAGTAGAGCCATGTCCTCAGGACCAGCGTCACAAGTGGGCACAGGAACCTGAGCTTTCCACAACAAGTTCCCCAGAACTGTAGAGAGAACTAAATGCAAACAGCAGGTGCACACACATCCTCTCCGCACACTCATGTACACACAAGCACACACATATACATATACAGCACACACACATCGTCTCCACATACTCACCCATGTACACACTCATACACACACAGCTCACACACCCCTACACATCCTCTCCACACACTCACCCATGTACACACTCATACACACACGGCTCACACACATCCTCTCTGCACACATCCACGTACACACTCATACACACACAGCTCACATCCTCTCCACACTCACCCATGTACACACTCATACACACAGCTCACACATCCTCTCCACACACTCACCCATGTATACACTCATACATACACAGCTCACACACTCTCCACACACTCATGTACACACAAGCACACACTCATACACGGCTCACACACATCCTCTCTGCACACATCCATGTACACACTCATACACAAACGGCTCACATACATCCTCTCCACACACTCACCCATGTACACACTCATATACACACGGCTCACACACATCCTCTGCACATTCACTCATGTACACACATGCACACACTTATGTACATACACAACACATCCTCTCCACACTCACTCATGTACACACTCATACACACACAGCTCACACACATCCTCTCTGCACACTAATGTACACACATGTACACACTCATACACACGTGGGTCACACATTCTCTCTGCACATTCACTTGTACACACACGCACACACTCATATACATATGTGGCTCACATCCTCTCCCCCACACTCATGTACACACATGCACACACTCACATACAAACACACTCAATTCACAGTTGCACTCACGCCCACATACATTCACATGTATGCACACTCATATACACACTGCACATGCACATTCACATGTATACACACAAGCACATATGCATATACAGGCAGATTAACATGCACACATGCAACACAACACTCCTAGGCATATACAGACTCACACAGTCACACACACACACTCCCTCACACATTCACATTCCCCCACACACACTCACAAATCTCCAGTATCCTGTTGCTCATTGCTGGCGAGCAGGGGCCGTTTCCTCCCTCCCCCCTCCTCAGGATGCTCCCCCGCTCCCCCTTCCCCCACTCTCACCCCCTCTTTCCATAAGGACTCTCCAGGAAGGACTGGGCTCCTCCCCACAGGAGAGACTCCCACAGGGAGCACTGAGGGCCTCGAGTGGGACAAGTCCAGTCTTCCGAGCAGTCCGGCATCTCTCCTGCCTGGGCTGTGGGTGGGCTACTAGCACCTGTCTCTGCCTCAGTGCAGAACTCTCCAGAAAGGAAACGGCCTCCCAGGTGTCTAGCACTGCCCCCTTTACTCAGGCGCACTCCAGTCCCTCTTCGCTCTCCGGCCATCGTGGCTGAGCTCTGTCAGGTTCTCTTCTGGGCCCTGAGTTTGCGTGTCTATCTCTCCAGACAGGGAAGTCCCTTAAGATAAGATGCAGTGAAAAGCGAAAGTGGTAACGTTCATGAAAGTACAAGAAACACAAATGGAAGGCACCACACAATGTGACGTGCAAGGTTTCCATTCTAGAATCACACCAGGAACGTGCGAGTGAAGCAACAGAGGCTGATTTGTGGGTGTGGCACCAACAGAGACTGCCAGTGTGCAGGGCTGGGGATGTCAGTCCTGTTCTCTAGAGGGGCCGTGTCTCGTCCAGGGTTGCCAGAGTGAGGGGCAGAGCCGGGCTGGGTTTCAGCCAGGGTGTATGCTCCTGCCTGCCCAGACACCAGGAGGTTTGGAGGACAAGATGGGGCCTGGGCTTGGCCCCCTGCGTGGGCTGTTGACGTGGGGAAGGAGGTAGCTGGCTTCTAGCTCCAGGCCTCCTCAGCGACAGCGCAGTGCCTGTGACCAGCCATCGTGTCTGATGGGTGGGGACTGGGGCCTCACAGAGGCTCCATCTCCAGGGGAGGCGTGAGACCGGCAGCTCCTTCAGTCCGGCAGGAGCCATTCAGCGAGTGGCCCCGGGAGAAGCTGAAGCCACTTTCCTTTCTGCTTATCTTGGGGGGATGAGTTTAACATTCAGTGAAACTGAAAAGACCGTGGCCTTGGTGGCCTCGGCTATTTGTCTCGGCCCTGGGTTCCCCCGGGCTGGAGCGTGGCTTGGCTGCTATGCCTCTCTTCCCATGCTGTGCCTTTTCGCGTGGCCTAGGAAGGGAGAGTTTCGGTGGCTGCCCAGGATGGAGGCTCCTGGGCTGTGTCCGGCCTGAGGTTGAGCTTCCTGACCGAGCAGTGAGTAGCAGCCCTGGGAGGTGGTGCTGGAGCCTGGGAGGGCCTCCTTCCCCGGCCGTGCCTGGGGCCAGTGTGCTCTTAGGAGACAGAGGCCGGACCCCTGCCTACTGGGAGGCAGAGGGATGAACAACTGGACTTTCCAAGGCCCACAGGCTGGGGGCAGGGGATGCTGTCCTCTCTCCCTCCCTTCATTTTCTCAAGTACCCACTTTTTAATTATAGCTAACACCAGATAAGCAAGGCCCAACTTAGACGCTGGCGATTAATCCCAGGGAAACGCTGCTGCGGCCGAAGCCCTGAAGCACAGTGCAGCTACCCGGGCACGGGGCAGACGCTGCAGGCAGCAGAGCTCGCGTCCGCCCTGTCTGCTGCACGAGGACACAGGCACGCATGCGCACATGCCGGCTGTGACGGGCTGGGGGACACAGGCGGTGCACATGGGACCTGCCCCCCTCCCCGAAGTCTCAGGCTCCTTGGGGCTTTATGTCCTCAGCCATGTGCTTACCCTGGATGAAATCCCTGCCTGCAGGCCACGTGCCCCACACACGTGAGGTGTGCCATACAGAGAGCCCACAACAGGCTCACACACCTCTTTGCTCTCCAGCACCTCCTCCCGCACTTGGACTATTTTTCAAGTACAAAGTAGCCCCTGGCCTATTCAGGCTGCCTATGTGAGGCTGACCTCAGGCAAAGGCAGCCCAGGGAGAGGATGGCCACACAGCTCTGAGCCAGCCCTCTGGGTCTTGACGGCTGGATCTGCATAGACTGCTCCCCCTCTGGTTCCTTGGGGCAGCCCAGACAGCTGGCACTGGACCAGGAGAGAGAGAGGAAATGCTTCCCCAGTTCAGAGCACCAAGCAAGGAGCTTTCATCGACCTGAAATGAAACGATGGCCAGGAGGCACTTTGGGCAAGACAGAAACAGGACCCTGGGAACAAGCAGACCCATCACCTCCCAGGACTCACAGGCTTTCCTGGGCTGGTTTAGCCTGGAGGAACCCTGAGAGGAATTCTGTTCCAACAAGATCTAGGGAACTCTGGCTTAAGGGGCACAATCTCCTGGTTAACAAAATCCTTATTAGCAGAAATCTCCCCTGACAGACACTTAAATCTAGGGGTAGGAATTTCCACTCCACACCTGGCCAGGGCCTATGGAGACTCCAGGGTGCCCCTTCCTTTGCCTGGAAGGAGCTGAAGGGTGTAGGCTGTTTATTCCACCCCTGGGACGCTAACAGGTTTTGCCAGTCTAAGAATTTCTGAGAGGCCAGGCATCAAGAGTCCTGACAACCCGACTCAGCCCCTGCCTGGCTGTGGCAGGAGGTCTGGGGCCCTGTCATGCCCAAGCCGGGTGGATGCCAGCTGGTGGGTGAGGCAAATCACTTCTGGGGATGGAACACTGGGCCCCAAAGACAAATGATCTCAGATCGGGCTCTGATGTCACACCTCTCCCTACCCTCACCCACATCCCAAAGTTGATCCTCCCCAAAAAGCCCCCAGAACGCAGCTACAGGAATCCAATGAACTCTAATTGTCATGATTTATGAAGATGGACCCATGACAAAGCCCAGTGGGGAAAAACTGCTGAATAATGGTTTGTAGTTCAGCCCCGAAACGCTCCAGATCTGCCGTCTCTCATGAGGATGCAGGCTTGCCGTCTGGGTGGGGATCATGATGAGGTTTCGTGACTGTTGATAAGTTTGCATCTCTTACTTCTCTGCAGCAACCAAACAAGAGCCCGGTAAGTTTGAGAGAAGGGTTTAAAAGATGGGGCAGTCACTTAGGGGTAACTGCATGGAGCCCAACAGAGACCTAGGATCCTTTTCTCAGGACAAGAAGCAGGAGAGGGGTTGGCCTGAGTCATGCATAGTCTCGGGACCCCTGCTGCAGCCCCGCTCTGAGAGTGTACAGGGCAGGGAAGGGTCAGTGTCCTCCTCCCCAGGGCACGGCCAGTTTGCTGGCCAAGGCTGCCTGCTCCCTGCCTGTTCCTCCCCTGGGTTTTTTCTGGACCAGGCCTCTTGACCTTTTATTTCTTTCTTTTGAGACAGGGTCTCACTCTGTCACCTAGGCCGGAGTTCAGTGGCACCATGTCGGCTCACTGCAACCTCTGCCTCCCAGGTTCAATCGATTCTGGGGCCTCAGCCTCCCGAGTAGCTGGGATTACAGGTGTGCACCACCACACCTGGCTAATTTTTGTATTTTCAGTAGAGATGCGGTTTTACCAAGTTGACCAGATTGGTCTCGAGCTCCTAACCTCAAGTGATCCTCCTGCCTCAGCCTCCCAAAGTGCTGGGATACAGGTATGAGCCACTGCACCCGGACCCTCTTGGCCCTTTGACCTCTATATCCCCCCCAGACCCCAGAAGCTGCTCTTGGCTTCCCCGCTCATGACTTCAACTACCCAGAGACGGCCAGAGACCCTCCATGCCTCAGCCCTCCTGGCAGATGCCTGCAGCTCAGGAGATTGAATTCACTCATATTTCCAGGTGCTGTACATTCCGATGAGGTTCTTCTCCGGATCTCCTGCCCAGAAAAGGATAAATATTTCTGATCTATAGCAAATGTGTTTTCCTTTAGCTAACATCTTGGCAGGCAAGTACACTAATCTCTCAGGAAAATCTAAGGCCTGAATAGCAAGCAGATTTTTTTCCCCTCTGAACAAATAGAAATTCTGAGTTGCTTTTTTTTTTTTGAACAGCAGATCTGGAGAAGAATCACAGTCCATTAAATCTGCATCTCTTGAAAGAAAAACCCAGAAGGCTACCCCGCCATCAAAGGCAAAATGAACCGAGTTTGGAAGTGTGTTTAAAATGCACGGGTGAGTGGCAGCCGTCCTAAATTACCCCCGCTAGCCACCTCCTGAGATGGGCCGGAGAGGCCAGCCGGTGGCCTGCTGAGCCTGAGAGACAGAGGTGGGGATCAAAGCCATGTGGGCTCATGGGGCCGTCCAGCACTGCCGAGGCCTCAGCAGCATTCCACCCCCGAAAGGTGCCATGTGACCCCAAGCAGAACACAGAGCACACCCCTACAAGACCACAAAATCCCCCAACAGCCTCATTTCACAGACCTGCATTTCACTGACTTCTGTAGGATGCGCGGCTGGGGAACCCTGTGAGGGAATCCCAGAGAAGGCACCCCGAGTTTACAGAGTGGTCCATGTCCCCCTCAAGGACAAACTCCTCCACTGACCCTACCAGTTCCCTGGGGGATGGATGCTGTGCTGAGGAATAAAAGAAAGGTTGGAGAAGAAGGATCTAAAGTGTGTGGATCTGTCGTTGTGTGCCTGGTACTGTGCTTGGCACTTTCCTGTGTGTTTGTGTTCGTCTGTGGCTGTGTGTGTGTGCGTGTGTGTGTTCAAGTCCTCACAGTGCTATGCAGGAGTGGGTGTGCCGTCCCTCTTTCACGACCACGGAAACTTTCCATCCTTCATTGCTGCCTCTGGAGCAGCCCGGAGACCACTGGTAGACCACGCTTGCTCATGTGCACACCCGGTCGGAGGATCCCAGACTGCGAAAGGTTGGAGTCAGCTCTTCCCCCGCCTCTGCACATGTGATGCCCATAAGCCCTGCCCAGCCCCAAGCAGGGCAGAGCAGGGGGACCCCCACAGTGCCTTCCTTTGTCCCGTCTGCTGAGAAGCTGTGCTTCCTGCCCACTTCACTCCATAAGCTGAGTGTATCACCCTGGCCTTCCTCACAGAGGATGATGGGAAATATGCCCTACCCGGGAGGACCTGCTCAGCAACTTCCCAGCTGGGGTGACCGTCATGCTGTCTGCAGGGAGGGCGACCTGAGCCCGGTGGGAGTGGGCCCCATCCTAGCCAGGCTTCCTCGACTCCACCCTAGAGCCAGGGAGTGGCCTTGGGCCTCCTGTCCAGAAGCTCTACCCAAGTGGGGAACGTCCCGATATCCACAATGTGGCCGTCAAGACGTTCGGGGTGAGCCAGCCGGGGCCGAGGACACAGATTCAACAGCCGCGTGGGTCTTTGTTTTGTCGGAACACCCCGGCCTCCGCAGAAGGGAGCCCAGTAAGTTTGGGTTTTCCATCATGGAGCAAGTAAACAAACCCAGAGGAAGCTCTGCCCATCACTGCGCTGGCTTCGCGACAGGAAGTGGTATGAGTGACTTCGTTTTTAAACATTATTATCCTCTTGAAAGCAAAAGATAAAGGATGCCTTGGAGCAGCCAAATTGCTTTGGCTCAAAAATCATTTTAAATACCATTTCCTTTAACAAGCCTACTGCCTGGGCAACGGATCAACACTATTCATTTTAACCTTAGTCAGTAGAAAAAAACGTCACACACAAGTGCTTGTGATTATTTAGTGCTCTGCCTTTTCCCCGCCCAGATTCGTTAACGAATGACCCAAACGATGCACACCAAGTCCTGTTTTAAGCAATGGGACAATCGGCAGCACACGCAGAACATCTCCGGAACATCTTCCCTCTGTCTACTCTGAGCCTGGGCTGGGGGGACTCAGGGTTAGTTTTGGCCTTTTCCAGAAAGTGACAGAAACAGCCTTCCCCCTCTATCAGTTGCGTTGTGAAACCACCAGGTGGGGGTGAGCGCTCACCTGAGCCCGCCCGCCCTTAAGTGAACAAGCAGAGAGGCTCCTTGAGAAACCTCATGAACAGGAAAGAGGGTGGGCGGAGTCCTCCCGGCTCTGCCTTGGTGGGTGCAGCTCAGTCGATCGCAGGGGGCGCATGGTGGGGTGGGTGGGGGTCTCTCAGGGTGCTGTGCAAACCAAACACCATCAAAAAGCCTGGAGGAGTTCAGATGTGGAGGTGGCCTGCGCTAGAGCCTCCCTTTTGTTTTGGAAGGGAACAGAAGGAGTTTCATTAGGTTATTTGCAAACAACAAAACCCACACATGTTCAAAGAAAATGACATTCACAGAACAATAGCTGAGTCGGTGGATCGGAGCTGCAGTCGAGAGACACGGCACCGAAGGAAAAGCCTTTGCTACTGAAGCCAGACATCCTAAACTGCTTTGGGGTTGTGTCCTCAGCCTGGAGGCCCAAGGTCCTCCTGGGAAAGAGCATCCTGCCTGAGAGAGGAAGAACCTCCCACTTTCCGAGTCAGGGAGAGGGCATCGGGCCTGACAACCCGGTCAGAGGGCCCCTGTGGCAGCAGCGCCTGCTAGCACAGACCTCAAAAGAAATGCACAGTGTCTGGGTGCCATGGCCTCAGGTCACACCGGCCACTCCCTGGCAGAGGGGCAGCTTTTGTCACCACATTTTTTTTTTTTTTTTTTGAGACGGAGTTTCACTCTTGCCACCCACACTGGAGTGCCAAGGCACAATCTCAGCTCACTGCAACCTCCACCTACTGGGTTCAAGTGATTCTTTGGCCTCAGCCTCCCAAGTAGCTGGGATTACAGGCAAATGCCACCACACCTGGCTAATTTTTGTATTTGTAGTAGAGAAGGGGTTTCGCCATGTTGGCCAGGCTGGTCTCGAACTCCTGACCTCAGGTGATCCACCTGCCTCCGCCTCCCAAAGTGCTGGGATTGCAGGCATGAGCCACAGCGCCCAGCCTGTCACCGCTTTTGATAATGACAGTTCCGACTTCGTGGAGGGCTCAGTGTTGTGTTCTGGGCAGATGGGTGCCGCAGCAGTGACTGCACATTCCTCACTGCATCTCTCATGGAAAGCAGATCCCCACATCGTCCACAGTGTGATCCCAAGCAAGGAGGCAAAGCGAGGGAAGCTCGGCACCAGATTCACCCCGAGCACGGGCTGGTTCTGGGTGTGGGGAGAAGAGCTGTTTGCTCCCACTGTACTCTGCAACATTAACCAGGATGCCCGCATCACTCCTACAGCAGAAAGCAGTCACCTGAGGCAGAGGCTGCTAGGGGAGGGCTTCACCTTCAGGAGGTCACCGCAGGGCGGGCCTGTGAGATTCAATATCCAGGCGCAGGAACATTTCCACTGGGATCCAAGTGCCACGTAACTGTTGAAAGTCACCCCATCTGCTGAGCAGTCAGAAGCAAGCTGACAATGCCAGTTACCCGCTCTGCTCAGGGACCAGGCATGGAGGAGTGGGGGAGAGGCATGTCCCACCCTTGTCTAGGCCATGGGAACTGCCCTGTCTGTGATGGCCGCAGGCCTTGGGGTGTGCAGGGCTGGACTGGAAAGGAATGACGATCGTCTCCACCACTACAGCCTCAGGAGGGTGGGGAGGCCCAATGCGTCCCACTTTACAGAGTCTGTATTTATCAAATTGATAAATTCTGGGCAATGCTTCGCTTTCCAAAGAACTTGCCACCAGGTCCCTTGTGAGTCTGTGAGGTCCCTGCGTGGACTGTGAGCTTCCTAAGGCCTGGGTCACCCCTGCCACCCCAGCACCCGGCATATGCCTGACCCCTAACATGCACTGATGCCTGAGGAGTGAGCTCCTCCGGCACCTGGAGAATGAGATGCAGAGGCTCGCCAGGAGCCCAGCGCCCTGCATGCCAATGGCATGCATCTTATCCAAACACAGCGTCTTCCTGGAGAGCTGCCTCAGATCAGCCATGCCTCACCCAGTGGTTCTTTCCTTCCCCTGCAAAGACCCTCCAAAGATCTCTTGGCTGTGATTTGATTTGGGCTCTTCTAGAAGGTCCTATAGAGGGCCCCATCTAGACTGCTGAATCCTCTTCAGCATCTAGAAACGGGGCACAGAGACAAATGGGAGTGTGTCTAGGGGTTGGCAGACATCATGGCCCCCTCCCAGGCCGGGGCCCACCTGTGACAAAGGAGGCCCTAACTAATAGCCATCCTGGCTTTCTTGCATGGGAGGCCACGGAGTGTGGTGGCTGAAGGTGACTGAGGTGGGGGAGAGCCCTGCGTCCTTCTTTGCAGAGATGCCAGAGTAATGTGGCACTAGGGGTGGCAGCGTGTGTGCCTGTGTGTAGCTGTATGTATATATGTATGTGTGATTATGTATTGTGTGTGACGTTTGCATGTGTATGCATGTGTGTATAAATGTGCATGCATGTGTACATGCCTGCAATATGTATTGTGTGTATATGTGTATGTGCATATGTATATCATGTGCATATGTGTGTGATATATACACACACTTGTATTACATGTGTATATTTATGCAAATTACATGATGTGCATATGTACATGTACGTGTGTGTATATGTGTACATTTATATGCATGTGGACTATGCACATACGCATATGTATATATGTATGTGTATTATATGTGTATCTGTGTATGTGTGTATGCAAGTGCTTATGTATACGTGCACATGTATATGTGTATATACGTGTTGGGTGTATATGTATATGTATCGTGCACACATGCATATGCGTGTACACGTGTATATGTGTGCATGTGTATTGTGCGTACGTGTGTGTGTGTGCGTGCATGTGTACGTGTATTGTGTA
Source organism: Ateles fusciceps (assembly GCA_036589455.1). NCBI lineage: Eukaryota > Metazoa > Chordata > Mammalia > Primates > Atelidae > Ateles > Ateles fusciceps. Next base: position 1,232,922 of record JAZHEH010002406.1, on the reverse strand, counting down.
TGCGTGATGGGATGGGCAGAAAGGTTGGGTAGCAAGAGGCTGAGTTGTCGTCCTGATCCCAGTCCCTCCCAGGATCCCTTTGCTCCTTGGGGCTCCAGGAGTGAAGCTGGGGATGATGAGGACTCTTTGGAGCCAGTGGGATGCCAGATACCAGGGTCTGGAGCCATCCCTGGCCACTCCAGGCCTCCATCCCACATCCTACCAGGAGCACCCACACTTGGCCCAACCTCACTGCTCCAGCCCCCGGTCCAGGCACTGTCACTAGAAAGGCTCTGGTCACCCAAGAGCCCCAGGGCTCAAGCACCTACAGAGATTCTAGAGAGATTCCAGAGAGATTCCAGGGAGAGTCTAGAGAGAGATTCCAGAAAGTCTCCAGAGAGGTTCTAGAGAGAGAGATTCCAAAGAAACTCCAGGGAGAGATTATAGAAGATTCCAGAGAAACTCCAGAGAGACTCTGGAGAGATTCTAGAGAGACCCAGAGAGATTCTAGCAAGATTCCAGAGAAACTGCAGAGAGTAGACGGGAAGAGTCTCAGAGGAAGGGAAGGGAGAGCCCTGGCTCCAATGCAGGCAGGCTTTTCCTCAGAGGCTGTGTGGGAGGTGGCAGCAAATGACCACCACTGTGGGGAATGAATAAGACGCTCCCAGCAGGGCCAGGGGTCCTGAGGCACAGCCGTAACGTGAGCAGCTGAGAGGCTCAGCAGAAACAGCAAGAAACCTGGACAGAGGGGAAGGGGGCGGTGGAGAACAGGTTGAGGACAGACAGGGGCCTGGGGTCCCTTCCTCTGGGAGGCTATAAGAATGCTCTGGAAAGTGCAGCCTTTGGGGACACTCTCAGTTTCTTGTAGTCCTTGTTCCTCTACTCTTCAGTCAAGAACTGAGCACCTGCTGTGAGCCAGGCCCCGTGCAGGACAAGAGAGCTCAGAAGACGCCACATCCTCGGCCTCGCCTGCAGGTCCACCATCTGAATGGGATGCTGGGGAGCACGGGCCGTCCTCCGTGGACGTCCAGACAGAGCTGGCACTAGGTGGCAATCTCAGGAGGTGCCCAAACACTTGGCTGTCAAGACGAATGCCATTGCAGTGCAATATGATAAAATACCAAAATCAATCCAAAACTCCATGATGAACAAAAATATCAACATTTTGAAGAAAGACAGGGTCCGTCTGACTGAGGTTCCCCTTTGTCTTAAAGTTTTGGTGTGGCTTGGCATGGCCCGGGGAGTTGGGGTGAGGCTTGACCCTGAGTGAAGGTTTCTTACTCCAAAGGGCTGCCTTCTTAGCTTCCTCTTGCTGGCCACCACTCTTCGCTCCATGGTTAACTTGAAGAGTAGCCAGTAACTGCTGAGGGGCCTTCATGCATTTGCTGCAGGAAGTGGGGAACACGGGATGCAGAGATGGGAGGGAGACCAGCTGCAGGTCAGAAAGGAGCATCTCTGCTCATTGAGCACCAGCTGTGTGCTGTGTATCGCACTAAGAGCTTCACATTTGTTAGGGATTTTTTTCCCTCCCAGCAAGCCCCTGAAGCAGGTACCATTCTCATCTCCATTGTACAGGTGAGGAAGCTGAGGCCCACAGAGGCTGAGGTTAAGCCACTTCCCTAGAAAAGTCAGTGGCAGAGCGTGGGTGTGCTGGGAGGGTAGACAGGGGGAAGCCCCCTGCTTCTGTATCCAGGGAGTTGCTCACAGGGCTCTTTGGAGGCAGGGCCTTGCCTCAGATCCTGCCTTGGGAAGGTGGAGCTCCTGGGAGGAAAGACAAGGTTCACCCAGAGTGTCACTGTGACCATCAAAGTGGAACCCAACAGTGGCACCGCCATGACGCTGATGAAAGGTGCACTTGGGTCATCCCAGACGTGGGAGAGACGGGGAGCCTAGATTAGGCCTTAGGTCTGGAGCAGCTGAGCTGTAGCAACAGGGGACAGAGACCACCCTGGAAGTCAGGCCTCAGATGCCCAAAGCAGGCGCCTGTCAGCCTTGGAAATCTCCATGGCAACTGATGACTTGTCCCAGGGGGAGAGTCAAGAGGGAGACCCTGCCTTTCATTCCTTCAAGTCTGGGCATGATCAGGCTTGGCCAGAAGTAGAGAGGCCCAAACAGGTCCTACGAGGTTGGACGTGCAGAGGCAATAAAAGAGTGGGCCGCTGGAGCTGCCTGGACTGGCTCACAAAAGCAGCCTGGTTCATTTTTGAGAATTTTGCAGTAAATATCATATCATGTTGGTAGCTTGAAGTCGGCTACAGTGGGAGTATTTATACCATAGAAATTGGCAAACATTACCAATCAGGGAATTTTTTTTTCCTGGAGAGCTGACTGTTAGGCATATACCAGCATGCCACTGCCTTACAGGATAAAATCTGATCACCTATGAAAATCTGGCTGTTCTGCAATCTGTCATACGGAATTGAGGGGCAGTTGCATGTCTCTTCGTGAAAGAGGCAATCATCATCTCAAACAGCAGTTATATGCAAATGTCACTTCTGGAGCTGGGAAAGCACGGTCTGTTCGGGCAGCAGAATGATCTTTTATCTAATTAAGCCCGACTTGGGCTAATGTTGTGAGCGTGCACTCTCTGATCAGACACCAACAGCTGGCGGCTGAGGTGCGTGCCGGGGTGGACTGAGAAGCTGGCCTGGAATGTGAAAAATGCTGTGGGTTGCCCACCATCCCAACTGAGAGGGATGTCTCAGAAAGAGCCCCGGCTATGCAGTCAGGAAGTTGGGGTTCAAGGCCTAGGTGACAGCTTTCCCATGCAAAGCAAGGCATTGGGCCGGATGGTTTCTGAAGTCCTGCCTGGCCTGGTGGGGAGGGAGCGGAGTCACCATGACTCAGTGGGAGGAGCTCTCCTGGACTCACCCAGTGGCCCAAGCCTGGCAGGGTCCCAGCAGCATAAGATCCTACCAATGACACTGACAAGGAACGGCAGAGCCTCCCCAGCCCCAAACCTCAAGCGTGCTAGACTGCTGTGGCTCCCAGCCTGGCACCACCCATATGACTTCAAGTTCAGAATTACAGCTTTGGCAACGAGGCGCCATGCCCAAACCCTTTCACTTTCCCCAGCTGCCCCTAAAGGCAGCTGATTCCCGGAAGCTGAGACCAAGAGCGGCTTGTGGCAGGGAACATGAGCAGCTATCAGGAGGGTGTGGGGATGGGGCCTCCTTCCCCACTCCCCTGGGGCAGTGGGAGTGACTGCTCTGACACCCCTGAGAGACAAGGTGCGATGGAGACACAGGTGACAACTGGCAACTGCAGCTACGTCATGTGTGCATGAGGGTCGTGGCTTTCAGGCTCAGACGTCCGGGGATGGAGGGAGGCCACTGGCCAGGAAAGGGTAGGGGGCTGGGGGTGCACAGCCAGAGAAGATTTTGGTGCAGAATTTTGAATCCAAGCCTTTTGGAGGCAACAGAAGGGACTGGATCCAGGTCTGGGCAGATCTGGGGGACATTCCCAGAGTCTCCAGGGCAGGTATGGTCCGTGGTGAGCATGGGCCAAAGCTTGGCCAAGGACTTTGGCTATGAATGCTGGGAGCAAGGTCTGGTGGGTCAGAGTGTGCAACTCAGCTGATGGCCAGGGAGCAAAAAACCTAGAATGGGGCTTTGTGGGCCCAGCTTGGCACGGGTGGCTCTGTGGGGTGGGGGGGAGGGTTTCTCACGTGGTTTTGTAACAACACAACCATCATGGCAACAGCTGTGATTGTTATCTGAGTGCTGGTCTGTGTCTGACCCTGTGCAAAGTGCTTTAAAAATTCTGCAGATGAGGAAACTGAGCCCCAGTTAATTGGCCCAAGGTGACATAGCTCCATGTGGCTGAAGAAGTGGGATTAGAACCTGGATCAGTGTGAATGCCCGGGCCCTGGCCTTACAGCTGCATCAGGGTGGCCCTTTCCAGGCCTCCTCCTGGGCAGAGGCTCAGTCTCCTGGCACTGGGGGCCAGCCTGAGTCAGGCTGGTAAGCCCCCCCGAGGGAAGGTGGGCCTGAGGTGGGCACCTCCTGCACCAGGTACTCACCCACCTACCCACACTGGATCTGCCCTGGGGTGAGCTGGTGATGGCCTGTTCCCCAGGCCATGGTCTGTAAGTGGCTGGGTTTGATCTCTCTTGCTTGGTGAGGCCCAGAGTGAATGCTGGATCTACAGTATTTTAGCCCATAGCGAAGTGAGCGCTTACTACTGACAGGAGCTGGACTAGGCCTTGGCAGGGCCAAGGTAGGGCTCCCCCAGTCTCCCTGGCCAAGGGTCAAGTGGGGGAATAAAAATGATAGCCAGGTCCTCTGCCCCAGGAGGGAGCAGGCCCAGGAGGCGTTTGGAGCTCAGGCCACTCTCGGGGGCCAGCCCACTCCAGGAGCTGCCCCTTGGTCCTGCCACTGCCTATAGGCTGTGCTCTCCAGCTCCCTGTGCACCTGCGGACACCAGTCAGCAGGAGGCTGTACCCCCTCCTGAGCTACTGCCCTGTCCTGGGGTCAGCAAGATGCCAGCTCTCAGCCTCCCTCAGAATGCTGGGCCCCAGCAGCCTGAGGTCAAGGGGAGAATCTCCAGCCCCCTGCTCCAATTCCCAGCCTGTCCCCAGCTGGTCCCCAGCCCAGAGGCGTTTACAGTTCTCCCTGCAAAAGGAAGGGAACTTGCTTCTTCCCAGTGGCGCTGGCTGTGATCTGAGGAGCTGCATTCCTCGTATCTGCCCTTCCTCGGGTGGGGAGAAGAGCTCCCCAAGCTGAGGGTCTCCTTCCGGCCCAGGCTCAAGGCTGCAGTCTCTGGCTGTGGTGGCTTCTTGTAGCTGCCATGGGCTCCTCTGCGCCAGACTTTAGATCTGACTCAACATGCCTTCTTAATGCAGAATTTGCATCTGAAACTTCTCGTGGCTGAAGCAGGACTCCTGATTTCCCCCTCGAGCTCTCTTTCCCTGGTCTGATTGCAGTGCCAGCTCTCCATCCACACAACTCTTCTTCATGCCTCTCCTTCCCTCACTGCCTCTTTCCTGCTCTCAAATATGTCCTGAGCCTGCAGCGGGCTGGAGGATTCCCCCTTGACCTCGGGCTGCCGGGGCCAGCTTCCTGAAAGAGACTGAGACATATTTAATGCATAGTGGTTGGCTCAGCCTCAGCTCTGAAGCCCTCTCGGGCTGTGGAGGTGGCTCTAGTTGGCTGGCACTGGCTCCAGGCTTACCCTGGGATGACATGGGGTGGGGCCTGGGTGCAGTCAGCTCACATCACACAGGCTGACAGGAGGTGTCACCGGAGCCCCTGCATCAAGGACTTGAGCTGGGGACTTTCCACAGGAGTCGCCTCACCCCAATGTCACCTCCTCTCCTGCAGAGAAACGGAGGGCACAGAGAGGGCAAAAGGAGACCCCATGGGAGCTCATTTCTTTGGAACCGACAGTGTTTTTCTGAGAACTTGGTCTCCAAACTAAGAAATCTTTTAGCAATTCAGGATCAACACATATTTCTGCCCCCAATTTCCTTCTCAATCCTCCACGCTCAACTCACAGAGAATTCTCATGCCTCGTGTCTCCAGGATCACTCTTCCTGGGCATTCCAAAGACTCTCTGATGCCTTAGTTCTGCCCAAGCGAAGGCCAGTTTAAACTGCATCTCTAAAGAGCATGCCTTCTCCCTCTTCGGAAGGGATGGAGGGAGGCGGGGGACACCCCGTGGCGAGAGCGCATCTATTCTGGTGTCTTTACCTAGTGCTTGTGCTCATGGGGCACCGCTGGACCTAGGGGCAGCCGTGGGGGAGTCTGGGAGAAACCCCAGGAAGCAGTGACCTGGCCCTGCCCTCAGGAAGCCTCGTACTGGATAGATGGACGCCATTGACTCCTATCCAATAAACAGGGACCCATGTGCCAGGCACTCCCAATGCAGCTGAGAACAAAACAGATAAAGCCCCTGCCCCTGTGGAGCTTATGTTTGAAGGATGGGGCCGGGCTTGGAGGGATAGACAAGGCATAAATAACACAGTGGGGCAGCAGTAACATGATGAATGGCAAAACACAATGCGGAGTGAAAGAAGCCGCGTGTACACCCGAGCGCAAATACTGCAGCTTCCAGTTCTACGAAGTCCCAGAACAGAAAAACAAATCTATAGGGGAGACGTCAGAACAGCCGTAGCCTCTGGGAGTAGGGCGGGGTTGACTTCAAAGGGACATGTGGGCGCTTTTTGGGGTGATGGTGATGTTCCGAATCTTGGTGTGGGTTTGGGGTACGATCAGAGCACGTGTCGACTGAAACTGACGATCGAAACTCACCAACCAGCGCGCCTAACATTTTTGCATTCGATTGCTTCACTGTGTATGAACTTTACTTCAAAAACAACAACGAAAAAGAATTGTATGTAAATACTGAACTTCGGTTAATGCTACGCACCTTGAAAGACTTGGGGGAGGTATGCTGTGCTATGGCTGCCGCTTACTTTGAAATACATGAAAAAGAAGTAAGATGGATTGCTGGATAGATGGAACACATAAGCGATCAAATGATATGGTCGAATGATAATGGTAGAATCTGGGGTGGCAGGTGTATGGGTGTGAGTACACTTCTCTCAACTTTTCTGTATATCATAAGCATTTCATCATAAAATGCTGGGGAGGAATGAACAGAGGGGTTTGCCGGAGAGTGATGGAACGTTAGATGGGGTGTCAAGAGGGCTTTGATGAGGAGCTGAAAGTTGAAAGGAGACTTGAATCTTAGTGTCAATCACTGAAGGTCCAGGGCAGCCTTCAGGCAGAGGGAGGAGCGCGTGCAAAGGCCCTGTGGCAGGAAAGGACCCGGCTCTTTGAGGCGAGAAAGAAGCCAGTGCAGCTGGAGAGTGCGCAGGGAGACGAAGATCAAGGTCAGGGGGAATAGGTGTTCAGAGGTCACAGTAAGGTTTCGGACAGTAAGCGTCATGGAAACTTCTTGAAGTGCATAGAGCACAAGGGCGATGTGATCTGATCTGGGATTTAAGGGGCTGCTCCCACTGCTCTGTGGAGAGAGCAGCACAGGCTAAGAAGGAGGGACTCCAGCACTGGGTCGGAGGGAGCCGCAGCTTAGGCTTGGGAAGCAGAAGAGAGGGAGAGAAGGAGGTGGGTCCAGGAAGGAGGCACTGACGGAAAGAGAGGCATAAAGGAAGGTCGGCAGGAGCCCCTGCATGGATGGCAAGCTATCACTGCTCTCAGGCAGGAGGAAGAGCAGCTCGGGAGGAAACCATCCTGAGTCCTGCTCCAGCCTTGAGAAGCTGGAGATGCAGATTCTGTATTTAGAGGGGTTGGTGAGTTGGGTATAAAGTGCTGTTCAGAGCAGTGAGGCAGGGCTTGGATATGAACACGGGAGTCACTAGCACATGTTTGGCACTGGGGCCACGGGACGAGGAGACAATCCCAGGAGAAAGTGTAGACAGAGAACAGAAGGCCTCAAAAGCTCAGGATAATCCAGTATCAGGGGCTGGGCAAGGGGGATTGCAAAGAACAGGCAGAGGGAGGTCTCGGCAGCAAGGAGCATTCACAAAGAGGGGATGGCCGCCTTGGGGGGGTGCTGCTGGGAGGCCAGGAAAGGTGAGGACAGCACAGTGACCTTCCGGTATAGCAAGGCAGAGGTCATTGCTGACCTCTCCAAGTGCTTTATCTGGACCCTGAGGAGAAGGAAAGCTGGAAGGAGCAGGGGGGAGGAGAGGGGAACTAGGGATGAGTACATCTCTGTCACACACACACACACACACACACACACACAAGACACACAAACACATACACACCCTCTCTCACATATGCACATTCAGGCACTCACATACACACACACACATGCACTCATACGCACATGTACAAATGCACTCATATGCACATGCACACACACATGTTCACACATGCACTCACGTGCACACATGCGCTCATACACACACGGACTCACACACACATGCACTCACTTATACACAGGCACTCACACACATGCACACATGCACTCTCACATGAACTCGGACACACATACACACTCATGCACACACACTTATACACAGGTACTCACATGCACACATGCACCCACACATGGACATATATACACTCATGCACTCACACACTAACACTCATACACACACCTTCACACACATGCACACACACATATCTTCTAGGGGCAGAACGCTGATCTGAAGGGAAGCTGAACCCACAGGAGTGCTTGGCTACGTAGGTTCGGTGGCTGCCAGCTGGTGGGGCTGCTCTAGCGGAAGCAGATGGGACGAGGTAGGGAGAGGTGGAATTGCAGGAACAGCAAAGAAAGTCATGAGGCAGGGTGGCTCGGCATGCTGGGAAGTGGCCCAGGTTCCAGGGGCTTCAGGCTTGGAACGCCTGCTGAGTTGGGCTGAGCTGAGCTGGGCTGGGCTGTGCAGGAGGCACATCTCACACAGGCCATGGGAAGGCACACCCTGGGCTCACGGCTGCCTTCTCCCAGCAGCCAGGTGGAGTGAGAGGACGGCCCTGTGAATATTCCCCATCACCTAGGGGGACCCTGGCATGTCTGGAAAAGAGCAGAAAATCCCCCAGGACATCCTACTCATTTTGGGTAGTGGCGATGGGGATGGCAAGAAGCCTCCTTTAGCCCCCCCCCAGATCCTGACTCCAGCAGGAGGGCAGGACAACTGAGAGGGAGGCTTAGCAGTGATGCCTGTGTACAGCTGTGTGCACCTGTGTGTACCTGGCTACACCTGTGTACACCTGTCTAGCCAAAACCATTTGCCAGGAGTCCGAAGCAGGTGGTGTGTCTCCCATGCGAATAAAGAACCTGCATCCCAAGAGCAACCGAAATATTGGCGGTGCTAAAAGCGGTGATGACACCACGTCATGGGACTTGCTTGTTGAGCTGGAGTCTCTGACACACCCACGCAGACCTACATCACCAGCTGGGCGTAGCTGGAGCCCTGGCAAGCTGCTGCTGTCCACATACAGAGCATGCCGCCCATGGCCCATGTTTTCCACTGCATTCTCTCCCCCTCATCCGGATTTCACTCTTTGCCCTTTGAATCACTTCAGAGGCAAAAGAGAAAGTGTTTCCTTGAGGCAAAGTTTTGTCTTTTGCTTTGGAAACTACAGTCTCCCCCTTTGCTCCAAAGGAGATTAGAATATTAAGGACACAATGTCAGCTGAAGATTACATGAAAAGGATAATGAAACAAAAGCCCCATATTATAAGCCATCTAGAAGGGAAATTAAGCGGCTTCTGCATTCTCCGCATCTTTCAAGGATGTGCTTAGAGGGGGGGGCAGGAATTGTTTGGCTTGATAAATAAAGATAGTAACCAAACTGTATTGCCCACTGTTCTGCCTGTATATGAAAAGCGATTGCTTAGCCAAGCTGACAGCACACGCCACGGAGGCATAAACCCCTCTGCCGACGGCAGGATTAAGAGACTGACAAGTTCTGGATAATAAGACTAATTAATAATTTCCATCTCTAAGGAACTGTGGCTCCGGCAGCCTCGTGCTTCCTCTCTCCCAGTCGAGCCTGGGCAGCCCAGTCCCTAAGGGCTGAGGGACAGAGGAGCCTGCGCAGGCCAGGCCAGGAGAGGTCCTGGTGCAGTCGCAGCGGGTGGGGGTGGAGCAGAGGGGCTCGGGGGAGGGTCACGCAGGAGACCACTGCCAGAAGGACCTTCCATCTCACTCATCCAGACACCAGATTCCCCACCTGAGGCTGCAGAACAGATGAGTTTTGTTCCTGATCACACAGTTGCATCTCACAAGCCTAGTATTTTGCCATTTGCAAGGTAGGCGGGATAGGAACTTCTCAGGGAACCACTTTCCCCACCCGCTGCTACCCCCACCCACCCAGTCCTCTAGAGTAAAAGCCGCTGGAAAGGATCCCGGTGGGGGTGGCCTCAGACACTGCTTCCCAGGGGGCTGCCGACTACCAAAAGCCTCCGTGAGTCTTAGCTCAACTCATCCTCCCGTTCAGCTCAGAAGGGAGGTATTTTAGGTTATTTTACCAGAAAGGAAATAAGGTTCAGAGAAGTTGGTTCGGTTGGCCAGAATCACTTGGCACATAACGTGGAGCTGAATTCAAAACCTCTGGCTCTGGTGGTGCCACGTAGGTGGCCAGGAGGAAGACTTTCCTGATGTTCCAAGGTCTCCTCCAGACTCGGGACCCACCCATCCACCCAGCGGGAGCAAAGGGCCCCTCCTCCCCAGAGGGCTCCGGCCGCATAGCAGATGTTGGCCACTGCAGTCTCAAGGTGAAGGGTGAGCGGGAGGCCTGAGCACAGCAGACTCCCCCAGTTGCCCCCTGCCAGGGCACCCTCTGAGAAAGCCGACTGGACGTCTGCCTGTCACCCAGTCCCCAGAGGCAGGGATGGGTGAAGGAAGGAATTGGGACAAGGGAATCTTCTAGAAAACGCCCAGTGACTTTCCTCAGAGAGGATAATGGCTGTTTTGGGAGCCCTGCCATATTTTCTGGAGGCTTTAGGTGGGTACAGCAGTGGCCTTGGCATCGTAAATTGCAATCAAGCAAAGATGTCTAAGAGGGAAATACTATCCACTCTGCTGTGCAACCTTGGCAAGGGTCCCGAAATCTTAATGGAATTGAGCAATTTTTTGCATAGCACCGTAAATTCCCGGTGTCTACGTTATCTCCTCATCACGTTATTCAAGGGACATGAAATGGAGAAGTATGCTGAAGCTGGCGGCTGGGAGGAAGCCCGGACCCAGGAGGCGGCTCGGGAACCCTCTGGCTGACACAATCTTTCATCCTCAGCTCTCTTTTCCAAAGCCTGCCCCTCCCCAGCTGCAGGAGGGCTTTGCCTTTACTAGTCATCTGCCCGTGCCTCCAGATGAAGCCTGTGGAGGCTTCTAAGACCAGGGCTGGGTTTTTCTCCGCGGCCTGCAGCCTCTGGACTGAGTGAGTTTCTCAGCGTCCACTATGGTCGGGGAAGCCCCGCCAGGGCTTCCTCCAACCTGGAGCGCCGCTGGAGCCCTGCCCTCCCCCCACACCCCCTTGCCCTTCCCCTAATTATCTAATGGCACTGAGCATCTGCTGGAGGCTTGTCTTTCCGGCAAGCTCCACGAAGTGAGCCGGTGTCTGGGTCTTGGTCCAGCCTTCCTTCTGCATGATGGGGGCTGCAGAGGGCCGACCAGAAGCACAGACCCAGCCTCCTTCCCACATGGTGACAATGACTAAATGCTGGCCTCACAGGTGGGCCAAGTACTTGCTCACAACCTTCTATGACTGTTGTTATTGTTACTGATGACAGGATGAGGATGGGGATGGCCACTGCTGTCACCGCCAGCTGCCGGGGAAGCTTGCACAGCCTTCGGACCTGCACGCCCTGGTCTGGTGAGGCTCCTCCTGTCCTGCTCTCTTCTGAGCCCAGCAGAGAGACAGGAGGATTCCAGACCTTTCCCCATGCTCCCCTCCAGATCACCTGGCTGGCACTGGTGCTGGGACACCTGTCCTGAGGGCCTCTTCCCAGACAGCCCTGTGCTGAGTGAGGTGTGTGGAACTGGAGCTCATGGGAACCGGGGACCCCTCAAATGGCCTTGTTAGTGTCACTGACCACTTAGCACTGTGACCCATCCTTGCTTCACGTCAGACGGCATGGAAAACACCCCTTCCCTGCTTCTTCCATCCTTCAACTTTGGGATCACCTCCTCCAGGAAGCCTCCCCCTGACCACCTGGCCCATTCTGTGTCTCCTTCTCTGGATTCCCCATCTTGACCAGCTTTAAGGACCACTGACTAGGCTAGGGTCAGAAACGGCTTTGACACCGCAAGGTTCTCCACCTGCTGTCCATTCTCCATCGATATTGCCCTGTGCCAGGGACTGGGTGACATTTGAAATGTACTGCATCAGCGTAGACTTCACTCCCCACAACAGCCTCTGCAGTCCACGCTGCCGTGAGCTCCATTTTATGGATGAGCAAACTGAGACTCAAAGAACTTAGACAAACTGGGATCCACCCCGAATGTCAGAGTCCGGCCACTCCTGTCTCTGCTGCTGAGTCCCAGCTACCCCTAGGAGAGGAGTGGGGTGGCTCAGTGTCCCCTGCCGAGGCCCACATGCTCTGGAGCGTGCCCATGATCAGCTCAGCTGTGGCAGCCAAGGGTGTGGAAGAAAGGCCCCATCAGACCCCAGCTTCACAGGGACACTTAGGGCCAGGGCAGGGAGAACTCAGGGTTTGCGGCAGGGTTGGTCAACCTCTCTCTTGACCTTCTTTTTTTTTTGAGACAGAATCTCACTCTGTTATCCAGGCTGGAGTGCAGTGGTATGATCTTGGCTCACTGCAACCTCCACCTTCTGGGTTCAAGTGATTCTCCTGCCTCAGCCTTCCGAGTAGCTGGGACTACAGGTGCCCACCACCATGCCTGGCTAATTTTTGTATTTTTAGTAGAGACGGGGTTTCACCATGTTGGCCAGGCTAGTCTTGAACTCCTGACCACATGATCCGCCCGCCTCGGCCTCTTAAAGTGCTGGGATTACAGGCGTGAGCCTCTCTCTTGACCTTCTTAGCATCAGGTCTGGTCCCTGTGAGGCCAGCACATCCAAGCTCTGGAAGCTTCTCTTCCTTCTCATCTCTATTCATTGCACATGTGTCCCTTGAGCCTGGCCACTGAGGCCCATGAGCTCCCCCGAGGACAGGGACCATGTCTGTTTAAAGGGCCTGGACTAGGGCCAGTCTACCCTAGGTCTTTTGAAGCCCCTTATTCTCCCTGACCCTCAGTCTCTTCTTCTGTGAAACACTGGGACGAACTCAACCCCGCCCTGTTTCCTTCCCAGGGTAGCCATGAGAACCAAAAACCCAGCCTTGGAGTTCCTGATCAAGCGCTCAGTGGCCATCACCCACGGCCAGGGCTGCGGTCTCCTGAGCCATGCACGGTGGTGAGCATGTATGGGGGACCTCGGCATCAGCCACGTCCCCACTCTTGGTGGCTAAGGGTAACACATGGTGCTTGTAAGACCAAAGGTACCGGGGCTGGGCTGCGGGATGGTGTGCAGGGGGTCTGGCAGGCCTGGACACCTTTCCCTCCCCTGCTGATCCCAGATGCAGAGCCTGGGACTCCTCAGGGAGCAACTTGCTTCCTTTCCTTGAAGCACATGGGTCCAAATGTCCTCTCTGGGGCAGTGTCAGCCTGACAGCAATGCCTCCTGTTGCTCAATTCCCACCCCCCGTCAAGCCTCATTTGGTGGGAGGCGTGGAGCACTGCCCCAGCGATGGATGGCGGTGGAAGGCCCGGTACAGAGCCAGCTCCGTCAGGCTTTATTTCCCAGCCACTTCTATTTCACCCTGATGAAACATAAAAATGGTTACTGAGCAAAAAGCCTCAGGTATTTTTATGAAGCTATAATATTCTCCATTTCAAGAAAGATTTGAAAAAAAGAAGGAAAAAAAAAAAGAAAGTGATGATGTCCTGTTAAGTTAGTCTGTGTACCCTAGGGATGGCCTGCTGGGAAGCGCCCAGCCCAGCTTGCCCGGGGGGGAGGGTCCCCCACCGCCAAGAGGAGGCCACGGGCTGAGGGCTGAGGGCCGAGCGTGGCCATGCTCTCCAGGTGTCCCGCTTGGCTTGCAGTCTGTGACTGAGCTCACCGCCAGGGCAATCCTTCCTGAGGGCTGCAGGGCATGGTCCCAGGGGGGTGCTGTGCTTCTGGGGAGACCCCTGAGTTGCAAAGAGCTGCTCATTCTCCAAACAGACTTTAAGCCTGCTGGGCGGCCGAGGGACGTTTATTGCAATGACAGCACCACCACAGTGTGGCCTCTGCTCCCTGCTCTGTCCGGGCTACAGAGGAGGAGGGTATGAAGATGGAGTGCCTGCCTGTGCCAGCGGGTTCCCGCCCAGCTCATGCTTTGGGAGGGGCTGGTTCGGCCCAACTCAACCCCGCTGGGAGAGAGAAGGCGGAGGTGGGATGCCGGGGATGGGGTGGCGATGTCACAGATGCTTTCTCCGGGATTCGGGATCCACCTGGTGCTGGCAGCATCAAGCTATCATTCGTGGGATGCTTGCCCTGTGCCAGGGACTGGGCGACATTTGAAATGCACTGCATCAGTGTGGACCTCACTCCCACAACAGCCTCTGCAGTCCACGCTGTGAGCTCCGTTTTATGGATCAGCAAACTGAGACTCAGAGAACTGAGACAAACTGCCCAGAGTCACACTTAGTAGGTGCGTCTTTGGGTGATCCTAACCCCACTGTTTTACATGTCTAAACCCCACCCCACACAGAGGGCTGATGATGCCCGTCCACCCACCCAGTGTTGAGGGGGCGGCCCCAGAAGGGCAGCCTCCTGTGTGACTGCAGCGGGCAGGGGCTGGGATTAGGGGCCCTGCAGGATGCCTAGGCCTGACACAGCAGTGCCGCTTCAGTGCTCCGGGAAGAGACAAGTTCTGAGGACCCTTCTTGGGGGAACCAGAGGCAGCCAGCTCAGAGAGGCCGTCACGTTCCACAGACAGGTTCTGGTGTCAGTGGAGAGAAATATACATGAATGCCCCAGTGTGGAGCTGGGCCAGCTCCCTCTCAGACCCACCATGAGGTGCCACAGTGCCTGGTCCCTGGAACCGGGACAGGAAGGGTCACGGCCTACTCTCTTCTCTGTTGCTGGGGATGCCTGGGACTCGGTTGCCCTCAGGGACCTGCAGGGCCTGTGTCTGGGGCAGAGGCTGAAATGGCTGTTGGCTGCAAGGTCTCCAGTACGAGGAGCAGAGGTGGCTTCTCCGAACTCCAGAGCCTATAGCAGCCTGGGGAGGCCACTTGCCCTCCTCCTCCTCTTCCTCCTTCTCCTCCTCCCTCCTCCTCCTCCTCCTCCGTGGGGGGAGCCCCAGGCCTGGGCTCTAGGAATGCCGGTCCCTCTGCCATGGGGCTGTCCCAGCCACAGCTGTTCCTTCTAAGGGCCAAAGGAACAAGGATGCCAATGGGACCTGCTCTGTGGGGGAGAGATCCATGTTCTGGCGAACTCTGCGGGGCTCCCATGGGGGGCAGGTGGCCTAGGGCAGGAGCGGAACCAGGGTGTCTCCCTCAGGGTCTCTCCCTGCAGCCTCGCCCTCCTCCCCCTGTCTGGGAACCACCCCAGGAGACCCTGCTCTCAGCACGAGGGTGGACAAGAAGCTGACCATGCTGGGGGACGGATGCCCACTGATTTGGGGATCTAGGGCTTCAGCTCTGTCCTGTGAACCTGGTTCTGGAGCCCCAGGCCTTGTGAGGAGAAGCCTGGATCCCGCCCGGAGGTAGCCCCATCAAGAAGGCATCTTCTTTCTCTCCTGGAAGGTGGTGAGTCCTAGGCAAAGGCAACTTTGCTCCTGGACATGGGGGCCCTTTGGGGCCAGGACAGCCTGGAGTGAACCCCATGGTGAACTGGCATCATCCCCGCCCCAAGTCCCCCACCTGTCAGCATCAGCCACAAAGGCTGCTGTGGGCAGGCTCTGGCTGGCCACAATGCCCGTGGTACTCAGCCTCATGGTGCCTGCTCTAGGGGGTGATGGCACCCCTGTGTTCTGCACCCGCTACTTCTAGGGGGACCCAGGGCTGGCAGAGGGTCATGCAGGGGCAGCAGACAGAGAGCGCCCAGGCTGAGGGTCAGGCAGCTGTCCCACTTTCTGACCACGTCCGTGATCTGTGACAAGGCGCCCAATCTCTCTGCTTCTCAAATGCCTCATCTATAAACGGGTGATGGTGGTGCCCCCAGGGGAGGAGCGGAGGGCGGCGATGGGTGTCCCCCATTGACTGAGCCACTGTGGAGCTTCTGGGAGGCTGGTTTCTCCCTGGTGAAGGGCAGCACATGGTAGAGGTTCACTGCCCAGCTGGGAGTCAGCGCCAGAGGCGGCCAGTGGCATGACCACGGCTACTGGTGCTCAGGGAGGTCCAGGCAGAGCGGGAACCCAGCTCCTCAGACCCTGAATCCAGGGTCTCCATGTGGAGCTCAACTCCCAGAATTCAGGCTCAAACATATGCCTGCTCTGGGGGATGCGAGAGCCCGACCTGCACTGCCACCCTGTCTCCTCGGGCCCCAGGGTCCCCCGTCTCCCCAAAGCCGTGCTCTTGCTCCCACAGGCTCTGTCCATGCTTCCAGGGTGGGCTGGGAAGGAGCCCCCGCTGCCTTCACCCAATCAAGCCGGGCTCGGCAGCCAAACAGCCCTGGCCTGGCAATGGCGCCATGCAGGGACACACCCCCGCTTCGCTCGGGTATGGAAAACAGTCATTAAGCATTTTAGAGGACAAGGGCAAAGAGAAAAACACTCATTAGAAGCAGAAATAGTTTCCAAATGAGCCATACAGAATCTGCAGGGAAGTCTGGCCTGAATGGGGGCCTGGTCCCCCGAGGGGGCAGGCGGAGAATGTAGAGAAGGACGGAAGGTAGAGGACCTGGAGAAGGGGCACACGGGGAGGTCAGGGGCCCCGAACCTCTGCTGCCCACTCCTCGAAACCAGCAGAAAATCCCAAACAGGAGGGGCCGCTCTGTCCGGCTCACCTCTTCATGCCTCTTCCACCCTGAGAGGCTCAGGGCCCGGTGGCTGCGGTGACACCCACGTCAGGCAGTAGGGGCAGAGGCCACGGCCTCGGGAGACCAGAGCACGGCCCGCTCCTCTCCTGACCGCTGGGTGACCTGGGCCTGGCCCTGCTCTCACTGGGTCTCAGAGATCCTTCTAGAAAATGCACTGAGCAGGCTCAGGGAGGCTGAAGGTCCGTCAGCTGTGACACAGAGTCCCCCGAGATGCTGAGGATGTGTGCCGCCAGCAGAGGGGAAAGAGGTGGCCTGCTCCAGGTCATGGCTCTGGCCTTGCCTGGCTGAAATGGACTGAGCTCAGGTCATCTGGTCCCTCCCCAGCTGTCCCAGTGACCTCACATGGTGCCTACTGGTCATGGCAATGGCTTTATTCACCTGTGGGCCAAACGGGCGTCAGCGCCCTGTGTGAGGGGCTTCCTGCCTGGCTCCTCACTCACAGCCTAATATAGTATTTGTCAGCAATGAAGAGATGGGGAGGGATAACATGACAGAGAGAAAGGCAGAGAGACAGACAGCCTGAAAGACAGACAGACAAACACAGGCAGAGAGGCAGCGCCCTCTCCTGAAAGCCCCATGACTCAGAAGCTTAAATGCCCTGTCAACTCGGGCCCTCCTCTGTAAGTCTTGGCACCAACCCTGCACTCCAGGCCCCGAGTCTGCGAGGCCTGCTCATCCCTGTCCTGGGGTGGACAGGTCACCACGGCAGAGCTTAGCTCTCCCAAATGCTGGCTCCTGCCCTGGGGGGTGGCTTCAGCTCTGTGCTGGGCACTCAGGGGAGACAGGAATGCATGTCTCTCTCGGGGAGCTAACGGGTTGGAGAGGAAAACCCCCGCCCATGTAAGCAGACATGCCCACTAAGTGCAAAGTGGCCTTGGGTGACATCAGCTGGGGCACCTCAGAGGGCAGGAGTGAGTTCATGGTGGGCAGGCAGGAGGCAGCCACTGAGCTGATCTACAAAGGTGGGGCAGTGGGTGCTGCTGCTTTTTCCACGAGCGCTTCTTCCTTCCCTTCCTCCCTCCTGCCTTCCTCCAATGCCCTTACCTTTCTAGAAGGCTCACCCCCTGCAGGGGGCTGAGAGGGCATGGCCAGCTCATCCCTCCCTTTCCTAGTGCCTCATGCATTCAGAGGACCAGGCTGGCTCTCTCCTCAGCTCCCACCACGGGCACGGCCCTGACACCTTCGACCCCACCTAATCCTTTTTCTTGGTAATTGGTGTCAGAGACAAACGTGAGCCAATTTCCATCTGAGCCAGTGTCTATGCCTTCTTTCCTACTTAACATCAGAGAAATTAAACCTGGCCACGCCGTCATTACCCTGGTGTTGTAATTAGCACCAGAACAAATTGCCCTGAGTGCCACCGGCTGCCGCGCTGGCTCTGGGCTCTGAGCAGGACGTGCGTCGCGCTAATTGCTTTGGCCTCAGCTCCTTAACCTCCTGTTGCCCCACATGGATGCGGGGGAGCAGGAGACCCCCACACCTGTGTGCACTCCCTCTTTGTGATCTGATCACAGAAACAAGTGTGACGCTGGAGGACACAGAGGAGAGGGAGGAGAGGGGACGGCTCCCCCGAGCTCGGGCAGAGAAGATGAAGAGGCCCCAGCTCAGCCATGTAGAAGCCTGGATCCTGCCATCCCAGCCTTCAGGGAGGCTCTGGCTTCCCCCGCCAGCTGGGAGGTAACGAACCAGACACACATGAATCAGTCCAGGTACGTCTCCAGCATATGGAGGCCGGGAGATGGGAGCGCCAGCGAGGGAGGGCTGCGGCAGAGAGCGGGACCCCTCCCCTCGCCTGGCCCCAGGAGAGGAACAGGAGCAGCCGAATCTAGGGGGGGACCTGGAGTGAGCAGAATGCAGCTTGGGAAGTCATCAGCTCAGACCTCATGGCCGCCCAGTGGTGTCCGATTCCAGGAAAGTAAATTTAGTGGAATTAAAAAGCCACAAGAGAATGATGGAATGAGGGGAGGTAGGCGGAGGCGTGGGTGCGGGAGGACAGGCCTGGAGGAGCGGACGGCTGGGCTGTTGGCAGGACACCAGCTTCCAGGGGCTGTCCCGACAGGAGGGCAATGGACAAAGACGTGTTCTGACCAGGGGGCATGAGAACCGAAAGGAAAGGGGCGGAAACCAGACCCTTAGGTCTAGAGGCCCAGGAAGGAGTGTACAGGGCTGCAGGCTGCTTTGGAGAAAGGTGTTTCTTGGGAAGCCAGAATTTGTGCTCTAACTCTGACTCAGCTGCCAGAACTCTGCCCTCGGGTGGAACCCCACCCTTCATCGGGTAGAGGAGAAAACCCTCTGCCAAGGGGGGAACACCTTTGGATCAATTCCTAGTAACAAGACCCTGAAAGCCACATCCCACAGCCATGCTAAAACTCCCCCATCTCAAGGACACAGGTCTGAGCAATTAGCAAACCAGGTGCTAGCACGTCAGCCTCCAGGGGCCACAGAGCCAGGGAAACTGATGACAGGGTAAGGCATCGGGAAGCAGCCTCTGGGAATCAGCACATCCCCGGACGGTCTCGGGCGTCATTTGCTACTGAACTTGCTAAGCACAGACAGCTATTTCTGGGAACTGAGGGAGAACGGAAAGGGTTTGGAGGCTGGGGCTGAGCAGAGCCAACGGGTAGAGAGCCTTGTCTAGGCTGAGCCCTGGACTCCGCATTGAGATGGCTCCGGCCCCGTAGGCACCTCCCAGACCAGCTCTCCTGGGACCATCAGCCTCTCTGCACTCCGTGGCATGTGTGACTCTTTTCTCCCTGAGCTTGTGTGACAGCATTTGGGGGCTTGCTTCCCCCGCTGCCAGGCCCTCCAACTACACCCCCCGCCAGGTCAGAGAGATCCCCAAACCATCAAGGCCCAGGGGTTTGCTGCCTTGAACAACAGAGAGTGGAACCATAGTGGGAAAGGCCTCAGGCAGCAACTCCTGGGTAGAGGGAACAGTAAGATCTTGGGGTGACAGGCAGGCCACAGGGAATGGGTCTACTGAGAACAGCTGCAAATCAGAGGATGTGTTTTGAAAAGGACCTATGTCCACCGCATGGATCCCTCAGACGTTCCCGCCCACATGGCAGGCAAGACAGCTGGCAGACGACCCCCAGGGGGCAAGAGGCCAGGTGGGCCTCCTGCACCCACCCGCCCCTGGCTCAGCAACACTGTGCACAAACACCATGGGCAGAGATCTGGGCCCCAGGCCACTCTCCCACAGGAATGGCCAGCATGCCCAGCCACCACCTGCTCCGTCCCTGCCATAGCAAGCATCACAAATCGATTACG
This sequence comes from Ateles fusciceps, assembly GCA_036589455.1. Classification (NCBI taxonomy): domain Eukaryota; kingdom Metazoa; phylum Chordata; class Mammalia; order Primates; family Atelidae; genus Ateles; species Ateles fusciceps. Next base: position 1,213,232 of record JAZHEH010002406.1, on the reverse strand, counting down.
GAGCTCCTTCCTCCTTTCCCCAGAGCCATCCCAATCAATCCAACTGCACCTGGCAACCTCCGGGAGCCCGTTTTCCACACGTGCCTTATTAACCCACGAGAGAAAATGAGTTTGCAGCTTTCAGCCAACAGGCATTTCAGGGCAGGAGACTCGGCCTTCTTTCTTGTCCTCATCCAAAGAAAACCGAGGCGCCTTGGAAGCTGGAATCACCTAGTTTATTTCCCATCGGTGGGTGAGGGCTACCCCTGCCACCAGGCCCTATCTCCTTCCTGACACCTGACAACACCAGCCGAGCCACCGAGCTGGCCTCAGTGCCGCACAGCCGAAGTCTCCCTAGGCAAGCTCACCAGGGCACTCAGCCCGAAGCCACGCTGCATGCGGAGCCCCACGCCCTCAGTGCCCTCCACAGACCCTTCCCGAGCTCCAGTGACGGAAGAAGAATCCAGTCCCAGCCACCTACCTGAAGGAGCCAGTAGCACCTCCGGTGGAAGGTGGGGATGATGGAGGAATGGACATAGCAGCCGTACAAGCACTAGGGAGAGAGGAAAAACGAGAATTCAGTTGGAAAGAGGGAAGGAAGGAAGGAAGACGGCGCAACAGAGAAGGAGCAAGAAGGGGCCGTGGCCGCCAGCGGCCCAGGGAGACCAAGGGCGTCTCTGTGTCTGGCTCCAGCTCCAAGACTAAGGCTCTGGGACAGCACCTACCAAGCCCTGTGGGGGACACGCCAGCCAGCAGACTTGATGGGCAGCTGGCGCTTTACCCTCCGGGGGCCACAGAGGCACCGAGAACCCAGGATAGCCAAAGACCAGGGAAATGTACCTACGTATGCATTTGCCTGTAATTTCAGGGGCTTGGACTGACTCTGTAGTTCATTCCTGGGGCCTGGGTTAAGACCCTTTCGGGAACAGGGGAAGGACTGACGGTTATGGAATTGATTAAAACACGTGAAACACACACATACTGCGGACCTTTCCTGGCCAGGGGGCCCTCACTGGTACGAGCCCAATGGGGGGCAGCAGGGGGAACAGGGTGGGGCGGCACCCATGCCCGCAGGAGGGGCCTCATGCAGCCCCGCTTGCTGCTTTTGCCTATTTATTCACATATTTGTCTGTTAAGTAATCCTGCATCTTTTGCAGATGGACTTGGTTTTGGAAAACAGACAGAGCCAGGTTGGAGAAAGTGGGTAGTAAGCCAAGTTCAGGAAGGATGGACTGTGAGTCAGGATGGTTCTGGACCCGTCACCTAGACCCAGGTGAGCGGAGCTGACCAGAGGGTGGGGTCATTGGGGCTGGCACGTTGGTGAGGAAGGCCGCCCTGCCCTGATTCTGTGGCACTGCCTGTATGTGCAGAGCTGGGCACCGTAGGCCAGGCTTGCTGGTGAAATGGAGAAGGGGCCTAAGGAGAACCCCTGATCATGTCCCTCTTGCAATCCAGCTGGAGGGTCTGAGTGGGAGGGAGGGGCCCGGCCTTGAGTAGGTTGTCAATTTGGAGAGGGAAGTCTCACGGCACCCAGTGATGGGGGCCCCCATCAAGACCAGGGCCAAAGCCTTTTCTTTTGGTGCCTTTGATTCCAGACTGGAATGATCTCCCTTCCATCAGCTTCAGAGTTTCCCTGGCTTCCCACTGCACCTCCTCCAGAAGGGGTGGGGCAGAGAGGAGAGGAAGCTTCCCCGGAGCCACACAGGACGTTCGCCAGGTGGGAAAAGGCCTCCCCCGCCTCTCCGTGCTCATTGTAATCTCACTGTTGTCCCCCGTACCCTTGAACCAGATCTCCAGAGAGAAATGCCACCAGTTCTGCATTTAAAGCTTTGATCAGGTATTTACACCCTCCAAAAGACTGAGGGCAATTTGGTTGAACTAGGAGCCCACTGGAACCCTGCCTTTCTGATTGGCAGAGTTGAAAGAGAAATCATTTTGGACTATGGGATTCTGGCTGCAAGAAATCAGATTTCAACGTGTTAGAACTTTTACAGATCGCTGTCAGCTGGGACTTAAGCCCTGTATAAACCAAACAAACAAAGTGGAAATTAATTTAAACGATTCCCTTGCAATTCTTGCCCATGAAATGTATTTATTATTAAGAAAGCAATATTCTTCTTGACTTTCTTGTTTTCAAGACACGGTGTTTTGTTTTCGTTGTTTGATAACTCACTCCTTTGCTGAAGGAGACTCATGTCTGGACATTTTTTGTAAGCATTTGGTTGCAATAAACAAGCAACCCACCTGTGACTTTCATCAGCCCCTTTCCTTTGGAATTTCCATGTTCTCACAGGCAGGTTCATTACTTTGACTCATGTCATGAGCCAAATGGAGGGCGACATCAGTGGCTGAGGGATGTCTCCCCCGTCCCTTTGAAATAAGAGGCCTCCATCTGCTGTTTCCTCACTCTGTTCCTCTCTAGACTTCACAAAGACTCGTCCTCTTCACCTGTCTTCTTCTCTGTCCACTACTTTCTCCTGAACTTGAAAAGACCGTGGCTGATTTTCACCATCACTTCCCCCTCGACTGCCTGCCTGTCTGCCTGGACTGGGCTTCAGCCACCCTCAACCCCACACTCATGAGAGAGAATTTCCCAAACACCGTGTTGTACAAAAGAGGAAGGCCCAGGCCCACTCCCCACCACCGCAGAGCATCGCAACACCTGTCTGCCAACAACCTGGCTTACCCAGAACTGCCCCAGAACCATCTGATAGGCAAAATAAAGTTAAAGAAACACTGCCGTTTCTCCATCAAGGCTCGTGCATTTTAATCAAGAGGAACCCTCGAGGCCCTGCTCCAGAACCCAGTTACTCCATTTTTAGATACTACTCTAACCGTTGTGGCAATCCCATGTCCCTGGTCTCTTTGGATGAGAAGGGTGGTCCTGGGATGGCGGGAGGGGGATGGGAAGTGCAGCTGGGGGCAGATCCCCGATAGGAAGGACTATGTCAAACGGTACCAGAGGAGGAAAGGAAAGAGCTACGCGAGGAGCCCCAGGGACTCAGGAAGCCCTGGGCAATCCGACCCTTCCATGTTGCCTGGCTCAGCACATGGGCTCTCACCTCGATGGTTGGTTATTTGTTCCCCCATCTGCCTTCCCAGAATGGGGGCTAAGGACGGCACGGGGCTTTAGGCGTTTTGAATAAAGATGGCCAAGTTCTCCCCACTGGCAGCTCCAAGACACAGGTCCCAAGAAAGGACTCCAGAGACAGTCAGTGTTTAAGTTTTGCCCATGGCACCCTGAACGCTGAGGACTTCTAATACACACTAGAAAACAACCTTGAAAAATGGCTCTGCATTTAGGGCATAAAGGGTTAAGCTTCAGTTTCAAGGAAAGCAGGCTTGTGTGGAGTCATGGTTTGCTGTCTGTGTGGGGAGACAGGCTCATGGCAGTCCCCCTCCTGATAAGTGGCCATGAGGACCTTGCTGAGTCCCCTCCCCTCCAGAGTGGCCATGAGGACCTTGCTGAGAGGTGGAGCCTGCCTGGGGTGGGAGATGCGTGCCTGAGCTCCGAGAGTCCTGGTCCTTCCAGGCTGTACCGTGGGTACGACTCTAATCCTTTCTCTCGGGTGGCTGTGTGGGCTGACGGCTTATGCAGAAGTGGAATCCACTCCTGGGACCGCTGGGCATGTGCACCCTCATCAGTGACTGTCACCGGAAGAGGACGTCAGAGGAGACTGCAAAAGTTTTACTGATGAGCAGGGTTTGTTGGGGGAAGCACAGGGGAGAGGACATTTCCAGCGGCAGGAGAAGCACTCGGTGGAGGACAGGAGACACCCTCTCCCCTTCCAGTCATCCCTCGGCCCAAACCATCCCACGGCCCAGCCCTGACCCCAGGCTCTTGCCACCCCCACTGCCCTCACGTTGCAGTCTTTTCAACAGATTCCAGGCCATAGGACAAGGTCATTACCGAGCCAACTGGAGATTAGTCGCACAATATTCCACGAGGCCGTGTGTGGAATCCATTCCCTTTACCGACTAATCGAAAAAGCAATCAAGTTTGTCTGTAGTGATTTGTGTTGTACAACTCCTGTCGCTTTCTGATCATGCTCTGGGGGCCCCTGGGGTTTGCCCGGTCGAGCTTTTCATTGGTGGGAGCCACATCCTGGGGTTCGTGGGTAAATCTGCGCAGGTGTGAGGTGCACACGTGCATGGGAATGTGAGGGAATGCGTGCCAGGGGTTCCCTTGTTTCTGTGTATCCACACAAAGAGAGAGAAAGGAAGCAGCTAGTATTTCTAGGAAACCTGGGAGGATGTCACCCTTCAGATGAAGCCGCCTTTGAATCAGGTCTGTTGGGGAATTCGGGCCTGCAGCTTCCCCTGCACCTGGCAGTTGAGCAAGGAAATATTTCTTCATAAATATTCAAAATTGCTTTTATGACACTATAGGGCTGCTTAAAAAAAAAAAAGTCAAGATGAAATTACAGGGAAAACCAACAACAGCAAACAAGAGCTCCCTTCAGCTCAAAGTAAGTGCCTCAAAAAACAAAGTGGCATTTCTGAAGGGACTGAGCACGGCCGCAGAGCCCCCTGGAACGGCGGTGGGGGCCTGCACGAAAGAGGGCTCCTGAAGGCTGGACAGCGACGGCCTAGTGGCCCACAAAGGAAGCCCCTTACAGGTTGGATGTGGTGGGCACCTCCCTCCCCGGCCAGCTCTCTACGGCCCCATCTGGTGCGGCAGATTCCGCCCCGCCCACCCCCCACCCCCAACATCTCTGTCTCTCTTTCTATCTCTGTATCTGTTTATCTCTCTGGCCTGGATTCTCTGTCTCTTTGTCTCTGCCTCTTTTGTCACTCCCTGTTTCTCTCTCTGTCTGTTTTAGCCTCTTTCTCTCTGTCTCTCCCTGTCTCTCGCTCTCTTTCTCAGTCTCTTTCTCCATCTCTGCAGCTGTCTCTCCCTCTCTCTGCCTCTCTCTCATTTCCCTCATCTCTGACTCTCCCATCTCTCTTTCTCTCTCCATTTCTCTGTCTCTCCCCCGTCTCTCTTTCTCTCTCTATTTCTGTATCTGTCTCTCTCTGTCTCTCTTTCTCTCTCCATTTCTGTATCTCTCTCTGTCTCTTCCGCTCTCTCTCTCCATCTTTCTCTGTCTCTCTGTCTCTCCCCGTCTCTCTGTCTCTCCCCGTCTCTCTGTCTCTCCCTGTCTCTGTCTCTCTGTCGCTCCCTGTCTCTGTTTCTCCTGCCTGTCCCTGTCTCTGTGATTGACACACACACGCCCTCCATTCCTTTCCTACCACCTCCCATGCACCCCTTGGGGGAAAGCCGCAGAGGACCCAGCAACCTACCCAAGGTGGCCCGAGCAGAGCACACTTAGGGCATGGAGCCCCGGGGGAGCAGATGGGGCCTGAAGGTCCCAGTGGGCCACAGGGCAGCCCTCCTCGTGTCCCTGCTCACGTGCGTGAACCCCTGGCCCCAGGAGGCCTTATGCGCCTGCCTGCAGGCTCTGCCACACAGGGCGCCACTCACCAGGACAGCACCCCCGCGCTGCCTCCACAGACCCTGCTCAGCCCAAGTCCAGCTCAGGTCCCCCCTCCAGGAGCCCCCGAACCAGTGGCCTAGGAGTAGACCCTGGGAACACCCCGTCAGAGCGAGGCCACGGGCACACGGCGGAGGGACAATGTGGACTCTGCCTCGGGTCATTTCACTCTTCACCTGCACAGCCTCGGCTCACCCATCCTGGGGGCTGGCAGACTTCCTGCTAAAGGCCAGACAGCAGATGTGTCTGGCTTTGAGAGCCAGGAGGCCTTGGGGGTTACTAGGTCCCCACCAGGGGAGGGGGAGGAGCGGCAGGCGGAATGGGATGGGGCTGTGTCCCAGTCAAACCACCACGGACACAGAAATCTGAATTCAGATGATTTTCAAGTGTCATGAATATTCTGCTTTTGGCTATTTTAAAAATGTAAAAACTGTTCTTACCTCACAACTGTTCAAAAATAGACAGTTATGCCAGGCGTGGTGGCTCCCACCTGTAATCCCAGCATTGCACTTTTTGAGGCCAAGGTGGGTGGATCACCTGAGGTCGGGAGTAGAGACCAGCCTGGCTAACATGGCGAAACCCTGTCTCTACTAAAAATACAAAAATTACCTGGGTATGGTGGCACGTACCTATAATCGCAGCTACTCGGGAGGCTGAGGCACGAGAATTGTTTGAACACAGGAGGCAGAGGTTGCAGTGAGCCACGATCGCACCACTGCACTCCACCCTGGTGACAGAGTGAGACTCTGTCTTAAAAAAAAAAAAAAAATTAGCTGGATATTGTGGTAGATGCCTGTAGTCCCAGCTACTCAGGAGGCTGAGGCAGAAGAATTGCTTGAACCTGGGAGGTGGAGTTTGCAGTGAGCCAAGATTGCACCACTGCACTCCACCCTGGCGACAGAGCAAGACTCCGTATTAAAAAAAAAAAATTAGCTGGTTGTGGTGGTGCACACCTGTAGTCCCAGCTACTCAGGAGACTGAGGCAGAAGAATCGCTTGAACCTGGGAGGTGGAGGTTAAAGTGAGCAGAGCTATCTTGCCACTGCACTCCAGCCTGGGCAACAGAGTGAGACTCCATCTCAAAAACTAAAAAATTAAAATAGGTAGTGGGCTGGATTTGGCCTGTGGACCACTGCCTGCTGACCCCCTGACCTGACAGATTGGGAAAAGTGTGCATCATATCGTCCTTTAAAAATTCCCAATTTTAAATCACTGCTTGTGACGTTTACATAGCAGGTGCTCAGTATGTGTGATTTCCACGGGATGTGTGGCCTTAAGCAGGGAAGGGAACGGGGCCGTGGCCCAGATGTGCGCAAGGTCATAGACTATATGACACAGACACAAGGAAAGCCAGAAAATGCCTTTCAAATAGCACTTCGTTTGGGATGTTTGTTTCCTAGTCCTGAGTATGAGCACGCGTGGCCCTCTTCCCCTGGAGGAGCAAAATGACCCTAGAACTTCTCATTGGCCTCCCATGAAGACCTTCTCTGGGAAAGCCCCTTTCATGCAGTTTCCTTGTGTCCACCTCCCACAAGGAGGCAGGGAACGCGTGGACGCCAGGGGCTCGCTGTCAACCTCCCATTCTGTGAAAGTGTGAGCCCAGAGTCTGATTTCACGGATTGCTGGAAAAGACAACCACCTTCGTGTCGCTCAAAGGGTCTCTTTAAGGCTGGGTTATCCAACCTGGCAGCCGCTAGTCACTGCGACTGTTCGAATTCTAATTTAAATGAAGTACAATTAAATGAAATCAAAGCTTCAGTTCCTCAGTTGCAGAAGCCACATTTCAAGTGCTCAACAGCCACATGTGGCTGAGGGCTTCTGCACTGGATAGCACAGAAAGCTCTACCAATGCTCCCACGTTAGAGAACATGGGTTGGGACCAGTTCAGAGATGCTTGGCTGAGACACCTGGAGCTTGGGACCCAGGGGCCATGATCTGGGAGAGTCAGGGCTTCAAGCGATGAGGACCTGGGGGAGTCGGCCTGCTTGAAGGTTGGCACCTGCTATTCTCCCTGGGCAGGCCTGAATCAGCCAGTGAGGATTCCCAGAGCCTTCTGTGCCTGTGATGGAAAAGCTCACTCCTCAGCTCCCCTCCCTTCTCATTCCCAAAACCTTCTCTAATGCAAGGATAATACCCGCTGGGGCCTCAGACAAGGGTGTTTCCCCAGCAAATCCCCATCCATAATCCTCTTTTATGAGGGTCCCTCTGCCATCTCCTCTGCAAACAGTCCTGCCCCAGTCCCAGTGGTAAGGCCACCAGCAGGGGCCAGAGAGTATGGTTAGGCTGGCTGTGGCAGCCTCCACACCCCCACAGCCCCTGTGGCTGGCCCCAGAGGCTCCCTTGGGCACATCTCTCTCCTGCTGGGGAAGTGGCTGTCTACACAAAGGCAATCTGAGCGAACATAGATTTTTTTGGTGCTTGGTTTATCTCTCTCACTTGTATCTGATGCACCCAAGACAAAGATAAATCATTTTAAAAATGTATCCAGGATATAAAGCTGACGGAAGAAAGAGCTCATAGAAGGCAAGGGAAAATCCACCTAGAAGGTGAGGGTTTAACGCTACGCTCAGCAATGCGGGGGCAGGGGCAGGTGATAGGCTGCACCGGGGGCAGATGGGGTGGCAGCTGCAGTCTCCAAAGCGGGGTGTCCTGGGCTGGCCGGGCCGTAGCTCAGGTGTACAAGGGATGTGTAGGACTAGATCCCATGTGAGCAAGTGTTCACTGCTGTCCGCTCTGCGCCTGCCTTCAGCTCTTGTCCCCCAGGCTCCCCCAGGCTCCCCCAGCCTCGTGGAGGAGAGAGAGTAGGTGCCAGGCAAACAAACAAGACCAAATCCAACAGCCCTGGTGCTGAGGGCAGAGTCCCAAGGGGGCGTGAGCAGCCTGGAGGATGGAAATGTTCCCTTCTCATTTGGAAGGTCAGCAAAGTCACCTAAGAGGAAGTGACATTTGTGCCGAGCCAAAAAAGGTGAGAGGGAATTGGCCAGGTGGACAACAGGTAGAAAGGCCAGGCCAGGTGGACAGAGACATACAGAGCAGGGTCCACCACAGGCCAGGATGGCAGGCCCTTCCCGGCTCTCTCATCTGCGTCCTTCGTGCCGGGTGAAGCTGGGGGTGGTGAGTGCGTGAGTCCACACACTGTCCTGCAGAATCTCCCCCAGGGCACCCACGGTGAGCAGCTGGCAGGTGGCCTTGCCTTTGAAGCAGAGGCCCTGTGATTTCACGGCTCTGCCCTTTCCACTGGTCCAGACTGTGCCTTGAAGCAGATTTCCAGGAAGGACTCAGAGTTGCTCTGAGAACTTGGCTCAAGCATAGGCTCAGAGCTAGAACTCTGGCTCTGACCCGCCCGCCACCCTGTGTCTCCATTTCTCTCTCTGTATGCCTTCCCTGCACTGCCTCCTCCCCCACTACAGTCGGGCTGACTTCATGTAGCAGGTGGCCAGAGTCCCGTTATTCCAGCTGTGACCCAACAGGCAGGACAGTCTCCCTCTTCCAGATTCAGATGACAGCACCAGGGAGGGACTCTGACCTACCTGGATTGCAAGCCCAGGACTGTCAGTGGGGTAGGGCGGCACCTGGGCAGGGGCCTGCAGCCCGGAGGGCACAGATCCGTCAGCAGAAGCAGGGCATGAGTGTGCTATGCCGATGTCCACCAAGGGCAGGGCTGTGGGGCTCACAAAGGGGGTAAAAATGTGGTTCCTTCCTGTCAAAGCCTAGACATCAGGAAGAAGTAGGTGCTCCTCAAAGAGCAGGTGGGGAGTGAAAACCTTCCAGCACTTTCCAGACCTCCCCAACCAGCAGCAGGCAGAGCGAGGCACAGGAGGGGGGACCAAGCAGCGCTGCTGCTCCCCCAGGAGGCCCTGAACACAGAAGCAGATCCTGGGAGGCCGTGGCTAAGATCGTGCGTGGGGCAAGCAAGAGGACGGCACGGATTCCTCTTGCCTGGTTCTCCACTTGCACAACCGTCTTGCACAGAGGCATCTGTGGGAAGACCAGGGCCTGGACACACTCAGCAGTTTGTCTAAGGTCACCTGGCTAGGAATAGGCAGAAGGATTCCAACAAGCCTCATCTGACCCCAAGGCCATTGCTCCTTCCCCCAGCATGCCACCTCCTGGTCCTCACTCAGACACCCCCGCCACTGGCTGAGTCAGGTCTTCTTTAGGACCCGCCTTCGTCAAAGACAACGAGATGAATTCCCGGAGCTGCTCCCAAGACTGTCCTCGCTGAAGGATTTGGTTTGTATTAATCTAAGATTAGACCAAATGATTCAATTCACATATTGCCTGCAAAGGCACAGCGCCTCAGAACTTGTTAAATAGTGAATTGCTTTACAACGAGTTTGAGCTAAATGGATTGCAGTCTGATTCAGCCTCCAGGGTTGGGTGACAGCAGAGATTTGGAATATTAGATCATCATTGATCAGGGCTCTAGCCCAGCCTCTTCCTAAGACAATCCACAATGGTGTCTCCCAAAGCAGCCAGGGGACTGAGGCCAGACAGCAAGAGGGCCGGCCTAAATCCCCAAACCCTGATGCCTTCAAGTTACGAAGGCAGGTGCCGGCCACAGCTCAGGCCCAGGCTGCCCCACTGGGACCAGGGCCTTCCCTGAAAACAGCCCTTAACACTGCACTTTCTTGGGGGGACTCCTCTGGGCAGGGGCAGGCAGGCTCCCCCAAACTCATTCTCCAGGGGTCTCTGGGAGAGTGGCTGACCTTTGGCTTGGCATTCTGGCTGGCCCCATCCTTCCACAGTGTTAAATTGCTCTTTCTGCCATAGAGGCCCCAGGAGGATGAGGAAGGGGCACCCTTCACCAGGGACCTCACCACCCTCCGAAAGGAAGGGTAATATGAATCCCTCTCTGTAGACGTGGGAACTGTGGCTCAGAGGTGTCAATTCCTTCCTTGGAGGAGGTCACAGGGGCATGACAAATCAAGAATCTGAACTCCAGTTCCCCTGGCAGGTAGAGCCTGCAGGAGTCCAACCCCATCTCCCTGTTCAGAAGGCCTGATTCACTCCCTGAAGGGACCCAGGGGACCAGGTGGCCCCGTCTGGCCATGAAGTTTGGCTTCTTTGAGATGGAGGCAATTGAAGAGCACATAGAAACCAGGAGGGGCAGCAAACCTCAAAAAGTTGGCCACCCGCCACCCCCAGTCCCCACCCCTAGACAGGAAGCTGACGAGGGAAACAGCCAGGAAAACCAGGCAGCACCAGGCAGGCCTAGGACACGTGGGTGCCCCCACCCCCACCCCATCATGGGGCAGAAAGTGCCTGTGGGCCTCTGGCCCTGGGAGACAGGAGAGACTCCCCTGGGCATCTGTGTTGGCAGGAGATCCGAGGAGGGGGGCTCCTCGGGCAGGCAGAGAGTACCAAGAAGACCAGCCAGGTGGGGACCCTGCAGGCCCTGGAGCTCTGCTCAGGAGGGGAGGACCGGTGCGCTGTCGAATGGGGGGATGGGAGAGGAGGGCCCCTCAGTCTCACAAGGCGCAGTGAGAAACTCTGCGGGGGGGGGTCATGGAGAGAGGGACGCTCGGTCCTCAAGCTGGAGGCTCCCCTCAGCCTCTCCGTGGAATGTTCTAGATTGTTTTTGCAGCACAAGCCCTTTTTGAGCCGGAAGGTGAAATGGGAGCAGAGGTAGGAGTGGCAGGGAATAGTGTGTGCTCCGGAAAGGAACCAGGGAGGTGTGCAGCCTGGCCGGGGGACACCGAAGGGCGCAGGACCCAACATAGTAGTCCCCTAGGAGGCTGGTACCCCGTGCCTCTGCCCCCGCCGGGCTCCCCTCACCTGAGCTCCTTCCTGTCGGGCCCCCCCGAGCACCTGCAGGGAAACATCTAAATACGGTAAATACGGCGGCTGCCAGCCTAACGGTGACATGAGTGAGGGCGATAAACATTAAATGAATTTTTAGATAAAAAGTCATAAAAATCACGTTTAAAGATATAAATAAAATCCTGGAGCTTCAGCTTTATTGTTTTTGGGGGGTTCCAAGATTAATAAATGAGTGGGCATAAAATGGAATAATAGCTAAAAATTGATAATAAGGTAAAATTTAGATTTAGAGAGGGAGTTGATCCTAGTCATGAATGTCAAGTCAGAGAAGGCCCCGGGCTGGGTGCGGGGCACGGCGGCACTGAACTCTCCCCGGCCTTGCTCCACGTGGGCCGAGGGTCAAGTCCGGGAACCTGGCCATTCTCATCTGCCTGTTCCCCACCCTCCTGGGACTTTCAGCCAGGCTCACGTGGGCCCCTGCTATGCCCCAGCACTTGCCAAACTGCTTTGGGGAACACAGCCCGGCTCATCACCCTGCACAGGACCCGCCAAGCGGGAGCTGGAGACCTGCACCTTTCATGTCTCAGAAATCTGTCCTGATACCTGGTTCCCCTCGGGCCCTGGCAAGGAACAGGCTTTCTCCGAGCCGGGTGTGCCAGGCAGCTGGGCTCTGCGGGCCTGTCATCAGGAGCTCTGCTCAGTGCACAGGTAGATTCCCGCTAAGTTATCTCCCCACCCACGGGTTCTTGTTCTTTTAGTCTGTTCTAATACATCAGTGCTGTTGCTCTCTCAAATACTTCCTGAAAGTACTGGGCATAAATAATACATAAATAAAGTGAAATTCCCCTCCCTTTCATCAAAGTGGACCGCCGAGACCTATTTCTTGGAGCCCTGCCAAGGCTAAAGCTGGTCTCCAGAGTGGTTTATGCTGGTGATGGCCAGCCTTCTTCCTCCCCACTCCCCTCCCTCTCTACCTCCCTCCCTCCCTTCCTTCCTTTTCCTCCCTTTCCCTTCCTTCCTTCCTTCCCTCCTTCCTTCCTTCTCTCCTTCCTTCCTCCCTCCTTCCGTCCTCCCTCCTTTCCTCCTTCCTCCCTTCCTTCCCTCCTTCCTCCCTCCTTCCTCCTTCCTCCCTTCCCTCCTTCCTTCCTTCCCCTCCTTCCTTCTTTCCCTCCTTCCCTCCTTCCTTCCTTCCCCCTCCTTCCTTCTTTCCCCCTCCTTCCTTCCTTCCTTTCCTCCCATCCTCCCCCCTCCCTCTCATCTTCCTTCCTTCCTCTCTCCCTCCCTCCTTCCTTCCCTCTCTTCCTTCCTTCCCTTCCTTCCTTCCCTTCCACTTCCCTCCTTCCCCTCATTCCTGCCTTCCCTCCTTCCTTCTCTTCTTCCCTCCCTTCCATCTTCCATCCTCCTTCCCTCCCTAAGACCTCTCCCCCTCCCTCCCACCTCCCTCCTTCCCTCCCTTCCTTCCATTCTTCTTCCCCTCCCTTCCATCTTCCTCTGTCCCTTCCATCTTCCTCCCTTCCTCCCTCCTTCCCCCTCCTTCCCTCCCTCCCTCCTCCCTCTCCCCCTTCCTCCCTTTCTTCCTTCCTTCCTCTGTTATGGGCGCCCCCTCCCCTTTCACCAGGTCTGCCTGCATTAAGCACAAGGAATCTCTGATGAACTCCTGCAAGGAGCTCTGGGTCTGATGTACCCCTTGTCAACAGCCTGTTAGGCCAGTAGGGGGTGTTGTGCATTTCAGCGTCAGGGATGGCCCACGGTGGGACCCTGAACCTCGGTAAGAAGGCCCAGGCCATGCCATCTGGAGCCGGGAGCTTCCGCTACACAGCCCCAGGTGGCCGGCTGTTCTCCCCTACTCATCGGCCATTCCCAGAGGAGAGCAGATACAGATGCTGGGAGCCCACTCCCAGAGGCCATTCTGGATGGCACGGAGGGCCAAGTGCTGCTCAGAAATCAGTCTCTCTCTTCTCCTGTGGGCAGGTGCCCTTGGGGCTGGCACTGCCGGAATTCCTGGCTGTGATTACTGCTCAGCTCCAGAGCCTGCAGGAACCCAGCTCCCCAGCGCCGCCTGCTCTAGGCACCCATGACGCCACTCAGGTACCCACAGCACACTCCAACATGCACGGCTGCCCGCGGCCAGGGAGTCTGGGCAGGGATCATTGCTTAAAACAGACAACGGGGTTTTGTTTATGAAGCAGGTGGAGGGGAAATGCCGGCCGGTCTGTGGCTGTGTGAACGAGAGGCTGAGCTGTCTGCCAGGACATTAAGTGGAGTCGGATCCCTGAAACCCGCTTTCATCAGCAGATTTTTAAGGTTAGAATTACTCTCTCCTCTCAAAGGCTTGCCAAGGTTAATTCGGGCCTGAGCATGCAGAATTAATGGGCTGGGCAGAGGGAATCGGCCTTTCCCGATTTTTTCTCAAGTTCACGAAAGCATCTCTACAAAGAGAGCAGACAGCAGGGCGGCGTCAGGCCTTCCCCCCCCGGGAGCTGGTGTCAGAAACACACACGCAGAAACATGCCGAGCCTCGGCTCTGGTACCAGAGAAGCAGGAGGGGGTGGGCGGTACGTCTCGTCCTGGAACGGACTAAGTGGGGTCTACACAGCAGCGCCCCTTCCCCTGAAAACACATATGCTTCAAACACCCCGCAGATGTCATGTTGCCCCAGCCAGGCCGGCCCTGGATGCCTCCAGGGGACTGAGTGCATCGGAGCCTCCAAGGCTCTGGCACCACGTAGGGGCATGAACCCCAGCAGAATCCTCAGTCTCACTGACCCCCGACTTCCTCATCTGTCGAAGGGAAATAATACTAATGGTGAGACTTAAATAATAACTGCTACTAAAATAAGTCTGCAGTTTAGCAGAAAGAAGGGCCGCACCGTGAGGGTTCTGGGATCTTGCGCAGAGAAGCCAACCTTCCTTTCACACAGGGACTGAGGAGCTTTGTCCCTTGCAGGAAGAGGCCACGTTCCCAGGGAGCGCTGCGCCCTCAGGCCCAGACTGATGGAGGCCTCCCCGCCCAGCACTGCCATCCAGGCCCCAGACCCTCCGGAGGAGAGAGCTGAGTGGGATGAAGTGAGGGCAGAGGCCCCTCCCCACCCTCCCCAATCAGGCAGAGAAACTTGCTCGGTCCTCCCGGGTGGAGGTTGTGGTGCCTGGTCTGGGGCCCGGGGTGCCTCGTGGTGGTTTGGGCGCTAAGCCAGACTTGGGTTTGAAATTCGCCTGCACATCTGAGCAGCACTGACGACCATGGGTCAGTGGCCGGGACTTGGAATCACAATGTCCTCGTCTGTAGGGAGGGGGTGAAGGACGACCCCGAGCTTGCAGGTTTGTGGGATTTAATGACAGTACATTTGCCATGACTGGCGCATAGAAGGCCTTCAATAAACACAAGCCTCCTCAGTTTCCCCCAGATACGGGGCACTTTGTCCCCTGCCTGCCCATCTCTTGATGACAGCGGGTCCTCCTAACAGCTCCCGATGGCTCGGGCAGCCCCCTGGTGGGGGGACTCCTGCCCAGGAAGTGTGCGGCAAGGCCATCTCCACCATTTCCTCTCTCCTCAGCTTCCTCAAGGAGTCAGGGCTGTTTGAAAACAAACAGCAGCTTCCCAGGACTCCAGAGCCCTGCCCAAGTGCAAACAGAACAGGGACAGTCAGAACTCCCCTCAGGGACACAAGCTCTGGGATCCCTCCCCCACTGGACAAGCATAGGGACCTCCTTCCATAAAAATGTCAGAGCCCCCCAGTTCTGCTCAGGTCTCCCCCGAAGTTCCCAGCTTCCCCTCAGAACCAACCACACAGGTCTTTCCCCCAACAAGCGAACACTGACGCGTGCCACAGCACAGATGAACCTTGAAAACAGACTCGCTGAAGGAGGCCAGGCACAGAAGGCCACACACTGTATGGTTCCATTCCCAGGAAATATTCCAAAGAGGTCAATCTACAGAGTCAGAGTGCAGATCGGTGGTTACTAGGGGCAGAGGGAGGGAAGAAGACGGAATGGCTGCTAGCGCATTGGGAGTTTCCTTTGGGACGATGAAAACGTTTTGGAACAAGATAGTGGTGATGATTGCACAACACTGCAAATGTACTTAATGCTTCTGAATGGCTGACTTTAAAAAAGTTAATTTTGCATTATTTGAATGTGACCAAAATTAAAACAAAAAGAAACTATAGCCCGGGCACAGACAAGGGACAGGGGCGTCACTTTACCCTAGTCCCCAGGGAAGCTGCCTTGGCACGCACACCCTCCTGGCGGGGTGGAGAGGGGCCTGGAGAGGAACTGGGGGGGATGCAGGAGACACAGGTTTCCTGTGAGTCTACCTGTTCAACTCACAAGTTTGCTGAGCACCTATTATGTACCAGGCCCCATTCAAGGTGCTGGAACTTGATGGAGAACCAGGCAAAGCAGTCCTGCCCTCCGGGCTTCCAGTTTGGAGTGGGGCTAGCCGGCCCCTGTGGCCTGCTCTCCTGCGTAGCCCAGTGGGCCTAAGGTCCAAACCTCAGCACTGTGGCTGGGAGCTACCTGCCTCTTGGATCCCCTCCATGTTAGCTTCTGGGGGGCCCAACTGCCCAGTGAGGCTGCTGACTCCTTGTGGGTGTCAGCTTAACCTTCCATGTATTTCTGCATCCCTGGCTCTGCACACCCGGCCCAGCAGAGCTGCTGGACGATGGTATGCTGTTGGGACCCAGCTCGGAGGACATCAGGGAGCCAATCACCCTTCTGGGCGGGTGGTGGAGCTCTGAGGGCTGAGGCTCTGTCTAATCTCAGCCAAGGCCCCAGGCCTCACAGGGAGTAGCCACAAAGCACGTGCTCAGCAATGGCGCCTTGACAGGAGGAAGGAGGCCTCTGTCTCTGTTCCAAGGCTTCTCAGGGAAAGGCTGGGCTTCACGCTCCCTGCCACCTCCCCGACCTGGCACAGCACCTGGCACACAGTGCGTGTTCTGGAAAAGCCCAGTGGGCCAAGGACTAAAGGCAGAAAGGTGGCTCAGGAGGGACCCGGAGCTTCTGAGAGCAGGGATGGGGGTGAGCTGATTCATCCCCCATCCCGGGCAGAGCTGAGACCCTCCTTAGGCAGTGCCACAGCGGCAAGGGCGGCCATCTGGCCCCAGTGGGAAAGACATCTCTGCACCAGGCAGAGCCCGGGGGGCTGACCTGCCTGGGGCCCTCCAGGCAACTGCAGAGCTCAGTGCACTGATCTGGAGCCCTGGAAATCTGCTTTCCAAAACCCCTCCCAGTAGGTTCTGAGCAGCTCCCCCAGCGAGAAGTGCAACCTGCAGATGAGAACATCATGCAAAAGGCTCTCAACTGGAGCCAGGGCTGGGGAGGGAGGGACAAGGCTGGCTCAGAGCTTTAATGGGACCAAGCAGGAGGTTTGCTCTCTGGACCTGGGGCCTCAGCAGGGTCTGGGGGCCTCGGCAACATGTACATACATTTCTAGCTGCAGAGCCCACATCCATTAAAGCAGTGCCCTGCCTGGGCCTCCATAATTACACCTGCTCCTCCCAGGCGAGCACCTTGCCCGACCTCCCTGGGGAAACAGCAGCCTCTAGGATGATCCTCCTGGGGTTGGACGGGAGGGCTCAGGTCTTAACGGTAAGATACAGACACCCTGCGTTTAGCTGCTCTCTCTGCCCCACGGCAGGGGCTCTCACCCTGGAGTCTGCGGGCTCCAGAAGAGAGGATGCGGTATTTTAAAGTGTGTAATGACATGCAAGCTGCATGTGGTACAAATTTCCTGGATGTATAAAATGGGAAAGAAACAGGTTTTCTGTCGCCTGCAACTATCCGGCAGTGTGAAAATATGACTCGCTGGAATCCAATGCGCTGCTAAGCTGCACAGGGCGGTATTGAATCTTGCGGGCAGAGTCGGGGGGAGGTGTGGCCTGCAGCCCCGGGCACCTGCAGATAATTCAATCCCACCTGTCTCTGCTTCTGCATCTGGTCTGCTTACAAGGTGTGGAAGCTGCAGGTCCCTTCTATCCCCTCCCCCTGCAGCAGAGGTGGGCAGAGGTGGCGGGGGCCTGCTTTCCTTCTTATGGCTGCTCATCGTGGAAATCCTTTGCCTGATGCCACACGTTCTGCATTCCAGATCTTTAAGGAAGTTTCCCCAAGTTGTCTCACTGGGCTGTCGTGTCTCTGCGCCACTGTTCCCTAAGGAAGTGTCCTCCCTGGCTGGCTGATGGGCACCCATTCTCACTCATGGTCCTTACAACGACCTTCTAGGAGCGGGGGAATTAGCACAACCACTTTCAGGATGGAGTATCAGGCCTTGGAGAGGCTCAGGACTTGTACACATTCCACAGGGATTCAGACCCAGGGCTTGCTGGACGGTGGCCTCCGAGTTGGTGCCTGTGGTTCCCGAGGGGGCCAGGTCCCTGCTGGGCTGGCTGGTGGGGCTCACCCTAGGCCTCATCTACCTAAGCAGGACACCAGGCCCTAAGGGTAATACGATGGCAGTGCCAGAACTCAAGCCCGGTCCCTCTGCTCCCCTCTTACCTCCAAGCCACCGGGTCCTGTGTCAAAGTGTGGTATCAAACGCCTTTCTCCCCCTGGGGCTGCATTGAGCGAGGAGTCAAGCCGATCCTCATTCCTATTTTATTTATTTATTTTTTTTGAGACAGCTTCTTGCTCTGTCACCCAGGCTGGAGTGCAGTGGTATTATCTCGGCTCACTGCAACCTCCGCCTCCCGGGTTCAAGCGATTCTCCTGCCTCAGCCTCCCGAGTAGCTGGAGTTACAGATGTGCACCACCATGCGTGGCTAATGTTTGTATTTTTAGTAGAGACAGGGTTTCACCATGTCGGCCAGGCTCGTCTCGAACTCCTGACCTCAAGTGATCTGCCCACCTCAGCCTCCCAAAGTGCTGGGATTACAGGCGTTAGCCACCGTGCCCGGCCCTCATTCCTATGTTCTAGGTGAGATAACTGAGATCCTTGGAAAAGACGAGGTCAGAGGGCTCTGACTCCTGGATCCCACACGCTGCCAGCATCCTTGCCTACCCCATGGGAGCCACTCTGCCTGGCCCAGTGGTCTTAGACTGCTTCTGACTTCTCTGATGAGAGTTAGAGATCTTGTGTCAGAAAAATGTGGCTCGGCCCCTACCCACACCACATCGGGTGCAGCTTCGGTTAGGAAGCCCCAGCCCCATCCTGACGATGTCTAAGGCCTATGTCTAGTTGCTTCATCAGTCTTGTGGTTTGTGTAGAATCCAGACAGAGCCCACGCATCTGGGGTCAGCTTCTTTGCTGTTTTCCTTAAACATGTGCAAAGCGCAGGC
This sequence comes from Ateles fusciceps, assembly GCA_036589455.1. NCBI lineage: Eukaryota > Metazoa > Chordata > Mammalia > Primates > Atelidae > Ateles > Ateles fusciceps. The sequence continues at coordinate 1,194,749 of JAZHEH010002406.1, read as the reverse complement.
CACCCTTCCTGCTCAGCAGTGGCCCCCAGCAGCTGCCCAGGCCTCCAGCCCATGGCACCCACAGACCGTGTTGGTACCAGTGTTCAAGACAGGTTATCGTTTGTTTTGGGAAACGCTTTTCCTCTGTACCTTGGAGTCATTCCTACCAGTGTGTACAGAACAGCTCACTCCACTGGAGCAAGCAGGCGGTGCTGCAGGGCGCCCACAGAGGTGCCATGTCTGAACGTTTGTGGGTCCCCCAGATTCATATGCTGAAATCCTGACCCTGAGGAGATGGTAATGGGGATAGAGCCCTTGTGTATGGGATTAGTGTCCTTATAAAGGAGGCTGGAGGGAGATCCTGCCTCTTCTACCATGTGAGGACGCAGCAAGAAGGCGCTGGCTATGAACCAGGAAGGGCCCTCACCAGACACCACATCTGCTGGTACCTTGATCTTGGACTTCCAGCCTCCTGAACTATGGGAGAGAAATGTCTGTTTTGTTGTTATTTTGTTTTAACTTGGATCACAAATGTTTTATTTAAAGGCCCATCTCAATTTATATGTGGCGGCACAAAATGAAGGACCAGATCGTGACACACCATTTCCATCTCCAGTGGTCGAACCCAACATCTAAAACCCAGCGAGCAGCCAAGCTCAGCGCAACCTCCAGGCCTCTCGCTCGGACTCCAGCAGGGTCAGCACGTCGCCCTTGCGCACGGGGCCTTTTACATTGTGGATGATGGAGCGGCTCATGCGTCCATAAATTCCACGTGCACCTGCGGGCACTGTCCCTGAGAACCGGTCCTGCCCAGGACCTTGGTGACCCTGGTCAACTTGATAGGCTGCACACGGCTGGTATCCATGATGGCGGCGTGGCGGCGGTCTGGTGGAGACGAAACGTCTATTTTTTATAAAGCCACCTAGTTCATAGATTTTGTTATAGCAGCCGGACAGATAGGACAGGCTCTGTCCCCCACTCCCACCCCCGCCCAAGGAGGGCTGGCACCTGCCCAGCTCCCAGCCTGGACACAGCACAGAGAGCTGCTCCTTTTGCAGGGGCCTCAGCTGAGCACCCACCTGGAGACCAGTTCTCCCCAGGGTGAGGATCCTTCCTCCAGGACATGGAGGTTAAACCATGTTCCAGACCCACGGAAGCACCAGGTTTCATCCCTTCCTGTGGCCCAGGAGCCTGAGAGGGTGGCACTGGCAGCAGGTGTCATGTATCAGAATTCAGCAGGGGAGACTCACCCCCCCCCACTCCATGCCCAGGCCTGCTGCCAGTGGGGGGGAGCCCACTGATCTTTGTGGCCTCCTCCTCACCCCAGAATTTGCCCAGGGAAGGAGAGGAGGAGGAGCGGGGACTGGGCTTGGGCACGAAGACTCCCTCTCTGCTCCGCAAACACAGGTGTTTGGAATGAGAGGGAGGAAGACAGTGGCTGCAGAGGGGCGCCTGCTGACTGGCTCGGAGGACTCAGTGACATGGACAATCTGTGTGGTATGCATGGAGAGCCTGCTTCAGAGCATGGGCTCTGAGGTTAGACCAACCTGGGTGCAAACCTGGATTGACTGGCACGTGACCGTGGGCAAATAGCTTAGCTTCTCTGCACGCGCCCCCCCATGTCTGCACTGTAAAAAAGCAGAGAAAAGCTTCCAGCTTGTTCAGCAGTGAGCCTCCCTAGGATGCCGATGGGAATTCCTCACACTCAGCACGGGAAGGCAGGAGAGGACGGGGTCCCTGCCCTCGACGGGCTGCCTTCAGGCTGGGGAAGCTTCCAGGGCGTGTGAAAGACTCAGGTGGACGAGAGAACCCACACACAGGGCTGGGAGGCCCGTGGCACCAACAGGGCTGCTCTGAGTCCCCTGATGTTCCACTGAGTACTGAGCCCCGGGGAGGGTTAGGGCCTGTGGTGTGTGCCTAGTGAGTGTCGGGCAGAGGTGAGCAGAGCCAGGCCCTCCTTAGCCTGGCACCGTCCCCTGAGGCCTTTAAGAAGCAGCCCACATGGGAACTGAAAGCTGGCACCGCGGCTGCTGAAATCCAGCACTCAGCAGCTCCCTCGCCCCCTCACCCCACCTGCACCCATTCAAAGCCCTTTAGGCCACAAGCAAGTCCCACACCATCAACCTGACTTCACTTCGCTTTCCTCCCCTACTCTCCCTCCAGACGGTACCATACCATCCACGCACCAAGTGTTTACCACGTGCCCTTCTTATACAGCAATATTCTCGGCCAGCGGCAGTTTGGCTCCCTGGAGGAATAGGCAATGTCTGGGCATTTTAGGTGGACATGAGGGGATGGGGGTGCACTGGCATTCTCCTGTGCACGGACACTCTCCACCTTGACTCCTCCCATCTGGCCCAAACGCCAACAGCTCCAGGGTTGAGAGCCCCCTGCAGACCTCAGCACCATACCAGGGAGGTAAGGAAGCTGGTGGGGGTTATCGGGGCTGCCACAGGTCCTGCCCACTGAAAGCTGTTAATACTCCACTTTGGGAGACCAGATGCCCTTACAAGGAATGTCCAGGTTGTGAATCCAGTTCCACAGAACCCCAGGGGAGCACTCCTCCTTTCCACAGCCCCGGGGAAGGGACATCAAGGGTCTCCAGCCCAGCTGCTGGTCTGATAGATGGTCCCTTTCACAATGTCCCTTGCACGTGGCCGGTGTTGGGATGGCCTAAGCCAGAGGGCAGCCCCTTCCATGGGAAAGCCTTCTTTATAGCCCACAGAGGGATCCAGCCAACGTGGGTTCAGCTCCCCAGCTGCACCGATACAAGCCACGTGAGCTCTGTCTGCCATGTCAGCTTTCTGAGGCTCATTCGCCCAGTCGGCAAGCCTGTGGCCACCCGGGCCCTCCTTGTGGCTGGGCACGTGTCCCTCTCCCCGGTCCCTCAGCCTCCCCCCTCATCACCAGGATTCCCTGCACCTGTGGGACCAGAGCCTCAAACAGAGTCTCACCCTTCCTGAGCCTCAGTCAGGCCAAGCAGCTTTTGTGATCAAATATTGTTATATTTACCTAAGGATCTGTTAGGAAGCAATTTTTGAGATGATGAATATTTAATGAAATATTTAAATATTTAATAGGAACTTTTCAAACCTGACTTAATAATCCATGTCATGGGGAGAGGAAAATGGGGGTCGTGTTTTAACATTTTCACTTCCTCTAGGACTCTCGGTGTTTGCTAGGCTTTTTTTTTTTCACAGCAGAGTTTTAATTATACTCGATATTCCAGAGAGAAATTCTTTTCTCATTAAAACTTAACCCTTGCCAACAGCAAGGTGAGCGGGTGGGCAGAGGACACACCAAGATAGAAAAAGCGTGGAGCTGAGAGGAACTGCTGGGACTGTCCACTCACCACCCCGATTCCTTCACTCATCGGGTGAGGAGTGAGGCCTGGAGCGGCCGCAGCTGTATCCAAGGTGACGCCAGGCATCTGTGGCCATACCCAGATGGGACCCAGGTCTTTGGACTCACAGGCTCCAGTAACTGCATTCATGACACCATCCTGACCTCCGAATGTTCACTCAAGTCAAGGCTGACATCGGGTGGCACCTCCTAGCCTCAGCGGCTCTACCTGGCCCTCTGCTGCAGCAGCAAATTGAGATTTTCATTGCTTAGGAGGAGGAGGCAGCCTGCGACCTTTATGAAAGACTTGAAAAATTTAAACTGAGTTTCAGATTCTTCTACCATGAGGGTGAGTGTGCATGAACGTCCAGCCACAGCCTTGTCCTGTCCTTCGTCCCCTCTTCTCTCTGGCTCCTCCAGCGTCAGGTGGCCTCGGGCCTCGGGCCCAGGTCTCCAGGTCTTTCCACCTGGGAGGGGGACACAGGCCAGCTCTGCCTCCCCCCTCCAGTCACCTTGGGCAGTTCTGCTCTGGCTGAGCATTCATTCCCTGTGGGCCACCCTGGCACCAGCCTCACCGTACCTCCTGTGGGCAGTGGGGCATCCCCTGGCTGACCAGCCCTTCAGACCCCGCTCAGACCACAACTCCCACGGGCTTCCCCTTCCTCACAAGCGCCGGCTCCACCCTCATCTCTGTGGTGCAGTCTCTCCTCATAGCAGCGGCTTCGCCATCCCTCTCTGCTTGGATCATTCCAGAAGTCTCTGGCTCTCTCTTCTCCACACCTTTCCCTCGCACTCCTGGGCCCTTTCTCTGGTCTCTTTCATCAGTACTTCCCTCTCTCCCCCATCTGTCCAGGCCACACCAAGCTACTGCACATTCCTAGTGAATTCAGGGTATCCTCAAAACCTCCTTAGACGTCACCTCCCCCTGAGGCATCCCTCCCAGCTTTCACCTGAGGCACGGAGGTAACCCCTCAACCCCCACCCCGTGCTAAGGGGGTAGCTGGAATGTGCTTTTATTACAGCACATTTTATTTCACATCGTGGGCTGTGTTTAGTCTATTTCCCCAGCTAGGCGGGTACGTTTTATGGGGGCAGGAACATGTCACACTCAGCTCTGCATTCTCAGGCCCTGGCATGGTTCCTGGCATATTGTAGGTGCTCAATTGCTTGCTGAACAAGTCCTTGAATCTGTGTGTCTTTGTGTCTGATTTGCTTTGTTTTTGGAGGGTTGGGGGAACCCCCATTTGTATATCCAGTGAACTCGTATTCACCTTTTAGGGTGGCTGCTCAAAGACCTAATTCTAATCCTAATCCTACAACAGCTTCTCCTTTAATCTGGCTCTAATTCCTCCAGGTAGAAGTGGATGCTTCTTGCTCGGGACCCCCATGACCTTCTGCTCGCTCACCACCATCAGCAGGGCCCAGACCTTGCTGTGGCTCAAGGCTTCACTTCCTGCTTCCTCACCCCCTCGGCTGGGCCTTCCTTAGCTTCTCTGCCTCCAGCCCAGCCTGGTGCCCAGGGAGGAGGGATGTGGCAAACAGAACTCTGGGCTGGGCAAAGTGCACTGTGGCCACGTACTGCCACCCAAGCTGCCTCCTCCCCCGTATTCCCTGAGACCCTCGCAGGCTGGTGCCAGCCCGTCATATGGCAGAAGCTGCTATGGCTGGAGAAGCAGATGCTTGGGCAGCCCACAGTGCTGGGTACAGAGACAGTCCTCAGAAGCCACTTGAGATGCTCTTGGGCCCCGGGGCAAATGGTGTCTGTCTCTGGGGTGCCTGGATACAGCCCTGAGGCCACACTCTGGAGGGGAGGGCATGACAGATGAAGATCTGACATGTTTAAGATGGTAACTCTTTTAATAAGGGGTCTTTAAATATTTAGCAAAACAGAAGGAGCCAATTCAGCCAGGAGTGATAGTTTTAATCTCACTGAGCACCAGTGGGTTTCCTCCGAGCGAGGGAGTCTGACTTCTCCCTGCTCCCAGCCCCCAGCTCCCACCCTCTGCAAACTCCTGCAGCTTCCTCTGGGGGCCCGGAGGCGGGGCTCGATGGCTCACTGATGATCACAATATATGAGCCCAGCAAGACTGGGATGGCATTTCCTGGTCCTGCGTCCAGGCAGAGGCCTGGGTGAGAGGCTGTGTTTCCTCCCCTCTGGCCTGCTCAGCTGGGACCCCCTGTAGAGGGTGTCTTGGGACCCCGGACAGGATGTTAGGAGGAAAAATAAATGGAAAAGAGGGTGCAGAGACCTGAGGGACCCCGTCTGGAGCCCTAATTCTCCCTTCTTACCAAATCTTCACATCTACAAAACCCACCTCTGGCATCAGCTCACCCAGAAAGCCCCCACCCTCTGCTCTGGGCTTCCCTCTACCCCAACAGGGCACTGCAGGGCACTGTAATCATCTCTGCCTGTGAGCCTCCTCTGTGCCACTCAATACAGTTGGAAGGTGAGACCGGGTCCCCTGTGCCCTAGCAGAACCATATGCCAAGCAGAAGCTCAGTAAGTGGTAGGTATTGTGCTGAGGTGGTCCAGGCGCCAGTCTCCAGAAAATGCTGATTCAGATACCCAGGGTGGGGTAACTTTCCTTTTTTTTTTTTTGGAGATGGAGTCTTGCTCTGTCGCCCAGGCTAGAGTGCAGTGGCATGATCTCAGCTCACGGCAACCTCCACCTCCCGAGTTCAAGTGATTCTCCTGCCTCAGCCTCCTGAGACAGGGTTTCACCATCTTGGCCAGGCTAATCTGGAACTCCTGACCTTGTGATCCACCCACCTCAGCTTCCCAAAGTGCTGGGATTTCTACCCTCCCCTGCTGTCTTCTGGCATGGCCATCACCATCTCCATGTGCTTCCAAGGCGACCTTGATGCAGCATCTACTAACTCAACAAGTACTTGCTAGGCTCGCCATGGGCCAGGCGTGATGATGGAGCTGAGCAGGCGCTGGGGACCAGAGCAGACCTGGTCCCTGCCTCAAGGGGCCTGCACTCCATGGGAGTGAGAAATGGGCGTCAGGCAGATCATCACACACGTGGAGGGTATGAAGCCCATGTGTGACTGTGTTGGCAAGCAGAAGCCTTGTGCCTTGCAGCCAAAGCCCAAGTCATCCAGGGCTATGACTTGGGCGGAGACACAGTAAACCTGAGCTGGGAGAGGTGGTTCTGCTGGAGTGAATGAGGCCAAGAAGTCAGGAAGAGGGTCTGCGCAGGGGCGAGGAGGGACCACAGGTGGGAAGAAGTGTTCAAAGGCAGGGATGGAAAGGACATTCCTGGGGCCAGCAGAGAATGTGGCATCTGGAAAGGCGAGGGCAGCAGCACTCTGTCATAGCCCTTGGGTCTCGATGTCTGCCTTCTCCGTAAGAACACCAGCTCAGGGACGGGGGACCAGGCTTGCTTTATTCCTTGCCAGTCTCTAAATACCAGCACAGTACTAACATATAGTAGATGCTCAATACATGTTTGTAAACTAGATCAAAAGTGCCTCATAGACATTGTCTCATTTACTTTTTTTTTTTTTTTTTTGAGACAGAGTCTCACTCTGTTACCAGGCTGGAGTGCAGTAACGTGATCTCGGCTCACTGCAACCTCTGCCTCCCGGGTTCAAGCGATTCTCCTGCCTTAGCCTCCCGAGTAGCTGGGATTACAGACACATGCCACCACCATGCCCAGTCAATTTTTTTGTATTTTTAGTAGAGATGGGATTTCACCATGTTGTTCAGGATGGTCTCGATCTCTTGACCTCTTGATCCGCCTGCCTCGGCCTCTTAAAGTGCTGGGTTTACAGGTGTGAGCCACTGCGCCAGACCCGTCTCATTTACTCTCAACAGCAACCCAGTGAAGTCAGGATTATTAGCATCTACATTTTGCCAGTGAGGGAGGCAGGCCCTGGGAGGCTGAGAACCTCAGCCAAGTCACGTATGGAGTAAACTGGGAAGGCAGGGTTTGCACCCAGGGCTGCTCTGACCCTCAAACCCATATTCTCAGCCAGTGTGCCTTTTTGCTTTGGCCTCTTTTTCCAACAGATTCTTTCTCTCTCTGGAGCTGTTGCTACCATCTCCATGAGTACAACACAAGCATTGGTATGCGAACCTACATGCTCCCTGTACCGGCTGCCTGCTCATCTATGCATATTTCGTTATTAAAATGGGGGATACTTTAATCTCAGTCTAATTTCGTCTTTAGGGAAGCTCTATCTCCAGCTGCCCGCAGCGAAAGCCCCAGGAAGCAGGCACCTACTTGTGATTCAGGCCACCCTGCCCATCCGTCAACACGTTTGTCTCCTGTATCTGCCATCTCTTATTTATAATCCCGCTCAGATTAATGAATGACAGTAGTTCTCATCACAGGAAATTTGATTAATCAATTTAAGTGCTTAATCACCACAGCCTTGTTGAGAGCTAAGCATCAGGGATCTCGCTTTGATGCAGATGAATTTCCGAAAGAAGTGGGAGAGGAGAAACAAGATTGTCAGCACTTCTCCATGGAAACCCCAGGGCTGAGGACAGCGCTGGGGAAGTCCTGGGGCCCCCAGAGTCAGAGGTGGGGTGGTGAGAGGGTGGGGAGATGACTCAGGTGTGGAGCAGCCCTCTGAAGCCTCTGGAATCCAGGCCTCCCTTGCGCCTGGATTCCACCCAGCGTCTGAGCCTACACGTTGGCCAGACTACGGGAGCAGGTGGGCAGGGGAGACAGAACCCGAGCTGGCCTAAGAGCAGGAGAAGTGGGCACGATCCTGCCATGCTGTGTGGCCTTGGGATGGGGCAGGGACTTGCTGTTCTTTGTGCCCAATTAATGAGCGAGACAAACAAGGGCACCGAGCAGCTTCCTGCTGGCTGTCCCCTTTGGCAGCAAACTCATCCCCACCTCTGGGCCTTGGCTCAAGTTGTCAGTGGACTCAGCTTGAAGCTGTCCCTTCCTATCAGCCCATGCGTTCTGCCATCAGCCCTGGACCGCCTCTTCCTCTTCCGGGAAGCTGACTTCAGGCCACACCCTTCTCTTTTCCAAGTTCCCAGGGCTGGTGACCCACAGCCGGTCCTTGGCTCAGTATTTTTACATCTTAGCTCTCATCTCCTCCACCACAGAGGTCGCTCTTCCTGAGATGGAGCCTGATACCGTTCTTTATCCCTTGGAACTGGCCCAGCCCTGGTGCGGTGCATACAGCAGGCACTTAATGTATCAGTAGCGCCTTTTACTTTCTCAAGCCAATGAGATACAGACAATCACTGGTAGCTTTTCAGTCAAGCGTCAAGGGTGTGTGTGCCCCTGGGGACACAGCGAAATGCTGGGAGTGGGGAGCAGTTCGACCACCAACATTCAATACTACAGCATGTTTCCATTTTTCAGATGCAGAAAGAACCTATTATTTTGAATTACAAACAACAGAAGTAGAAAACTCCACAACAAAAAGATCTCAGCTGGTGGAGAAGCTCAGGAGCTCACGGAAGAGGAGCACTTGGGGGTGGGGGTTTGGGGACCTCAGGGAGTTTCGTGATGTCCAAGAGGAGACGTGGGTTACAGAGGGTTTAAAACCCGCACCTGTAGGACCAGTCAAATAGAGACGGAGTCAGCTTCCCAGAGCCACCGCAAGGGCACGGGTGGAGGGCCAAGATACCAATTACAGAATGGGCAGTGAGCGGCTACAGCGTGTGCGCTAAGCTTATTCTCTGTCTTAATCCCAAAACAGTGAGGAAGTAACCACAACCATTTCCACTTTACAGCTGAGGAAACCGAGGGGTTCAGGGGTGATGTCACTTGGCTCCCAAGCCATGGAGAGTGGGAGCAAGAGGGGGGTCTGGCCAGGCTGCCTCTGCCTTGCCCAGGCCACAGACTCCAGGCAGGCAGGACCAGACTGCAGCTTCCAGGGACCACACCTTCACCCCGCTGCTCTCTTGAAGGAAAACAAATATCTGCCTCTGGCAGGTAAAAAAAAAAAACAAAACAGTGCGGCTCATGCTGTTTGTGATAGCTGCTACACAGAGAAAGACTAATTTTGGAAGCCAACTATTAAAAAATATATCTACTCTGAACGGCGCAATCAATCAAACATTCAAGACGCAGGTTTAGCTGGGGCTGTGGGACTCCAGGGCAACACACGGCTCCTTCCCAGGCCGCTGTCTGTCCCCGCCAGGCCTCCTTCCCACCGGGACTGTCCCGGCTCTGCCCCGGGGACCTTGGCCTCCAGCCCACCCAGGCTGCAGTGAGGATGGAGAGGAGGAGGCCGGGGCTCCCGATTGCTAACTGGTCGGGAGGCAGCTTCGGAGTCAGGATTGAAGCTGCGTTGGCTCCCAGGCCATGAAGCAGACAAAGTGGACACCTCTCCCTGCAGGTAGTAGGCACAGAGCCAGAGGCGTACTGGTGGGAGGGGTCCGAGCCCACCCTCTCGCCAGTGCCACCGATGCCATGGGCTAATGTGCCAGAGATGTGAGGCCCTTGGAACACCCAGTGCCGGTGCCCGCCCATGCCACCTGTCTTCCAGGAGCCACCTGCCTCCCTTGCCACTGAGACAGCCCTGCTGGGCCTCCACAGAGCCTCCTGGAATTCTAGTGACAATTCTGTGAAGGGATCTCTGAGCTGACTGGAGCCTCAGACACCTGAGCTTTGCCTCCTGGAAGGCTGGGCTCGGGGCTCTCCCGAACTTCACCCCTTCATCCGCACCCAGGGGGCTCAGAGCCCTGACCCCTGGAGGCCTGCCCACTTAGGCTCCTGCCCATCATCACTGTGGGGCCGTCCTAGATGAGAACCTGCCCAGGTGGTGTCTGGCCTGAGCCTGCACTCAGGAGGCTGGATCCCAGCACCTCTGTGGGACAGTGGCCATGCCACGCCCATGCTTGAGCCTGCTAAACAGCAGCTCAGAGGGTCCTCTGTGGGGACCCCTAGTCCTGGGTGGTAGGTCCCACACGGACTCAGGTGGGCAAATTGAGCCTCCATGGAGACCTCAGGCGGCAGAGTTGAAGTGAGGCAGGAGTGGGGGCCGGCCCAGGAGATGTGCTTCTGGGCAGTGTCCCCTCAGCCTGACCCGGGTGGTGTAGGGGCAGGGGGCTACTTTCATTCACTGCAGAATCTCAGGGAGGGGCTCGATTCCAGACAAAAAAGGACATCAGAGTCGCAATCCACGATGGCTCAGCGTGACCCAGGGGACACAGGCCCCCACCCAGGAAGGGTTAGTGGCCATGTGGACCCAGGCAGAAAGCAGCATGACAGAGATGGGGAGCCTGTCCCGCCCGTGTCCTGTCAACAAGGGCAGGCCTGACCCAGGACCACAGACCCCGCCTGGGAGCAGCAGAGCCTGGAGGGGCCCTTGGCCCTGGGAGGAGGAAGCTTCTGGGCCCGCAGCCCCCAACGAGCACCTGCCTGCATCCAGAGGCCGCCCCTCTTCATGGTGGCCTTCCATCTCAGAGCCAGCATGGGCCGGGCTCACTCTGGCCCTCATGTGACGGGAGGAGGCTCCACGACACCTCTCTGTGCAGGCCCCACACCCAGGACTCTCAGAGATGGTCATTCCATCCTCACTGTCTCACTAGGACATGGAGGTGGGCGCTGGATTTTACAGATGAAGATGCTGAGGCCGAGAGTGGTCAGGACGCTTCCTCCTGCCCAACCCTGTTTGGGAACAGCAGCTCAGGCCTCCAGGCTCCGCAGGCCATGTTCTTTCTGCTCCACCAGGACCCTCGAGGCCCTCTGAGTTCTAAAAACGTCTGATTCCTGTGGGCGGGACCCACTCCGCCTGCTTCCACCTGCCCTCGTCTCTCAGAGGGGACAGATTCGGAGGCCACAGCTGCATAGCAGCCACAGGAAGAAGGGAAATGGGGGCCAGGTCCCTTCCACGGCTATGGGTATGAATGAGCCCTCCTGCCTGGACATGGGCTGTGGCAGATGGTGGGGACCCTGGGATGACCTCAGGGTGGGGATGGAGACTCCCGGCTGAGCCCAGGGCCTTGGGGGAATCCCAGCCTCTCCAGCCACGGTTGCCCTGAATGACTGTGACCAGCTCAAAGTCACATCTTCCCCTCGTTCCCAGCCACGCTGTCTCACTCATCACTTTGGCTTCTTCTCAAGGATTTGAAAGACTCCAGGAAAGCTGTAGCTGGGTTTTCCCTAGAACAGAGTCCTTCGCCACCACCCTCCACCCCCAAACCTGCACCTCGGACAGTGCCTCCTGCCCCTCACCTGGTCTCAAGGCCTCTGACCTGCCCAGGCCCTGCCTAGCTGCCTGGAGCCGCAGCTGGGGTGAGAGCTGGCATCTCCAGTTCTGCCAACACCGCCCGCCCCTGCCTTCCGCCTCTGTCCCCCATGACCACCGTGCCTGTGCTGTTCTTCCCGGGGCTCCTCAAGCCCCCTCTCCTGAGATTTGGCTCAAACATCCCCACTCTTAGCAAGGCCCTCTGTGACTTGCCATCACGTGACTGCATTCTTAGCTCTCATCCTCACTTGAGATTATCCTTTATATTTGTTTACCTTTGTTCTCTGGCTTCTTCCCAGAAATCAAAGCCCAGGTGGGAAATTCTTGGCTGTCATGCGACCTGCTTCCCCCGTGTGCTGGACATCGACCGCGTGGGAGCCAGTCTTACTCACTGAATGATTGAATGAGCCTGCTGGGCCGGGACTTACACCACAGGGCCCGTGGGGGGAGGCAGTGCCCCGAGTCAGGCCCTCTGACCCGCCAGGCTGTAGCCTTCTACAGACCCAGAATCTGAGGTTTCCTAGGGCAGGGGTCTCTTCCCTCAAAAGTCAGAGGCCCCCTGTTATGGATTGAATTTTGTCTCCCTCAATTCATATGTTGCAGTCCTAGCCCCCAAGACCTCAGAATGGAGCCTAATTTGGAAATGGTCTCTGCAGATGTAAGGAGGTCAGATGAGTCGGTGACGCCCTGGTCCAGCGTGCCTGTCCTTAGAGGTCGGGGAGTGTGGCACAGACATGCACGCAACACAACGACCAGGAAAGATGAGCCAGAGCTCAGGTGAGGCTTCTACAAGACCAGGGATGACGAGCAAAGCATCCGAAGCCAACAGAGAGGCCCCGACAGTGTCTCCCTCACTGCCCTCAGGGGGATGGACCTGCACCTCCAGAGCCAGAGGACACATCTCTGTTGTTTAAGCCCGCAGGCCGTGGGGCTTTTAGACTCATCTCTCCCCCTCAGCAGGCTGAGCTGCTTTCCAGGCCTGTAGGCTAAGGAGAGGTGGGCTGCTGGTTGGACACCAGAGACCTGCCTCAGGCGTCCAGGCCTCCAGGGAGGATAGGGCTGGGAGGGGCCTCTGCTGGGCCTCCCTCCTCTGCCTTTGCAACACCCCCTGCTTGCCTGCGGCTGCTGGTTTCCCCTTTCTGTTCCTGTCCCACCTGGCCAAGCCTGCCAGCTGTGCCCCAGAGGGGCTGAGACCCGCAGGACTTGGGGAGATCCTCCTGCAATGTCGCTGTGCCCTGCCACTCCCAGCCACTTGCAGGCTTTGCCCGCAGCTCAAAATAGACCCCACTTTGGTGCCTGGTACCCACAACCTCCATCCTCAGCTACCTCCTTACATCCCACACCCAGACTGCAGGGACCTCAGCTCCCAGCTGCAGCCTGCATTCCACGTCCCCATCTGCCCCCCCGGGACCTCAGCCCTAATGCCGTTTCCAGGGTAAAAAGATGAGGGACTGCAAGTTATAAGAGACAGAATCTAAACAAAATGACCCTGGAGGTAATTACCCTTTCAGATGCCACAGGCCAGGAGGGGAAGTCCAGGAACCAGCCTTTAACTGCTCTAGTACCTCTGGAGGTGGAGAGCTGGGAGGAGGGGCCAGGCCCTGGCCGGGAGGGACCCCTTCCTAACCTCACCCTGCTCCTCCCACCTCAGGCTCCCTGGGGCCCTGTGGTCTGCAGGCAGAGGGTGGCCCAGGGGCTCTGCCGGGCTCACGAGACAGAGCTTTAGAACTTTGCAAGGATGCTGCCGGAAGCTGGGGGCATCCCTCCTGGTGCTTTCTGCTAGGATGGGAGCACCCCTCCAACATCACGTCTGCTGCCTGGAACCTGGGCTTCACGCTTCTCCTTTTCCCTCCAAGGCCACCTCCCTGAACAATCCTGTGCTGGAACCAGCCTGGAAGTCAGGGTTTCATATGGTCCCGAGGACCGGGACCCACGGCACACAGGGCATCTCCCACCTTAAACATGCTGTCTTCCCATGAGCATCTTCTCCCCATGCCCGGCTCCCTCTTGATTATAGACTGTTCGGAGAGCGCCCTGGCAGCCCCGGGCCTAGGGGATGAGGGGGAGAGACATTTTTTCCAATCAGTATTCATATCAGGCTGCGGCTTGAGCTGCCATGAGGCTGAGAGTCGACTCGATAAATAATGGGCCTCCCGCTCCTGCTTGCAAATTGGGCTGGTTCTCTGCTGCAAGCTCAGGGTGGTGGCATAGGGAGCTTCCCAGCTCCCTCCTCTGCTCCTGAGGCGCCTCTAGTAGCCGAGACAGAATCTTCCATAGGAACCAGCACAGCCAGGGCCCTGGTCATGCTGTGAGCTTGATGGCATATAAGCCCTGCCGGAAGGCAAGGGTGCAGGAATGGGAGGGTGGCTCCCTGAGCCGGGCCGTCAGGAGGGCTCCCTGCATGGACTACCTTGACTTCAGATAGGTGGGTCCCTGTGCCACCGTGACAATGCCATGATCAGGCTATAGGAACTGAGTACCCTTCAGCCATGGGAACTGGGGCCAGCCCTTGCCCGGTGGTCAGAGGGAGGCTGCCTGGTTCCTTCTGAGGCTGATTTTGCCAAAGCAAGGGGACTTCTCCCAAGCATGGGGACTGTGCTCTGTGGCCCCCACCCTGCACCAGGCTGAGAACCCTGAAGACACAGAGCCCACTGCCAATTGCTTTCCTTAGGGTAACAGAGGGGATGATGATTCTACCCCTCAACAAACCAGAAGGTTCTTTTTCAAAAGAGGAAGAGCAGCAGGGTAAGAGCCCAGCCTAGGACAGGGATCGCACGGGGGAGAGGCACTGGAGTCCCAAACTTGGAATTCTGGAGCTCTGGGATTCTGGGCTTTAGAATAATGGGATTCTAGCCTGAGCTCATGCCTGACACGGAGAGAATGAAGGCAGCCTGAGGCCTGATCTCGCCACTGGACTGTGAGCTCAGCAGGCCTAGGCAGACTGCTATGGCTTGAACCTGCCCCTCCAAACTGCAGCTGTCGCCAATGTGATTGGATTAAGAGGTGGGGAGGCCATGAGAACTCCGCCCTCAAACATGGGATTAAGGCCCTTATAAAAAAAAAGGCTTCAGGCAGCATTCAGCTAGCAAGCTCTCTGCCTTCTTTTTTTTTTTTTTCTCTTTTTCTTGTTTCGAGACAGGGTTTTGCTGTCACCCAGGCTGGAGTGCAGTGGTGCAATCTCAGCTCACTGCAGCCTCAACCTCCTGGGCTCAGGTTATCCTTTTACCTCCGCCTCCTGAGTAGCTGGGACTACAGGCACATGCCACCATGCTCGGCTAATTTTCGTATTTTTTTTTTTTTTTTTGTAGAGACAGGCTTTTGCCATGTTGCCCAGGTTGGTCTCAAACTCCTGAGCTTAAGCGATGAGCCTGCCTCAGTCTCCCAGGGTGCTGAGATGACAGGCAGAACCACCGTGCCCAGCTCCCCCTCCCACTACCTTCTGCCACTCGGGGACAGAGCAAGAAGGCTCTCACTAGGCAAGACGCTGGCACCTTGGCCCTGGACTTCCCAGCCTCCTGAACCATTTATGGGAAATAAATGTCTATTCTAAGTTACTCAGTCTCAGACACTCTGTTACAGGAGCACAAACAGACTAAGGCCCAAGCCAGTGTCCGATGATGTCAGACTCACGGTAGAGAACCCAGTGCCTAGGGCAGGTCCTCTAAGGTAGCGGGGGGATTTGGGGGATTTGCTGAATGAATGAATGTGCTTTCCTCCTAAGCCCCAGGGGTGGCCAGCCCATCACTGCCTAGTCACCCTACTGGGAGTATGTCACCCAGACAGTGTCTGCCCTGGAGAGATGGAGAAGGCAGGCATCTGTGCAGTATGTCTGGGGCTGAGGGAGCTGTCCTCACTGCCCTGCTCCCCGTGGCTCCTGCATCCTGCAATTTTTTTTGCATGAGATGCCTCCATGAGCTAATCCCTTGAGGAAAAGCAGAGAGTTCTGCAAATGCTCAGAGCAGCAGAGGGGCCAGCCTCCTCCTTTCTGAGAGCAAGTTTGGAAAGGAAAGAGAGAGAGCTGGGAGGCACAGATGCTGGGGGAGGGACTCTCCAGGAGGAGGAAGGGACAGGGGTGAGGCAGGCAGCCGTGACGCCCAAGGTCCAGGCGATAGGCTTAATGCTTCCCCCGTCCACCAGGGCCCCCTTCCCATGAGGAGGGCTGATCCTGCACTGCTGGCTTGTGTGGCTGAGGCTGGGGTACTGCTGTCCTGGCCCCGTGAGTCTCCCTTTCCTGTACATCCCAGATGTGAGATACCCGGACAGCCAGGAAACAGAACCTTCCATCACCAGGGCACTTCCTGCTGCCCTTTTCAGCCACACCCACTTCCCTCCCAGCCCACCTCCTTCTTAACCCCTGGCGGCCACTAATCTGCTCTCTATTTCCATAGTTCTGTCATTTCAATGATAGTATCTAAATGGAATCATGCAGTATGTGCCCTTCTGGGACTGGCTTGTTTTGCTCAGCAATAGTCTCTGGAGGGTCCTCCAGGTGCTCACATGCATCAATTAGCTCATCCTTTTTTCTCCGTTGGTGAGGTGGTAGTGGCTTCACCTTGCCATTGGACCTGGCCCCACCCTGAGAAGTGGGAACCTGCAGCAAGCGCCGCTAGGTGGTCCCTGGGAGCCTCAAAGGCAAAGACTGGGCATGGCCAGGAGTGGGAATTGACAGGCCATGGCTTTCAGAAGCGTCCAGCTGCCGCAGTCCCATCTGAAGGGCTACAGAGGAACGGGAAGGAGGGGGTCACGCAGCTGTGGCCTCCGAGGAGGTTGCTCAGGTTGCTGGAGGCTTAGACAGAGGTGCCCGGGTGGAGGATGAGGCCAGCACCGCCCTTCCTCCTGTCCCGCCTCCTTCTCTGACACCCACCACCAGCCTGCTGGGGCAGCCGCAAGCCTCAGGCTGGCCCATTTCCTGGGGAGTTCCTCCCTCAGGGACCTCCATGAAGGAGGCAGGCACCCTGGGTCTATGAAATAGGGCCACAGGGACCAAGTACCCTTCAGCCATGGGGACTGGGGGCCAGCATGCCTGGTGGTCAGAGGGAGGCTGCCTGCTTCCTTCTGAGGAGCTGATTTCACCAAGTTGGGGATCTGTCGGGTCTGGAGACCCCTCTGGTGCTGGCCCCAGTGCAGAACCTGCACGCTAAGCAAGGCAGGCGCTGGCTGGGTCCTGGCTGCAGGCCGCCCACTGCTACCTGTCTACCCAGCAGGGCTCAGCCTAGGCATTGCCTGCAGAGAGCGAAATAAACAAGGCCATAAATAATCCTCTCCTGGTGAAGCTGAAAGGCAGAAGGGCCCTGGATAGAGATAACAGGAGACGCAGGGCCACAAGGGGGACAGCAAATTTGGTTCGACTGAGTGGAGCTCAGACAACAGAAAGGCAGCTGCTTTGCAGGGAGCAGCCAGATTGCCTTCCAAGGGCCATGCACAGGATGGGCTGTCCCGGCACCAGAGGTGGGCTGCGGCCCGGATGCAGGCAGAGCACAGGCCCTGGCCCCTCACTATCCTGGCCTGGTGGTGACCCCACCAGGAGGCCTCCTCTCCCAGGGAGCCCTGACTTCTCATGCCATGCAGTTACCTCTCACTTGTCCTCTGCTACACAGAATGGTGTCTGTGCCTTAATTCCCCACTGCTGCTGGAACATGCTCCTCCCATCCTCACAGATCCTCTAGATCACGTTAAACACCCATAGAAAGGACTCCCGGATGGAACTCCCTGGGACACCAATTTGTGGTTAGACCTGAGTTCAAAACCTGACTTCAGTACTTCCTGGCTGTGTGACCTTGGGGGAGGTCACTTTCCCTCTCTGGGCCTGTTTGGTATGTAGAATAGGGATGTTATGTCTTGCCACAAGGCTGGGTCAGGCTTAAAAGAGAGTATGGATGCACCTGGCACCTAGCATACCCACAGCCCATAGCGGTTCTCATTGCTCTGGCTCCCCGCAGGGCCCCCGGGCTCTGCACTGGTCAGCCTTGCTTCTAGTCTGCTTTGTCAGTGTTGTTCAGCATCTTCCCAGGTTTATGTCATGTTCTCTAGAACTGACTGCAGGCTTCTTGCGGACCAGGGTGGTCTTTGTCTGGCTCAGGGCCCAGGTGTCCCCCTGGCACCATCACCATAGTCGCTGCCTTCTGGGGTCCCAGAATCTGGTAGGATGAATAGCACACACACTGCACATGCCAAGGCCCCCCCGCAGAGATGATGCAGGGCCTTGGGAGCTTGGGGGATGGGGCAGGAGGAGGGAAAGGTGGTCTCCAGGGGCTCAGCTGTCAGAAAAGCCTTAGGGAGTTGGTCTCAAAGATCTGGAGGGAACAGGCAGTTTGAAGGAAGGGCTTACTGGGAGTGAGAGACACTTGGCAAGGGAGCAGGGGCAGGAATTCACTTCTAAGGGGGCCTGATCTGCAGATGGGCTGGGGTCTGCCTGAGCCGTGCCATGGCAGGAGGAAGTAGAGGCCATCAGTAGGCTTGACTGCCTGGCACCCGCCCCAAAGTGGCTGTCCATTCTTAGGACCAAAACGATCACACCCCAGCCAAGGACAAAAGCTTCAGCACAATTCATTGTCCACCTGCGGGAGGGGTGCCCACCAACCTCAGAGAAGATGGTTCTCACTTCTCTCGCCTATGCCCTCATTGAGAAATCTAGCCACAGCTTCACACAGGGACGGACAAGGATGGCAAGAATGGGATGTGGCAAACATCTCTGTCCCTCCAACGCTAGCCTCTCTGGCCAAGTCAACCATTTGGCATTCGGGAGAGCAGCTGGGGAGTGCCCCCTTCTTTAATCTGCCAAGTGGGGCCACCAGGCATGGAGACGAGTCTATGGCAGGATGCTCTTCCCAGCGATCAGGGATCTGCGGCAGCCACGCGCCTGGGGCTGAAGGCACAGCAGCAGCTGTGCCCCGGGTGGAAACTAGAAGTCTGGATGCCCTCTGACCGGGTCCTCCGGGGTAGGGTCAGCCGTGACGGCCACCTGGAGCAGCCAGGCTTACTCAGAGGCCATGGACAAGGGTTCCCGCTTTTGTCCTTCCAGACCAAGCTCCCTGGCCAGGCTGCTTGGGGACCCAGCTGATGATCAGTCTCAAGGGAGACATCTCTGAGAAATGGCCCTTCTTAGAAATGGCCCAAGGGAAAGAGACTTTGGGGTTGTCGGCACGGTTTACTCTGAAAAGGCCAAGAAGGTATCTCTGAGTCGGCAGAAAGCCGCTCTCCCGGAGTCCCCATAAAGTGTCCTGCACTCCCACTAACTCATTGATCCACGTGTTTTCCCCAGCCTGAAGATTTCTTAACTGTCATCACAAGGTTAGAAGAATTGTGAGTTGGAAAACTATGCCGCATATTAAAGTCAGGCTGAAATATCTCCACAATACAGAGAAATATTTTATATTTATTCTCTTTTAGAAATTGTTATAAAGGGAATATAATGAGAATGTTGCAAACGAGTGGAATATTTTCTTCTAACCTGACAATAAAAATATGTCAAAGGGATGCGTGACACTCTAATAGGCAACAGATGACAGGCCTTGGAAGTGCAGGGATTTAGCAGAGATTTTACTTGGTGCCTTTACTGGCCCACAGGGCAGAAACAGAGGCCTCTCCAGCAGGCTTCCCTATGGGTGAACATGCAGAGAGTGAGAGGGAAGGGGCAGTGTGTTTTATGTCCTGGCCCTGGTGAGATATCGGAGAGGCTTGCCAAGACTGGAAGCCATGGAGCCTCAAAATGGTAGAAACATACCAAGACCCCTGTCACCATCACCTCCACCATCATCTGCATCCTCCTCATCCTCATCCCCATGAGCAGTAGCAGGTTCACCACCATCATCCTATCACCACCATAACCACCATCACCTATATGATGACTGTCATCACCACCGCCATCGTCATCATCAGCTCCACCATCATCCCCCATCACTGCCGTCATTCCCATCATCATCCCCATCATCCGCGGCAGTAGCAGCAGATTCGCCACCATCTGCTGTGGTTTGGTTCTATGTCCCTACTCAAATTTCATGTGAAATGTAATCCCCGGTGCTGGAGGAGGTGACTGGATCATGGGGCGGATTCTCAGGGTTAACGCCATTGCCCTTGGTGCTGTCATGGTGACAGTGAGTTCTTACCAGACCTGGCTGTTTAAAAGTGTGTAGCGCCTCCCCTACACTCTCTCCCCTACTCTCTCTTCCTCCTGCTCTAGCCATGAGACATGCCTGCTTCCCTTTTGCCTTCTGCCATGATTGAAAGTTTCCTGAGGCCTCCCCAGAAGCCACTATGCTTCCTGTACAGCATGCAGAATTGTAAGCCAATTAAACCTCTTTTCTTTATAAATTACCCAGTCTCAAGTATTTCTTTATAGCAATGCAAGGCCTAATATGCCATCATCACTGTCACCACCATCCATATTATTAGCACCATCATCACCACCATCACCTCACCATCATCAGCACCACCATCACCACCATCACCCCATCATCACCATCACCTCACCATCCTCAGCACCACCATTACCACCATCATCACCACCACTGCCGCCATCACCACCATCATCATCACCACCATTGCCATCACCACCATCATCATCACCGTCACCATCATCATTCACCACATCACCACCATCAGCACCATCATCACCACCATTGCCACCATCATCACCACCATCATCATCCATATTATCACTGTCATCACCACCACCATCACCATCACCACCATTGCCATCACCACCATCACCATCACCACCATCATCACCACCATCACCATCACCACCACCATCATCACCACCATCACCATACCACCACCATCACCTCCATCATCACCATCATCACCACCATTGCCATCACCACCATCATCATCATCCATATTATCACTGTCACCGCCACCATCATCACCACCATCATCACCATCACCACCACCATCACCACCATCACCACCATCATCCCCCCCCCCCCCCCCCCCACCTCTCGCCACCATTGCCATCACCACCATCATCATCCATATTATGACTGCCATCATCACCACCATCAGCACCATCACGACCATCAGCACCATCATTGCCATCACCATCACCACCATCATGATCACCAGTTATCACCATCACCATCTGTATTATCGCTGTCATCATCACCATCATCATCGCCATCACCACCATCAGCACCACCATGACCACCATCACCATCATCATCCGTATTATCACTGCCATCACCATCATCACCATCACCACTATAATCATCATCACCATCCTCATCACCATCATCACCATCACTATCACCATCGCCATGCTAATAGTTTCCATGTGGTGAACAATTAGAATATGCGGTACACTATGCTAAGGGCTTCACATGAATCATTACATTTCAACCTCACAACCGCCATATAAGCTACTCTTACGTGTATCCAATACAGAAACTGATGCTCAGAGATGTTAGGAACTTACTCAAAGACATACACCCTGTAGGTGGTGGGCCTCTAACTGCAACCCAGGTATTATGGCTCCCAAATTCTGACAACACTCGGAAATGAAAGAGCATTTCGTGGAAGCAGAAAGCACTACAACAAGTCTCAAGATGGGGAGGAATCTTCTCCCCTAGAGGCGTCCATTAGCGGTTCTGGGTATTTTATTCAGCCCGTGGCTTGTATGCAATACCATGTGCTGAGATGACTTCTGCCATCACTGTCAGCAGACCTTACAGCGGTGCTAGGCACTGGGGCTAGCTGCAGGAATGAGACGCACACAGACAACCACTCCGAAACACATAGAGCAAAGGCCACGTGACACAAGACATGGGACTCGGCATCACTCTGATTAGGCACAGGGGTGGTGGGGTAGGGCAGCCATGGCTTTGACAGACTGATGGATGAGGGAGAGGGCATGTCATCTTGGCAGAGACGACAGTGTGGGGGAGTCAGAGGAAGAGCCAGGTGCTCTGGATGGCTTTAGAATAAGACTCATGGGAGCATGCGGTGGGGACCCTTCTGGGAAGTGGGGCTGGGCCTCCACTGCAGAGCCCTGAGTTATCACCTATGTGGGGAGGCATCTGGACTTGATTCTCTGTGCCCTGGAGAGTCACCCAAGGCAACTGAGCAGGGCAGGGAAGAGTCACACAATCCCTGATTTGGTGATCGGCCCTTGGCAAAATCATAGAGGCAGCAAGGTGTGCCTTCATCTCCTCCCTTCCTCCAGACCCCCACCCCAAAGATCCCATTCACACAACAGACACTCAGTGAGCGCGCCTCCTCCACCCCGGGCACTGGTCTGGGTGCTAGGGATGGAAAAGTGCGTGAGCCCGACAAGGTCCTCCCCCTCTAGAAATTCGTCTTCTGCTGTGCAGGAGACACCTTTCCCTGCCCCAGGCTGCGCTTCTCAACAGCACCGAGGTCTCCATAGCTCTTCAGCGTCTGACAGGTTCCCATGGCCTTCCTGCATCCACCCCGCCTTCAAACAGCACTTCTGCGTGCTGGCCAGAACCTCTCAGAGACCCAGTGCTTCCCACAGACCAGACGCCAATGCTGACTGCTTCCTGCTCCCTTCCCGTGGCAACAGCGTGTCCTGGGGCCTCCTTTGCCGGGTCTGCTCTGTAGTTGGGAGCTCATCTCTGTAATCCCCAAAGAGGGTATCCTAGAAAGGAAGGGATGAGTCGCAAAGGGCCCTGAGAATATTCTGGAACCCAGAGCTCCCTGTACCTCAAGGCTCACCCTAGAGGACCTGCAGTGTCTGAGGGGCTGAGCGGTCAGGGGTAACCCACTCTTCCCTAGAGGACCAGCTAGGATTGCACCTCGTCCCTGGGCTGCAGAACGTGTGCAGAGAGGAGGCCGGCCCATCCCAGGGGAGGGCCTTCTCAAATGGACATTTAATTTCCCATCACTAAAAATATTTCTCAAGCCAAGCCACTCAGGATTATAAAAGAGACCAGAGATTGAAAATTAAATGCATATGCACTCAATGCTGGGAAGGATTTGACCTTCGAAACTTCCTTTCAATGAATCCCCAAGTAAAATACTATTTATACAGCTTAAAGCAAATTATTGTGTAGCCCCGTACTAAATCTTCACATCCCAATTCAGACTCTGCAGAGCTTCCTGCAGCCTGGATATGCTGGCAAGAGTGACAATCAGTGGTGTCTGACTTCTCAGTTCTTTTTGAACCCATTGCTGTAGAAAGACTGAGTCTGGATCACTCATAATCAATTTATAAATATTACATGTGTGTTCCTGCAGCCCAAATAGCTGAGCATGAATCTCTTAAGATCAGTAACTAAACGTGCGGAATTCATGACACACAAATAGGAACGGAGCCTTTCTGACATTTGTGGGCCACTCAGGAAGCAGCCAAAAGGTTGATGTCGTCGCAGTATTAATTTTTTATCAAAGATGGCCAAGCTCATTTTCAGGATTATAATAAACAGCTCTTCTTGGCTCAGACACCTCCTGTCCCCCACCTACTGGAGACCTCACTTGTCTTTGAGGATGGATGCCACCTCTTCAGGCCTCTAAGTCAGCTGCCCTCCTTCTAGAAGATTCATCTGGACGGCTTAAGAGGGGGACAGCACCTGGACATGTTGGGTAAGGAAAACACGATTCTGAATGCCGCCGTGGAGCAGAAAGGCCTTGCTGGTGCCCTGATCAATTACTAAAGACACAGGCCAGATTTAAGGACCAAATTTAATCTCCACCTGCCTCCCAGGAGGATAACTGTTCAGCTCTTTTTAACTCTGATTTTGCAATTCCACGAAAGCCATTATTTTTAAGTCACATGCAAGCTAATATGCTGCAACTAAGCACACAAATGATCTCATTCAGAACCCCCACGTCTCTGAATCTCAGATTTCTCCTGCCCAAATGTGGTGAGCGAGGGTTTCTCCCACTTTTCCCTGACCCCACCCCTTGTTTTTCTGCACGGTTGCCACCAGCCCCCAATCACAGAAGCTCTGAGCCAGGCTGATTAACTATGGATTTGGCAAACCTCGAAGCTTTCACTAAAGTTAATCTTTTAAATGATCTCCATGTAAATCAGGCCTTGCTCAGCCTGGGCCAGGGCCCTCTGCTTGATCTAACAAATAGCATCAATCGAATCGATGCAGTTATTTAGTATTAATAGATAATGGGCTGCAAGTTGGAAACCCAGGTTGGCAATTTTTTGGGGCGATCACTCTGGCTGGTCTTATATCTGATGCCAGGATGGGAGTTGATACCACCCTCAGCCAACCTGCCTTGTTGGCATGCCCCTACCAGACAGGGCACCCTAGGACTCCTACAGAAATGCTAGGAGGATGCCCTGAGCTTCAGGCTGTGCAGCTCTCTCTGGCCCTGGGCACCTGGGTATACAGTTAAACAGCAAGGCCTGGGGAAGGTGCCCTCACCTTTTTAAACTGTTAAAGTCAGGCTGGAAAGGTAATCTACTCAGAAGTGCTTATAGATGGGGTGGATGACGGGGCTGGGGAAGGAGGGAGGAGCCCCGCTGACGCCAAGACGCCCCTACCCTGCCTCCTTTTCCAGGACCGCAGCTCACCCACGATTTCAAGCATGTGTAGTGCCAGGCACTGCGGCCTCCTTTCTCAGTAACTGGCCCTGTGCCTGGCACAGTGCAGGTGCGTGAATGAATGAAAACACAAACCTTGGCCTTCAGTGGCTGGCCCAGTGGCTATGGGGGCAGGGAGAAGATGGGGAAGCTGGAGTTGCAATGTGGCCCCTCTGGCTGCAGAGTGAGACCAAGGCCCAAAGTGAATGGGAGAGACCTGGAGTCCCTGTGGGCACTGGGGTCCTCATCCTGGAAGCGAGCCGGTGGGGAAGGGGTGCTTCCTGTTTGCTGGCCTCAGCAATAGAGTAAGGTGGATGGACGCTGCTAGTCCCGGAAAGGCTCTTGCTAGGTACCCAGCAATATACCTCACGTCTTTGAGCCATAGAGAAGAGGTGGTATGGTCAGGGGGATTGCTCCTGGTCCCCCTCTGACTCTCTTCTGACAGCAAAACGTGTCTGGCTCTTTAAATATCCCAACCCACAGCCTCCCACCTGGCAGCCTCATTCACACTCTCCCTTTATCTGCAGGAGCCCAAGGGCTTGTCCCTTCCCACCAAGACACAGCCATGGAGGCTGCTCCGAAGGACCCCGGCCTTGCAGCACCCACCCCAGACAAGCTCCTGGAGGACTGCCCTTCCTGCCCCCACCGCCATTCACAGAGGCTGACTTACATGGGCTAGGGGACTGCCAGGGCCTCTTTCCCAGGGTCTCAATGCCACCTGAGCATCCGGACCACAATGCCGAGGGCCCCGCCGGCCCCCAGGGAACTGTGGGGCCCTTCCCCAGCCACCTGCAAGGCTCTCTCTGTCTTCCCTGAGCTTTGGGCTGTGTGCCTTCTCTGAGCCCCTTCTCAGGCAAGAAGACTTCCCCACAGCCCTGGGTCAAGGCCTCTTGGCCATGGGTCTGCGGACTCTTTGAGACCTTACAAACATGAGTATAATGGGCTGATGTACACTTTGTTTCTGGGGACTAGGTTCTCAGCTTTGGTTCAATTCTCAAATACATTCAAGTTCTCCCAAAAGTAAATAAGCAGTGCTCTCAGGTCTAAGGGTGCAGACTGAATTCCCTGGGCTCTCCTGGAAGCGAAGCCAAGTCCATCCTGCTTCCCTCCCTCTCTAGGCAGGGTCACCTCCTTCTTCTCACTCCCTTAGCCCCCAACTAGAAGACAGCATGCTAGGAGGACGCGCACCGCCATGAGAAACCCCCACGTTATTATCTTGATGACAGAGTGGAGCGGTTTTCACACACAGGGATGGCTTCCCCACTACAGGCCCAGACTGTGTTGAACTTGGCCAAGGACCTATTTTGCCTTATCTGAGCTGCAACGTGACACCTTCAGGTCTCTGAAGACACATCCCACTTCCCAGAAGCCCAGGGCATGACTCAACTGTAGCCAGGGGCTGAGAGGAGGGAAGGAGAGGGTTTAGCCCATGAGAAAGGGCCATAGCAGTGGCCTGTTCTCTCTCTTCCAACAGTCGGCTGCACCAACAGGCTTAGTTTCATGCCAGGACACGGCTGCCCCGTTGCTCCCATATAGCAAGTGGGCTGGAAGTCACCATGTGGACCCCCTCTCAGGTGGGCAAAGCCCCACCTGGCCCCTACCCCTACCCCTTCCTCATCCTCCCAGCATGGCCAAAACGGGAACACTGCTTCATGGAAGACCCCCTCACCATGACACATGATGCAAAATGATATTTCCAAGATCTGACAGAGAATACGAAAAATCAAAGCAATTTAATTTGTAAAGCAGAGGAAATGGATTGGGGGAGGACCTCTAATTTCGTTCCTTTTTAAAAATGTCTATTGATGTTTACATGATAAATGACTGCAAAATGCTTCTCGTTGGTACCCGAGAGAAGAAGCTGCCTGTATGCAATGGCGGCACCTGAGAGGCAGCCCCGCTGCAGGTAGAACAGAGACACCCCAGAGAAGGAAGCCACGACCACAGAGCCCAAGCAGGGACGGTGGCAAGAGGAAGGCCGATGTGGGCTTATCCCTCTCCCCCTATCAGGTGCCCACCAAGCACCTTACCCCAAGAAAGGCGCAGCATGGTGCCAGGAAAGACAGTGACGGCTTCCAAACAGCCCACAGTGCTCCCAAAAGCCAGAAAGAGGAGACGTTTGGGCAAGGAGGCTCACCTGGTTGATAAGGGTGTAAGGAGCATTCAGAGTCCCTCCCTCTCTGTCCTCTTGCCTGTACCTTGCTATATTTTCCACCTGGTGTGTTACATATTTATTTGCCTAATGAATGAACGAAAAAAGAGCATGTGCAAAATCCTGGCAGCACAAACACTCGGCCATATGATATCCTCCTCCGCCCATCACAGCTGACCCAGGAATGGCCCTGGGAGGTAGGCAAGGGAAGTCGTGGCCCATTTTATTGGTAAGAAAACTGATCAGAGAGATTAAACAGTTTGACCCTTGTGGAATTCGTGTTCGTTGACAAAAGCAGCATACAAAATTGAATATGCACAGGCGTAGGCAAGGACTTCATGACCAGAACACCAAAAGCATTGTCAACAAAAGCCAAAATAGACAAATGGGACCTAATCAAACTCCACAGCTTCTGCACGGCAAAAGAAACAGTCATTAGAGTGAATCGGCAACCAATAGAATGGGAAAAAATTTTTGCAGTCTACCCATCTGACAAAGGGCTGATACCCAGAATCTACAAAGAACTAAAACAGATTTACAAGAAAAAAACAAGCCCATTCAAAAGTGGGAGAAGGATATGAACAGACACTTTACAAAAGAAGACATACATGAGGCCAACAAACATATGAAAAAATGCTCATCATCACTGGTCATTAGAGAAATGCAAATCAAAACTACATTGAGATACCATCTCACGCCAGTTAGAATGGCGATCATTAAAAAATCTGGAGACAACAGATGCTGGAGAGGATGTGGAGAAATAGGAACACTTTTACACTGTTGGTGAGAGTGTGAATTAGTTCAACCATTGTGGAAGACAGTGTGGGGATTCCTCAAGGACCTAGAAATAGAAATTCCATTTGACCCAGCAATCCCATTACTGGGTATATACCCAAAGGATTATAAGTCGTTCTACTATAAGGACATATGCACACGAATGTTCATTGCAGCACAGTTTACAATAGCAAAAACCTGGAACCAACCCAAATGCCCATTGATGATAGACTGGACAGGGAAAATGTGGCACATATACACCATGGAATACTATGCAGCCATCAAAAACGATGAGTTCGTGTCCTTTGTAGGGACATGGATGAAACTGGAAACCATCATTCTCAGCAAACTGACACAAGAACAGAAAATCAAACACCTCATGTTCTCACTCATAGATGGGTGTTGAACAATGAGAACACATAGACACAGGGAGGGGGAGCATCACACACTGGGGTCTGTTGGGGGAAATAGGGAGGGACAGCAAGGGGTGGGGAGTTGGGGAGAGATAGCATGGGGAGAAATGCCAGATATAGGTGATGGGGAGGAAGGCAGCAAATCACACTGCCATGTGTGTACCTATGCAACAATCTTGCATATTCTTCACATGTACCCCAAAACCTAAAATACAATTAAAAAAAAGCCAAAAAAAATAAAATAAAATAAAATTGAATATGTAGTTGCATCTCACCTACGTAGAACAACAGAGAATGAGGTAATGACACACCCGGTGTGGGGGAGGCTGGCTGCAGGCAGCAGGCATTACCTGTGTGCTGGTCTTTTTTTTTTTTTTTTTTTTTTTTTTGAGATGGAGTTTTGCTCTTGTCGCACAGGCTGGAGTGCAATGGCGCGATCTCAGCTCACTGCAACCTCCGCCTCCTGGGTTCCAGCGATTCTCCTGTCTCAGCCTCCCGTGTAGCTGGGATTACAGGCGCCTGCCCACCATACCCGGCTAATTCTTGTATTTTTAGTAGAGACGGGGTTTTGCCATGTTGGCAAAGCTGGTCTTGAACTCCTGACCTCAGGTGATCCACCTGCCTCAGCCTCCCAAAGTGCTGGGATTACAGGCCTGAGCCCCTGCACCTGGTCCTGTGTGCTGGTCCTAAACCACTGAGGAAGGCTTGTTTCGGGGCCAGGCCCGCACCTGGGGCTGTGACAGCTGCCTCGCCCTGGGGCTCTTTTGCCCTGAAACTCTGTCTAACTCATGCTGTCTTCATGAGCCTTATTGGTAGTAATCGGCTCTTGATTGAGATTAATGGAGAAAATATTTTCAAAACACTTAAACAGGCACTTCCATTAATCTATGGTCTGAAAATGCATCTTGCAGGGCAGCCTGGGAAAGATGTTCATTGCAGTTTCAGACACAAAGCCATCAAAGGTTTGCAAAGGCCCCTCATACCCACAGGCCGGTCTCTGAGCACCAAAGGGAAGCCTATCCTCTGCGTGGTGCTTGTAGACCCCAATGCAGGGGGGGTGTGGGGGAGTGCAGAAGGCCTGTGTCCAGGCGACGTGTGCCAGCCTTACGCGGGGAAGCTGCCTAGAGAGTGGGTGAGTGTGCGGGCCCTAGGGTTGGACAGGCCCCGTTCACAGCCCAACCCCA
Organism: Ateles fusciceps; assembly: GCA_036589455.1. Taxonomy (NCBI): domain Eukaryota; kingdom Metazoa; phylum Chordata; class Mammalia; order Primates; family Atelidae; genus Ateles; species Ateles fusciceps. The sequence goes on along the minus strand of JAZHEH010002406.1, from coordinate 1,166,243 downwards.
TTGGCTGTGGGCTGCCTGGCCTTGGTCTTAACCTCTCTGACCTCCACTTTCGCTACCTGTGTAAGAGGGATGTTAAAATGCTTATTGTGAATATTTGTAGCCCATTGTCTAAAAGATGTATCATCGTCATGGCGTCCCATTCCTGCAGGGCTGCTGTGATGGGCAGCAGAGCCCCAGCACAGAGAGCATCTAGCCATTGGTGCCATCAGCCCCCTTTCTGCCCACATGTGTCCTTTCCTGCTATGTCTTCTCACCTGTCCGTGGATCCCCAGATCCGCTGTCTCCTCCAGGGCAGCCTCCTGAGTCCTGAAGCCCCTCTCGCCCGCCCCCAGCAGGAAGATCCACCAGGCCCTAGTTGGAAGCCCCAGCCTTTCCTCTAAGCCTCTTGCGTTGCTCACTAGCATGGGTACCGGGACCCACAGCTGGAAACCAGGCATAGTGAAGACAGGAACCACGACTGCGTGTACGACCCCACAGCACATGCCCCAGCACAGGGGGGGGGGCCCAGTGCACCCTGTCACACTCCCAATCTGCCCCTTGAGACCCTCCCCCCAGCCAGCCCCTGCTTTATGTTCTCATGGTTTCTGACATGTCGCGTTTCTCTCCCTGGGCTGACTGTAAATATCTCTAGGCGCTAGGGGAGGGGATCAGGGTTGCTGGAGTCCTGTGCGCTCCTCCACTCCCCCCAGCCACAGCGCGCTGAGGGGGGCACCTGCAGGTGCACAGCGCAGACACCACAGAGAGCCAGGCTTGCCAGGGGAGGGAGGCTTCTGGCGCAGAGCGAGTGCTGCTGTGTGCTGCCCCAGTGCCCCACGGGCCTGCAGTGGGTGTGGAGGAGCCATGGGTACCTTCTGCCTGTTGAACACAGATGCCCAACCCCAGGAGAACAGCTTCCTGCCTCCCTGGTCCTTCACTTCCCATCCTCCACCACGGACCCACCTGGCCCCTCTGTGAGCCAGATGCCATTCTGATCACTTCACATCAACTAATCCTCATAGAGCCCAAGAGGGGGGAGGCCACTGTTACCCCCAGTTCCCATAGGAAGAAACTGAGGCCCAGAGAGAGTTCAGTAACTTGTCCAGGTGATCTCACTAGTAAGTCCTAGAGTGACCCACACTAGTCACGTGCAGCCTCTCCACTCCCATGTTATTTGGTTAAAAATATTCAACCAATAGGCCGGGCATGGTGGCTCACGCCTGTAATCCCAGTACTTTGGGAGGCCGAGGCAGGCCATTTAAGACCATCCTGGCCAACATGGCAAAACCCCATCGCTACTAAAAATTACAAAAGTTAGCTGAGTGTGGTGGTGGGCGCCTGTAATCCCAGCTACTAGGGAGGGTGAGGCAGGAGAATAGCTTGAACCTGGGAGGCAGAGGTTATGGTGAGCCAAGATCATGCCATTGCACTCCAGCCTGGGCGACAGAGTGAGACTCCAACTCAAAAAAAAAAAAAAATTCAATCAATATCTACTGAACACTTAGAGCACCCAGCCACTATTCCAAGGGGTGCTGAGAATGCCCTGGATGAAGGTCAGAAGACGGCCAGGACACAGACGGGCAGCACCTGGTTTTCTTAGGTCAAGAGACAGTTGGGACTTTAGTCCCAGGGATGCCTCCCCCTGAGAAGCCCCCCACTGACCTGTGACAAATCTCAGTATCCCAGAGAACACGCAGTCCGGGTCTCAGGGTGCTTCAGGCTCAAGTCCAGGATGAGGCTTAGAACCTGTGGCTGGGAAGGTGCCCCCTGGGGACCCAGCTGAGGCCCCTCTGCTCCCCCTGGCTGGGTGCCCTTTGCGGAGGCCCCGCTGCACAGACGGATTTGTACTTGAACGGTTCTGTCTGCTTCTCTACCAGCTTGGAGGCTCAAAGAATATGCTGATTTTGGCTCAGGGCATTGCTAATATTTGGACTGGGAGGTTATGTGCATGGATTTCCAGGAGACTGAGCACAGAACAGAGACTTATTGACAGAGCCAAGATGTAGCTCAGCTCTGTGGAGAAGCTGGTGGGGGATTGGGGCGAGGGGGAAAGCAAGTCAGGGCCATGGGGAAGGGAGACCCTCCCTGGCCCATTCACTCCCTCAGTCCTTCACTAGACATAATTTCCTGAGTGACACTAGGGCCCAGTGCCACGGTAGGCACTGAGGATATAGCAGCACACATATGTGGCCCCATGAAGCTCCACCCTAGGGGAGAAACAGAGCATGAACAAATGAGTAAACACAGCACTGGACATGCTAAGAAAAGCCATGGAGAAAAACAAGACAGAGCAGGGAGCAGGGTGCTGGGTGGTTGGTCTGGAGAGGTCTCTCCCCTAGGGTGATGGAGATCAGCTGACCTCAGACAGAGGGGAGAGGAGGGGGGAGCCAGGCGGCTGAATGCACAAGACCAGGCAGGTGCTCCAGGTGGATGGGCTCACGAGTGTGAAGACCCGAGGAGGGGCATGCGTGGAGAACAGCGTGGGTTCAGGAGGGTGTGCGGCCCCAGCGTGGAGGTCCCCCACTGGGCTGGGGCCGTTGCTCTGAGTAAGCTGCAAAGCCTCCTCCTGGTGGCTTCTGAGCAGGGAAGTTACGTGAGCTGATGGCTCCAGGTAACAAAGAGGCCACGGGGGCCAACGGCAGAAGCATGCAGCTGTTGTGATGATCGGGACAGAGGGCGGGATGGTGGAGTGGTCCTGGGTGACAAAACTGCAGGGGTGGGGAGAAGCAGTGGGCACTCTCTACGGACAAGCCCGGAGGATCTGCTGATGGGTGGGGGGTGGAGAGGAAGAACAAGGTGGTCGTGGATGATGCTGATGTTTTTTGGTTGAACGGCTGGAAGGTGAGAGCTGCCAGGTTCTGGTTCAGGCGGGACACCAGGAGGACGATGCTGGGTGGCGGTGGTGTGCAGTTTCCACATGGGCCATGGTGAGCGTGGAACGCGGATGTCCGGGAGGCGAGGGTGAGTAGACATTTAGGTGTCTGAGCCTAGACTTCAGGGGCAGAGGCTGGGCCCAATGAATCAGTTTGGGAAGCATCAGCTTAAATATGCCCTGTGGTGTTTAGAACCATGAGACCAAGTGAGCTCACCCAGGGAATGTGTGTAGATAGAGAGGGGGCCCAGGAAGGAAACCATGGGACCCCCAACAGTCATGAGCCAAGAAGATTGGTGGCTCACACCTGTAATCCCAGCACTTTGGCGGGTCACTTGAGGTCAGGAGTTCGAGACCAGCCTGGCCAACACGATGAAACTCTTATCTCTACTAAAAATACAGAAAATTAGCTGGGTGTGGTGGCAGGTACATGTAATTCCAGCTACTTGGAAGGCTGAGGCAGGAGAATCACTTGAACCCAGGAGGTGGAGGTTGCAGTGAGCCGAGATCACACCCCTGTACTCCAGCCTGGGCAACAAGAGCGAAACTTCATCTCAAAAAAAATAATAAATAAATAAAAGAAGATTGGGGCCTTTTCCCTGAAAAAGCAAGGGAAGAAACTGCTGCATGAATGGGGAGTGCTCAGCCACCTGGAGTGTGGAGACACCGTGGGATGGGATGGAGGGTGGAGCTCTGAGGTTAGGAATACAGACGCCCCAGTGACTGAGCTTTAAATCCCAGTGAGACAGGAGCTGCTGCAGGGTTTCCAGCAGGGCAGTGACCTGCTCTGACCTATGTCTGAAGATCCCTCTGGCTGCAGCACTGATAATGGTCAGAAAGGCCTGGGGTGGAGGTGGCTACTGTGTCCAGGCTCGAGTCCCGGCAGCATGCAAGGGCAGAGCCAACAGGTCGCACTGAGAGGGGAGGAGGCGGGCAGGAGACCAGAGTCCAGGATGCTCCAACGTGCTTGGCCAGAGAGCCAGGAAGGACAGGGTCGCCGCTGACTGAGAGGGGGCAGGACACAGTGAAGTGGGACTCAGGAGGGGAAGCTCAGGGGTTCAGCTTTGAGCTCCTGACATTTGAGACATCTGTTGGACAGCCAGGTGGAGATGTGGAGTGGACAGGCGGATGAGCAAACGTGAAATTCAACACAAACGCCTGGGCCAGGGATCCACATCTGGGGCCGCAGGCCTAGAGACAGCCTTTTGGGTCCCGGGGATGGGAGAGGCCATCAGGAACTGTTGAGGAGCCGGGCACGGTGGCTCACACCTGTAATCCCAGCACTTAGGGAGATGGAGGCAGGAGGATCATCTGAGGTCAGGAGTTCAAGACCAGACTGACCAACATAGCAAAACCCTGTCTCTACTAAAAATACAAAACTTAGCCAGGCATGGTGGTAGGCATCTGTAGTCCCAGCTACTTGGGAGGCTGAGGCAGGAGAATCACTTGAACCTGGGAGGCAGAGGTTGCAGCGAACTGAGATCGCGCCACTGCACTCCAGCCTGGGCGACAGAGCAAGACTCTGTATCAAAAAAAAAAGGAAGTGTTGAGTAGCAAGAAGAGGACCAGAAGGGGGCTCTGGACATCCAGAGTGGGGGGAAAAGATCCTGAAATAGAGGAAGCCAAGGGGTAGGAGGAGGGCTGGAAGAAGGTGTGTCTTGGACACCAAGAGAAGGGGGCGATCGACCATAGCAAGAAGCCCAAGACTAGCTGAGGAATGGCCAAGGAGGAGAGGGTCCTGGTGCTTGGCACAGGAGGAAGGGCCTGGGTCTTCAGACTTGCTTTTTAAGATCATGGCAAAAAGATGGCTTTATTCCTTCACAACCATTCGTTCATTCATCCAGCCGTATTTACTGAGTCCTGACACGGGCCAAAAGTCTCTCTCTGAACTAGTTCCTCAAAGATCAGCTGCCATCGAGGGTGGCCTCGGCCTTTTGAATCATGACTTTTAAAGAAAGAAATTAACTTGATACTAATTCTTCAAAGGCTTGATACTAACTCATAAATTCAGCCAGCTGCCTCCATTGACAGAGGACGGGCGCCAAGCACAGAAGAGGCGTGGATGGAAGAGGCAGAGGCTGGGAGCGCCTGAAGCATCCTGCGTCAGTCGAGGGCTGGAGCCGGCACTGCACCGAAGAGGGAGTCCCGTGCTCATGCCCCAGGGAAGCTTCGAAATGACTGAAATTGCCATCCCAGGGTCCGACGCGGCCCCTCCGAACCACGGCAAGGGATCACTTCACCAGGAAAGACTGTGAGGGTCTGTTCTGAACCAACTCGTCCTTATCCAAAGGAATGGAGCAAGACAATCGCTTAGAAAACCAGGCCGACTGTGGTGAGAATAGAATATATTATGGAGTCTATTTGCTTCTTCAAAAAAGACACTGACACGTGCACGCATGGATGCACACACACACACACACACACACACACACACACACACACACACACGATGCCCACCCTCCATGCATGTTAGGATCCACAACCCCTTTGGGGAACCGGAGAAATTCTCCTTCCAATGAAGTATGTGACACAAGTAGCAAGTGTCTCCCACCACAGTGCTCCGTGTGGGCCAGGAACACCCCGGTTTTCCGCAGCATCTGCGTTTTGATAGCATTAAGGAGCCTGCAACCTTCAGGGCTCCGTATGTATAGCCCTGCCACATGGGCTGTGGAGGCGTCATCGAGTGGTCCACAGTCAAGGACTCTCAGGTCACGAGTTCTTCAACCCGAGCGGAGATAAGTACATTCCGAAGTCTGCAGCCTCTGGTCATAAATATTCACCAGGGCCTCGTCTCCCTCTTTCGGGTGATGGTGTCTCTTTCTTTTTTTTGCAAAGAGTTATTGTTTCTACGGTTATCAAATCTTGGAAGATGCTGCTGAATCAGGGATTGTGGTCTAGCCTGTTCAAACACAAAGCCATCGGATGGGCTGCAAGTGTCACTCTCCACTCACATGGGCTCCTGACCACAGGCGGGAGGGGCCCTGGCCATTCAGAGGCTCAAGCCAGGCGAGGGTGAGGGCTGAGACCTTCACTCAGCAGCTCTCCAGGGACAGCCCTGCCGCACGCCCTGGGCCCCACGTCCACCAGTTTTTCGGGGATCATGCCCTGGTCTTTAGTTCTTTCTTCCCCATTCTGTCTCTATTTCCCAGGTCCAGGCTGTATTTGAGTGAAAAATGCCCAATCCGGTCCTTTTCCAATTCTGCTGTAACCCTAAGTTTACCCATTTATAGCTCACTTTAAAATCAATGGCAACAAATCCTTACTGCTTTCCTTCAAGGAGGGGAGAGCAACGGGAGAAAGGCCTCCAGCCACATCCTTTGCTGTTTGAAATACGAATCTTCTGGTCCCCATCCCCTTCGAAGCTCTCTGTCTTGAGGCAGCGGCAGAAAGCAGCAGCTGAGGGTACCTGGCTCCTTCCTGCTCAGTAACTCTCCTGACCTGCTGTTCTTGGCCAGGTCCAGGCCTCAGCCCACCCATCAACAGGGAAATACCCTTGAGCTCGAAAGGCCCTGCAATGATTTCTCCGATTCCAAAAGAACTTGGGTGTCACCTCGCTGAGGTGCCCAGGAGAGAAAAATGGGTGAGGAGATGGGTAGTTCCCTCTGAGAATAAAAAGTAATAATTTATTTTGCCTTTGAAAGCTAAATGAGGGGTCCTAGTCTCTTGTCCTGTGTGAGCTGGTGGCCTTGGGCAGAAAATTAGCTTCTCCGAGCCCTCGTTCCTCCCTGTGGAGACAACAATCGCTCCTACCCCATGGGCAGCTAGGGGGACGTAGCATAGTCATGTGAAGTCACACCTGGGACAGGTGATAGTGCAGGTGTCAGCTGAGTCCTCATGCTGGACTCTGCGCTCAAGGGCGGGGTGTGGGTTTCATTTCCCACTGGCCAGGCTCTCTACCAGCCTGTGGGGCTAAGGGACTGGTAAGCTTAGTCGCTGGAGGCCTGAGGGGCAGGACAGGAGGCCTCCCCCTGCAGGACGGGAGGGCCGGTTCGAAGGGAGGCCAGGGGTCTCCGGACACCTTGAGCTGATGGTGGGCTCTCCTCCCTCCAGGTAGAAGTATTCGGACACTCAGGTTGTGCTCTTTCCCACCGCCCCCTCTCCGTCTGCTCTGTCTCTCCCTCTGGGATCTTCTGGTAGATGAAGGAAGCCCAGCCTGTACGCCCTGGGTGGGCGGGCCCACCTTTCCTCTCAGCCACGGTGGCTCACTGCTAGGAGGTCAGAGTCCTTGGGCCCCGTGTGCAGCTCCTTCTCTCAGCCTGCCGTGGTCATGACCTTGGAGAGAGGGCCACGGGCAGGCACTTAAAGGAGCTCCCAGGTATTGTCTGCTGAGGGCTGGGGAGGCTGGGACAGAAGGAGTGTTCTGGGGCAGCCTCTGGCCTCTATTGCTTTCATATGGGTGGGGAGGTTGGAACACCTGGCTGGCCCTGGGCACACAGGCACCAAGAGGTGGCAGAGGAAGGCATGGGAGTGGGAGGGGGAACCTAGGCCCTGCCGCCCATGAGTGTCAGACTTCTTGGGGCCTCAGTTTCTCCATGTGCCAATTCAGAGAGATGGACTAGATGATCACCGCAGTCCTCTCGGCTTTAATGTTGGCCCGGCAGGGTGGGCTATGGAGGCTGAGAGTCTGGGCCGCCTGCTGCCCAGGGCTTACTGTAGATGGCAGTGCCCAGAAGCTGATGGCCATGTGTGCCCGCCTGGGAGCATCCCCAAAATCCAGAGCAGCCTGCGGATCTGTGGCTCAGCAGGAAGACTCCAGCCAGGGCAGAGGCGCTGCCCAGGGTACTTCCCCCCTCCCTACACTGTCCTCACATCTCCTCTGGGGCTCCTACAAGTGGCCGAGGGGCTCAGGACATAGAGAGAGCTGGGGTCAGCAGAGGCCTGGCCAAGACAGCATACCTGGCAGGGGTGAGGCATGGGGAGGAGGGGAAGAGGCTGCCCCTAATGGCCTGGACCCCACCCACCCCTCTAGAGCAGCTACTGAGGCTGCTCGCTGAAGGCTCAGGGGCTCTGCCTCCTACTCTGCAGACACTCCGAGCAGCAGTTCTGTGCCAGGTCTGTGCTGAGCACAAGGATGCAAAGCTAATGCAGACACGCTTGGCCCCTGCTCTCAGGAGTCTCTGTCTGTTCCCCATCGCCAGGCTTGGCCAGAGGCCCTGGTCTCACCTGCAACCACTTGGTTCAGATGACACCTTAGATGGCCCAGAGGAACACTGTGAGCTCTGTCCCTCAGACACCTCCTGGACGGGGCAGATGGGACACAGAGCACCCACGACCAAGCCCCGTGGCCGATGCCAGGCCTGCTCCAACCTTTCTCACAGTCAGGGTTTTGCCCAGCTCTCTGCTGGCATTGGTGTTTGTTGAGAACTCCTGGCTCTTCTAGGAACTAAACACGTTCTCTCCTGTGGGCTTGGGAGAAACCTCCTTGAATGTAGGGTAGCCCAAGGTAAAAATGGGATAGAATACAAGATAGCCCTGGCTCCCTCCCTTCCTGGGGGGGCCATCCCCAGGCCCCCAATGCCCTGTGATGGCCTTGGTCACCCACATCCATGCCTGGGCCTTGGCCTGGGCATCAGACTCCCTTATAAAACCAAGCAGCACCTCGTGGGCACACCTGGCAGAGGCCCTGCAGGCTGGTGCGGGTATCCCCAGTGCATTGGATGGAGGCACGCTGTCTCCTCACAAATCAAAGGACTTCCATTTTTAAAGCCAGAGAGAGGGGCCTAGAGACCACCTTTGCAGTCGTCCCCCCAACACCCGCCCATGCCCTTTGCATTTGGGGGTAGGGGGGTGAAGTCAACACAGGGAACCAACTCCCTCAAGACGGCTCGGCTCTCTACGTGGCTCAGCTCCTCCCAGCTCACCCGGCCTCCTCTCTAGCCCCAAGACTTCAGGCTCCAGGGTGAGGAGTGAGGGGCCCACAGAGCAGGGCCCTTCCCAGCCCCTCCAGTCACACACTGTCTGTCTGCAGGTTCCTGTCTGTGGTCCCCCGAGACAGCCTGTGCCCTCCCAAGCCCTAGCTGCACCAAAGGCCCTGGCTCTGATGGCCTCTGTGTCCCCCCTCTGCAGTCACTACCCCCACCGCCATGAGCTCCCCCAAGTCAGTTCTTTCAGTAACCCTGCCAGCTGGCAGGTGGCTCAGGGAGGTGGGTAAGGAATATATGATTGCAAACCTATGCATGGGACCAAGCAGCGATGTCTTCAGAACCTGCTGAGAAGGACCTGCTCGGCCGCCTGCCTTCAGTGAATAGAGCAGTGTTCAGCAGCCGCCTGATGTCTGTCGCACTAAGTGCAGGCTGCACGTGCCGCCAAGCTGGGGCACTTAGTTCCAAGCTCTACCAAAGCCCAGGAGACAGGTGGTTGGGGACTGAGACACAAAACTGACAAGGCCTCAGAATGTCCCCTCTCACAGATGGATGTGCCTGTCTAGGAGTAGTTTATGCAGATATCACTCAGAAATAAAACTGGAGGACACTCAGGTGAGGTTTTTTGAAAAGCCTAAGTAACTCTATCCATTGCCGGGAGCGGGGCTGCGGGGGCAACAGTGGGCCACTTGGGGAATGACACGACACAGCTGCTTCTGGGTAGAGCCCCCGTCCAGGCCTAGGGGCCTTAGGAAGTAGTCCCCTTTACATGTGAGGCCTGCTGGCATGTACATGTGTGCATCTCTGTGTGTACATGTGTGTGCATGCACGTGTATGTGGCTATGCACATGTATGCCTGTGTGCATCTGTGTACATGTGTGTGCATACATGTGTGCAGATGTGTGCGTGTGTGCATCTGTGTGCGTGCACATGTGTTCATGTGAGTATGCACATGCGTGACTGTGTCTGCATCTGTGTGCACGTGTGTGTGCATGTGTGTGCATGTGTGCATGCATGTGTATGTGGCTATGGGCATGTGTGCATGTGCGTGCATGTGTGCAGATGTATGCATCTGTGTGTGCACGTGTGTGCATGTGAGCATGCATGTGCGTGTGAATGTGTGTCTGCATGTGTGCGCGTGTCCATGCATGTGTGTGCATGCACACGCACGTGTCTGTATGTGTGGCATACATGTGTGTATGTGCACGTGTGTGCCTGTGCATGTGTCTGTGTACACCTGCATGCACATGTGAGCACTTGTGAGAAAAGGCAAAGCCACTCAATTGTTGGCAAGCCAAAACACATTCCAAGTGCCGAGTATAAAGAGTCTTCAAACCCTTCCCCATCCCGGTTGTTTATCTCAGACCTGGAGGATCACCCTGAATACTGGCATCTGGCCTCACGTCCCATCTTTCAGGAATACTTACTACTGGTTAGCTGTGGTGCCAACTGTGCTCTGAAACACCTCCTCCTTCCTTGTCACAGTCTGGGGTTTGGGGCACCCCTGGCGCTGGACACTGTGAAAGCTGTTTCACGCTTCCTGGTCTGTATCATGGCCCTCTCTCTGCCACGCCCAGGACTTTGCCTAGCTCCCCAGTTGGCATAGCCCTTCTCATCCTCTGGATCCAAAGGAATCTGGAGACCAGACAAGATTCACTTATCTCGGGGAGTGACGGGCACCAGAAGCCCATGCTGCTGCAAAAGCCCCAGCTCTGCCATTGGGGGGGACCCTTGTTCTCAACGTTTAACCTCCGTCCAGAATGTTCTGAGTCTCCCACTGCAGTGCCGGGGCTTCAGCAGGGAGTGCAGATGGTAGAGCTCACCCTCACAACAGCAAAATCCCCCCAAATGCCCAACAGCAGGGCACCTGCTTCAAGAACGATGCTCCCTTCTGTCCTCCAACAGCTGGGAGGTGCTATCCCCCATCCGCACCTAGTTAGTTGCTCTTTCAACACTGAGACGTGCTTGGTACACCTCCAGGGCACTGCACCAGTGTTGACCTATCAGTCTGTGGAAGCCTCACATCCACCCAGTGTGGTGTTATACCCATTCACAGATTAGGAAACTGAGGCTTGGTAAAAAATAATGCACATGTTCAAGATCAAAGCTTGTTGCAGGCTGGGCGTGGCGACTCACACCTGTAATCCCAGCACTGTGGGAGGCTGAGGCGGGCAGATCACTTGAGGTCAGGAGTTCGAGACCAGCCTGGCCAACATGGTGAAACCCCGTCTCTACAAAAAATACAAAAATTAGCCAGGCATGGTGGCACACACCTGTAGTATCAGCTACTTCGGAGGCTGAAATGGGAGGACTGCTTGAGGCTGAGAGGTTAAGGCTGCAGTGAGCCATGATGGTGCTACAGCACTCCAGCCTGGGTGGCACAGTGAGCCCCCTGTCTCAAAACAGCAACAACACCAAACAAACAAACAAAAAGCTTTTTTTCCCCTAAGTGTATGTAGTGAAATCAGAGAGAGGAAAGTACCAAGGAAGGCTTCCTGGAGGCAGTGACACTAGACCTTCAAGATGGGCTTTGAGGCCCCCAATTCTGGTCCTTTACTAGGATATCTGACTCCATCATTTAGTTAGAAGATGCAGAGACTCCATGGAGGATGCATCCTATGCACCTACAGGAAGTGAGGGAGGAGGGGAGGCCTGGGCACCTCTCAGCCTGCAGTGAGCAGCCTCCAACAGCATGGCTCACCTCCCCACCTGCAGTGAGTAGCAGGCACAATAGGTAGCAAATTAATGTCGCCTCCATCCTGATGATATTTTCACTTCTCCTCGACTGTGGAAGTCATTGTTATACTAAAAAACAAAACAACCTTTCATTTTATGCCAGTCATGAACTAAGGAGGCTGCTTACTCCAGATTCCTGACAGTATTTATGTCAGCTTTCCTGTTCTGCAGGGACTTTCTCAGAACGTTTTGTACATTGTTTTCCAGCTGCCCCAAAGGAAAGGAGCCTGGCTCTTCCTTTCCCACGGGAGGTTCTGGTGAGGGTGGCTCTGTGTCTCAGAGCGTGGCTTCCTTGAGGGAGCCCCCAGCAGGACTCCTGGGGAACCAAGGTGAGGGATGGACGTGCACCTGCAGCTCAAGCTAAGGACAGCGTCCCCAAAACTCCTGGGCCAGAGAATTCTCCAACAACCAGACAAGACCGTGGGACCCCTGCAACTCCAGAGCTCACATTTCCCCGTCAGCTTTGCGCATGGCAACAGGCCATTCTTCTCAGGAAGCCTGTGCAAAGGGTGATCTCTGCCCAAAGGTCCACCTTCTCGTGGACACCTGGGGGTCACCCACACCAGAGGACGTCAGAAGCCCATGTCAAATGTACATGGAATCATATGGAATAGGGTGCTGTGTGTCGGAGGAGGCTTTTGGAGAGGCTCAGTGGCCAGGGTACGATCTGAGCAGAAAAGCAAGCACAGGTAGGTCTCCTGTCCCCTGTGCTCCCCAGCCCAGGGGGCTTCCTCCCTGGTTCTGGGGCAGTCGCAGGAGGGGGCAGGCTGGGAGGGGGCTGCCACAGCTGTTCACTGGGGCAGGACCTCAGAGGACTCGGACACCAGCTTCCCATCGTGGGTCTTGTATCCCTCAGCCCATTCACAGGGGGAGTTTACTGCCTGGGGACCCCCCCTTGCCCATGCTTCCAGCTACAAAACAATTCAACTGTTTTTTTGGGTCCAAAACCAAACCTCGGCTAGCTCTGAAAAAAACAGAAAAGAAAAGAAAAAGAAAGCACAAAGGTATCTTCTGGGGGTAGGTGCTAACCCCAGCAAGAGGTTCAGAAACGGGTCCGGAGTGTGGCATGCTCACTGGCCAATGGGCCATGGGGATAAGGGTGCAGGTGGTGTCAGGAGTGGGGATCTCAGAGGCCACAACTGCGACATCAGATGAGGCAGTGTCCTCCCTTGTAAAATGCAGATAAAACCACCCACCCGTGTATTTGTGAGAATAAAATGAGATCATAGATGTCTGCTGCCCAGCCCAGCACCGAGCCGCAAAAGGTGATCCATAAACAGCATCTCTCCAGGAGCACTCGAGGCAGGCAGGATCCCACGGGGGTCAGGGCTCAGGGTTCTGGGCTCTGCCCCTGAGAAGGAACTTGGGGAAGTTCCTTTGCCTGTCTGCACCCATTTCCTCACTTGCAAAATGAATAGTCCTGGTACGTCCCTTGGGGGACTGTGGTGAGGATCCACTGGGAACCTTTGGAAGCCTCAGCACAGAAGCCAGAACCTGTCATCTCTCAACACCTTCTTCCCAGGCCAGATCAGCCAGGTTCTAGATGGTCCCAGCTGCAGCGCTGACCCTGCAGCCACAGGGCTGGTGCTGGCCCCGGCTTCGGAGCGAACACCGCAGACTACTCACACGTGCTGATAGCACCACCACAGCACCATGCTGCGCCCCATCCCCACGCCCAGGTTGTCCCTGTGCCTCCTCTTCACCCCTTCAGTAACACCTGACCAGCTCCTACTCATCCTTGAAGCCTAGTGTTACTTCCTCCAGGAAGCCTTCATTGGTACTTTCCTCTCTGTGATCTCACTGCATACACTGAGAGAGATCTCTCTCACTGGGATCACCCACACCACACAGTGTTATTTATATGTTTGTGTCTGCCTCCGTCACTGGGCCAGTGCTTGGGGATTAATATCGTTTTCTTTCTTTCTTTTTTTTTTTTTTTTTTTTTGGAAACACAGTTTCGCTCTTGTTACCCAGGCTGGAGTGCAGTGGCGCAATCTTGACTCACTGCAACCTCCACCTCCCAGGTTCAAGCAATTCTCCTGCCTCAGCCTCCTGAGTAGCTGGGATTACAGGCACCCACCACCACACTCAGCTATTTTTTTGTATTTTTAGTAGAGATGGGGTTTTGCCATGTTGGGCAGGCTGGTCTCGAACTCCTGGCCTCAGGTGATCTGCCCACCTCGGCCTCCCAAAGTCCTGGGGTTACAGGTGTGAGCCACTGTGCCTGGCCAATTAATTCCATTTCCTATTCATCTTAGGTTCCTAAAGAGTTAGCACAGTGCCTGGCACATAAGGCAGCAGCATTTCTTCATTTATTCAACCAATATTCTCTAAGAGCTTACTCTGTACCAGGTACTGTTTTGTGAATGAATGGATGCTAGTCCCACGTGCCCCATTCCTGCTGTGGCAAAGGCTTTGAGAACACTTCTTACTCTCAGCAGGGGCACTGTCTGAGAAAGAGACAGAGAGACCACAAAGAGTGTTAACGTGATGTATTTTAGACTTAACTTTGCTTTCCGTTTCAAAAATTAGGTCCTGTGCAGCCCCCAGGTCTCCACCAGCTTCTGCTCACCACTCTTCTTGCCAAAGCTCCTGCTCCCTTTACTTGTATTCACTGTCAAACCCAGATAGAAACCCTCCCAACCCAACTGCAAACTGCAAAGAAAGGAGGGGAAGGAAAAGCTGGAGACGCTGAGCATAGCGGGGCCCTACTCACTTATTTGTTAAGCCTCCATCATGACTAGGGCATATAACAGGCCCTACAACAGGCCACAGAAATGAATTAGATGCCTTTCTCATGTGCATATTTCTGGGGGATGGGACAGATATCTAACCCCGAGTTGGGAGACAGTGCTGCCTGTCGCGGCCTCAGGGAGATTACCAGATGCCAGGTAATGTCGTGGAGCAGAAGGAGAGGAGGGAAGGCTGGAGCTGGATCTCCCAGATGGGTGACATAGAAAAGGGGAGGGGAGAAGGAGGTGCTTTTGGGTTGGGAGAGTAGGCAAAACGAGGGAGGCCCAGGGGTCTTCTGAGGCTGTGTGAGAGGGGGGGAGGAAGGCAGCTGGGGCCCTACAGAGTGTGAGCATCTGTCTCCTGACTCATCCGTCCACCCACCTATATCTCCTTTTCCCAACATGTAATTGACAATAACACCTGGATTAGGAAAAAACCCACAAAGCTACCAGGTCTCAACTATGTCAAACTATTCATGTCAGAGTGCTGAAGCTCGTGTTACCTTAGTCACTCATCTTTAACATTGCTGGGAGCAATAAGAGAGCAGGTGATTCAGTCCCGGCTTTAGGGAGAGGAAGACTACAGCAAGAGAGGCTGAGTCACTCCTTCAAGGTGACTCAGAGTCAGGCACGGGGATCATAACACAGTAACCCAGTTCCCAAGGCTGCTCCTGCTGCCAAGGAGACCGCCTGGAGGGTGGGGAGTGGGAGGCACAGGGCTGGACACAGAGCCATAAAGACCTCAGCTCAGGTCTTTTACAACAACCAAAAAGAAACTGCATTTTTATATAACCGCAATGTAAAACTGGAAATGAGGAAAAAACAGTATCATTTGTGATAGCAACAAAAATACAAAAAAAAGAGTTAATAATGAATCAAATAAAATATGTTTAAGATCTGGATGCTACAGAGCACTGATGAAAGAAATCAAAGAAGACCTAAATAAACGGAGAAACATATCACGTTGGTGGGAAAACCCAACAGTTACGTTAATTCTCCCCAAACTGATCTATAGATTCAATACGGCTCCAATTAAATTCCCAGCAGGATCTTTTTCTTTTTTAGAAATGAACAAACTAGTTCTAAATTGTATATGAAAAGGCAAAGGAAGCAGAATTGCCAAAACAATTTTTGAAAAGAATGAAGTTGGAAGACATTCTACCTGATTTCAAGACTCACCATAATAATACAGTCATCGAGGCAGAATGGAATTGGCCAAGGGGCAAGTTATCAATGAAATAGTCTAGAAATAGAATCACACAGATATGATCAGTTGATTTTCAACAAAAGTGCAAAGGTAATTCAATGGAAAAAGGATAGTAATTTCAATAAATGGTGCTGAAAAATTAGATATCCATACGTTAAAAAGAAAGACGCCTCTCAATTTATACCTTGCGCCATATACAAATGTTAATGCAAAGCAGCTTACAGACGTAACATAAAATTATGAAACTGGAAAAAGCATAGAAAATGTTTGTGATCTTGAATTAGGCAAAGATTGCTTAAATATGACACCAAAAGCATAATTCATAAAAAAACAAATTGATAAATTTTACTTCATCAAAATTAAGAACATCTTTTCCTTGAAAGACGCCATTAAGAGAATAAAATGAAAATAAGATGATAAGCTACAGACTGGAAGAGAGTATTTGCAAATCACTTAATGATAAATGACTTGTATCTAGGATATATAAAGAACTCTCAAAGTACAGCATGCAGACTAGTCTGGTGCTTCACTTCTACAGGAGCAGCACCCAAGTGGGTGGATCAGCCACATAAACTCTAGCAGCTTAGGTCACTGAGGTACTCACATGCATCACTGATGTTGACTATAGCAAAAGACTCTTCATGGAGATGACGACTCTGCCTATCTGGAACCAAAGCAAACGCACCCTACCCAATCTATACTCTAGGACATATCTGAAGATGAAAGTCTTTCCCTATGAAAGCCACCCTTTAAATTGGAAGAGGTGACCATTTCACTAGATGCACAGGTATCTATGCAGGAACACAATAAACATGAAAAAAAAAAAAAAGAAATACGACATCATCAAAGAAACAATACTTCTCCAGTAACTGACTCCAAAGAAATAGAAATTTACAAATTGCTTGGAAAAAACTCAATATAATTATCTTAAGGGGAACTCAGTGAGGTAAAAGAGAACATGGGTAATGAATTCAGTGGAATCAGGAAAACAATTCATGATCTGAATGAGAAATTCAACAAAGAGATAGATGTATATTTAAAAAAGGACCAAACAAAAGTCTTAAGGCTGAAGAACTCAATGAATAAAATATAAAATGTAATTGAGAACAGCGGCAACAGACTAGATCAAGCAGAAGTAAGAATTTCTGAACTTGAAGACATGTCTTTTGAAATAACCCAGAGTATAAAAGAGAAACAGAATCAAAAAGAGTAAAGAAAGCTTACAGGACTTATGGGACACCATTAAGCTGACAAATATCTTCATTATGAGGTTTTCAAAGGACTAACAGTTGGTAAAGCACAGAAATCTTATTTAACAAAATAATAGTTGAAAATTGTCCAAGTCTTGATAGAGATACGAACATCCAGATTCATGAAGCTCAAAAGACCTCAAACAGGTTCAACCCAAAGAATTCCTCTCCAAGGAACATAATTAAGCTGTCAAAAGTCAGACAAAGAGAGAATTTTAAAAGGAGCAAGAGAAAAGCATGAAGTCAATATAAGAAAATCCCCCATTAAACTATCAGATTTCTCAGCACAAACCTTGTAAGCCAAGAGAGAATGGGATAAAATATTCAAAGTGCTGAAAGAAAAAAAAAACCCTGCCGGCCTAGAATATTATGCCCAACAAAACTATCTTTCAGAAATGAAGGAGAAATAAAGGAATAAAGGGGAAAAAGAAATAAAGGAGACAAGCAAAGCTGAGGGTTTTCATCACCACTAGACCAGCCTCACAAAAAGTACTTAAAGGAGTGCTTCAACCAGAAGTAAAAGAACAATAACCACTGTTGTGAAAACATATGAAAGCATAATTTTACTGATGGAGGTAACTTTGTTATCAAATTCAGAATACTACATTACTGTAATGCTGGTACATAATTTTTCAAACCTCTGGAAAAAAGATATCTTAATCCATTTTTGTGTTGCTATAAAGGAATACCTGAGACTGGGTAGCTTATAAAGAAAAGAGATCTATTTAGCTCATGGTTCTACAGGCTGTATTAGAAGCATGGCATCATCATGATGGTGAGGGCTGAGGGCTGAGAGCTGCTTCCACTCGGGGCAGGAAGGAAAATGGGAGCAGGTATGTACAAAGATCACTTGGTGATAAATAAATGAGAGAGAGAGAGAGAGAAGGTGCCAGTATATTTTAAACAATGAGCTCTTCTGGGAACCCTCACAAGAACTAACAAAAAAAGAACTCATTCATTACCATGAGAACAGAACCAAACCTTTCATGAAGGATCCACCCCCATGATCCAAACACCTCCCATTAGGTCCCAATTCCAACATTGGGGATCAAATTTCAACATGAGGTTTGAGGGACAAACATATCCAAACTATAGCAGAAGGTTAAAAGTCAAAACGATCAACAATAACTATGCTAAAATAAGTTGCTAAGGAACACAAAATATAAAAAGATAGAAAAGCAACAAAATTACAAATTGTAGGGGGTTAGGGTAAAAGTCTGAATATTTAAAAACAGCCAAAGATAAGTTATTATCAGCTTAAAGTAGTATACTATAACTCTAAGATTGTTAATGTAAACCCCATAGTAAATACAAAGGAAAAAATTATAGTGGATACACAAACAAAAAAGAGAAAGGAATCAAAGGTATTACTACAGAAAATCACCAAACCTCAAGGGTAAACAATAAGAGAGAAAGAAAGGAACAAAGGATGTACAAAACAACCCAAAAAACACCTACGAAATGGCAGGAGTAAGTCCTTATCTATCAATAGTAACCTTCAATGTAAATATATTAAGTTTTCCAGATAAAAGATACAGAGTGGCTGAATGGATAGGAAAACACAACCTGACTATATGCTGCCTACAAGAGACTCACTTCACTTGTAAGGACATGAATAAACTGAAAGTAAAGGGATAGAAAATGATATTCCACACAAATGGAAAATAAAAGACTGCAGGAGTAGCCATACTTCTATCAGATAAAATAGACTTTAAGTCAAAAGCTGTAGAAAGAGAAAAAGACACTTGTTATATAACAATAGAGTGGTCAGTTCATCACAGGATATAACAATTATAAATTATAAATACATATGCACTCAACATTGGGGCACCCAGATATATTAAGCAAATATTATTACATCTAACTTCTAAAGGAAGAGATAGACTGCAATACAATAATAGTGGGACACTTCAATATCCAGCCCCACATTCAGTAATGAACAGATCCATCCAGACTGAAAATCAACACAGAAACACTGTATTTAAACTAAACTCTAGATTGACTGGACCTAAAAAACAGTTACAGAACATTTTATCCAGCAGCTGAAGAATATACATTCTTCTCTACAGCACATGACACTTTCTCCGAGATAGGCCATGTGTTACTTAGATCACAAAACAAATCTCAACAAATTTTTTTGAAATAAAAATAATATCATGTACCTTTTCTGATCACAATGGACTAAAACTAGAAAACAATAACAGGAGAAACTTTGGAAGCCATATGAATACATGAAAAATTAAACAACATGCCCACGAATTACCAATGGATCAATGACAAAATTCTTGAGACAAATTAAAAATGGAAACATGACATACCATAATCTATGGGATACAAATTCTAAGAGAGAAGTTTATAGCAATAAATACCTACATCAAAAAAGTAGAAAGACCTCAAATAAAAAAGTCTGACATTGCACTTCAAGGAACTAGAAAAATTAGAACAAACTAAACCCAGAATTAGTAGATAGAAATAAATAATAAAGATGAGAGCAGTAATAAATACAATAGAGACCAAAACCCCCAAAAACAACAAACTGTTCTCTAGACTACCTAAGGAACAAAGAGAGAAAACTCAAATAAATAAAATCAGAAACGAAAAGGAGACATTACAAGTGACACCACAGAAATACAAAGGATCATGAGAGACTATTATGAACAATTATAAGGTAACAAATTGGAAAACTTACAGGAAATGGAAAAATTTCTGAACACATACAACCTAACAAAATTGAATTACGAAGAAACAGAAAATTGAAACAAACCAATAATGATAATAAGATTAAATTAGTAACAAAGTCTTCTGTCAAAGAAAAGTCCAGGACCTGATGACTTCACTGCTGAATTCTACCAAACATTTAAAGAATTATTACTGACGTTTTCCAAACTATTTCAAAAAATTAAGAGCGAATTCTTCCAAACTCATTCTGTGAGGCTGAGATTACCCTGATAATAAACCAGACAAGAACACAACAACAACAAAGCTGCAAACCAATCTGCCTGATAAACACAGACGCAGAAGTCCTCAACAGAATACGAGCAAAATGAATTCAACAGTACATTAAAGAGATCACTCACCATGATCAAGTGGATGCAAGGATGGTTCAACATATACAAGTCAATAAGCATGACACATAACATTATCAAGGACAAAAACCACATCATGTCACTAGACACAGAAGAGCATTTGATAAAATTTGACATCCCTTCATAATACAACTCTTAACAAATCAGATATAGAGGAAATGTACCTCAACACAATAAAGGCCATATATGACAAACACATAGCTAACATCATATTGAACTGGGAAAAATTAAATGCTTTTCCTCTAAGACCTGGAATAAGACAATGATGCCTACTCTCACCACTTTTATTTCAAAATAGCACTGGAAGTTTTAGCTAGAGCAATTAGGCAAGAGAAAGAAATAAAGGGCATCCAAATTGTAAGAGACAAACTCAAATTGTCCCTTGTCTTAGTCTATTTGTGTTGTGATAAAGGAATACCTGAGGCTGGGTAATTTATAAAGAAAAGAGATTTATTTAGCTTATGGTTCTACAGGCTGTACAAAAAGCTTAGTGCCAACATCTGCATCTAGTGAGGGACTCAAACTGTTTCCACTCTTGGTAGAAGGTGAAAGGGAGCCAGTGTGTGCAGAGATTACTTGATGAGAGAGGACGTAAGAGAGAGGTGTGAAGGAAGGTCCCAGGCTCTTCTGAATAAGCTATTGTGGGAACCAATACAATACAAATCCCCCCCATTACTGCAAGGATGAGACCAAGTCATTCATGAGGGATCTGCCTGCATGACCCAAACACCTCCCATCAGGTCCCATCTCTAACATTATCAAATTTCAATATGAGGTTTGGAGGGGTCAAACATCCAAACCATAACATACCTGTTTGTAGATGACATGATCTTATATAAAGAAAACCTTAAAGACTCCAGTGAAAAACCATTAGAACTAATAAATAAATTCAGTAAACTTGTAGGATATAAAAATCAGGAATTTTTTTATATGCCAATAGTGAACTATCTGAAAAAGAAACCATAGCTACCAAAAAACTAAGGTACCTCGTAATACATTTAAGCAAGGAGGTGAACGAGCTCTACAATGAAAACTATAAAAAGTTGATATAGGAAATGGAAGAAGAGACAAATAAATGAAAAGATAGCCCATGTTCATGGATTAGAAGAAATAATATTGTTAAAATGTTCACGTTACCCAAATCAATCTGCAGATTCAATGCAACCTCTATCAAAATATTAGTAACATTGTTCATGGAAACAGATAAAACAATCAGAAAATTCATATGGAACCAAAAGACTCGGAATAGTCATATCAATTTGGAGCAAAATGAACAAAGCAAGAGGAGGCATCACATTACCTGCCTTCAAAATATACTACAAAGCTATAATAACAAAAACAGCATGGTACTACCATAAAGATAGACATACAGACCAACGGAACAGAATAGAGAACACGGAAATAAATCCATGTACTTACAGGCAACCAATTTTCAACAAAGGCACCAATAACACATTGGGGAAAGGGCAGTCTTTTCAATAAGTTTTGCTGAGAAAACTAGGCATCCAAATGCATAAGAATGAAATTAGACCCCTATCTCTCACCATATAAAAAATAAACTCAAGATGGATTAAAGACTTATATATAAGAACTGACACAACAAAACTACTAGAAGAGGCCAGGCACAGTGGCTCATGCTTATACTCCCAGCACTTTGGGAGGCTGACGTAGGCAGATCACCTGAGGTCAGGAGTTCAAGACCAGCCTGGCCAACATGGTGAAATCCTGTCTCTACTACAAATACAAAAATTAGCCAGGCATGGTGACAGACACCTGTATTCCCAGCTACTTGGTAGGCTGAGGCAGGAGAATAGCTTGAACCCGAAGGCAGAAGTTGCAGTGAGCTGAGATCGCACCACTACACTGCACCCTGGGCAAGAAGAGTGAAACTCCATCTTGGAAAAACAAAACAAAAACTACTACAAGAAAACATAGAGGAAATGCTTCATGACATTGGTCTGGGTAAGGATTTTTTTAAAATAATACCTGAAAAGCATAGGCAACAAAAGCAAAAATAGATAAATGGAATTACATCAAATTTTAAAAAGCTTCTGCACAGCAAAGAAATCAATAAACAGTGAAAAGATAAGCTACACAATAGGAGAAAACATTTGCAAACCATGTATCTGACAAGAGGTTAATATAAAGAATGGATAAGGAACTCAAATTAGTAGCAAGAAAACAAATAATCTGATTAAAAAGTGGGCAAAAGACCTGAATAGACATTTCTCAAAAGACAGCATACAAATGGTCAACAGGTACATTTTAAAAATGCTCAACATCCCTAATCATGGGGAAAATGCAAGTCAAAACCACAATGAGATATCATCTTACCCCAGTTAGAACAGCTAATCAAAGAGTCAAAAAATAACAAAAGCTGGCATGAATGTGGAGAAAGGGGAATCTCATACACTGTTGGTAGGAATGTAAATTAGTACAGCCATTATGGAAAACATTTTGGAAGTTCCTCAAAAAATTAAAAATAGAACTACTATATGATTCAGCAATCCCACTACTGGATATATATATATCCAAAGCAAATGAAATCATTATATCTGCACCCCCGTGTTTATTGCAGCACTATTCACAAGAGCCAAGATACAGAATCAACCTAAATGTTCCTCCGTGG
Organism: Ateles fusciceps; assembly: GCA_036589455.1. NCBI lineage: Eukaryota > Metazoa > Chordata > Mammalia > Primates > Atelidae > Ateles > Ateles fusciceps. The sequence goes on along the minus strand of JAZHEH010002406.1, from coordinate 1,143,894 downwards.
GTGAATGTATAAAGAAAACGTGGTACATATTCACAATGGAATACTACTCAGCCATAAAAAAGAATGAAATCCTGCCATTTGTAGCAACATGGATGAACCTACCTAGGGGACATTTGGTTAAGTGACATAAGCCTGGCATGGAAAGACAAATACTGCATGATCTCATCCATATGTGGAATCTTAAGACGTTGATCTCACAGACGTAGAGAGTAGAATAGTGGTTACCAGAACCCAGAGAGGGAGGATGAAGAGGGGTCAGTTAATGACTATAAAAACACAGTTAGCTAAAACGAAAAAGTTCTAGTGTTCGACAGCACCCCAGGGAGACTAGAGTTAACAAGATTGTATTCCATATTTCAAAATAGCTAAAAGAGAAATTTAAATGTTTTCACCTCAAAGAAATGGTATATGTGTGAGGTGATGGATATGCTAAATACTGTCATTTGATCATTACACAATGTATACATGTATCAAAACATTGCACTGTATCCCATAAACATGTAAAATTATCCGGTGTCAGTTAAATGCAAAAGATAAAAAGAAGAAAAAACAAGGAGGCTGAGGCAGGAGGATCACTTAAGTCCAGGAGTTCAAGACTAGCCTGGGCAACATAGGGAGACCCTATCTCTACGAAAGAAAGAAGGAAGGAAGGGAGGGAGGGAGGGAGGGAGGGAGGGAGGAGAAATTAATTAACTGGGTGTGGTGGTGCATGTTTCTGGTCTCAGCTACTCGAGAGGCTGAGGCTAGAGGATTGCTTGAGCCCTGGAGGTCAAGGCTGCAATGGGCTGGTGTTCATACCACTGCACTCCAGCCTGGACAGCAGAGTAGGACCCTGCCTCAAAAACAAAACAAAACAAAAATAAAAAACAGGCCACAGAAATTTGGACACCCCACTAAAGTAGATATACAGGTAGCATACAGCAAGCACATGAAAAAACATCATCAGTCATTAGGGAAATGGAAATCAAAATCTTGATAAAATACTGCACACCCATTAGAATAGCTTTAAAAACAACAATACTAAATGCTGGCAAGGATCTGGAGCAACTAAAACTGTTTTTTTTTTTTTTAAGAGATACAGCATTACTTTGTCATCCAGGCTAGAATGCAGTGGCGCAATCACAGCTCACTGCAGCCTCGAACTCCTGACCTCAAATGATCCTCTCATCTAAGCCTCCCAAGTAGCTAAAACTACAGGTGTGTACCACCACACCCAGCTAATTTTATTTATTTATTTTTATTATTTATTTATTTATTTATTTACTATTATTTGAGACGGAGTCTTGCTCTGTCTCCCAGGCTGGAGCTCCGTGGTACAATCTCGGCTCACTGCAACCTCTGCCTCTCGGGTTCAAGCAATTCTCGTACCTCAGCTTCCCAAGTAGCTGGGACTACAGGTGCCTGCGACCACACCCGGCTAATGTTTTTGTATTTTTAGTAGATAAGGGCTTTCACATGTTGCCCAAGCTGGTCTCGAACTCCTGAGCTCAGGCAATCTGCTCACCTCAGCCTCCCAAAGTGCTAGGCCTCCATCATAATTTAAAAAAATATTTTGTACACATGGGGTCTCACCATGCTGAGGTTTGGAGGATCTCAAACTCTTAGCCTCAAGCAATCCTGTCACCTTGGCCTCCCAAAGTCTTGGGATTACAGGTGTGAGCCACAGTGCCCAGCCAACTAAAACTCTTAGACATTGCTGATGGGAATGCAAAGTAGTGGTCTCTCTGGAGCATGGTTGGGTAGTTTCTCCTAACGTTAAACAGATTTACTATATGCCCTGGCAATCTTACCCCTACGTATTTTCCCAAGAGAAATAAAAATGTATGATGACACCAAAACCCGTATACAAATGTTGAGAGTCCTTTATATGTCATATCAACTGGAAACAGCCCAGACATCCTTCAGCAGGTGAATGGTTAAACAAATTGCTGTATGTCCACACTATGGAACACCATTCCCCATAAAAATGAATGAACGACTGATAGATGCAACCACATGGCTAAATCTCAGAATCATTGTTTGGCAAAAGAATACAGACTCAAAAGGCTACATCCTGTACAATTTCATTTATGTGACATTCTGGAAAAGGCAAAGCTATAGGGACTGAAAACAGGCCATCCATTCCCAGAGGTTGGAGTATGCGGAGGGGCTTGTCTGACAAAGGGGTGCAGAGAGTTTTGAGCCGATGGAAACCGTCTCCATCTTGATCGTGGTGGTGATCACTGGACCAAGCCGATGGAAACCACATGCATTTGCCAAAGCTCTCAGAATGGCCACAGAAAGTCAGATTTTTACCATATGTTAGTTGTATCTCCAGAAGTGTGGGACACCAAGCGCCCCTTAGCCATGTGACCTGGGACACGTGAGTTAATCTCTCTGAGCAGCAGCTTCCTAATCTATAGAAAGGGGATGACAATAAAACCACGGAATTGAAGGATCAGCTGAAGATACATACACACACACACACACACACACACAGTGTAAAAGACACACACACACACACACACACATACACACACACACATACACACACACACACACACACACACGTGTAAAAGGCTGCATAAAACATCCAGATACTCGGAACACTAAAAACTGTCCCCAGACCCAGGAATCAGCTGGATGCACCACCCAGCCACTCCAACAGAGGCGAGACCTCCTTCGCGTGAAAGCGTGCATCCCTCCCGTGCAGGTCAGGAGTCGTAAGCAGTGGGGCTAATGTTGGGCTGTGCTCTGCTACTGGTATTGGCAGTGGATCGGTGGCCTCCCTCGGGAACATGTCAGACAAGTAATGGTGTCCATCATAAGGGTCCAGATGGAGCTCTGAGGGGGAGGCTGGTCTGGAGCCAGAGTCAGGGCACCCATCTGGAATGAGCTTGAGGACAGCAGGTCCCTGAGCTGTGTCAGAGGCTCCGAGGAGGCAGGCACCCAGGGGGGGTTATGTCACCCTCTTGCTCTGGCCCTGTGAACCGTGAGCTCCCTTTGCTTAAGAGAGGGAGGCCTGGCAGCTCCTAGAGGGCCAGGCCCTGGCTGAATTTCTCCAGGGTCCTCAGAGGGTGGGGAAGTGACTGGGCCGAAGTGGGAAGGAACTGGCCCTGCGCCGTGGCTCGGGTTCTTGCTCCTGCACGCAGAGCCGTCCCGCAGGGAAGCGGCCAGTGAAGATGAGTCACTGATTCAGGGCTTCGGGCCAGGCACCAGTCCAGGCTATAGAAGTTATTATGCAGCACCGCACAGAAGGCGAGGGACAGAAATAGTGTCCCAGGAAAACCAGTGGCCCTGACTTGGAAACCAAACCTCTCTGCAGCCACGGGACCCCCACCTGCAGCCTCGCAGAGCCTGCTCCGGCCACCCCAGTCTGGGCTAGCCGTCCTGGCTTCTCCTCCAGGATTCTTTTGCCTGGGTCCCCCGCTTCCCTCGGCCTCACTGCACTCCTCTGGGGATCCTGTGCTTGGATTCCATCCTTTCCTGTCTAGACTACTGTGAGGGCCTTTAGTCACCTCCTAGAGAAGCGAGCTTTCCAAGCCTGGCTTTCCACCCCCACACCCCACAATAAGTAAGATAAATTACCCACCCACCAGCTGCCCCCACTTTTCTCCACGGAGCCTTGTTCGTCCTTGCGGCCACTCACGTCTGTTTCTAAGGGAACAGTCAAGGACGAATCAGCAGAGAAGCGCCCACGCTGGCGGGGGCGCTCCAGTGGGGCTGTGCCCTGCCCTCCTGCACTTCCCACCAGGGAGTCACTCCATTCTGTTCTGCCATCTCCCAGGCTGGTCAGGGGACAGGGTCATGTTCATACAGTGCTAAAGGGACACGCTGACATGTGTGACCTCAAGAACTCCAGTGCCCACAGCCCAAGTCTGGGTGGTGAGCCCCAGGGAGTCACAGCAGGCCTGCAGAAGGGGGAGCCGCTGACAGAGCCCCCGGGGAAGGAGGCTCCTGCTGAGCCCAGAGCCCAAGGACCTGGCCAAGGGGTAGGGTCAGGAGGGATGGAGCAGGGGGGGCAACAGGCTAGAGAAGAGACAGCTGGGGTGGAAGGGCCTCGGCAGGGTCGTCTCATAGCATGCAGTGGACTTGCTCTGTGCTGCTGCAGAGTGACTCTGACAGTCAGAGCCAGGCAGCCGGGGGACGAGCTCAGAGCCACATCTCTTCCTCCGCCTCCTCCCTCTCGCTGTGGAGTAGCTACTCAGTGCTGGAGGCTCTGAATGGCACAGGGATGGAGGGTGTAACTACAGAGTGTCTGGGCCCTGCCCCCGTCTGGCAGGGAGCTCAGTCTGGTGGGGGAGACCAGCCCAGGCAGAAACAACAGTGTGTGCACTGGGCATACCCCGGCTCTGGCCGGAGGCCTCAGAGGTCTCAGGGTCTTCCAGCACTGGTCTCCGTGTCTCAGCCCCCCATGGAACAGGATGGGGGCTGCCAGCAGAACCAAAACCCAGCTCCCCCTGACTCCAAGTGGAGACGGGCAGGAGCGCTCCCAGGAGGCACATCAGCAGTCAGAACCAGGAGCTGTCCTTGGGGCGTTGGCCGCTGGAAGGCAGGCTGCTGGCCAGGCCCCCTGGACTCAGGAGCCCAAGGCCAGGACATTCACCAGGGCCAACAGGGCTGAGCCCCTCCCCCCCAGCTTCCCAACAGCAGTCCTTCCCGAAAGACAGGGGCTGTTAACTACTTCCCATCCAAGTCACAGGGTCGTGTGAAATCAGCAAGCAGTGGGGGCTGGATCCACATTTCTGTTCACACCAGCCAGGCACATCAGAAGGCTCATGGTCAGAGGATGCTGGGACAGACGCCATGGGAGGTTCCTTTTTGTCTGGCTCACCCAGAACAGAAGGTCCTCTCCTCCCTTCCCTGCAGCACAGCGGCCTGGCTGGCACCCAAGGGCAGCCGGCGTGGCTGACCTCAGAGTAGCAAGGCGTGTTTGCAGCTCTGCCGCTCACATCCACAGTGGCCATGACAATAGACGCGGCACCATCCATTAAAGCTCTGTGTCCTTATGCTTAATTCTCACACCGACCCGGGGGAGAAAGGGGCTACTATCCGCGTTTTCCGGACAAAAAGGAAGTTGGGATAGTGATAAGGTTCAGACGTGAACCCAAGGCCCTCCAAGATCTCAAGCCACAGACAAAGAAAGCCCATCTCTGGCCTGGCAGGGGAAGGGGGAGGCCACACCGGGAGATTCCGAAGGTCTCCCCCAGCAAACCGCTCCAACAATGAAAAGGGCTTTCTGTACATTATCTGCAAAAAGCCCAGTGAGGGGGGTGGGAGGGAAAAGCAGTCAAAGCAAAGACCGATTGTGTTGCAGACACCGTGGGGAAGAAGACAGATCTGGCTGGAAATTCCTTCTGACTGGACTCTGCCAGGATCAGAGTATTTTTCATTCCAAGATTAAGCAAAATTCTTTTCCTGTCATAACCTCCTACCCATCTGTGTCCAAACTCCCACCATCATTTTTATACCATGCACATTTTAAAATCTATTCTGCAGCTTTCTCTGTGTGTGTGTTAGCTGACACTAACCTGCCTCCAGCTTTAAGAAGAACAGAGAAGCACAAGAGGCCCCAGGAAGCACCCGGGCTGGGGGGCGCCTCAGGCTGGGACCCTGGTGGGACAGTGGCAAGGGGCTAGGGCAGCTGGGAGCCCACCTGCTGGCAGGGGCAGCTGCAGCCATGAAGCTCAGAGACCCCACGCCCTGGCTTGGACAGAAACGGAGAACAGATGGGAGAAGAGAATGGGAATTTCTTAATAAGGGATTGGATTTGGGATGTGAAGGGCAAGCAGAAACTAGAATTATGAGGTATCCTGGTTGGGGCAACTGTGTGGCTAGTGATGTTGGCATGACCATGGGAGAGAGAAGCCAGTCACTGGGTGGTGGAGATGATGGCGAAGAGGTGTCTGGTGGATGGGAGGGGAACAGCATAGGGTCCAAGCCTGTTCAATGAGAGGGGTCAACGGCACACACACAAGCGAAGGACCCGATCTGGAGGAACCAGTTTGTGAGAGAGAAGATCTCCAGCCGTGGGGGATGGGTGAGTTCCACCCAGGGACAGGCTATCGAGAGCCCAGGAAGAGAAGGAAGCCAAGGGCAGGGTTCCGGGGGCTGCTGACTTTCAGGACAAGCCAGCAAAGAGGATTGGGAACCAAACAGGAACATAAGAGGGACCAGTAGCATCATGGAAACCATGGCAACAGGAGCCTCCCGGCAGCAGCAGGCAGAGGCACCGAAATCACCGGAGGAGATGCGGCGAGAGAGGAACCGAAGTCCTGGACTTGCAACAGGGACTCCTCAGAACAGTTTCAGTGGCCTGTGTGGGTGTCGGGAGGGGGAGGAGAGGCGCCCAGTCACCTGGTGAAGTATTTTTATGGATTTTCCCCCTAACTTTTTAGCCTTGGGAACAGGGGGTTGCTGCCACTTGCGTTTTACTAAGGAGGAGGTGGAGGCGGGTGGGGGATCAAGCAAGTGGCACCAGGTTCACATGCTGGGAAGGGAGGGCTGGGTCCCCGGCCCCATCTGCCCATTGTCAAGGTGCACGCGCCTCTTAGGGGGAAGGGAGGCATCACTGTGTAGGAGGAGGCCTTAGAAGAATAGAGAAGGCCTGGAACATCCACCGTGGGGTGGAAGGTGAGACACTCCACCGAGCAGAGCTGAGGACCCAGGCACGGCTGGAAACCCAGCCCCCTGGCGAGGTCGACACTGCCATGGTCCCACCATCCTTGGCAGGGATGACTGAGTGGCTGCAGCCTCCCAGAGGGCAGTGCCCGTGCCTAAATCCTCCGGACACTGCATTTCTTTCTTGCTGCACAGCTCAGCTGGGTGACAGCGGCTGCTCCCCATGAGGTCGGGGCATCAGGGGACTCCACACGGGACGCTAACTGAGCTCTGCCTCTTGGGCCTGTGAAACTGACTACAAACCCTGGCTTTAGCACAAATGTGGCCAGTTCAGTGTAAACCTGCCACAGATGGACAGACGGGCTTGAAAACGCAACCTTTCTGACAAAGATGGCCTTCCAGCAGGTTGGGGCCATGCGCATGCCTCTCTGCCTGACAATGGTCTCTGAAGCCAGACTTTCTTGGTGGGGGTGGGGGGCGCAATACCTTTCATTCCCGGGGGAGCAGAGGAGCCTGGGAGAGCCAGGGTGGGCTTCTGCAGCGCCCTTAGCATGAGGGAGGCACATACGATGCCAAGGCACCCGGAGACCTGCACAGGCCAGAATGAGGGAATGAGTGAGGTTCCTGCGAGCAGAAGGAAGCTCAGACCTGCACTGGACACAGCCGACGGCCAACGAGGCCCTGGGGCGTCAATCTGACTATCAGAAGCGCCCAGAGCTGGGAGCCCAGTGGGAAGAGAGCAGCTAGCAGTGGGTGGTGAGAGCTGAGCTTTGGGGAAAAGTGCTGGAAAGAGGGCACCCCAGAATCACTTTGGAAAGCAGGGAGCATCGCCCTGGGTGGAGCTCCCTGTGGAGGTGTCTTCCACAGGCCTCGGAGCTGGGCTGGCCTCTGCAGCCTCATTTTTTCCTGGTGTTTGTGGCATTCTTCCCCCGGGCTCTCTCAGGCAGTGAGGAGTGGCCTCTAAGGGCCCTTCCCTGGACTCTCTGGCTCCCCTCACTTCAAGTACTGGTCCGCAAGTGTAGTACTTGGACATTGGAAAATGTAAATGGCCAAACAAAACTACAGAGGTGCTGTCTAAACAGCAAGGCCAAAATCAACATATTCAAATTGAAACACAAAACGCCTAAAGCAAATGTCTAAGCAGCTTTATTTGTTCTGGAAATATTGCTGGCTGCAGTGGTTCAGCCGGCAAAAATCAAGTGTCCTGTTAATAGTGAACAGGCACGCAGGATGGGCAGGGGGCAGTGGGAGGGGTGTTCTCCTGAAGCTGGGTGGTCCGACTTCCAGCTGGTGCAGTGCCGCCTCTGGCAGAGATGTCCTACCCTGGGAGCTCGCGCAGGAAAGGAGAGGGCTGTGAGGCCCGGGCCCCTCCCCACCCTCGCCTGACTAAACCATCCCTGGGCAGTGGCACTGATGGGTTCAGGGAGGTAGAGGCCTCAGTGGCTCAAGAGGTTGCGGACACATCCCCGGAGTCTCCCACTCCTTGCCAACCCAGAGTACCTGCCAGGAGCTGATCTCCAAAGCCGCAGCTCTGCCCCTCCTAATTAGCAACCATGCCGCACACCCAGTCACACGCTGAAGTGATTTACGGAATTTTATGGTCTGTGATTTAGCACACCTAGACTTGACTATCTCTATTCTAATTAAATTAACAAAAAATTAAGAGTGACAAAATGGCAAAGATTGATTTATCTAATGTGTGCCCTTGCTGCTTAGATAGGTATGAACTTCTTTGAATTTTGAATAACACAAAGGGGAACTATCAGGCATTTCATCTACTTGTTTGCCAAAAAAATTAGCCATGGATTCAGAAAAGGCTCTTGAGGCCCCCACATTCACTCGTATGGATCATCACACCAGGTGCAGGGCCTGCAGGACAAGAAGAAGCGACCCAGGCACACGGGATTAGCGTCCAGGTGAGGTGGGCAGCCTTAGGCTGGCTGGCTCCCCTTTCCTGCACCAGGCCACCTGCCCTGGAAAGTTGGACTGGAACCAAGCCACGGAGCCACAGGGAAGCTTCGGCCACTTTCAAACCTCTGGCAGAAGCAATGAGTACAAACTGTGCCACAGGCGGCACTTTCAGAATGGAGCCAACAGCCATCTTTTGCTCCGTTCCCCCTTCTCTCACGTCCCTGGCAGAGAAGCCTTCCCCACGGGTGTTTCCTGTAAAAGAAGCCACATCTTTCCCCTGCCACCTCTCCTTTCAGAGCAGGGCGTGGCAGCCCCTCCAGCCCCGTGTTTCAGTGGAGAAGGAGTTCCATGCCCTTCTCTGCTCCATTACATGTGTGGCTCTGTGGTCACCTTTGGACTTCTTTGCTCCCACTATACGGGAAAAATGGGAGCAGATTCTCTGTTCTTCTCTGCATACAAGCACCGAGGGTGTCACTGGCACATGGTGGGGACTCAAGAATCCTCCATGATCATCATCCTCATCACCTCCATTCTCCTTATCAAAATCATCATCATCACCGTTATCCTCCTCCTCATCATCGTCTCCATTCTTATCTTCAACATCAGCAGCACCACCAACACCACCACCACCACCACCACCACCACCGCCATCACCACCACCACCACCACCACCACTGCCATCACCACCGCCATCAACACCACCATCACCACCATCACCCCACCGCCACCATCATCTTCATCTTCATCTTCAACATCAGCAGCAGCACCAGCACCACCACCACCATCATCTTGTTCAGACAATATCAACGGTAGCAGCAGCACCACCACCAAGACCGTCATCACCACCATCGTCTCACCATCATCATCCTGAGCTAGCACTCACATCGAGCTCGCTCTGCGCCATATGTTGTTCTAAGTGCCTTACATGTAGTAACGCACTTTAATGCTCTCAACGACCCTATGAAGTAGATATTCTACACCCATTTTTACAGAGAAGACTGGGGCACATAGAAGTTAGCCTAACTTGCCCAAGATCAACTACTGGACAGGCAGGACCAGGTTTTAACCGGTTTGAATCTAACTGGTGCCGGAGTTTGCTCCGATTTCCAGATTGCTACACTACACGTTAGATGAATGAGAAGGAGTAAATGAATAATGAGGCGTCTGAGTAAGTGCACAGAGAAATGTTCAGTGGGTGTCAAGGAGCCTTGGGGGAATAAAACATGCTTTTCTCACTATTCATATTTGGCAACAATGTCCGTCCTGGCCCTCCTTCTTCCTTTTGGGTGGCAAAGATCTTAGTGTGTTGATGACGTAGGAAGCCCTGCAGGGTCGGGACTTGCACTCTCCACGTGGTCTCAGTGGACCATTTACAGGACAGCATGCCCTTGATTTTTACGATCATGTGACTATCTTGCTGCTTCCCACCTAGGACGCTAAGCTCCATCCATGGAGATGGTCTGGTTTTGTTCATCATTCTGTTCCCAGTGTTTAGCACAGTGCCTGGCACATACTAGTTGCTCAGTAAATAGATAATGGTTGTATAAATAAATGAACTCATAGGCAAAAGGAATTTCCTCAAAATATCTTAGACTCAACCTATGGAAGCTATAGGAATATCTATGTGTCTATCTATCTAATCAGGCATGCATCTATCTATCTATCTATCTGGCATGTATCTATCTATCTATCTAGCATGTATCTATGCATCTATCTATCTATCTAGCATGCATCTATCTATCTGGCATGTATCTATCTATCTATCTGGCATCTATCTATCTATCTATCTATCTATCTATCTAACTAGCATGCATCTATCTATCTAGGCTAAGAAATCACTGCAACAAAGAGGCAAGCACTTAATGTTTCATGTCAAATACTGTTGTCCTTTTATTCGTCCGCCTGCAGGAGTGTTCATCAATGCAGGGAGAAATGAAGGAGCACTGCATTTCACACTGGGGGTGGTCTGGGTTTGAGTCCTTGGGTTAGCCTTGCTACAATGGGAGCAAGAACACCTACCACACTGGCTTATGATGGACTCAAATGTGGCAGGGGATGTAAACTCTGAAGTGTAAAATCAATTACTTGGTTTGCCAATTCCCCAGGGCTAGTACTAGAGGCTGGCCTCAGATGGAAGAACCAGGGACTGTGCCTGTCCTGGGGAGTGATGGCGATGCCTTCCATCCTTCTGGCCCATGTTTACATCTGGTGCTACCCTAAGCATCACAGGGCAATTAGCACACATCCTCTCCAAGTACCAGATTTGCCTGACTTCATAGATAAGGAAATGATATCCAGAAGATATATCCCAACTCACCCAAGGAAAAAAACCTAACTTTGCATCTAAGTCTCTATGGCAGAGATAGCTATTTGTTCCCCTTTGCCCAGTTTTCTCTTCCTTAAGCATTAGAATTCCCAAATTCAGCTGGGCATGTGGACACTCGGAGTGAAGCCCACATTTCCTAGCCTCCTCTGTAGTTAGATGTGGCTCTAATTGCGTTGTGGCCAGTAGGATACAGGCAAAAACATTGTTCTCTCCTTTCTTGCTAGCTGGAATGCAGGTACTATGGCTTGAACTCAAGCAGCTATTTTGTGCCATGAGGTGAAGGCTATGCATTGAGGACAGTGGTACTGCATTATGGGAGGCTAGGACTCTGACGAGCAACCAGCCGCCCAGCCAGTTCTCAACCCTCTAAACAATCGTTTCCCAGGTAGAAAAATCAAACCATCTTATTTAAGTCACTATTACAATGTTTTTGGTCACTTGCAGCTGAACCTATCCTACTACAGCCTGTCTGACTGCAGAGCACATTTTCCTAACCACTTTCTTTAGAAAGTAGCTTATCTTTATCATCCTTGCAAGACCTTAGGGCATATGATAAAGCCGTTGGCACAGTGTCTGGCTCAGAGTGAGTGCTCAATAAATTCCAGCTAGCCACTGCCCTCACTGTCCCGTGGCCACTGCTACGACTGTTCGCAAGCATGTCCCACGCTGACAGCTTTGCTTAGCAATCCAGAATGACCAGATCAGCTGGGTGGACCAGGCAAGGTAGTTTTCATAGAGTCCAAAGTGCCCAACCCTGCCTGGCGTCAGAAGGGAGACGGCTTGTTATCCTGGCTCCAGAAAGAGTCTTCGAACTATTTCTACCAATACTGTATATATGTCAGATTCTTGCTTAGACTTCATGGAACTAGGCCCTAAAGAGGAAGAGGGGCCTGAAGTGGTGAAATCTGGTCCAACTGGGCAACCTTCTTTTTTTTTTTTTTTGAGCTGGAGTTTTGCTCTTGTTGCCCAGGCTGGAGTGCAATGGCAAAATCTCGGCTCACCACCACCTCTGCCTCTGATTTCAAGCAATTCTCCTGCCTCAGCCTCCTGAGTAACAGGGATTACAGGCATGCACCACCACGCCCAGTTTATTTTGTATTTTTAGTAGAGACAGGGTTTCTCCACGTTGGTCAGACTGGTCTCGAACTCCCGACCTCAGGTGATCCACCTGCCTCGGCCTTCCAAAGTGCTGGGATTATAGGCGTGGGCCACCACGCTCAGCCTTAACTGGGCAACCTTTTTTGGGATACTGGAGGAGAGGGACATGCCGGGCAAATGGACAGTCCCTTTCTGAGCCTGCAGGAAACTAACCCAGTGGGCTCCTGGGAAATCCTCTTTGAAGAGCCAGATTTGCACATAAATAATAGATATGTCAAAACATATGATGTCTGGATTTGGTATTCATCCTAAGAGTTGAATGCACAATTTGTAATAATTTCCTCAAATTCTAGCCATGCTCCTGCAGACCCTGTCTTCAGCACTGGCATTGGGCAATTAATAAAAATGCCATTATCTCCCCACGAAATGATGACTACTGATTAAGAACAGCCCTTTCTCTCCGCTGTTCACTCGGCAGTCCTACTTCTGCCGGGCCCGCAGCCTCAAGTCTCTGCTCCACGGCACCAGGCAGACGCACGCAGACAGGCTTTGTCGGTTCGCTGATGTGTGCAGTTTGGAAAATGATAACACAAGGAAAGCCGTCCTTAGGAGGAGGAGGCAAGGAGAGGCATCGGGAGGCCAAGAAATCAAAGCGACGCGTCAGAAACAAAGAGAGTGAAGGAGTTCAGTCCCCTTTCAATCCCGCCTGCCGGTTCATGTGGCCACTGCCCTTGCCTTCTGGGGAATTCTGCTGGATAAGAGGCTCAGACAAGCCCCAGAATGCCCCGATGAGAACACAACAGGAAGACAATCCGTAGACGGAGAAAGCGCTCTGTTTTACGGTTTCCTGGGCACTGACACCAGCAGCCTTTTCTGCCAGCGGTTCGAAATATGAGACGCTAGTGTATTTTCCTGGCTCCCTGAATTTAAATTACATCACCAAAGAAGAAACTTCCCGAAGGAAATGAATCTCTGCAGATAACGATCCCTCGCAATGGATATCTCAAATTGTAATAAAAATATAACTTGAATGTGAAAGGTGAATTTCAATTAAGGATTCCATCACATATTTTGATCCAGACCACAATAAAAAAACTTATTTTGCTGCCAACGGCAAGTCTCCTGCGACATCTCTCTGAAACCCGACTATTTTTGAAAGCCAAGTTAGAAAAACACATGTGCTCTAGGGTATAAAGAAAGCAGCATTGTGTATAAAATGTAATACTGAAAGGCAGATCTGAGTATACTGACATTATAAAAACAGGGCAGCAATGGGAAATAATATTTTTACAAAGGTGGCAAACATAAATGCCAGACCTGCAGGCAAATTTATAGACTCTGTCGCACACTGTGGCATTTCACCACCAGGTGCTCAAGAAAGCCAGAGAGGAGGGTGCCTGCAGGTGCCACCCTGAGGCGCACAAGCCATTGTCGGGCCACCCAGGCAAGTCAGAGACATGGCGGGGATGGGTAGGGGGGTGCCTTGGGGAGCCTGTGCAAGATATGAGCTAAGGAAAAGCTCAAATAAAGTCCCTCCCAGGAAGCCCTGGCCCCTGGATCCCAGCTTTGAATTCAGCTACTGAGCTACAGGGCTCATCCTCCCACCAGCCCCATAGTTTAGTGCTGTCTCTGACTCGGTCTCTGATTTTTGTTTTAAATGAGGTAAAATTCACCATTTTAAGTGTACAAGTCAGTGGATTTTAGGATATTCTGAGCTGTGCAATCTTCACCACTATCTAATTCTAAAACAATTCATCACCCTGAAAGGAAACCCCATTCTCCTGAAGCAGCCCTCCCCCACTCCTCCCTGCCCCCAGCCCCAGGCAACCACCCACCGGCTCTCTGTGTCTGTGGATTTTCCTGGACATTCACATAAGTGAAGTTCACTACATGTGGCCTGTTGTGGCTGACTTCTTTCTCTCAGCAAAACGTCCTCAGGCTCATGCCAGCGGTAGTGTGGGTTCATACTTCATTCCTGTCTCCGGGAGATTATGATTCCATTGTATGGATGGACCACGTTTTCTTTATTCCGTTGAGGGACTCTGGGGTTGCTTCCTCCTTTTGGCTACTCTCATTATGTAATGTGGCTTCCTCCCTCTCTCTGAAGCTAGAATCTCTCTGGCAGAGCACACAGGGTTCGTTACATACAAGGCGATCAGGTTTCTTTGGCTGAATGACTACATAAACAGGAGGTGCTCCGTGCATAGATCTACTGCCCTCCAGCACTTCTGTAAAGCTCTCTACAGCTGGGAGAGTTTCCTCTAACACCAACCCCCAGGACAGACTCAGATGTGTCTGAGCAAGGGCTTGGCACACTTGTTCTGTAAAAGGCCTTTTCTGTACTTCTTTTTGGTTTTGTAGGCAACACAGTCTCTACGGCACCTTCTTGATTCTGCTGCTGTCTTGGAGCAAGTGCATGGAGGTGTTCCAATAAAACTTTATTTTTTACCATGATTAGTATTCTTTTTGTGACAAGGTCTCACTCTGTTGTCCAGACTGGAGTGCAGTGGTGTGATCTCGGCTTACTGCAACCTCCGCCTCCTGGGTTCAAGCGATTCTCCTGCCTCAGCCTCCCAAGTAGCTGGGATTATAAGCGCATGCCACTACTGCTCGGCTAATTTTTGTATTTTTAGTAGAGACAGGGTTTCACCATGTTGGCCAGGCTGGTTTTGAACTCCTGACCTCAAATGATCACCTGCCTTGGCCTCCCAAAAAACTTTTTAAATATTTATTTATTTTTGAGATGGAGTCTTGCTCTGTCACCCAGGCTGGAAAATGGGACGATCTCAGCTCACTGCAAACTCAACCTCCCAGGTTCAAGCGATTCTCCTGCATCAGCCTCCTGAGTAGCTGGGATTACAGGCATGCGCCACCACGCCTGGCTAATTTTTGCATTTTTAGTAGAGACAGGGTTTCACCATGTTGATCAGGCTGGTCTCAAACTCCTGACCTTGTGATCCGCCCACCTCAGCCTACCAAAGTGCTGGAATTATAGGCATGAGCCACTGCACCTGGCCCAGATATCTTTATTTTTAAAAGCAGATGGTAGACCAGATTTGGTCCATGGGTCATGGTTTGTCAAACCTTACTTTAAATTAATTGTATCCACTAGCTGCAGTGATTGGTTCAAGGAGGTCACATGACCTAGACAGATCCAGAGTGAAACCCGGACTTTTTACTCAATGGTTGGGAAAGAGAGGTTCTCTCTTCTTTAGGACAGTGGAGAGTATCTGTGGGGCATGAGATGCCTACAGCCATTTTATGAACACAGGGAAGCCAGCCTGAGAATAGAGAACAGCAAGGAGGAGGAGGCACTGAGAGAACCGCAGGAGAATAGGGCCAGACTCTTGGCTGAGCCACGCCAGAGGTCCCCTCCACACCTGGCCTTTTTGCTGCTGTCCTTACTCATTTATCAATCGCCTGTCCCTCCATGGTGAGGATGGTGTTAATGGCTGCTGTATTCCCTGTGCCTTGCGCTTTTTAAATCCCTAGTAAACACTTGCTGAATGAATGAACTCTGGGAGGTGGCCAGGTCTCTCCTGGGGTAGAGAGGTGAAGGGGGGCCCTCAGCCCTTGGTCAGGCGAGTGCTCCCTACATGCTGGGGCTGGGGGTAGACTGAATTTGGTCTAAATTAATTGTATTAATTAAATTAATGTAGAGTGGGGTTTGCTTGAGTGCTGTCTTGCCCAGGCAGAGCGCTTGTCAGCATGGACAGGCAGCAGGGGTCCAGCACTTCCAGACAGATCCCAATCTGTGATCCGGGCTGAGATCTCATCCATTAGAGACTTTGGACACAGGCTGAGGGCAGAGTAGCCCCCAGGGGAGCGCCCCACCTGAGAGAGCATTTTGCTCACATAGGCAGGGGCTGGGGACAAATGGTAACCAATCCTGGGCAGACAGTACCATTGGCTTCCATCTCCAGGGTCAAAGAGACATCAGTGTCAAGACAGGGGGAAGGCATCGGACAGAGCCAGGTTCAAGTCCTGGCCCCATCAGCCTCCACGTTCATGAGCTGGGGCTGCAATTTTTATCTCTTCAGATCTCCAGTATGAACTGGATGTGATGACACTTACTTCTTAGGAGGGCAGTATCACCCAGGAATAAGGAGCGAGGAATGAAGCCTGGCTAATACTAACCCCTTCTGCTGCATGAGCTCAGCGGCATGAAATGTCCACACTGCTGGACTCTCTAAATCAGGCACTGCTTATACCCTGTCCCACAGATGCTCCAGGGAACTGCGCCAGGGTCTCCAAGATGGCAGTACACCATGGCTCACGCTTATGTGTGGGGACAGGTACACTCTCCTCGCTGGCCCCCTGGAGCTAACTAGCTTCCTGTTTGCAGCTGAGGACTAAATGCAACTCGGGGGTTTCCACTTAATGCGCCCTGAGCAAGCAGGCAGATGCCAATGACCAGAGTAGGGCCATGTGCTGGCCAGTTATGCCCAGGCCCTTCGCTGGTAGCGACAGCGAAAATAAATACATTCATAATCAAATAAATAAATGAAGAGCTGCTTTCTTACTATTCATACTTCTGCAATTTGAAACATTTCTAGATGGAGGTGGCCAGGATGCTATAAACAAACAAGACCCAAGGGAGCCCTTAGGTGACCTTGAAATATTTATTTGGCCTCCCCATTAGCGTTTTAAAAGCTGAGGACTCCAGGGCTCTCAGTCAGAGGGAAGAGTGCTGGTGAGGCAGCTGGGGGACCCCCTTGGTAGGGCTGCTCCCCCATAGGAAGGGCCCCACCTGGGAAGAGCAGAGCAGTCCTTGCCCCAGTCTGCTGCCTCCTGTCCTACCGGGTACCTCTCCCCTGCTCCCCCTTCTCTCTGCCTTGTCTTTGCGGACAAAGGGTGGCTTAGAGGAAGGCAGCTCTATAAAGCTTTAATATTTGAATAAATTAATGGAAAGGCCTTTATGGTAGAAAATACCCAATTCTCGAATTCACAAACATACCTGCGTCTAACATCTCTTGCCTGGAATGGAGACCCCAGTATTTACTGCCATCCTCTCGCCTGGGTAACCATGGGGACACAGGTCCCCTAATCAATGGTGTCAGCCTGCACAGCGGAAGGCCCGGCCTGTTGCTGCTCCAGACAGGAAAATGGGTTCTGATGGCTGAATGCCTCGGCCCCCCAGCCTGTCCCCCACAGGGGTAGGTCCCAGGGCTGGCATGTTTTCCTTTATTTGCCAACACACCATGTGCGTCCACCGCAGTTCCCCAGTGACAACCAGGGAGTGCATAGTCCAGTTGCCATAGCAACAATTACTCTTTGAAACAGGATTTTGCTCCTGCCTGGTGAGGTGATTGCAAGGGCCCCCCTGGAGTCTCTAGGGTGTGGCCGATGGCGGCTTTGGGTGGGGGCTTGGGTTGGGTAATCCTTGTTAGTTGGTCGGAGGCTAACAGCCCTGCATGTACCCGTGTCCTCTCTAAAACGTGCCCCACGGTGTCTTATGTCCCAGAAGCTCATCCCAGCTCCTAATGCCCCAACACAAAGGACCTAGGCCACAGACTCATTCATCCTCTGCTTCCAGAAACTTCCAGGACAACGTAGCTCTACCAAGGAGCCCTCTCCCCTGCAAGTACCCTGCAGACAACCCCAGGGGGGTGGAGGAAGAAAGGAAACCGTGTTTCATCTCTGGGTCTGCCCGGCTGGGCTGGCGGCTGATCTGCTGGTTACCGAATCCACCAGGTTAGCCCAGGGCTACTTCAGCGGGGACGCTGTCCCACTGCTAGACCAGGGTGCAGCTGTTGAAAGGGAGAAGGCTTGTAGGCTGAAGGCTATGTGGGCGGCTCTAGATGGTTGTTTTGGCTTCAGATCCTGGTCCTGCTGCCGACTAGCTCTGTGGTCGAAGCCACGTGTCTCATCTCTGAGCTTCATTCCCTTGCAATGTGGGGGTAATAACAGCATGAATAGTGAGTGGCCTAGAGGCAGCTAAGAAGCCCAGAGAGTTCCTCAAGCTCTCACTTCCACGCCCACAACTCTTCAGCGTCCTGGTGTCCGGTGGGTGTGCACGGCCATTGCTCAGGAGCGCCACATGCCCGCTTCCTTGCATTTGGCTCCTTGTAAAGGCAAAGCCAGAAGCCATCCGCCAATAGGTGTGGAATCTCTAGAGCCATGACTCTGTTCCCAGGAATGTGGGAAGTCTCCAACCTTCTCCCCTTCCGCCCAGGCAAGGCTGAGATGGAGCAAACTGCTTGCGGGGGATTTTTCTGCCATTGTTTGTGGCTCCTCCCCCTGTCCCCCATACCTGGGTCCTCTGCTAAGCAGCCGGCTGGGCTCTGGGCTCTTTTCCCGTTTGCCCTAGGATTGTAACAATTCCCTTTTGTGTTGAATCCCCTTTGCCCTAGGATTGTAACAATTCCCTTTTGTGTTGATTCCCGTTTGCCCTAGGATTGTAACAATTCTCTTTTGTGTTGAATGTGAAAGTTCTTCCATTTCCAGTTTGAAGCTGTTACTCTTATTTTCCCTCTCTCAGCAGTCTGAATTTTCCAACACGGAGAAAACAAGAGCAGGCATGCATACATGCTCACAACTTTGCCCATCCCTGAGAAGAAGGGCTCTATTAGAATTTCGGCTCCACGTAGAAAGGAGCAGTTTGGACCAGGCGCACTGTGTGTGCCGAGACGGGGCAGTTTTCCATCAGGGGCCCGGTTGCTTCCTGGGCAATTTGTCAATGACGTGCTAATTCTGGGCTCCCACTGGAGGGCTGTGGTTGTCAGTGGGGCCGGGAGGCAGGCTCTGGGGCCTTCTCCCTGGGCAGGAGCCACCGGTCAGGACCCTTCTTGCTCTTCCTGACTTTGCCAAGCTCAGAGCAGCCAGACGTTGCCGTTCATCCCATCCATGGGAGCGTTCTTTATTACCCAAGGAAATTGAGGATGTCCAATAGTGAGGGACGAATAAATCATTGTTCTCAGCTAAATGGAGTAGTGCAGATCTGCTGAAAATGCTGCCTTTTATCAACAGTGCAAATAATGAAGATTCCATGCGCTGAGAACAATGAAATGAGCCACTGCACTATTGATGGGGTATTTGTACAACCCTGTGAGTTACGTTTCAAAACCAGGCTCTATTAAAGATGCAGAACCCTTTTCAGAAGCAAAAAGACTAATATTGCTCTCCAAATAATTTATAAGTTTCCCCACAAGGCAAAAAAGCAAGGTTGTCTGGAAGCAGGCGATCACTGTTTAGGTTTCCTGGTGTCTCTTGGCTCCTCTGCTCTGTGGGACTCAGACTGAGTCTGGGTGCAACCTTCCCCCACCTGCGGTGTGGAGAAAAAGGGAGCACTCCAGCAGGGGTGGGGCGGTGGACAGAGATGGAGCACTCCCACCCACCTGTGCACAGTGCCTATGCCCATGTTCCACTTCATGCAATCCCAGCCAACGTGGGCTCCCTGGGGGTTGGGAGAACCGAAATCCACAGAGAAGCAAATCCTGGGCTTTAGCAGAATCCCTGCTTTTGCTGGAGCTTTGGCAGTGGTTCTCAGCCCCAGCGACATTTGGCAAAGTCTGGAGGCTTGCTTAGCAGTCACGAGTGGCGGAGACGGAGTGCTACTCCGTGGAAATGCTCCAGGAGGTGGAGGCCAGGGACGCTGTCAAACGTCCTACAGTGCACAGGACAGCCCCCCACAACCAAGGCTGACCCAGTACCACTGCTGATAGAGCACCTTTGATGAGCATGGCCAAGAAACACTGAAAGACAGGGCAATCAGAAACACGAAGCGTGGCGGGGCACAGTGTCTCACACCTGCGATCCCAGTACTTTGGGAGGCCAGGGTGGGCGGATCACCTGAGGTCAGGAGTTCGAGACCAGCCTGGCCAACATGGCGAAACCCCATCTCTACTAAAAATACAAAAAATTAGCCATGCATGGTGGTGGGCGCCTGTAATCTCAGTTACTTGGGAGGCTGAGGCAGGAGAATCACTTGAACCCAGGAGGCGGAGGTTGCAGTGAGCTGAGATTGCGCCACTGCACTCCAGCCTGGGCCACAGAGCGGGACTCCATCGGGGTGAGGTAGGGAAGAAGGTGCCGTATCCCAGGACTCAGGGCAGTGGTGGTGGGCTCTGGAAAATCGTGTTCGGTGGGACGGATGAGGAGGATATAGAAGATGCACGTGACAGTCAGAATGCGTTTTTAATGAAATGTAAGAATGGAAGATTTGCCTTATTTCTCAATTGATGTATCCATTTATGTGGCATGTCATTTTAAAAGTATCTGAATAAATGCATTCGAAAATAGCAAGAAACCCAAGAACGTCAACTATCAAAACCCCTCCCCCGTCACACTTTTCTTTCTCACTTAGCGATATATTAATCCTTGAACACTAACACGTGTCAATAAATAAAAGTCTGTGGAACATGAAATGTTAAAAGCCTCTCCAGGAACGTGTGTCTTCCCTCGAATATCACCCGGACGGTAATGGATTATTTTACTCCATTTCTGGATGTGCACGTTTCTTATGTCGATTTTAAAACCCTTGGGTTCAAATGCACCTTATTACATTTTAAAGTCTTTGGATTGTAGCAGAAAAATGTTCTGCACTATAAAACACAGAGCATAGTTGAGGTTTGATGGGTTTGCTTCTATTTTCTACCCCACAAAACGCTTTCTAAATGCCATTAAAATTTAGCATACACCATAATAACCAAGCCGCATTGTTCCATGTTTAAGTCAATTGACCTCTGAGTGTTATTTCTTCATATACATCAAATCAAATAAAGTTGCTACTGCAGCAAGAGGTGAGGACGTGGGTGCTGTTGTTTCTGGACCAGTCCCTGCTGCCCCCGTAGAGGGCTGACTGGGTGCTGGAGAGGCTGTGGAATGTGCCCCTGATCGATGCTGTGAGTCTGGAAAAGAGGAAAGTGCCGTGATGTAAGCAAGAGGCCTGAGCACCGCAGCAGGGACCCACATGACCAGTGGGAAGTGTCTCGAGCCGGGTGAGAAGAATCTATCAGGGAATAAGCCCTAATTTAGTTCCTAGACACTCTCCTAATACATAGCAATGTGTTGAATCAAGAATTAACCTTCCCCACAGAGAGGTCTGGGCTGTGCCCTGGGCTCCTAGGAGGGGATCGCTCAGGTGAGATTGTCTTTGTTTGGAGTTTTGCGTGTGTTTGGGTCGCATGGCCTCAGCTTGACCTAGGCAGGGGCTGGAGGCTGAAGAAATGTGAGTCGCTAACCAGGTCTATGTATGAGTCCCAGTAAAGACTGAGCACCAAGGCCCGGTGAGCTTCCCGGTTGGCGTCGCAGTCACACAGGCTGTGGGGAGAAGTTAGTGCTCCCAACTTACCCAGGGAGGACGGCTGGAAACCCCACCCAGAACCTTTCTGCACCCTGCCCCATGTGTCTCTTCCTCAGCTGGTTTTTGGTTTTTTTTTTTGAGACAGAGTCTTGCTCTGTTACCCAGGCTGGAGTGCAGTGGCATGATCTCGGCTCACTGCAACCTCTGCCTCTGAGGTTCAAGCGATTCTGTCTCAGCCTCCCCAGTAGCTGGGAACTACAGGCACATGCCACCATGCCCAGCTAATTTTTGTATTTTTAGTAGAGACGGGCTTTCACTGTATTGGCCAGGCTGGTCTCGAACTCCTGACCTCCTGATCTGCCTGCCTTGGCCTCCCAAAGTACTGGAACTACAGGCATGAGCCACTGCGCCTGGCCCCTCAGCTGATTTTAATCTGTGTCCTTTCACTCTGATAAACCTTAACCATCAGCATAACAGATTTCAGCGAGTTCTATGAGTCCTTCAGTGAGTTACTGAACCTGAGGATGGTCCTGTCCTGAATCTACACTCAGTGTCAAAAGTGAGGGTGTGCTTGTGAAGGACCCCCTCAAACTCTCATTAGGGCACCTCAACTTCAAGTCTGAACTCTGTTTTTCCCCTAACTAGCCAGATAAACTTAGGTAAGTTATTCAACTTCCTGACCCTGTTCAGGGATCTCACCTACAAATTGGGCAAGTTGTGACAGAGAGCTTCCTGTACTGGCCATCCTCATTTCCAACCAACCATGACTCCTCCCTCTGCTCCTGGGCCCCCTTCAGACCCTCCTTACTGAGTACACCACCCTACCTTCTCCAGGACCCCATGGTGGGGGTGGAGGAGGGGCAGGAAGCAGCCTCCACACTCAGGACCTGGCCGAGCTCTCTAGCCTCTACTCTCTCTCTCCCCTGGTGATGGACAACATGTCAGCTTTGACTGAACTCCCAAAAACCGAAGCAGAAGGAGTGAGGTGGAGGTACATTATACCACAGTGCACTGTGACACTCACGGTGCCATGAGAAGTCAAGAAAGCATAGTGACTGCTGAGGGCTTGGCGGCAGGACAGCCCAGGCTCTGGCGATGACCAGCTGGATGATTCTGGGCAGGTCCTCATCTTACTTCAGGCTCATCCAGTTATTTAATAACACATGCGGAACACCCCGCAGTGGGCCAGGTACCACAGTGGGTGCTGAGGCTGCAGCAACATGCAAGATAGAAATGGAGCTACAGCTTAGGGGAGGGCAGGCGAGAAAGGAAGCAAAGGCAGTCCAAGTGACGAGGGCCACCCCATGGGCAAATGCAGCAGGAGCCCCTGTGCTAGTGGGGCGAGGGGGCCTGGGAAGGAGTCACTGCGAGCTCACTCTGCTCAGCCATAGATGGGCAAAGGAGGGCTGCTCTGTATGCCAGGTATTGCACCCAGTGAAACCATCCATGCCCAGTGCCTGCACCCAGTGAAACCATGAGTGCCCAGTGCCTGCGCCCAATGAAACCATGAGTGCCCAGTGCCTGCACCCGGTGAAACCATGAGTGCCCAGTGCCTGCACCCAATGAAACCATGAGTGCCCAGTGCCTGCGCCCAATGAAACCATGAGTGCCCAGTGCCTGTGCCCAATGAAACCATGAGTGCCCAGTGCCTGCACCCAGTGAAACCATCCATGCCCAGTGTCTGCACCCAGTGAAACCATGAGTGCCCAGTGCCTACGCCCAATGAAACCATGAGTGTCCAGTGCCTGCACCCAGAAAAATCATGAATGCCCAGTACCTGCATCCAGTGAAACCATGAGTGCCCAGTGCCTGTGCCCATTAAAAGGATGAGTGCCTAGTGCCTGTGCTCACTGAAACCATCAGTGCCCAGTGCCTGTGCCCAGTGAAACCATCAGTGCCCAGTGCCTGCGCCCAGTGAAACCATCAGTGCCCAGTGCCTGCGCCCACTGAAACCATCAGTGCCCAGTGCCTGCGCCCAATGAAACCATCAGTGCCTAGTGCCTGCGCCCAGTGAAACCATCAGTGCCAAGTGTCTGCACCCAGGGGAAACCATCAGTGCCCAGTGCCTGTGCCCATTAAAAGGATGAGTGTCCAGTGCCTGCGCCCAATGAAACCATCAGTTTCCAGTGCCTGCGCCCATTAAAAGGATGATTGTCCAGTGCCTGTGCCCAGTGAAACCGTGAGTGCCCAGTGCCTGTGCCCAGTGAAACCATGAGTGCCCAGTGTCTCAGGATCTGGGTCAGGGTGAGCACTCAGTTTATGGCATCTATTGTGGTACTGGCATCCAAGGCCACAGACTTGGGTTACTTATTCTTGTAATATCCCAGGAATAGAGGAAATACCAGGAAAGTGCAGAGGGCCCAGCACTCAACTTGGCCCCAAATGGCAGGCTTCAGCTCTCCCAGTGTTTCTCCAAAGGCGCCATCTCAGCCCCTGCCCAGAGCCAGGTGCAGGCCAAGGATACAAGAACCAGTGTCAGCTGCAAGGTGTTCAGTTCCACCTGCCGAGCTGGCCTCACCCATGCAAGGTACAACCACCCTAATGTGTTATGACAGGAAGGAAGTACAAATAAACATAATAAATCTGGCCGAATGGCCATTATGATGTAGAGTGAGCAGGGCTGGGGACGGGGGCAGTCTGGTCTCCTTTATGTCAGGGGAGCTTACAGCTCTTTCGTTTTACCTGGGGCTCTGTTCTTTACAGCAAATTGGACCTTTCGCTCTGAAAGAAATAATTACTCTCTGAGGAGAAGAAAGCTGGCCATGAATGCTGATATGACACTCAATGTCACCTTGCCAGTCAAAAGAGGCTCCAGCTCCTCGGCTTGGGTCCTGGCCAACTCCCCCATCTCTTTCTCATAATGGAGGTCACCTCTCTATAGAATTTGTTGATGATCTCCAAAATGACAAGTTAGAAAGCTCGTGTCAGCAGGATATTTTTTTAAGAGGAAAGAATGGCAAAGAGAGGGAGGCAGCAGAGGCCCTGGGGTGAGGAGAAGGGGAAGGGCCCAGAACGAAGCCAAAGGTCAGGTTTTGCATAACCAGAAGCCAGGTGACTGTGAAATTCCACCCAAAATTAACTTCTGGAACCACTGACCCAGACAGACGAGCCGTATCAGAAATCGGCCGCTCTCCCTTGTCCATTCTGGGGAGGGAACCCACAGAGACAGCTCAGGAAGCCAGCAGCCAAGCTGGCGGGTTCCTGCAGACTCCTGTCAACACACAAGGCTGGTGCCAGTGCCCTCTGCAGCTCACAGCCCAAGGGGCTTCGCTTCAGATGTGTGCACCAAAGAGCCGACTTGACTGGGCAAATAAAAATATCCACAGCTGCACCATCAAAGACACATCGGTGGGGTGGGAAGAACCGAATGTTATCATTAGCTCTCTGCAAGAAGAGAGCATCTACTTCATCTGCCGCAAGTCATCTGCAGAGCAGGGAAATATTGGCCCTGGTAGTTGTAAATAATTCCATTTGCCGAGAGTCCAGAAAAGAATTCTAGCCACGTGCACACTCACCCAGCATCAGCGTGGGGGGCCACAGAGCTATTCTGAGCTTTCGCCGAGGCAAATCGTGGCCTTGGAGGGGGCAGCCCTGGAGAGGAGGGGGTAGCCTCCCCTGTGTCCATGTGGAACATACCCTATGTGGAGCTCAGTGGAGCCAGGCAAGAACAGGGCAGGCAATGAGGAGGGCAGGCAAGGTGGGCTCTACTGAGCAGGGTGTGACTAGCAAAGGGACGGAGATGGGCTGATGACATCGCCTCTGCCCCTGGGAGTCACACAGCTACTTGCTGAGAAAACTCCCCAAATCACACTGCTTTCTGGGTGAATTCCGCCATCCATTTGACAAATATTTTTTGAGTGACCCATGCCAGCTGCTGTGCCAAGTACACTGGGGTCACAGAGAACAGGCAGAGTCTCGGAGGAGGAGAAAGGAGCAAGGTAATATTCATGGCACAGTGGGCTCAGCTTGTGACAGTGCCAAGTGCACCCTGAGGGCTATGGAGGACGCCCCAAGGTCAGAGATACAGACACAGGAAGCTGATGACGCTGTGCACAGAGGGAGCAGCCTCCAGAGAGGAGTGGGAGCTGCCCCAAGCAGCGCCTTCCATCCATCCCCATGTACTGCTCTGGATGGAGCCAGTTCCCCCTGATTCCGTCAGCCAACAGAGAAGCCACATCCTGGACCCCATGCCCCAAGATCCCAGGATCAGTTCCTGGTGAATAATGCCAGAGCTGAAGTCTCAAACCAGTGGCAATGTGAGCTGCCTGTTTTGGCCAGAACTGTCATTAGAATCTTAGTAAGCAACGAGCCAGAGGGAGAGAAAGGGACCATCGTCGAACCAAGGGGGTCCAGGAGGAGACTCCGGTGTCTCTACTTCTGCAGGGCTGCGCTCACTTTCCACCAGCAGGCCCAGGGAAGTCCACACCCAGGCGTGGGGCCTGGGGAAAGAAGACGGTTGGCTGCACGTTTATATTTTAGAAGCATTAAAAAAAATAGGTCTGAAAATTTTTTTTTAATATGAACAGGAGGTTTTAATCAGAACAAGAGAGAGGAATTCCTTTCCAGTAATAGCCCAGTAATAGCACTTTCTAAAGTAATGAGATTTCAGTATTCAACAATAAAATGTGATCTATTCAGGATTCTAGGAAATAAAACTCTAGAGATAATTCGAGGGTGATTTTCTGATGCCTGAATGGATGTTACAGGTTCAGACCATTAAGCCCATCCACAGGCACAGCCGCTAAGTACTTCTCACTCAGAGGCCTCCAGACAGAGACTGGAATGCAGCTTCCACTGGGGCCTCCTTCCCCATGACCCTGGAGGCCACAGGTTGGTCCTCATGGGGCCCGGCCTCCAGGCCAAGTGTGAGCTTGACTGGTTGTCACAACTGCTCCCTGGGCTTGGACTCTGGAAAGGGTCATGGGAGCTGCTCTGCACCCTCTGGGATGACTCCCAGTCCTTCATCATCAGCCACACCGAGCCTAATGACATCCACTATAGAAGCCCATTGGTCACCGCCATTCCCGACTGGACTGATCAGAGAAATCAGTTTGACAGGCGGTTCATTCATTCATTCATTCATTCAGTATATACTGAGCCCCTGCTTTCTGCCGTGGACGCTGATTCTAGAAGCACTGTGTGCATTGTTTTTACTGGACTTATCCAAACTCCATAAACAGGCATCTCTGCAGCCCCAGAGCCCACAGCACACGGGGACACCCTTTCCTACTGCCCACAGTGCATCTCACTCATCCTACCTCTCACCTTCACCATCCCTACCTCAGGGACGCCTCCCACCACCCCACATCTGCAGCTGCAGCCTCCTTCATGCCTACCTTCTAGCACAGGGTGAAGCTGTAATGACCACTGTGAACTCATAGGTCTGATCTGTGTATAAGAAACCCAGGAAAGCAGTGAGCTAGGATTGAGCCACTGTACTTCAGCCTGGGTGACAGAGCAAGAACGTCCTTGTCTCAAAAAAAAAAAAAATAAATAGACTCATGAGGGAACCTGTGTGTGCCCCTCCTCCACCACATAAGGATGCATAGAAGGTGCCATCTATCAGGAGCAGCTTCTTACCAGACACTAAGTCTGCTGGTGTTTTGATCCTGGACTTCCCAGCCTCCAGAACTGTGAGCACTAAATGTTTATTTTTTGTAGTTACCCAGTCTAAGTCATGTTATGGGAGCTGCTCTGCACCCTCTGGGATGACTCGCCATCCTTCATCATCAGCCACACTGAGCCTAAGGACATGCACTATAGAAGCCCATGGTCACTGCCATTCCCCTGACTGGACTGATCGGAGAAATCAGTTTGACAGGTGGTTCGTTCGCACCTGGAATGGACTAAGACGCCTCGCTGGTCTTGCTGCCTGCAGTGTCCTCAGGTTGTTGCATGGCGCCTGCAAAGAGTCAGCACTTGATAAGCATTTATTTATGAATGAATGAAGTGACTCTGTGATGCAGGGCACTGGCTAAGGGGATCACAGTTTCAGGATTCAAGCAGAAAATCTGCTCTAACCCACAAGCTACCCTGGGGGGAGGCACTCTCGGCTTTTCTGACCTCCGTCCCTCTCTGTAAGCTGATGGGGCCAGACTAGATGAGCACTGGTTTTTCTGGCTTTAGCCTCTGTGACTTTATGGTTCTGTGACTCTCCACCAGGCATCTGCCCCCAGGTGTTCCCGGGCCTTGGGATTCTCTGGCTTGCTATGCCTTTGACGGGGGCTAGCAGGGTGAAACAGCTTTAGAAGAGAGCAGATCTACAAATGCTTATTGGAGAAACACCCCCTTTCGGGCCAGCTAAGCATGGCGCTGCCACACTCCACTCACGGAGAGTCCTTGCTGGAGTCAGCCAGGCCTCGTCACAGCCAAGAGGAGATACACACCAGACCTCCTCCCCTCCTGCACTTGGTGGCCAAAAATAGACCTGCTAATCACAGGGCTTAAATCCTTCTGAGGGTCCCGGAGGCAACCACACAGGCCAATCGTTCTGATGTCACCCATCCTGTGAAATGTCACTCACTGGCAGGAACCAAACCACCTGATTTGCAAACTGCTATATCCTGAAAGCCAGAAGACAGCGTAAGAGGAAGGATTAAGTGAAGTTCGGCTGACAGATGATGTTCTACAAAAGGTCACCCCCGGATCATTCCTCCATCCATTATTTATTAACAACCTCCGAGACACGAGCGTTACATCAAATGTCCAGCATCGGGAAGATGATGAAGTAATATTTTATAGCTGGAGGCCTCTTAAAGGTGTTAACAAAGAGCTTACAAAGTGATTTCAATGTGTTACAAAATAATTTGTTAAGAATTCACTGCAGCTGAACATTAAAAGAGATATTAATCACCAAGTGAAATGGATGCAAGAAAACAGCCCAGCCCGTGTCCGCGAGTGATGCAAGTGGGCCCGTGTTCCTGCTGATTCGGCACTTGGGTCAGACAAGGGCACAGTCACTGCTCAGTCTCTCACGTTTCAAATCTGGTATCGTGCCCCTATTTAAAAACTTCCGCAATATCTTTCTTCTTCTACAGAGCACCTCCCCCAGCTAGGTGGGTTGGCAAAAATAGTTATGTTCCACTGTCTTTGCCCCACACACAGGTCTATCCAAGTCCACCACCTCTACCCAAGATCACCAGTCCTACCCAAGTCCACTAACTCTACCCAAGTCCACCAGTCCTACCCAAGTCCACTAACTCTGCCCAAGTCCACCACCTCTCCCAAGTCCACCACCTCTACCCAAGTTCACTCACTCTATTCAAGTCCACCAATCCTACCCAAGTCCACCACCTCTATCCAAGGTCACCATCGCTACCCACGTCCACCAACTCTACCCAAGTCCACTAACTCTACTCAAGTCCACCAATCCTTCCCAAGTCTGCTAACTCTGTCGAAGTCTACTAACTCTTCCCAAGTCCACCAACTGTACCCAAGTCCACCAACTCTACCCAAGTTCCCCCACCTCTACCCAAGTCCAATAACTCTATTCAAGTCCACCAGTTCTACCCAAGTCCACCAACTCTGCTTAAGTCCATCAGTTCTACCCATGCCCACCAATCATAAGAGAAATGCTAATAAGAATAAACGTAAGTTATAGAGTCACGGCCCTTATGAAGACACTGGGTCATTTTGCAAGTAGGTGTGACCATTTGCAAATAGGCCTCCTGGCCCCGTTCAAGCATAGAGAAAATTTTCAGGCTTGGTTTTCTAAGACATATGTATAGATTATGGGCTATGCATTCAAGAAATATTAAACTCCTAGAGGGTAGATATCAGGGATTCTTCCTCAAAGAAGAGCCCAGAAGGAAGGCAGCCCCAGGGCCTGAGGAATCAAATGACAGGTGCAGAAAGAAAGGAAAGGAAACAGAAGCTCAAAGATGATTAACATGGGAACCCAGCCTGGAGGAAACCTGGTTTATGCTACTTACTGAACAGTTAAGTCAGGATGACGGCCAAGGCAGTTTTCACCCCCAAATTTCTTTAACTAGTAATGAGTCCTCTCTTGCATAAGAAATGTATTGCCATACATAAAACTTTAATGTACCCCCAACCTTCCAGGTTAATATTTATTGCATGAAATGAGATTCACCTTGACTTTTAAAAAAGTCACACTGTGGAAAAGTTGCTCAGGTGGCTGGATACACAGGACCTGGATATTCTGTTTCCTTCTACTCAGCTAGCAGGGAGGATCCCAGAAGTCCCTGAAGGAAGAGGACGTGGCTCCAGGAGGTGTCCCAGCCTTCTCCAGCCTCCCCTTCTGGCCTGGCCAGCTCTGACTCTCCCATCGAATGTCAGCTAGAGTCACCTTCCCAGCTTTTCCTGGCCACCACCCTCTCCGCTAAAGATTCCCTGCTTGACTCTCACTTCCATGATGCTGGGGACCAAATCCGTCCCGGTCTCATCTGTATCCCCAGAATTGATGACAGGTCTGGCTTAAGCTCACAGCTCAGCAGATATCTGTTGAACAAATGAATCAATGAATGTTCAGAGAGAACTGAGGACCCACCCTATTGTTCCATCCAATGATGACTACTTGCCATGATGCAGGATCACAGATTCCAAATGAATATGACACCCCCTCCTATTTGTTGTCCAAATCAGCCCCTTGGCCAGGCAGACTGGCAGCAACGGAAGAGACAAACAGAGCTTCTATTACTAAATCCTCTCCCTTCCCAAGGAAGAAACACCCAGAACAACAATAACACCCACAGCCCCATTTTCCAGGGGCAGGTCCATTAACAATGGCTGGCATACCAGCTACCCAGGATCCTCAGCCGAGCACAGACAGATTTATGCGCCGCAGAAAATGACCCTATTAAGTTCAGCAGTAAACTCCAGTAAAATCCCAGCCGCCGTGTGCCCTGACTGCCAATGGGTGCAGGCAACTCCGGCACGGAGAAAGTGGCAGGCGTGTCAGGAGAGGGAGGGCCTCTTGTTCTCATCACACCTTCCCTCGCTGCAAATCCTTGTGCCTGAGCAGGACAACACAGCCTGCCTGCTCTGCCAGGCTGGGGGGGAGAAAGGTGAAGAGAGACAGGGTGAAGAGAAACAGCCGGGGGACTGCACAGTCCGGAGGGAGCCACAAAAGCCGTGAGCACCTCCCATGCTGCTGCACGACGTGGATACACCAACCGAGGCTTGTCCTCTCTGACCTCATTTAACCCCAGATCAATCAATCCTCCAAGGTGGGTGGTGTCAACCCTATTTTGCAAACAGGGAACTGGGTTTTGGAGAAGTGGAGTCACTTGATCAAGGTCACCTGCTGGTGAACAGCAGGCCTGAGATTTGAACCTGGTTCACGAGAATGCAAAGAGCATCTCCTCAGACACCCACTCCAGTGCATCTGTGCAGGGGTCCTGTCCTGGTGTGGCTGTGGTGGGAATCACCTCCAGAACCTGCCCAGGGCTGAGTCCCAGCCCCCATGGTAACAGGCTGCCCGTCCCCTTTTCCAACTGTTACAGGTTGAGTCCTCTAGCATTTACATGTTAAGTCCTAACCTCCCGTATCTCAGAATGAAACCTTGTTTGGAGATAGTATTTAAAGAGTTAATCAAGTTAAAATGAGGCCTTAGGGTGGACCCTAATCCAAAATGACTGATTACTTATAAAAAGGGGGAAGTTTGGATACACACACAGGGAGAATGCCACATGAAGATGAAGGCAGAGGACAGGATGTCGCTTCTACAAGTCAAAGATCGCTTGTAGCGATCCCTCAGCAGCGCGGGGAGAGGCGTGGGGGCAGATCCTCCCTCCCAGCCTCAGAAGGAACCAGCCCCGCCCACACCTTGATCTGAGACTTTCACCCTTCAGAACAATGAGCGGATGCACTTCTGATGTCTAAGCCACTCTGTGTGGTACAGCAACCCTAGCAAACCAATCCCCTGACTCTGAAAAACCCCGCACAGACCCCGGTTCAGAAGACACGGGTTTCACCTTCCCTGCTGATCATGCAAACGCCACGCCCTGTTCCCTTTCAGAGCTCACAGGCTGGAGCGCTCACGCCAGCTCTCAGGAAGCTGCAGCATCTGAGTGTGGTCCACCGGCCCATCTGCAGACCACCTCGTGCCTGCAAATGACAATGCTCCGGAACATTTCTTGCTACAAAAGAGTGAAAAATAAATTGCAGAAGGACAGCAGGAAGAGAGAACGGAATTCTCAGTAAAGGCTTCAAGAAAAGGTGCCGTCGAGCCTGAGCACCAAGGAGGGAGGAGGACTATGGGGCTGGGAGGACAGACTGCCTAAGTCCTCTGTGTCCTGGTGACAGGGCCCAATGTGGGGGGGCACCAAAGAGGCCAAGAGAAAACCAAGCGGAGGGGAGGGGCTTTCCAGCCTCATTGGAGCACAGTTCGGTGAGGCCAGCAATTGCCTTCTCTGTACTAGGAATGGGGCTGTTCAGGTGCCCGGCTCTTCTGTGAAACCTGGGACCCGCTCAGCATGCCCTTCTCCATGGTCCCTGCACATGGCACAGAGATGGGGAAAGGGTGGCTGCCCACTCACCCCTGGGGTCTCTGGAGACTCCCTGGAAAAGGGTCACCTGGCACCCATGACTGATAACAGGCTGTATCACCACAGCAAGAGCAAACAAGACCGCAAAGGACTCCTCCACCTGTCCCACCTGGAGCCCCTCTTGGCAGGTGAGCCTGCTCTACCTCAGGCTCTGCAGATAGGGCAAGCCTCTAGAACTTTCTAGAAGGGAGGCTCCCACCTCCCAGTGTGCTTCGTGGGCTGCTGAAAGGTGAGATTTTATAGCCAAAGCTGTCAGACTCCAGGGCCCCTGGGGCTGGCGGCCCCTCTGCTTCTTTCTCAACCCTTGGTGCCCATCAGAGACTCCACTCCTTAGCACGGGGCTGAGGAGACAAAGCCAAGGCCCCCCTCCGTCTGTCCATAAACAACATGTCCCACAGCAAGGAGCCCCGTTAATGAGACTCCGAGGCCTCATTAGGTCTGGAAACAGCAGCTTCCCCCTGACCATGTGCCTACCAAGTCACATGAGGGTGGCTGGCTCACACGAGAAGAGGCTGCAAATCACTGCTCTCCAAGGAGGAGGAAGGAAAATACATCTATATTCAGCACCTCAGATTTATTCCTGCAAGCTCACAGAGGTAGCCAAGTCTAACTCGGCGAGTCTGGGCTCTGTGATGAAGGAGCACCCGAGGCCACAAGGGGCAGGGGTGGCTCAGGGCGTGGAGGGACCCTGGAGGCAGAAGGGAGGCTCTGGACCGGAAGCAGCCCCACCACTGCCCACCTCCGGTGACGGCCACCTGAGCATGACTACATCAATAAAAAATACACACAGTGTAAAAAGTCATCAAGCAGAGATGAGTTTATTACTAATTATGAGAAGCTTGACATGCTCTGACTTCTCGTAAAATAAATGAAGTCCATTTTTAATGTCTGCTTCCATGACTTCTAGATAATAGGCAAATTTACTCCAAGGTCACATCTCATTTATCAAGTCAAGGTTTTTAGCTACAGCTTCAGAAAAGCAACCAAAGAGCCCACCTCCTGGTACCAGAGAACAACAAGGGAGGACGTGGGGCTTTTTGTGCCCCCAGCGACCGGTGACCACAGCCTTCCAATTAACGTCTTTATTCGCAAATAGAACCTGAAGGAACCTGGAAAAATGGGCTGTTCTCTGTCCATTCGCCCCTCCAAAGATCTGGGCTTGGACCTTCATTTTGAAAATGAGCCCCAGATCCCTCCGGCACGCAAACGACCCTCTAGAACAGCCCAGAAAACACAGGGCTGTTTGTCACCCTCCAAAGAGTCCCTGAGGGAGATCAGCCTTCTAGGGAAGACGCTGTTGGTCTCCCATCTCATTCCAGGTGGGGACGGGGACGCCAGCCTCCAGCAGCCCCGCACCTGCTCAGACACGGCATGAAGTCCTTTCCAGGGATTTCCCTGAGTCCAAAGGAGCAGGCCACATAGAAAGGTCCAGAAGTGCTGACTCCTAAAACCCTGAGGATGAAAAACACACATGTTCGAGGACATCTGCTTGAATAAAAATAATAAACACAGGCTGGGCGCAGTGGCTCATGCCACTTTGGGAGGCCCAGCACTTTGGGAGGCCGAGGCAGGCAGATCAAGAGGTCAGGAATTAGAGACCATCCTAGCCAACATGATAAAACCCCATCTCTACTAAAAATACAAAAATTAGCCGGGCATGGTGGTGGGAGCCTGTTATCCCAGCTACTCGGGAGGCTGAGGCAGGAGAATCACCTGAACCTGAGAGACGGAGGTTGCAGTGAGCCACGATTGCACCACCGCACTCCAGCCTAGGTAACAGAGCAAGACTCCATCTCAAAATAATAATAATAATAATAATAATAAACACAAAAGCAAGCAAACCAGAAACTCTTCTATGGCTTTCCAGGGCCCGTTAGATAAAGAGTGAAATGTTTAGGGTGGCTTAGAGGGCGTAGCTCAAACCTTTCCTCCCAAGCCTCATCTCTACCCTCTCACATGTATCAAATGAAAGAATGACCATTCCTATGAGATGGAAATCGATATCACTATTTACAAACAAAGAAATGGAGGCTCAGAGAGGTCAGTGACTTGCCCAAGGGTCTACAGCCGGATGGGGCAGTGCCAGGACTTGAGATCCCAGCAAGTGGGCAACTCAGTTCCTCTGCCTCGATGCCCCATCAGCTCACCCACCTCCTTCTCACCAGAAGCCCCGATGGCCCCTCCTGAGCCAAAAAGGGCAAGGCTTGGGCAGGGAGGTTGGGTCCTGGGCTCTTGGCTATGCTGCTCCCTGCAGTGTTTGTGAAGGAAGGAACGAGAGGGCGGAGCATCTCTAGATGCCTTCTTTCCTCCCTGGCGGATGCTCCAGGAGACTGGGTGACATCACAGGGCCCTTGGTTTCATCCTCAAATTCCCTGAGCCAAGAAATTCACCAGAGCACCAGTAGGGTCTGTGCATAGCTATATCCTTCACCTGGAGCTGGAGATGCCAGAATGACTGGACTCCAGGGAGCCTCTGCTTCAACTAGGAACGGACTGGAAAAGCCCATGTGGAGAGGGGAAGGGGGAGCGGGGCTAGGTGTGGACGATCACAGCAGCAGCTGACATGAACCACAGCTTCCTCGGGGCCCACGGCTTTATAGATGTCCCATCAAATCCTCCCAACCCCAGGAAGCAGGTACCATGCCCAGCCGATCTCAGAGAAGGGAACCAAGGCTCAGAGAAGTAATTTGTCCTTGGTTGGTCAGTCAATGGAAGAGGCAGGATTTGAACTTGTGTCTAAATGACTCCAAAGGCCCGGTTCATAACCAACATTCTACTGTTTCCCTATAAAAGCAGCCACCAAGAATGGGGCAGGCTGGGTACCTGCAAAGCCAAGTCCTGGCATGCTGGAGGAACCCCCGGATACAGACAGAGCCTGCTGATGGTCCACAGGTTTAGCCAGGAACGGGGCAAGCTGGGTACCTGCAGAGCCAAGCCCTAACATGCTAGGGGAACCCTGGATATAGACAGCCTGCTGATGATCCATAGGTTCAGGGCTCTCCATTCATTCACATTCGGGGATTGAAGGAGGCGGCGGTGGCAGTCGGTCATGCACACTTCCAAATTTCCCTGAACCATCTGTAGGCTCCACCTGCATCTCCAGGAGGAAGAGGCTCTGAGGCTCCGGGAAAACATCTTTCAAAAGGCAGGTCTTATTCAAGATCACCTGGTGTGGCTTCAGTTTCAGGATGGTGCTAAAACAGCATCAGCAGAAGCCCAGTGCCAGGCAGGAAAATCCTGCAGCATGTGACAGGTGTGGTGCAATGCAGCATCCCGGCCTGTCGGCCAAGGGCACTCGGGCCCTGCCCAAAGCCTCCACGGAGGCCCCAGGATCTGCCTGCAGGGGGCACCTGCTTCTTCAGAGGATGTCCATCCAGGACAGGGACAGGGGAGCCTGGGGCTCCTCCGGGGTGTGTTAGAACACCCCAACCAAAGCAGGAGGCCTGCCGAAGCCAGGGACACCTCGGGATTCCATGCCTGCCCCCAAACCTGGCTGATCATCCCGCCTACAGTGACCTTGACATTCCATAATTTCAACATTCCCTGCCCGAGTTCTCTCCCGCCTTCTGGATGGTGGGTGAACCTTTCTGTTCCCAAGTCATGCACAGTGATGCCATACCTAGATCTTCCTGAGGGCGAGGAAGGAACATTTGCGCTTAGTCCTTTCATGAGTGGAGCCAGCTATGCAAAATCTGGATTAAGAATATTCTAGGCAGAGGGGGAAAAGCATCTGCCAAGGCCTTGGGGCAGGACCAGAGGTGGCAACCCCGAGAACCAGCAAGGAAGCCTGTGGGCCCAAGCCAAGGGAGGAGTAAGAGGGAGGCTGGTGAGAGACGAGGCTGGAGCGTGGACCTGAGTGGGGAGGGGTGGAAGGCCATGGCCACGGCAGGATTCAGATTTTATTCCAGCCACAGTAGAAGCCACTGGAGCATTTGAAGGCGGGAAGTATGAAGACCTGATGCATGTATTTAAAGGACGGCTCTGGCCGCTGAGTGGAGAGCGGATTGCGGGAGAGTTGGCAGAGGCCTTCTGCAGTCACGGCAGGAAGCAGCAGATGGATTTGAGTATATTTTGGGGGTAGGGGTGTCAGGGTTGGCTGAGTGATTATAAATGGGGAAGAGAGGGAACGATAGAAATTCAGGCTGACTCCTTGGTTTTTAGAGAAAATGGATGGGTAGACAGATGAAAATTTGGGTTTTTCTGTTTGTTTGTTTGTTTGTTTTGTTTTGCTTCACTTTGTTTTGAGACAGGGTCTTGCTTTGTGGCCCAGGCTGGAGTGCAGCGGTGCAATCACAACTCACTGCAGCCTTGACCCCTCAAGGACCAAGCCATCCTCCCACCTCAGCCTCCTGAAGAGCTGAAACTACAGGTGCACACGACCACGCCCAGCTCATTTTTTTCTTTTATTCTTTTTTTTTTGAGACAGAGTCTTGCTCTGTCTCCCAGGCTACAGTGCAGTGGCATGA
This sequence comes from Ateles fusciceps, assembly GCA_036589455.1. NCBI lineage: Eukaryota > Metazoa > Chordata > Mammalia > Primates > Atelidae > Ateles > Ateles fusciceps. The sequence goes on along the minus strand of JAZHEH010002406.1, from coordinate 1,107,742 downwards.
TCTCGGCTCACTGCAACCTCCTCTCCCGGATTCAAGCAATTCTTCTGCCTCAGCCTCCCAAGTAGCTGGGATTATAGGCGCCTACCACCATGCCCAGCCAATGTTTGTATTTTTAGTAGAGATGGGGTTTCACCATGTTGGCCAGGCTGGTCTCAAACTCCTGAGCTCAAGCAATACGGCCCCCTCAGCCTCCCAAAGTGCTGGAATTACAGGTGTGAACCACCACACCCAGCCCAGATGAAGACAATTTGGAAGGCATACATCAGAGGAAGATTTAGAAAGAGTTCAGAAGACATATACGTGGCCAACAAGCATAGGAAAAAATGCTCAGCATCACTAATCATCAGAGAAACACACACCAAAACCACAGTGAGACACCATCACACACCCGTCAGAAGGACGATTATTAAAAAGCCAAAAAATCACAGATGCTGGTGAGGTTGCAGAGAAAGGGAACGCTTGTACGCTGCAGGTGGGAATGTAAATTAGTGCAGCCCCTGTGGAAAGCAGTTTGGAGATTTCTTAAGAACTTTAAACAGAACTACCATTCGACTCAGCAATCCCATTACTGGGTATACACTCAAAGGAAAATAAATGATTCTACCAAAAAGACACATGTTCATTGCAGCACTATGCAAAATAGCAAAGACACAGAATCAACCTTGGTGCCCACGAACAGTGAATTGGATAAAGAAAATTTGGTACATATACACCATGGAATACTACGGAGCCATGAAAAAGAATGAAATCATCTCCTTTGCAGCAATGTGAATGCAGCTGGAGGCCACAATCCTAAGCAAATTAATGCCCGAACAGAAAACCCAATACCACATGTTCTCACATATAAACGGGAGCCAGACACTGGGTACACATGGTCACAAACAGGAGAACAATAGAGAGTGCGGCCTACTTGAAGGTGGAGGGTGGGAGGAGGGTGAGGATGGAAAAACTACCTATTAAGTACTAGACTCACTACGTGGGTGACAAAATCATTTGTACCCCAAACCCCAGCGACACACAATTTACCCATGGAACAAACCCGCACATGTACCCCTAAACCTAAATGTCAAAATATAAAAATAAAATAAATGTTATATATAAAAGAGTTCAGGCTGGGTGTGGTGGCTTACAGCTGTAATCCCAGTAGTTTGGGAGGCCGAGGTGGGTGGATCACCTGAGATCAGGAGTTCGAGACCAGCCTAACCAACGTGGTAAAACCCCGTGTCTACTAAAAATACAAAAATTAGTCGGGCGTGGTGGTGCACACCTGTAATCCCAGCTACTCGGGAGGCTGAGGCAGGAGAATTGCTTGAACCCGGGAGGTGGAGGTTGCAATGAGCTGAGATCACACCACTGCTCTCCAGCCTGGGGACAAGAGCAAACCTCCATCTCAACAAAAATTCAGACTTGGTTGCATTAAGTTTGGGAGGCCTGTTAGCTACTGGAAAGGAGACACTGAGTAGGTGCTGGATGCGGGAGTCTGGGGTTCAGGTGGAGAGGTCAGAGTGGAGACGTAGATGAGGGGTTCTCAGCACAGAGGCAGCATTTGGTGGCTGGGCTGGGCCAGGCACTGTGCTCCCAACAGGGAACAGAGCAGGTACCACCCTGTCCTCATGTAATTTTATTGTGCAATTATGATCTCTGTGTTACAGATGAGGAAACTGTGCCTTCAAGAGGGTAGGTAATTGGACGTGGCAAAGCCCACACCTGACCTAGGTTGACCCCTGAGGTTCCCCGACTGCTGGTTCTCTGTCTCCATCCCTTTCACCAGGCAGTCAAGGGCGATGGCCTCCGAGGTTGTGATGCGGAGCCTGGGACCTACAGATGCTCTGTGGACTTCATGGACATCTCATCCTAACTGCATTCATCCCAAGGAGGAGGCACCCTGGGCCTCCCCATCTGTTTCCTGATGAGGCCGGTGCACACAGAGTGGGAAGAGCTTTCATCCCGGCTCCCCTGGCTCTTCCCTGAAGATGAGAGCCTTGCCAAGAGTCACAGGCCCAGCTAGGGAGGAGGTATAACCTCCAGCTGAGACACTTGGGAAGGTCTCCACCCACAAATGAAACCCCAGCCTGAGCCCACCACACTTCCCAGCAACCACAGGCCCCCTGCACTCACAGGGGCTTACGCAGGAGCAGGGTCTGCTGGCCTGAGGCTAGGAGACCCAGAAGACACACGGCTCATGACAATTCACTTTAAAAATCCTTTTCCTGGAAAGGGACCTATGGGTGGATGGCCAAGAAGTCTGCCCTGGAGAGGAAATCAGTGAGGACACCTGCAGAGACACACGTCACACACAACCCCGGAGCTGGGACAGAGCCATGGGCTTGGCCGCTCTGCCTCCGTTAATAGCCCGACAAGATGGCAGGCCTCTGTGCAGACACCAGGACGCAAACACGTGGTGAAATCCACCTGCAGAATCTTCTTAATTACCCTTTCTAGGTGGTGTCAAGGCACACCTGCACTCAGACCTCCTAGATGACCAAAGGGACGTCCCCTTGGAAAGGACCCAGGAAGCCCAGGTTCCCAGTAACTGGAAGGGAAAAACAACGCTGATGTGGCTACCACGCAGAAGCCTTTTCTCTCTCATCCTCACTTTCCCTTCTCCCCCCCACCCGCTTCCTCCTTCTCTCCTCCCCTGCTTCCTTCTCCTCCTCCTTCCCTCTCTCCTGGAGTCCTGGCCCAGCCACCAGGGGTGAGCCAGCGCCACTTATCTCATCGGCAGTGACTTTTGTCTGGGCTGTCCTGGACCTGGTGCTTTCCTGATGGTTTCAATTTTCTGCTCTCTGCTCTCCTGTTTTATGGCAGTCGTATTAAAAGTGGGAGCATATCACTTGGTTCTCTTTTGTAGAAAAACTCCTTCTCACTTGTGTGCTCGCAGCGCTGCCCTACTCTTGGTCGGAGGCTCATGATTTGGTAGCAATAATGCTCTGTTTATACTTGCCATAAATGTCAAGCCCAAATAATATACTGTAATCGTATCTTATCCTGCAATGCAGGGATTTATGCGCAGCTCCGTGTGCAGAGCCTTTTAGGGTTCCTGAATGACCATGGCTCCTTGAAGACCCTCTGAATGATCCCACCCTGACCAGACAGGTAGGCGAGAGGGGACGATGCCCTCGACAGAAAATGGAACATGTTCTCCAGTCTCCATGTCCAAGTTCATCACCCCATGTGGGCTGCCTCCACAGAAGCTGGGCTCAGAGCTCAGCCTTGGCCGAAGCCCTGTGGGTGCTCAGTCACTGACCTGCAGGCTAAGCAGAGGCCCCACCCTGCTGCTTCTGCTGAAAGAACAGTTCCTGGATGATGGGACTGGCCCCCTCCTTGGCGAGTGACCGCCGAGTCATGGGAGGCACCTTGGCCCTCTCTAACAGAGCAGCCTCACCTACCGACCTGCGAGTGGGCCGGCTCAGGAGCCTCAGGGCATTCAGGCCATCCGTTTGTTGCTAGAAGTCCCTCCCTGGCTATTTCTAGCTCCTGAGTGCACGGCATCACTGAGATTAAAAGGTAGAACGGTTCACCAGCTCTGCACAGTCCCCAGATGAAAGTCATTCCTCAGACATCAGGATCGTGCCTGGGAAAAGCGTGAGACCACTTGGAGGCTCTCCCTGAGAAAATGCTCACTTTGGCAGGTGGCCCTGTCTGTGTCAAGTCCTGGGGTCACGCTGCCTAGTCCCTAGAATTCCTAGGTTTCCTACGACGCCAAGATCTGCCACCACCAAAATGCTCAGGAAGGACCTCAGAGTGCCACAGTGGGAGTGCACCGCCCCCCCATGATGGGCCTGGAGGACCGATGGGCAGTTGCTGGGGTAGAGGAGTGCCCTGCCTGCCAGGAAGCCCTGGCAGCTTGGGCCACGTGGAAGGAACACAGGCTGCAAAGCAGGTTTGATCTTTAAACAGCAGCAACTCCCTTCTCATCCCCTGGGGGAGGTAAGAGGGTCCTGGCAGAATGTGGAGGGACAGAGACCTAAATCCAAGAAGTCTGTCTTTCATACAAAGCATGGTGCGTGTGTGTTGTGCATATACACAGGTGCCCAGATGCACACACACACACACACACACACACCCCATTATGACTTCCTTTTATTAAAAATACCCCGACGATGGCCGGGCATGGTGGCTCACACCTGCAATCCCAGCACTTTGGGAGGCCGAGGTGGGCAGTTCACAAGGTCAGGAGATCGAGACCATCCTGGCCAACATGGTGAAACCCATCTCTACTAAAAATACAGAAATCAGCTGGGTGGGGTGGCAGGTGCCTATAATCCCAGCTACTCGAGAGGCTGAGGCAAGAGAATCACTTGAACCCAGGAGGGGGCGGTTGTAGTGAGCCGAGATCAAGCCACTGCACTCCAGCCTGGCGACAGAGCGAGACTCTGTCTCAAAAATAAAATAAAATAAAATACCCCACCATTCTGTACCAACAGTTCGATATGAAGTTAGAAGTGCTGGCAGATAGATTGTGACTCAGTGTAAAGAAAAAAAAAAGAAATTTTCTAACAGTTGGAAGTTCCCAGTAAAGGAACAGGCTAAACCAATGACTCCTCACAGGAGCTTTTCAAAGGCCACACGGCTGGCTTCTAGCAGTGACGTCACAGAGCCGGAGAGCTACACTTTTCCACCTTAAGTTCTTTCTGGAATAACTGAACTAAAACAGAATTACAAGAAAAAAAACAAACAAGCCCATTGAAAAGTGGGCGAAGGATATGAACAGACACTTTACAAAAGAGGACATACATGAGGCCAACAAACATATGAAAAAATGCTCATCATCACTGGTCATTAAGAGAAATGCAAATCAAAACTACATTGAGATACCACTTCACACCAGTTAGAATGGCGATCATTAAAAAATCTGGAGACAACAGATGCTGGAGAGGATGTGGAGAAATAGGAACACTTTTACACTGTTGGTGGGAGTGTAAATTAGTTCAATCATTGTGGAAGACAGTGTGGCGATTCCTCAAGGACCTAGAAACAGAAATTCCATTTGACCCAGCAATCCCATTACTGGGTATATATCCAAAGGATTATAAATCGTTCTACTATAAGGACACATGCACACGAATGTTCATTGCAGCACAGTTTACAATAGCAAAGACCTGGAACCAACCCAAATGCCCATCGATGATAGACTGGACAGGGAAAATGTGGCACATATACACCATGGAATACTATGCAGCCATTAAAAACGATGAGTTTGTGTCCTTTGTAGGGACATGGATGAACCTGGAAACCATCATACTCAGCAAACTGACACAAGAACAGAAAATCAAACACCACATTTTCTCACTCATAGGCAGGTGTTGAACAATGAGAACACATGGACACAGGGAGGGGAGCATCACACACTGGGGTCTGTCGGGGGGGAAAATAGGGAGGGACAGTGAGGGGTGGGGAGTTGCGGAGGGCTAACATGGGGAGAAATGCCAGATATAGGTGATGGGGAGGAAGGCAGCAAATCACACTGCCATGTGTGTACCTGTGCAACAATCTTGCATGATCTTCACATGTACCCCAAAACCTAAAATGCAATAAAAAAAAATGGAAAAAAAAAGAGAGAGGGTAAGATGAATAAAATAAAAGGTAACACCAGGTCTCATCCAAGCCTGCAACTGTGTGACTGACTGTGCACCCAGGGGCTAGGTGAGCAGAGGGCCTCAGGGGACCTGGCGGGTAGAGGGGCAGGAGGACCCTCTGCAAAGCAGCATATCCCTGTGGTTCCTGCTCCTGGACACCCTCCTGGGGCTCTAGGACACAGGGAGAATCTGGCACCCACTGTTCCTGCCAATGAGGGGTGCTCGGTGTGGGGGGACACAGGTGGGAGGCAGGGGATGGGTGCTGGGAGAATGGGGACAGCAAGGGCAGGTGCCGGGGAAGCCCACAGGAGTGAGCACCCCTCTCAGGAGGCTGGGGCAGGGTCTTGCCAAGATCCCCAGCCCAGTTGAGGATCCACCACTGAGATACTTAGACAGGTGCCCCCCTCCTTACCAAATGTCACACAGGGACCCCAGTGTGAGCCCAAGCTGAGATCTCATCCCACTTCCTTCCATCAAAGTTCCCTCCTGTTCTCACCAGGGCTTCAGCTGGAGTGGAGGGTAGGCTGAAGCCAGAAGCCCCAAAGGCCCAGGGCCCACCAGGGCTTACTTGGAACGTGAGGTTCAGGTGCATCTTGCTTCAGGACTGTTGTGGAGTGAATTGTGTCCCTGCAAAAAGGTGTTAAAGTTCTAAGCCCCGGAGCCTGTGAATGTGACCTTATTTGGAAAGTGAGTCTTTACGGATGGTGAAGTTAAAGTGAGGTCAGAGGGCAGCCCCTAATCCAGTCTACCTGGTGTCCTTACCCAAGAGGAGACGAGGACACAGACACGGGCAGAGGGAAGACCCTTCGAAGACGCAGGGAGGAGGCAGCATGGACAAGCCACGGGCGGCGGCCTCAGGAGGAACCCGCCCTGCCCGCACCCTGATCTCAGACTTCTCCAGGACTGCAAGAAAATCAAGTCTGCTGCATAAGCCACCCTGTGTGTGGTGACTTGTCATGGTGGCCAGAGCAAACACACGGTGTGGGATGAGCCTTGGGTGGCTGGACAGAGGGCACATACCAATGCCAGACAGGTCCGGGATACAGAGGGACAGACATGCACAGGGAGTGAGTTTCCCCTTCAGGTCCCCAGAAAGCGGCTGGAGATGAGCGCCCGGCTCTGTGTGCTCATAAGACGGTAATTAATGGTGCCGGGATGGTGCCCCATTGGATGTTCTGGGATACTGTACAAGTCTCCTTTTTGCTGATGTTGGAGAAAAGAATGGCGATAAATAAATGTAAAGCACGCCGGTGATGGTGTGAAATGAGGCTTCATCTAATTATCACTATTCCGTGCTGTCATTAACATGTGCTCGAGGAGAATAGGAATGACTTACGCTTCTATCACGGCTCGGATCTGCCATCTTAAGCCCACAGCACGGGGGACGCAATATTCCCCTGGGACGGAATCTCTTCCAGACACATGACAGGATTACACAACTCGGGAAGAAGAAATGACTCACTGTGGCCGAATTGAAACTAGCAGAGTAATAACACACAGGACTCCAGGAGAGCCCGAAGAAGACCCAGAAGGTCAGGAAATGAGAAGTTGGCAACTTTGATGGGCACCTGGGGGACGTCACTGGAAAGTCTTTCCTCAATCACAGGCATCCTTTTCTGCCTAATGAGGGTCGTAATACCATGAACATGGGTGGTCCTGTCTCTCTTTGATGCTTAATGGACCGTGGCATCCCCGAAATTTGCTGTTCTGAACGTAAGGGGGTGAATGGACCTGGATTGAAGCTGAACACCTCCTGTGGCTGCTTTTTCTCCAGGTTCCTATTATCTCTTGCTCTCTCCTCTCAAACTGGAAATACTTCAGTTACCTGACAATCTGACAATTCCACTTAGTTGGATTCTGGTCCTGGAAGTTCTCCTGCGGGGGACTGTGCAGTCACCCCGTGCCCTCGTAGGCGGCTGAACCTTACCCCGTTTCTGCCATGTTCCTGCACCTTCTAAGGCCCAGGTGGAGGTGGTGACGCTTGGTACCACAGCTCCACCCTGCTGTCTGGGCCAAGAATGGGCACGCAACCCCCAGGACCATCAATCTGAGGCCGGATTGGGAGGTGTCACCTGTGCCTGTGTAGAAAATGGGCACGGCCGGCGTGCTTCCTTGCTCAGGAACCCAACTGGGAAACGGTGTGGACAGGGCATGAGGCAGTCCACAGCAGAAACTGCAGCCGAGAAGTCTTAAGACCAAGGCCAGGACGCTGAAGCTGGGCTGTGAGGAATTGAGGCAAGGCATGAGAACCACAGGCTGCAAGACGGAGAGAAGGGGGACACCAGAGGGAATTCGAGGCTGGCGGGCAGCGAGAAGACAGAGACACAGACACGCAGAGCGGAGGCAGAGACACTGGGACAGCAGGTTGCCCAGGAAACAGAGGCCCTGCGAGTGAGCACAGCCCCCCGCTGGTCCCTCCCCAGAGCTGCCTGTGTCCCACGGTCTTGCCACAAGGTCCAGTCCTCCACCCACTGTGTCAAACCACTGTCCTCCTAAGGTGCATAAATGATGGCATCCCAAAAAATACATCTACATCCTAGCCTCAGAGCCTATGAATGGGACCTGATTTGGAAATAGGGACTTCGTGGGTAGAATCAAGGATGGAAATGATATACTGCATTAGGGTCGTACCTGACCCTAATGGCAGCATCCTTAGGAGAGGCAGAAGAGGGCACACAGAGCCACAGGAAAGAACACTGCCAAGTGAGGACGGAGGCAGAGGCGGGGGGGGCGCCGGGACACAGGGACGCAGCTGCAAGCCAGGTGGGAGTTGCGGGGGCTGGATGGCTGGCAGCCACCAGAAGCTGGAGAGGGATCGGGACAGAGTCTCCCTCAGAGCTTCCAGAAGGAACTCACCCTCCCACACCTTGATTCCAGACTCTGGCCTCTAGAACTGAAGAGAATACATTTCAGAGGCCTTAAGGCACCCAGTTTGCGGTGATTTGCTATGGAAACAAATACAAGTGATCCAAGGAAGGCTTAGCTCCCTGCAAGCAAGGAGAACATCTTTAAAAATCAAAACCAAACAGTGTGAACTGGGGACCGGTGTGACAGAGAACATCTTGAAAACTCAAAGCCAAAGGCTGCGTCCCCAGGGCTGGTGTGACCGCAGAAGCCGGAGTGGCTGGCTGGGCTCTGGAGCTGCCTGGGTACCAGTCCGCTCTGTGACCTTGGCCCAGCTGGTCCCCCTCTGGAGCTTGGCTCTCCTTCAACAAAGTGATGGTTGAACCCAGAAGCCCCTTCCCCATGGAAGAGTCTAGGCCTCACTGTGGAAAGATGAAATGGGGACAGGCCAGTGATGTGTGCCCGAAGCCTCGATTCTTTCTGAGAACCATCACCGCTCTCCCCACCGAGGAATGTGACTCAGCCACGGCCCCGGGGATGAGGCAGCCGGATCTCTCCTGACCATAAATAGCTCAGAATCTCTTCACCATGTATTGCTACGGAGGTTGGAGAGGAACATTTGGATCTTTCGGAGGCTGTCCCCAAACAGCTGAGGCATATGGGACGGGTCACCCTGCAGAGTCAGAGGACGAACGCATCGTGTGGCTGCCGGATGCACTTTGTGCTTCAGTCTGTGACAGTTGAGTGTAGCTGGGACACTCTGCTCTCAGTGGCAAGGCCTGGCTCCTGGGGGCACCCAAGAAACCTAGGGGGAAGGCGCCCAGCCCCCCTTGGGTGAATGGGGCTGGTTCTCTGCCAGGGGTGCCACCTGCCCTCAGCCCCAGGAGGAGGGGCAGAACCAAATAGCCCCCTTCAGGGCCAGGAGCACTGAGAAGGCCTCCTCCTGCCAGGCCCTGTGGAGCTGGGGGACTGACAGTCCCCTTAGAAGGCAGCCCCCTCCCCCTCCGGAGGTGCCGGCTTAACTTCTACTCTCCTCCCCCACAAGTTCCATTTTAAACATACTTCCGATTTTCAAAACAAGTCTTGAGGATCAATACCATCCCTAAGCGGGGAAATCTTACGGGCTGAGCTCGCAGGCCAGTGTGGAGGTGTGTTACCATCTTTAAAATTTCACCCAGTTAAGAAGAAAGCTCTCAGCTTTTTACATTTTAGGCTAATTTTGGGCCTTTTCTTGCTCTAGTTCCCCATCCTCAGCAGGGGGCAGCTCAGAGTCATCGAATGCCTTCGTCACAGATCCAGACACAATTAGAAAAAGGAGAGTCTGAGGGACTGTCTAGGCACTGATTGCCCTTTCCATTCTAGAGAGAAGTAACCTGAGGATCAGAGAGGGAGAGAAACCTGTCCAAGGTCACACAGCAAGACAACATGGATTCTGGACCAGAATCCATTATTCCAGTGCCCTTTGCTCAGTTCATAGCTTCCAGGAAAATATGTTGTTGCCCTTGGTAAGATGGACTAACTCACCCCAGGAGCATTCAAACCATATAAACACCTTCACTAAAAGAGAGCCCCACTGATGCGACCAGCCTTTCTTTAGTTTAACTCCCAAATGCAATTGCCAGCTGGGCTGGTCCCTGGACTTCTCTGGTATTTAGGGATTCACTGTGGCTATTACCAAACAAAGGCTCCCACAGAGGGTTTCCCCAAAACACCTCCTCAGATCCAGCAGTCCTGACATTTCTCAGAGCCCTGGAGCTCTCTCTCCCACTGTCTCTCCACAGATGTGATGGGATTCTTCTCATGTGTTTAGGAGGAGAAAGGCAGGTAGGTTGGTGGCAAAAGCTTAGCTCAAGTGACTATGGTCATTGCTTAAATGTCAGCCTACTGACTCTCAGCAATGAAGCCCCGACTGCGTGCCAGGCCCTGATGTCGTTAACTGGGCGTAATCTTCCCAGCCACCTTGCATGGAGGGGGTGTGAGAGCTCAAACTCTGGTGTGGGTTTGGGAGCTAGCAGCCAGGTATTCCCAGGACTGGCACCCAAAGAATCAGAGAAGTGAAAAGTGAGCCCTGGGGTTTATAGATTTATAAACAAGCTTCCCATAGATACAACATCATCTCACCTAAATCACTCTGACAGTCTTCTAAGTACAAATAAAAAGGCTACCAGGAGGGGCCCACCACGGCTGATGTGTCAGGGATAGGAGGAGATCATGGGAAAGGAGCAGGCAGCACTGGTTATCCCCAAAGAGATTAACAACCACAGATGAAATCCACTCCAGGTAGATCCGGAATTCAAATATCAACATCAAAACTTTACAGCCTTTCAGACAATTGTGCTGAATATCCTCCTGACTTTGAGATATGGAAGGATTTCTGAAACAAGACTAAAACGTGCTAACTGTAAAGTAAAATATTGATAACTTTGACTATATTAAAAGTAAGACTATGCAACAAGACATCTTAAAGAAATTGAAAAGCTACAAACTGAAAAGTTTGTAGCTTTTGCAAATAAAAGATATTTGCAACATATAAAAGGGGTGAAAAATTCTTACCAAGAAAATATAAAGAATTCTTGCAATAAGAAAGAGACAACCTGATAGAAAAATGGGCAAAAGACTTGAGTAGGAAAGAGGAGAAATACATGGCCAATAATCGCAGGAAGAGGGGCCCCAGCTCGCTCGTGAAGGGGTGAGGCTGGGACTGTGGGTAACAGGCAGGGCTAGAGGGCCCAGGGGGTGGGGGGATGGGAGGAAATCACCCCCATCATCATGACAGGGTGCCCATGGGGGCCCTTGAAGAATGGTCCCTGCATGTTAAAATCCTTCAACACTCAGAATCCTAGAACATAGGGCTGGAGCCATGTTAGGGAACAAATAATTTAACCCTAATACTGGGAATAAGGGGAGAGGGGGAAGAAGGAAACAGAACAGAAGACCTTGTCTAAGAAACCCAGCAAGTCACTGGAGAGCTGTAACCCATCCCCGACCCTGGGCCCTCCAGCCCCGCCTCTTACCCACAGACCCCAGCCTCACTCCTCCCAATTCCCATGCAGGAAACCACTAGCAGGAAAAGGACTGGAATCCCGCTGCTGTGCCCCTGAGAGGGCTCACTGGGACAATTCCTTGTTATAATGTTTAAAGGACACTCTAAAGTAAAACAACAATTGTGTGTCCTGAACTGAAGATTATAATTCATCTAATTACTCTGATTCCTCCTTTGTTTTAAATGCAAACACTTGACTACACAGATAATGGTGGCTCCAGCCCTATACGGCCTCAGGGGTGGCCAAGATGCCCCTGGTAGGGATTTCCCAAATTGAATGATGGAGAGTGCCGTTGTCATCCAGCACCGGTGTGCCATGCACCCCATAATCCAGGAGAGCTGAGGCACCGGAAACTCACACCATAAAGGCAACCTTACCCCCTCCCATGCCCCAAACCGTCAGAGTCACTGAGCCCTGTGTTTTATTTCACCATTTCGTGCCTACCACTTAACACAGAAAGATATTACTCATGAAAGATGAGTCCTGAAAGGAAAGTTTGGCGTTTTATTATACCTCTGGGCTAGATTGGGCGATCTTTGAAGAAATAAGGTTGTACCCTTTTCATTTCCTATCCACAGGACAATATTTTAGCCGTGCGCAGGGTCACGGAGAAGGAGCGAGGGCCGGTGCCGTGTGATGCACTGTAGAACCGGCGCCCACTGATTGCAGAGGGCACTTGTCTCAGGCCTCAAAAGGAGCAAGGAGTTCCATGTCTGATGGGTGGTCCAGGGCAAGCAGAGAGTGCCTCTTGCAGGCCAGGCATGAAGTTGCAGAAAGCAGCTGGGGAGGTGAATCGTCTGCCCACTGGCCAACCAGACCTGGGAATGCTCAGGCCATTGGCCCCTGGGCGGCTCCATCATCAGCTGCCTCAGTTCCTGGTCATAGCTCTCCAATGACCTGCTGGGTCTCTTAGACAAAATCTTCTGTTCTATTTCCTTCTTCCCTCTTCTCCCCTCATTCCCAGTATTAGGGTTAAATTACTTGCTCCATAACATGGCTCCAGCCCTATGTTCTAGGATTCTAAGTATTGTAGGATTTTAAGATGTAGGGACCTTCTTCAAGGGCCACCATGGGCACCCTGTCATGATGTTGGGGTGGTTTCTTCCCATCCCTGACCCTGGGCCCTCTAGCCCTGCCTGTTACCCATAGTCCCAGCCCCCACTCCTCCAGGTACAACCTGAACCTCAATCCCCATGCAGGAAACCATATAGCAGGGAAAGGACTGGAATCCTGCTGCCGTGCCCCTGTGATGGCTCACCCGGGCAATCCTGAAACCACGAGAGAAATCACCAGCTAAGTCAGTGCTAGAAGGGTAGAGTAGGACCTGCCTCCCATTCCAGGAAGCCCAGGGGACCCCTCAGCTCTGCATCCACCTTGCTTCTCTGGACAGGCCAGGGAGCCTGGAGCTCTTCTGAGGTCATGTGACTGCAGCACCCTGCTCTCTACCCCTAGGCCATCTGAGACCTGGAATGCTCACAGAGATTGCCCTCAGGGGGAAGACTTAAAACAGACCATGCCCATTTATTTTCAGTGTGCCTCAGTTTCCTAATTTGCAAAACAGAGTGACAATGACACCTGCCTTCTAGGGTTAGTATTAAGACTCCCTGAGGTGTTGCATACAAACAGCTCCTAGGACACACCTGCCCCTCTCCGTGGTGTGCTTACAGCCAGAAGGATTCTCCTCATTGTTATCTGCCCTCCAGCATGGTGGGCCCTGGCCAGGGAGGTGAGGAAGAAGAGCAATGCCCTGCTCCCCAGGAGGCCCGCTCCTGGAGCCCCTTCTGAAATTTTATTCTCATTTACCCTATAGAGACTAAGACAGTCACGATTTTGAGTTCTGTGGTGAGAGAAAGCACTGGACCCTGGCCAAGCTGCTGAGTCCAGACTGTCTGAAGATAACACACACAGAGATGATATTTACGGCAGAACAATCATGCAGGCATTAGGCTGGTGACAGCCACGGGAAGCCCAGGCTGGTCGGGGTCATCACCACCCCCAGGCTGGGCAAATGCCAGCTGGGGCTGCTTTCATTGTCATTTGTGGGGAAGCCAGCTCCAAGCTGGGCGACAGCTCAATTCAGAGCCCTAACAAGAGAGCTTGGCGTATTCTTCCTTACCAGAAACAATCTCGCACCAACTTTGTTTGCTCTTGGATATCAAAGAGAATGGAAATATTTTTGTTTCACTGGACAGGAGGACAGCTGTGCCCCACCTCCTGGTGGTCTCATTCTGCTCAGGCTGCATGGGCTGGTCACCTGCTTCCATGGGTGGGAAGAGAACAGTGGCTCCACTTCTCTTCCTCATGAGCCCCCATTTGCCAACCACCAGACACTCCTCAGCATGGCCCCACATCCCTGGGAAGGAGCTCTCTTCCTATTCCACACCATGGGGAAGCTGGAGGCCCTGCACAGCTGAAAGGCAGCTCCATGCCCAGCAACCATTATCTAGAGCTCAGACTGCAGGCTGCCCACAGCCTTTAGGAAATGCTCTACTTCAGAGAGGTCAAAGAGCTGGTGTTTTGAGGAAGTGTGATGGACTGCCATCAAGGCTGCGTCTTGGCATGGTCTAAGACGGAAGGTCTTGCATCATGAAAAGCACCCTGGCCAGCTGCCTGTAAATATATGGCCTAGGCTTATGAATGCCATATTTTTATCGTGGTATCCACTCCTTTGGTGTATGGACTGTGTATGGGTTTGTTCATGCTGTGAACACCTTGAGAACAGGGGCTGTGTCCTGTCCTCCACTGAATTCTCGTGGTCTAATTCATTGCTTGGTGCAGAGTAGACTCTGAAGTCATGTTTTTGAAAGAGGCAGTGCATGGATGCATGGCTAGATGGATGGAAGGAGCAAAGAATGTATTGATGGATGGATGGATGGATGGACAGATGGATGAACAGATGCATAGAGGGATAAATGAATGCATAAATGGATAGATGATGGATAGATGGATAGAAGCCCGGAAGGAGGGAAGGAATGAAAGAGAGAGAGAGGGAGGGAGGAAGGGAGGATGGAGGGAGGGAAGGATGGAGGGAGGGAAGACATGAGCTACCCACAGGAGAAAGCAACCATCCAGGGAAGAGCTACTTCCTGGGCCCTCCCTTAGTCTTGGTCTCTCTCTAGAGACGTCTGCATCTGACAGGGGTCCTGCTTCATATTGCTCCTCTGGGGGAATCTGGCTGCATGAAGCACTTAACATGCCTTTTCCTGGACTCAAGCATAAGTCAGGGGGTAGGCTAGCCAGGGCAGAAAGTATCAAGCCTCCCTGCAGTCTCACCTTCTCCAGGGTGTCTTTCCAGAGAAGAGAAAATAACAAGCTAGAACAATGACTGGCAAACTGTAACTGTGGACCACAGTTCAGCCTGCTGCCTGTATTTGCAAATAAAGTTTTATGGGCACACAGCCACATCCATTTGTTTACATATTGTCTATCGCTGCTTTTGGTATGTAACAGCAAAGTTGAGTTGATGCAACACAGACCATATGGCTGGCAAAGTCTAAGATATTTACTGGCTGGTTCTCTACAGAAAAAGTTTGCTGATTCCTGGGATAGAGTATTGTTTGGGGCCCTATCACTGGCTATGGGACCCTGAGTCAGGATCTGAATGTCTGTTTCCCACTATGTCTGCTGGTAACAAGATAGAAAATTAAGACATCTAGAATAGAGTGAGATGAGCAGGTGCAGTGGCTCATGCCTGTAATCCCAGCACTCTGGGAGGCCGAGGTGGGTGGACCACTTGAGGTCAGGAGGTCGAGACCAGTCTGGCCAACATGGTGAAATCCCATCTCTACTAAAATTACAAAAATTAGCTGGGCATGGTGGTGCACACCTGTAATCCTAGCTATTTGGGAGGCTGAGACAGGAGAATTGCTTGAATCAGGGAGGCAGAGGTTGCAGTGAGCTGAGATTGCACTACTGCACTCTAGCCTGGGCAACAGAGCAAGAACTCTGTCAAAAACAAAAAGAAGCAGAGTGAGATGATCAACATGAACATGCTCTCAGAAGAGAGGGAAAACACTCGGAATGGCCAAGTAAGCCAGGAAGGGCTTGGAAGGGGACACACCTGTGTGTGCATCTTAGACCTGCCACTCTGGGCAAGTCACTTATCCTCTGAGACTCATCAGAAAAATGATGACAGTCATTCCTACCAGATGTCAGTCTTTGGAGAGGGCTTCCCCCGACTGCTGTCTCTGAAATAGTCCACCCTCACCTGACCCTGTCTTTTGTTCTTTAAACATCTTTATTGAGACAGAGTTCACATACCATACAATTCTCCCACTTGAAGCATACAATTGAGTGGTTTTAGTATATTCACAGAGTTGCACAATCACCACCATCATACATTTTAGAACATTTTAAACTTACTTTTTAAAATACCTGATATGGTTTGAGTCCGTGTCCCTGATTAGATCTCATGTCAAATTGTAATCTCCAATGTTGGAAGAGGGGCCTGGTGTGGGGTAACTGGATCATGGGGGCATGTCCCCCTCACTGGTCTTGTGCTAGGAGTGAGTTCTCCCCCAGATCTGGCTGTTTAAAAGTGTGTACACCTCCCCCTTCTCTCTCATCCTCCCGCTCCAGCCAAGTAAGACATGCCTGCTTCCTCTTGCACCATAACTGTAAGTTTCCTGAGGCCTCCCCAGCCGTGCTTCCTGTACAGCCTGCAGAACTGTGAGCCAATTTTCTTTATAAACCTCTTTTCTTTATAGATTACCCCGGTTCAGGTATTTCCTTATAGCAGTGTGAGAATGGACTAGTCCAATACACATAACGTAAAATTCACCATTTTAACCACCACTGAGTGTACGTTTCGGTGGCGTTAAGTCCACCCCACACTGCACAGGCATCTTCCCCACTGTAGCTCCGTCGCCTCGTCCTACTTTTTTTCTTTCTCATGGCACGCACCGACTTGAAAACCCCTGATGTTTTAGTTCTTGACTGAATGCCTTTCCCATGTGAACTCCATGAGGGCTGGGCTTTGTCTTGTTCACTATTTATCTCCAGCACGTGGAAGAGCGACAGGGACGTGGCAGGTGCACAGTCAGTATCTGAATCTACGAATGGATGATGCGTTGACTCACGGAGTCCATTCCTGTGCACATGGTGGGATTTATGGAAAAGCTCAGCAACGCTCCTGGTGCACAGTCTGTACTCAGAGGCAGACGGCTCCAGACCCTCCAGAACGAGGCCAGTCCCTTTGTGCCACCCGTGCCCCAGCCCCACATGAGCAGTCTTCATCCCTTATTACCTGGCATGACTCTATAGATGGCACTGTCATTTGCACACATTTGTTTCTGAGCAAGGGGCTGTGCTCTCTTCTTCTGCATCCTTCTTTCTGTGACCTAACAGGGGACTGGGTGCTGGGTGGGTACCAAAGCAGCAGGGAGACTGAGGTGAAGCAGAAGCCCCAAAATCTGGAGGAGGAAGTGGTATCTCCATCTCTGTATGAGTCAGGGTTCTCCAGCAAAAAAAAAAAAACCAATAGGATAATATATATGCAGGTGTGTGTATGTGTATATATATATCTGATATATACATACACGTATATATATTTTATATATGTATGTGCATATATATATACACACACACACATATATATATATATGTCTGAAAGAGAAAGGTTTATTTGTAAGGAATTGGCTCACATAATCTATTGTGGGGACTGACAAATTCCAAATTTGTTGGGCAGACAAGCAGATGGAAATTTGGGTAAGAGTGGATGCTGTAATCTTGAGTCCAAATTCCACGGGGCAACAGGCTGGAAACTCAGGCAGTGCTTCTAGGTGGCAGCATGGAAGCAGAACTCCTTCTTCTTAGGAAAACCTGCATCTGCTCTCAAGGCCTTTCCCTGATTGGATGATGCCCACCACACATTGTAGAGGGTCATCTGCTCTACCCAACGTCTACGGATTTAAAGGTTCATCACATTTACAAAATACCTTTACAGAAATGTCGAGACTGGTGTTTGACCAAAATCTGGGTACCACTGCCTGGTCAAAATGAAATGAACCACTGCAATGCCTATCACGCACGCCCTCTCCCAGCCTTGCAAGAGGTGTTTATCTCCCCCCACAAAGGAAGAGGGCAACGTGGCAGTCAGGTGGATGCAGGTCTTCAGTGCCCATCCTCCTCATAAGGTGATAGACATTGACGGACTGGTTCTAAACCAGGCCTCCTGGAACCACCAGGCCACTATGGACATACCCACATTCTACTCAATCATCCGCCACAGTCTGCATAAACAACTCCCCCAGAGAGGTCAAATCACTAGGGATGGTATTCAAGTCATTTATTGGTTGATGCTCATAGGCCTCAGGGACATAAAGCAACAGAAAACAAAAAGGCTTCTGACCTGCCACCCCATTTTCTTTCTTCCTGGATGGGACCGCGGAGCTGTGACCCAAAGGAAGATAGAGAGGGGGCCTCTGGCTGTGAGTTCCTTGTCACACATGCGGGGGACTCCAGAGGACAGGAGTGAGGAAGACAGGAGGGCCATGGCCTTCCCTGTTGCTGGGCCCGAGAGCTCTGGGAAGGGGGGCCCAGTGCTGAGCCCTTCAAGGGAGGTTCCCAGCTGCCTGCCCTCTTCGGGACGTGAAACAGAGAAATGCGATCAAGGAGTGAAGCCCCCGCCAGCTACCTTGCCCTGGCCTTGCTGGGCTCGGGCTCTCTGCCTTTCATTTCTCAACAGACCTCTCTACACCTCCTCAACAGTCCCAAGTCATTCATATAACAAGCCCTCCTCCTCTTCCACCATACTTAAAAGTTTCCTGAAGCCTTTGAGATCTGTGCCTCTCTCTCTCTGCTAAGTGTCCTCTCCCAACCCACCCCTGCAACCACGAATTCATGCTCCTGGGAGGCAAAGGCAGTCACAGAAGCAGGGACTAATGACCCTGCTCCATTCTGGAAGGATGGCCAGAGAGAAGCTGCTCCACTGGCTGCTGCATCTCATCATCCCCAAGTCCATGTGCCCGTTCTGGGTTTGCAAGTTCATGCTAATCATGACTCCTTCAAGCCAGGCATCCATGGCAAAGCCTTACCAGGCAGCTCTGGGCTGCAGGGATGGCCCAACTGAATGGTCCATGCCTCCGGGTGCTGATGAACCCATGTGCCCTCCATCACATAGTCCCAGGCTACAGCATTTCATGGAGGGACCGTGAGCTCACTCACTCACCTATGCTGTGAACAACACTGTCCCCACGCATTCCGCCCAACACCCAGTCCAGGTAGGCCACAGCCAGGCAGAGTGGGAGAGCGACCACCCCAGGTGGCCAATTCGGGCCTTGGTTTTGTGTTCCAGTGGGATAATGAATGAAAAATAAAATCGCAGGTGCTCAGGAGACGGCTGCTTCTTGGGCAGGAAAGCCTGGTTATCAGAGTCGATGAGCCAGTGGTTACATTTTAATTAGTTTGATAAATAATTATGCCTCTGAGACACCCAATCTGCCTTATAGGCTCTCTTCCCCACCACCGATAGATTAATCTTATTTAACCACATTTTACTTATTATACAAACCCGTGTTCTGCGTTTCAAATACCAAGGTTGCAGAGGTCTTGGTTTTTGCTTTTTTTTTTTTCAACATTATCCATGAACACAACTACCTCCACTGACTGGCAAAATTCCTGCACCGTAAGTCCACCTGGCAGATTCCACCCCAGAGGACACCCCAGAGGACACGTGAATGCTATTTGCCCCTCCTCTCTGAGTGCAAATCCTGGCCTCGCTCTTCCTCTGTGTGAAAGCCCTGCCCTGGTTTTCTCCCCCAGAGCGAGACGTATATGGCTCTCAGGTGCAGGCCCATATTTTCATCCAAAGCACTGGGAACCCTCAAGCTGGAGCTTCAGCTTGAGGGCACTGGGCGGGAAGCTGGCACCATGCCGGGCTGAGAGCACTCAGCTGCTTTTGCCGGCATCCCCGGGACTGCTGACGTCCCAAGGCACTGACAGGTGACTGCTGAGTAAACTGTCATTTGACCTATATGTTTGCTTTGAAAAATGCCCGATAGGAATGTGCTGGCTGTAAATTTCAGTTCTCAGGAAAGAGAGTTCTTCGTTCCCAAAGATATTGATACCCATGACATTCCTCATTTCCCTCAGCTTTGCAAGGCAAATTGGGACTACCCTAAGAATCTGAGATCGAACTTACTGAGAACTTAGTGAGAACTTGCACAGAAGAACCCAAACAAAACCCCAGAAGGGTAGTCCTAGGGTCAGACGTCACCTCCCCACCCCCCCATACCCACCCCACAAGCTGTTGTGCCGGAGAAGCCCCCTCCTCCGTAGCATACAGAGTCAAATCATGGCAGGCATGTCTCAGAGCGTGGATTTGGTTTAAAAAATGGTTTGTCCTAAAGGGAGCTATATGAGCTTCAGCAAGCAGATTCATCAGTTTAAATTGTCTGCAGAGTGCAGAATGAGAGCTTCCTCCTAAGCCATGCTATGACATGTTCTAGTTAGGAAGGGAGCTTTCCCGCACTCCAGATGCCAGGTGATAAGAATTACTGATGCATTGCTTTCAAAGCAGTTGGTTTTATGGCTTGGCAGAGCTGGCTCTCAGATTCTGCTGGGCTTCATTTGCATACCGAATGACAGCCTCGGAAAAGGCGACCCGAAGGCCTCAGACACCGTCAGTCTCTTCCATCTCTGCTGCCAGTGATAGGTCATTTTAAACTAACATCTGGCGAGTGTATTTTTAAACCGCATCTGTAGCTTTAATTAGGGATCTCCTGGGAATGTCAGGGGAGGAATGAGAGAGACATCCTCAGGGGGAAATGAAACACTGGCAGTTCCACGCAGGCAAAGCCCCGGAAGCTGCCTTGGCCCAATTTGATTACACTGTATGATCAACTGTGATAGGGGAGTCCTTTGCACAAGAAGATCCTAATATTAGCTACATGCTAGGTAAGCAGAAATTCCGTGTCCGAATCCGAAAGAACCTACTGCCTCCAGGAGGTGGCTTCTGTGCCCAAGATCCAAGAGGGGTTTCCCCTTATGCAGCCACAGAATCCAAACCCATCCCGAAAATGTTGCCCAGGAGTGCAGAGGTCACCTTAAGATCCTCCTTCCAGGAGTATTTGTGATGAAGAACCAGTCAAGGGCTCCTCTGTGCTGCCAGGGAGATCGATTTTTCCCCCTTCCTTTTCCAAAAGGACAATTCTGGAATGATACCTCATTACTCCAGACAGACCTGACTTTCCACATAGACCTGTGCGATTTAATATTCTTTTTACACGTGTTCATTTCCTTCAGCGATGCGTGAGATGTAAAATACTATTTAAAAATTCTGTGAATTCTCAGGGATGTGTATTTAAAAGCCAAATTAAAATGGCTTTTCCTCTCCCCTCCCGCTTGCCCGGCTACAAGGCACACTTTGCCCATGCCAGGGCATAGCCGGCTGGGGGAGCAGAGAGACCCGGCAGTCTAGAGAGAGGCGGCCCCGCTGCTTGGCGGTTTCCAGCCCCACCTCCTTCCTTGATAAATGTAAGTAATAAAAAAAAATTCCTCCATTTCACTGGAATGCCCATTAAAATGTAAACACAGAGAGAGGATGTTGAGGAGGCTACAAAAATGCTTTATTCAAGAGACTGCAAACGGCAAAGCAAATCTAAAGTTGATTTTTAAACCTAGTCCAAGGTATGTAAATACACCAGGCTCCACGCCCCTGCAAGGCACACGGATCGCCGGGGTGTTTATTGGAAATTCCACAACATGGCGGAGGCTGTCGTCCCAGCTTCGTGGGAGGCTGGGACAACCGCTGTATTTAAGACCCTCAGCCTTTTCCTTTCACAAGTTGTCTTCCTGGGTCCAGCGCCTTGGCCGCACATGGCAAGAGCCCCTGACATTTCTCACTGACAAAACACAGGACCTCTGCCGGGAAATCTCCCAGCGCAAAGGGAATTTCACAGCAGGAAGAAGGGTGTGTTCAGTCTGTACCCTGTTGCACCTGTGACTTTGCGGGAAGCTGCGCCTATGCGATCGTCACTCTGCAGCGTGAGGTCCAGTGTCAGACCCCATGCCCCTGAGGGTCTCTCCGCACTGGCAGGAACAAGTAGGTTCAACTCATGCCAATTGCCACAGCTTGCTGAGCCCGAGCTCAACAGGAAGCTCGTCATCACCCAAGAGTCGTCCTCTGACACGTTTGCCATCCCTGTCCAAAAACTGCAGAGAAGGGCGCCATCATCAAGTCTACCATCAATCAGTTCAGCTGCTGAATGCCAGTCACTGGGTGACCTGCCACTGGGATTAAAGAGGATTCCATTGCTCATGCCCTCTGGAGTTCAGGAAGAAATGGCTGAGGAATGCAAGGGAACAGAGCATAAAGGCTTCCCACTTGCCCCCTCTCATGGAAGCCAACTTCTTCCACCAACTCTCCATAGCGTGACAGCCCTCGACAGGGCGGCACTGAGTCCACTGTGAACTCATCAAGCCTAGGGCCAGCTTTCCCTGCACCTCTCAGCACGTAAGCTCATGCTTCATGCAACCGTGAGGGCTGCAAGCCTGGTAATGGGGATCGTGTGTGTGCGTGTGTATCTGCGGGTGTGCGTGCGTTTCTATAATCTGTGAGTATATTCTCTATTTTTACTGCCTGCTTTGCTCAGCCTGCAGACAGCACAAAGATCATCAGCAGCCTCCTAAATTATGGATCGGCTCACCCTGTACACAGTGTCACTCATTAGTGACATCAGCGTACAGCCCCACACAACAATGAATTAAGTAACACAATGGCTGCGGGAAAATTAGGTGAATAATTCTCACGTTAAGCTAAAAACTTCTGGATGTCTTTGGTTTCTTTCCAGCTGCTCCTAAGACAATACAGTCCCATGAATAGACAACAGACAGGACTCTAAATTCCAAGGGTATAATTCTTCAGAGCGAGTTAGGTGTGGTTTACATTAAAAATAGAACAGGCTCCCGCAAACAGACTTGTATTTATATAGAATGTTGCGACAACTGTCATTTTACGTTAGTCAGAGAAATCCCACAGGACTGGTATAAGTATTAAATGTGGCAATTTTTTTTGTTTACCGACAAAACATAATAAAAAGAACACAGCCTCCTGGATGACATTCCGGAGGACTTTTTTTTTTCTCCTCTTTCCCTGAAGTCATTCATAAAATAAACATGTGCTCCCAGTCCTCGCTGGCCTTCTTTATGAGTCTCCTGACAGGGAACTCGGAGTGACTAGCAGAGCGGGGTCCCCCAGAGGCTCCCATGCCAGCAGCCCCTTTCCAGACCCGGTGCCCTCTGGCCGCATTTCCATCTGGTGCACAAGCAGCAACCGCGAAGCAACATCCCCACAGTCTCCCCCCGGAACCGTGTAATAAGGATGGAGTTATGGGGTTTCAGTGCGGACATTTATGCTGTGGGGGAAAGCCAGTCTTTCTGCACAAACGGGTCGGGAAGAGGTGTCTAAGTCCTGAATCCCAAATAGTTTGTCATGGGCTTCCTGCTGCCAAAATACGAAGATCTCAAAAGAGCTCTGTGGGGTCATCCAAAGCAGAATAAGAAGGACGAGGGGCATGTAAGTTACCCCAGAGTCAGCAGCCCTCGACGGCCACCTTCCCCATGTCCCTATCCATTGCGGTTGGGAAGGTCAAAGAGGTAGAGGACCAAGAGAAACCGCTGACCCGGGCGTGAGGCCGCCTGTCTTGCTGAGCACGTGGTTATGACTATGGTCAGCTCTCTGGGGGTCCTGCTCATAATAATGCCAGCATGTGATATGCCCTACGTGTGCCGCAGTCTCTTCCAGAGGCCCTGGGTGTGAGGGTGCTGCTGCTCTGGAAGCTTATGGAATGTTCAGTGTCTGTGTATTCTCAAGTTTTAATTTTCCTCAGTTTTAATGCAAATACAGTGAATATGAGGAGCTGTAACCCACATAATCAAAAGGGTGTAATAAGTATGGAGCTTTGTGATATCCTCATTCATTTTTAAGTGTGTAGACGCCCTGAGACCCACAAGAGGGATGCTGCTGCCTTTGGGGGTACCTGGCTGAACTGATGATGGTCTTATATGCTTGCTCTTCTCTGAAAGTCTGGCATGGAGGACCTCACTGAGGTTTTTGTTTGTTTTTGTTTTTGAGGCGGAGTCTTGCTCTGTTGCCCAGGCTGGAGTGCAATAGCATGATCTCAGCTCACTGCGTCTCTGTCTTTCAGGTTCAAGCGATTCTCTTGCCTCAGCCTCCCGAGTAGCTGGAATTACAGGTGCCCGCCACCACGCCCGGCTCATTTTTGTATTTTTAGTAGAGACAAGGTTTCACCATGTTGGCCAGGCTGGTCTCGAACTCCTGACCTCAGGTGATCCAGCTGCCTCAGTATCCTAAAGTGCTGGAATTACAGGCATGAGCCACTGCGCCCGGCTGTAACCCCATGAGCCAAACATGGCCTCAGCCTCCCAAAGCCCTGTGATGTGGCTGCAGCCTGACTCTGGTGGTGTGACTAAGAGCCCAGCCCTGCCTGTTTCCCCCAGTATCTGGCTGATGGGATACACACAGCTCCTACTGGCCAGGCTTCACTGTCTTATCCATTCCCTGCATCACAGAGAATTGACAAAAAAATCATGTTGGCATTTAATACTCTTTTCTCTTATAACTTAACAGCCAATTAGTATAAACAGATGTGACTGAACCATTGCCTGCTATTTTCCAGTACATGTTCACATGTCCTGGATAATGTCTTTATTTAGAATTCAGGTGTCTGAGACAGGGGTCATCTCAAACGTGCAATGAATGATTTGATTCAATGAGGCAAAATGCCCCAATCCTGTCGGGGTTCACCCGTGGTGCATGTGGGTGCTCCTGGTCCCTCATCTCTGGCCTCAACTCACATTTGGGGCCAGAAGGATCCTCAAAGGGGGTGTACGCTTCCTCTCCCAGCCAAGGAGGAGGACACTGGAGGAGCTCCAGGGAGGAAAGGGATGAAAGACATGCCTCTTCCCCCGGCAGCAGTGACGCCGTCAGGCCTCCTCCGGCTGCATGGTCAGAACAAAAGCAGGCTGAGTCCAACTCCTGTGACTATTACGAGCCTGTGGCTGGGGGCTGGCCATCTGGTGTCTTGAACTCTGTTATTTCATTCTACTATAGACCCACCTCTGTGAGCTGCCCTGTGGAGGAGAGATCTCACACTCAGAGCCCGGATTTGTGCCTGGTAACAGTTGGCACTCAGTACACCCAAGTTTCTCTCCTTCCCTTCCTGGTAGTAATGGCTCAAATCTGAGCACCACAACCACCAATCCTGTCTCCACGTCTGTGGCCTGCCCAGAGGCCAGAGAGAAAGCATGGGG
Organism: Ateles fusciceps; assembly: GCA_036589455.1. Classification (NCBI taxonomy): domain Eukaryota; kingdom Metazoa; phylum Chordata; class Mammalia; order Primates; family Atelidae; genus Ateles; species Ateles fusciceps. The sequence goes on along the minus strand of JAZHEH010002406.1, from coordinate 1,083,003 downwards.
AAAGAAAGAAGCAGAGGGCTGAGGCGCCCCAAGAATCTACCTGTGGCCATTGTTACCCGTGAGCATGCGTGTGGAGGGGCCATGGGAGAGATTCTCAGATTCTAGAGAGATTAGCCATGGGAGAAACATAAAAAAGAGTTTCCAACTCAGAAAAGTGAAGCCTGAGAGCAAAACGTTTTTGGTTATAGGTGAGACAATTTTACATAAATTGGCAAAATTTTAAAATAATTTTAGAATCTCTTGGTTCTAAGTTTGTTGTCAAATTTTGGAATTTCTTTCCACTCATGAAAAAGGCCTTATAAATAATGATTAAGAAAATAATCATTAAAAAAGAAAAATAATGATTAATTTTAAACACAACTGCAAATCCTAATTGATCAAAATATTAAATTTAATTATTTAGAAAACATTTAGTCACAGGTTGTGTTTATCTAGGGAAACAGATTTTATAACACCAACATAATTAGAAATTACATTAAGTTGTTAATTTAGAGCTCAGGATTTTTTTTTTTTTCAAGATGTTCCTTCAATTTCTTTGACTTAACACTTCTATGACCTAGAGTAAAGGGAAGATAATCACATTCTTTGGATTTTTAAGCGCAGATTGAGGAAGGGTGAAGATGCATTAGGTGGAGTTAAGGCATTTTGATTTTGTCTCTGGTGCAGCTTTTGGAGCACAAGGTCATAAGGAAAAAACCACCAAGCACAAGAGGACTCAATCCCCCATAAGTAAGAACCAGCACAAAGAAAAAAAGTTTACGGATCAGATCTGCCAAGACTCAGACACTGGAATTACCAAAAACATAATATAAAATTAGTTTGTTTAATCTGTTTAAAGAAAGAAAAGAGGGAAATAAAATTATGATGAGGGAACAAGAGAATCTCAAAACCAACTAGGCAGATTTGGGGGGGAAAAGATAAATAGAACTTCTGGAAATAAAAAATACAATAATTAAAATGTAAAACTCAGGGTAAAGAAAATATTAGATAGTCAGAGAAAGAATTGATGAATTAAAAAACAAATAAAAAATATTACTAAGAAAGCCAATGCAGAGCAAAAATGTTGAAAAGTATAAAATAGAGGTAAAGGTGCAGAAGGCAGAGTATAATGCAAATGCTCTGACTTCAAGAAGGAGAGAAAAACAGAGCAGTGTTGACAACTGAGTTTGTCTGATAATTTCTACTTTTTATTATTTATTTATTTATTTATTGAGACAGGGTCTGGCTCTGTCTCCCAGGCTGGAGTGCAGTGACAAGATCTTGGCTCACTGCAACCTCTGCCTCCTGGACTCAAGCCATCCTCCCACTTCAGCCTCCCAAGTAGCTGGGACTACAGGAGCACACCACTATAGGAGCAAGCTAATTTTTTGGTTTGTAAGAAGGGATTTTGCCATGTTTCCTAGGCTGGTCTCAAACTCCTGAGCTCAAGCAATCTGCCTGCCTTGGCCCCCACAAAGTGCTGGGATTACAGGTGTGAGCCATCGCCCCAGCCTGTCTGATAATTTTTAGAACTTCTGAAAGACAGACAGCCATCCAATTCAGGAAGGAAGCCCAGTGAATCCCATTCAGTAAAAGCAAAAAAAAAAAAAAAACCCTCACGTAGTACATCACAGTGAAAATGCAGAACACGAAGCTAGAGAGACAACCTCAACAGCAGTCAAAAGAGAAAAGACAATTAGAATGACGGCTCATCTCTCAATTGTAGTAATAAGTCTCAAGAGACACTGGATTAATATTTTCAAGTGCTCAGAGGGAAAAGAAAAACACACAGAACTGTCAACCTGAAATTGTATATTCAGCAAAACAATCTTTAAATAATGATGAAATGAAGATATTTTCAATAGCAAAACAAAACCTGAGATTTCACTTCCAACAAGACTCCACAAAGGAAGCTTCTCAAGAATATACTTCTGGGACAGAACAATGATCCCAGAAGGAAGGTCTGAGATGTAAGAAAAAATGATGAGAAAGAAAGTGGTGGAATTCAGAGAAAATATAAACAGTACCTCCTCCCAGGCATGAGCTGTGCTCCTTCTTACCTAATCAAAAACATTCCCCCAGCAGTTTCTCTGCTCCCACATCCCCTAATATTATCAATATCCCATTCCCTACCAGAGAATTCCAGTTATTTCTTCCATCTTAAAAAACAAAAACAAAACCTTCTCCCCATGTCTCCAACACTACTACCTTATTCCTTTGCTTTTCTTGCAGTTATCCCTAAAAACAGACATCTTTATTTACTGTCTCCCATTTCTTTCCTCCTGGTCTCTTTCAAACCAGCTCCAACAGACGTTTCCCCCTACCCATCCACATAACTACTTTTGTCAAAACCTCCTCATTGCTGAATCAATGGCCAGTCCCCAGTGCTCCTCGAATGTGACCTGAAGACAGCATATCGCTCCCTCCTCCTGCATCCTTTTTTGCTCGCTTGACTGTCACAGTGCACTTCTCCGGGAGGCTTCTTCCCATCTCATGGTCATGTCTTCTCTACCTGCTTTCCTGGGCCTCCTATGTCCCTGACAAGCCTTGGGGCTAATTCTGATGGTCTTTCCTACTCACTCCCTCATCGTATTAGTTTCTTGGGACTGCCATAACAAAGTACCACGAACTTGGGTGACGACAGCAACAGACACATATTCTCTCACAGTTCCAGAAGTCTTAAGCCTGAAATCAAGGTGCTGGCAGGGCTGTGTTCCCTCTGACAGCTGTAGGGAGAATCCTCTCTTGCGTCTCGTTTCTGGCGTTTGCTGGCAACGCTTGGCATTCCTTGGTTTGAGCTGCATCAGTCTACTCTCTGCCTTCATCACCTCATGATTTTCTCTTCTGTGTATCTGTGTCCAAATTTCCCTCTTCCTTAAAGGACATCAGTCATATTGCATTTACAGCTCACTTTGTTCTAGTCTGACCTCACCTTGACTTGATTACGTCTTCAAAGACCTTATTTTTAAATGAGGTCACATTCACAGGTACTGGGACTTGGGATTTGAATATGTCTTTTGAGGGGGACATAATTCAACCCATTCAACCCATCCTGTCTCTTGACCAGAAGTACCACCTCCCTGCTGATGATGTATACATTTATCTTTCTAGCTTGGCTTTTCTCTTCAACTGCTGAAAGGCAGCTCTCTGCAAAGCTAAAGTTTCTGGGCCTCTCTTTTATTTGGTTTTTATGTAATTTTATGTTGTGTTCCTTAAAGAAGGCTCTCAAAATTGCATAAGCTTCAGGTCCACAAAACTTTGATCTGTCAGCCAGGTGCAGTGGCTCACATCTGTAATCCCAGCAGTTTGGGAGGCTGAGGCAGGAAGATCACTTAAGCTCAGGAGTTTGAGACCAGCCTGGCCAACATGATGAAACCCTGTGTCTACTAAAAAGACAAAAATTAGCCGGGTGTGGTGATGCCTGTAGTCCTAGCTACTCAGGAGGTTGAGGCATCAGAATCACTTGAACCTGGGAGACAGAGGTTGCAATGAGCCAAGATTGCACCACTGCCCTCCAGCCTGGGCAACAGAGCGAGACTCCTTCTCAAAAACAAAAGCAAACAACAACAAAAACAAACAAACCTAACGCGGATTTGTCTTTGAAATGCCGGACTTGGGCATGCAGCTGCCTCTCTGAATTTTTGAGGCATCTCAAATGTAGTATGTCCATAGCAGAACTCCCATTCTTCCTCCAAAGTTACTTCTCCTATAGCTTTCCCATCGTAGTTACGGCCCACTCTATTCTTCTAGGTGCTCAAGACAAAAACATGCAGAAAAATGCTTGACTCAGCCCCATTTCCATTCCAGTAGGAAATCTGTGTGAAGTCCTAGACCCCTTTCTCACTATCCACCTGGCTACACCCAGAAGCAAGTCACCATCACCTCTCATCTGGGTTACTACATTAGTGTCCTAGCTGGCCCATGTCAACCCTCTTCCTCCTCCCACAGTCTGTTCCCAATGCAGCAGTGAGAGGGAACCTCTTAAAATGGAAGTCAGACCCTGTTGCTCTCATGCTGAAAACTCTCCAGTAGTCTCCATGGCACTCAGGGCAGGAGCCAAAAGCCCTTATGATAAAGGGCCTCCGAGGCCCTCTGCAACCTGGCAGGACTCCCACTCTGGGATCTCCTCTCTGTGCACCCTCTGCCCCAGCTACGTTGCCTTCCTTGCTGTTTTCGAACATACCCAGCATGCTCCAACTTAAAACCCTGTACCAGCGTGTCCCCTCCACCTCAGTGTTTCTCCTCCAGGCGGTCCTGGCTCCTTCCTGGCTCCCTCTAGTCTTCATTCAAGGCCGCCCCTGAGCATACCATAGAAAACTGCCATTTGCATTCCCCAGCCTCCCTATCCTGCTCTACCTTTTCCTCCTAGTCATGACCCCTTCTGACACCTTCTATAATTTCCTCATGGATGATGGTTATTGTTTAGAATCTGTCACCCCAGCTAGAATGTCAAGTCCATGAGGGTGGGGACCTGTGCCTTTTCTATTCCTCATGTTTCCTATGTTCCTAGAAGAGTGTGTGGAATTCAATGTTCAGTAAGTATCTGCTGAAGGGAAGAATGGAAATATTAATTGTGCAAAATGATAATGATGTCTATTTTGGAGGGGTATAGAAAATCAAGATATAATCAACATCTTCACAGAAAGAACACATGAGTCAAGGGAGGAAGGCCTGCATGGGGGTTGGTCAAGGATTGTTTGAGAGGATGGTCAAACTGTAAATTAACCTTAGGCCCTATTAAGGTACCATATCTGTGTCAGAATTTCTAAGGCAACCACTGAAAAACAGAAATAAAGGATACAGCTTCTAAGCACAGACATTTTAAAAATGGAAAAGGGAAAAACAGAAAACTCAATTGAAAACATGGCAAAAGAAGGAAAGGAAAGAATCACATGCAAAAAAATAAAAACAGAACAAATGGAAAGTGCTAGATGGCAAAAATAAATTCAAACAAATCAATAATTACAGCCAAAGTACATATATTCAATTCTTAAAATAAAAAGAAGAGACGACTAGCCTGGATTTTTAGAGAATCTTGATATATACTATTTAAACCTAGAATAGTGAAAACACAAGGAAATGAAATGTTTAAAGTAAAAGGATAGAAAGAGAGAGATCAAATACTAACCAAAAGAAAGCAGATAAAATAGATTTCAAGGCCAAAAGCATTGCTACAGATAAAGGGGATCACCATATTGACGAAATATTCAATTCAGAGAAAGTTTCAACTCTGAACTTGTGTACACCCAACAATATAGCCTTAAAATATTTAAAGCAACATAGATCAGAAACTCAAGGAGAAATGTACAGATACATCATCACAGTGGGAAATTTTAATATACGTGTCTTAGTGCTTTGTAGATCAAATAGACAAAAAGGGGGAATAGAAAAGAATTGAATAACACAATTAGTAAATTTGACCAAATACATAGGGCATTGCGCTACACAACATACATCCTTTTCAAGCAAACATGAAACACATTCTAGACCATAAATCAAGTCTCAACAAATTTAGAAAAATCGTGTTTCACAAAGCACGATCACAGGGCAATTAGGATGGAAATTTTTAATAAACGTGTCCCTCCTTCATTCAACAGGTATTTACTGAAGATCTACTAAGTGTCAGACAGTGGTGTGTGCATTAAGGCTACAACAGTGAATAAAAGACAATCATCCCTGCTTTCAAAGGAATGTATGTTCTAGAGGGCTGGTTCTAATGTTCTAGCAGCGGGGAAAAAAACAGTTACAAAATAGAATTGGCCATGTGCCGAGGTTCACACCTACAGTGCCAGCACTTTGGGAGTCTGAGGCAGGTGGATCACCTGAGGTTAGGAGTTTGAGACCAGCCTGCCCAACATGGCAAAATCCCATCTCTACTATAAATACAAAAAAATTAGCCAGGTGTGGTGGCGGACATCTGTAATCCCAGCTACTCAAGAGGCTGAGGCAGGAGAATCACTTGAACCCGGGAGGAGGAGGTTGCGGTGAGCCAAGATTGCACCGTTGCACTGTAGCCTAGGCGACAAGAGTGAAATGAACGAATGAGAGAAGGAAGGAAGGGAGGGAGGGAGGGAGGGAGGGAGGGAGGGAGGAAGGAAGGAAGGAGAGAAAGAGAGAGAAAAAATAAAATCCCAGCTACTCAGAAGGCTGAGGCAGGAGAATCACTTGAACCTGGGAGGCAGAGGTCGCAGTGAACCAAGATCGCACCACTGCACTCCAGCCTGGGAGATAGAGCGAGACTCCACCTCAAAAAACAAAAAACAAACAAACGAAAAAAGGAAACAGAATAATCCCAAGCTGGGGTCAGGGAGTACTGAGGAAGCATAATTTTACAATTTTAAATTGGGTGGTTTGGATTTCCTTCCTGAGAAGGTAAACTTGGAGCAAAGACCTGAAGGCCACGGGGGAGCAAACCACGTGGGTATCTGGAAGAAGACTTTTGTAAACAGGATATAATGGAAACCTCCTCCTCCCTGTATATTTGGAAACTTTAAAATACTTCAAACAACCCGTAAATATTAGAAGAAAAAAGTAAAAAGTAGAAAATATATTGAATTAAGTGACAGCGGAAATGTTACAAACCCAAACTTCCAGACGCACCTAAAGTAGTACTTTGAGGAAAAAAAGTTACATATTTTAAGATTTTTTTTTTTTAAAAAGAAGTACTCCTTAAGAAATAGAAAACTTAATATAACTTAAGATATAGGAAAAAATAAAACAATAGACACATAGGGAAAAACTGAATCAACACAGAAAAAGTAGAAAGAAGGAAGAAAAGAAGAAAGAAAAGGAAGAAAGGAAGGAAGGAAAAGAAGGAAGGAGGACAAGGGAAGGGAAGGGAAAGATGAGGGGAGGGGAAGGGGAAGGCAGGGAAGGGGGAGGGAGGGGGAGGGAAGCGGGGGAAGGAGGGAGGAGGATGGAAGGAAGGAGGGAAAGAGGGAGGGAGGGAGTGAGGGAAGGAGGGAGGGAGGGAAGGAGGGAGGGAGTGAGGGGAAGGAGGGAGGGAAGGAGGGAGGGAAGGAGGGAGGGAAGGAGGGAGGGAGGGAAGGAAGGAAGAAAGGAGGGAAGGAAGGAAGAAAGGAAAGAAGGAAGGAAAGAGGGAGGAAGGGAAGGAGGGAAGGAGCTGAAATTTATGACATGGAAAACAAGCATACATGAGAGGGGATCAATGAAGTCAAAGCTGATTCTTTGAGAAGTCTGATATTGACAAATCTCTGGCAATTCTTATTAAGGGAAGAAGAAGATACAATTAAACAACATTAGGAACAAAACAGACATATATGTACATATGAAACAGAGATTAAAAAGATAAGGCAATGTTATAAACACCTTTATGCCAACTTGTTTGAAAACTTCGGAGAAATGGACAGATTATTAGAAAAATGCGGCCGGGCGCGGTGGCTCGCGCCTATAATCCCAGCACTTTGGGAGGCCGAGGCGGGTGGATCACGACGTCAAGAGATCGAGACCACCTTGGTCAACATGGTAAAACCCCGTCTCTACTAAAAGTACAAAAATTAGCTGGGCATGGTGGCGTGTGCCTGTAGTCCCAGCTACTCGGGAGGCTGAGGCAGGAGAATTGCTTGAACCCAGGAGGCGGAGGTTGTGGCGAACCAAGATGGCACCACTGCACTACAGCCTGGGTAACAAGAGCGAAACTCCGTCTCAAAAAAAAAAAAAAAAAGAAAGAGAAAAGAAAAGAAAAATGCAAACAACCAAGTGTGACTCAAAAAGAAACAGAAAGTGGCTTGAGCATTTTACATCCCCACCAGCAGTGTCTGAGAATTCCTGTTGGGATGATGGGATTGCATGGCTATCACCACAGTTGCCCATACATGCCATCTGTTTTTATAAATAAAGTTTTATTAGAACATAGCCACACCCATTCATTTACATGCCATTTGTGGTTGCCTTCTACAAAGACAGAGTAGCTGCAGCACAGATCATATGGCCAGTAAGCCTAAAATATCTCTCTCTTTGAGAAAATGTTCGCTGACCTCTGCTTTACAGAAAGATAAGAAACAGCCCCATTAATATGCAATTGGAAACCAAATGAGAAAGCCAGAGAGCCTTTGATTGTGGAGCCAATAAAGCCCGGGACCAAGCCTAGGATCTAACCCATCAAGTAGCAGAGAGGCAAAGCAGGTTAGAAAGGCAACCAATGCAGGTTTGTTATGCCAAAGTCAGACACCAGGCTTGGAAAATGGATAACCCCGACACAGGAGATGGAGACGTCTGTGCAAGTGCCCCCAAATAATTTGACTTCTTTAGACTCTTCCAAATCTCTCAGGCCTGCAGAAGTGTCCACCCCTCCTTTACTAGAGCTAGCAAACCCCTGTTCTAGAAAACAGTGCAGAGGTCTCTCCCCCTACAAGGTAACTGGTGCCTCCACTCAAGATGTTCCCACTTTCCCTACTAACTATGGGGCCTCGGGTTGAGTGGTGTCATAACCCAGCAGGGGACGTGCTGGGCCTGATAAAGTCAGGTCTCTGGACCCAAGTCAGTTTTTTAGGCCAATTTCTAGACCCAAGTCAGTTTTTAGACCTAGAACTTGCTAGAAGAAGAGATGGGCAGGTGCCCAAGAGAAAGGACCCTGCACTTCCTCAGCAAGCATGAGCAATGAGCTCCTTCCCCCATTCCTTCACCAAAGGGCTTACTGGCATTTATTTGGTAACTGTGTACTGGGAAAGACCCAGGTATTTTGAGGATGGCTGGGTACAGAGTCCAAGTTGATTTGAGACTCAGAGACCCCGAGCGTCATCGTGGTCCCCCATTAGACTAGGAGCCTGATAATAAATGGAGCCCAATGTCTCATTACAATGGGTCCCCTGAGCCCGTGGACCTAACTGATGGTCATTTCCTCTTCTCCGTTGTGTCACTGGGATTGGCCTACTTGGCAGTTTGTGCAAGCCCCACATTGGGCCCTTGGTCTGTGAGGCACAAGAGGGAAAAGGCAAGCAAAAGTCTCTGAAATTATCCCTCTCACCATGCTGGCTAAGATAGCAGAAAACACACATCACAGCCCAGGATAGTGGAGATGACTGCCACCCTGAAGGACCTAAGGGAAGCAGCGGGGTTGTCCTCATCATGTCTTCACTGAATTCGCCAGTGTAAACCCTGCAGAAACCAGATGGATCCTGAAAGATGACTATCAACTATGGTAAGTTCAATTGAGTAGCAACCCTGATCAATCACACCTACCAGCCAGATGTCTTTCCTAGAGTGGATTATTACAGCCTCAGATACATAGCATATGGCCAACTGATTTGATGACTGTGATCTCTTCTATTTCAATCAGAAAACGTTTTCATTCATATGGAACAGATAACAATCTTCATTTGCAATAAAAAACAAAAACTCTGAGAAAAGCAGGATAGAAGAGAACTTCCTTAATCTCATAAAGAATACACATCAAAACTCCACTGCACTCCAGCCTGGGCAACAAAGTGAGACTGTCTCAAAAAAAAAAAAAAAAAAGTACCAAAACTTTACAGCAAGTACCATAACTAAAGGTGAATTATTGGAAGTTTTTGTTTTGAGATCAAGAACAAAACAAGAATGCCTACAATCACCACTTCTACTTGATACTGGGTAGGAGATCCTACTCAGTGTAATAAAGCAAGAAAAAGAAATCAAAGGCATAAAGATCAGAAAGGATTGAATAAAACTTTCATTATTTGCAGATGACATGATTGTATATGTAGAAAATACCCAGAGTATTACAGATAAGCTATTAGACTGGGTAAATAAATTTAGCAAGGATGTGGGTACAAGGCCCTCACGCAAAAAGAATTGCATTTATCTGTATTGGCAGCCATAGAATAAATAACAAAATTTTTAGTATAAGAAGGAGAAAAAAGATTTAGAATAGCATCAAAAACATCCACTCCTTGGGAATAAATCTAACAAAAAATGCACAAACTTTATAATTTGCTTTAAGTTCATTGAGAGCAAGGACCTTATTTTGCTCACTGTTGAATCGTCTCAGGACTTGGAATGCAGCTGACAGATAGTAGCTGCTCAGTAAGTATTTGTTGAATGAATGAATGAATGATTATATCCCGATGCCCAATATGTGTTTCCTCCTTACTATTTGTGTTAGTCCATTCTTGCAATAAAATACTGGGTGGAAGATCCTACTCAGTGTAATAAAGCAGGAAAAGGAAATCAAAGGCATAAAGATCAGAAAGGACTGAATAAAACTTCCATTATTTGTGGATGACATGATTTATATGTAGAAAATACCCAGAGTACTACAGATAAGCTATTAGACTAGGTAAATAAATTACCAAATCTCTGCTATTAAAAAAAAATAGTTGAGACTGGGCAATTGTTAAAGAAAACACGTTTAATCGGCTCACAGTTCTGCAGGCTGTACAGGAAACATGCCAGCATCAGCTTCTGGGGAGGCCTCAGGGAACTTACAATCATGGCAGAAGGCACAGTGGGAACTGACATTTCACACGGCCAGATGGAGCAGGAGGAAGAGGGGGTGCGGAGGTGAGAAAAGTGTTTATACACACTTAAAAACAACCAGATCTCATGAGAACTCACCAGTAGCACAACAATAGCACCAAGGGGGGAATTGCCCCCATGATCAAATCACCTCCCACCACGCCCCCCCTCCAGCATTGGGGATTACAATTGAACATGTGACTTTGGTGTGGACGCAGATCCAAAGTATAGCACTATCTCACACGCACCCTTCCTTCAGACCTCCATGTAAATGCCACGTTCTCACCCCTGCACCTTTCCTCTGAAGTGCCCACCACAAATGTACATAAGAAATTAATCATGTAGCTGGTCATTCAGTGTCTGCCTTCCCCCCTCCCCTAGACTGAGGACCCATGAAGGCAAGAAATGTATCTGGTATGAGAAGGTTCCCAAAATATCTTTTGACCGACTGGTTGAATTAACACTGCCCACAATTCAATCAGCTCTGAGACTCCAGTCGTCCATTTTCACTGCAAGGCACACAACTTCATTCTGTCTTCATACGTTCCCAGTTTCCCTAGCAGTGCGCCTTCACTCATCACCATTCCCTCTTTCATTCATTTAACGAATATGCCCAGAGGCATGTGCGTGTTTCAGGCACTATGCTGGGCCCTAGGGATGCAGCAATGAGTAAAATGCATGGTACCAGAGAGCTGGATTTCACTGGTAGCATGTGAAAACCTGCACGACAATGAGAAAAATTTTCTCGTCTGATTGCAGAGAGAAGGTTTCTCCCTTTACAACATTTTACGTAATCCCCCCAAAATAGCTGAGGAACCCAACCATCCTCTCCCGTGGAACTCTGATTTGGTAGCTCTCCCGGCTGAGTGGTCAACTATGCAAACTCCTTTCATACAGAGCTCATACTAGCTGTGATTCATCTGATACCAAGATGGAGGAGAAAAATCAGACATACTTAGCTCTGGTCACATTACATTTTTTGTTTTTTAACTAAGGTAAGTGTCTCTTGCAAATATCCCCCCAAAATGGCTGTGAAACTCACTGGCCTTCATCCCTTATTCCCTATTAAGTTGTCCAGTGCTCTATTTTATGCATGATATACCAGACAACCAACCAGGAGAGACTTCCAGCCAACCAGTAAGTAACCAAGTCCACCGTCCCCCAGGGAAGCCTTTATGGGCTGATCCGAAGCCTGAAATTCAGAAAATCTCCACGTGCCACCTGCTACTGCTCAGTGCTTCCCTGTGTTTGTACAAACTAGCAATGCAGGACAATTTCTGCCTTATTTGGAGGAATGGAGGCCTGTTCTCTGAGCCGCAGTAAATTTCCATCCAGGGATGGGCCTCCCCTGCTTCTGCATTGGCACACTGGGCCTTGACGTCAGCCTTGCAGTCATCTTCCCCCACCCCCTTTCCTTCAAGCTTGCTAGCCCCACATACCCGACCATTTCCCCAGCTCATCCTTAGGGAAGGCACCTGAGCCAATGGAGCCTCAGTGGTAGGAAGGGCTTCTATGGGCAAAGCAAGTACATCTCCCCCTTGGCTTAAAAAGGATCAAGAAATGTGCCCTAAGCAGGGCAGGGACAGAGAAAATCAGTAATTTGTAGCTCTGGTCATATTACAATTTTTTTTTTTAACCAATGCAAATGTCTCTTGTAAATATCCCCCAAAAAGAATTTTGAAGCATATGCCCTCTAGCCCCTTGTTGAGTTGCCCAGGGCTGTGTTTTATTCAAGATACACCAGTTGACTGGTCACCAACGCAGGGCAGAGGCTCAGACAGGATACCTGCGCGTGGATGTCATCCAGCTCAACCACTTCCAGGCCTGTGCCATCTTCTCTGCCTCCTGTGTTTAAAGGCATCAAGTACAACTGAGAGACCACTGACCAAGAGTCATTGCCAGCTCATTGTAAAAGCCCTTTGATTGGAAATTTTTCTTAGATAGCAACATGAGCAAACCTGTAGGCAGCGTTACTGTGGCAAGCACTGTTCCATGGGCTAGACACGTATTAATTCACTGAACCCTCAGAGCGATCCAATCATCAATTCCATTTTGCAGATGAGGACTGGGAGCCACAGAGGGGCTGAGTGACTTCCTCAGTGTCACACAGGTGGATCATAGAGTTGTCATCCTTTCAATAGCCGCAGTTAACAGCTAACCTAAGCCACCGCCAGCTTTCAGGCCCCAGACGAAGTGACAAGGGAGATCAGAGTTAGGTGGGATGTCCTAGGATCACATGGGATTCTCCTGGGCTCCTTCCTCCTTCCTATTCCCCGCAGGCCTGCTGTTGTCCCTTCCCAGTGCTAGCCCTTCCTTCCCTGCGCCCCTGGCAAGGGAGCACCTCCCTTCACAGTGTCGGTCTCTGGAAGGGCTGTGCTCCCCCACAGCAGGTTCCTGTCCATCCAGTTCCAAGAACAGGGTCCACATCTTGAGAGTTTGTTTCTATACCACCTCCTCAACCCTGGTAGGCAGAACGGAACTTGCCTTCGAAGTTGAGGCCCCACACGGCCTCTCACTCTCTGCAACTCTCCCACACACTGCTGTACCCCATTTGCATGGCGGTAACCCTAACTCACCCTCAAGTTTCAGCTCAAAAGCCTCCAAGAATCCTCCTGATATGCCCAGGAGGCCTCCCCCACAGCATCTTCCTCCCATCTTATCCAGGCATGGGCACCCTCCCCCTCCTGAGGATCTCAGCAAAGGCTGCTAGTGTGCGCCTGCCTCCTCCCCAGATTGTGAACTCCCTGAAAACAAAAGGCCAGGCCTTTCATTTCTGCATCCCCCAGTCTAGCAGATTGCTGGGCATATAAACGTCTGTGGCTAAAAGAATGAACAGAATTGTTGTGAACACTAGATGTAACAGTACAGCCACCTAGAAAGGACTCTACGAATGGTACAAATAATAACATCAACAACAGCAATAAATACCACTTACTGAGTACTTACCGAGCATGGAGGATTCTGCTGACTACTTCACTTGTGTTATCTCTTTTAATCTTTAAAGGATCTATATCAAGGTGAATAGCGTCCTTCCAAAATCTATGTTCACTCAGAATCTCAAACGAGACCTTATTTGGAAAGAGGCCCTGCAGATGTAATTAGTTAAGATGAGGTCACATTAGATTAGGATAAGCATTAAATCCAATGCCTGGTGTCATTATAAAAAGGTCGTGTGAAGACCCAGGGAGGATGATACGGTCTGGCCATGTCCCCTCCCAAATCTCATCTTGAATTGTAATCCCATAATCCCCATGTGTCAAGGGAAGAATGCAGTGGGAGGTAATTGGATCATGGCAGGTTGTTTCCCCCATGCTTTTCTTGGGATAGTGAGTGAGTTCTCGTGAGATCTGATGGTTTTATAGGGGGCTGTTCTCCCTTTGCTCTACACTTCTCTCTCCTCCCCGCCATGTGAGAAGGTCCAAGCTTGCTTCTCCTTCGCCTTCCGCCATGATTGTAAGTTTCCTGAGGCCTCCCCAGTCACGCGAAATGGTGAGTCACTTAGACCCCTTTCCTTTATAAATTACACAGTCTCAGGTAGTGTCTTTACAGCAGCATGAGAACGGATGAAGACAGGAGTAGGTGGCGTGAAGACAGAAATACACGTGGAGGACACCAGAGTGCAGTGACCCATCTACAAGCCGAGGACACTAAGGATCGCTGTAGCCACTGGAAGCTGAGAGAGGCCAGGAAGATCCTCCCCTAAAGCCTTAGAGAGAGCCTTTCCTGCCCACGGCTGGATTTCGTATTTCTGGCCTCCAGAACTATAAGACAGTAATTTCTGTCGTTTCAGGCCACCCAGTTTGCAATCCTTTGTTAAGGCAGCCTCAGGATACAAAAACAAGGTCCTATGGAGCAGAATCCCCCACATCTGGCATTTAAGGCTCAGAAAAGTTTAGAGAGTTGCCCATGTTGACCCAGCTGCTAAGTGATTCACCACAGTAAAAGTCAGGCCTGCTTCCCAGGCTCCACTCTGAGCTACTGAACCAGTCTACATTCAGGGAAAGAAATGGAGAGGGTAACAAGGCAACAACCCTCTTCCCCTCATCTCTTAGGTCTCAAATCCTTTGCACTGAAAAGAAAATGCCAAGCCAAATTCCACCTCCCCCACAAATGGAGTCAGGCCAAGATCTACCCTTTATATCCAGACAATTTTCTTGAGCTGACAATAGGAATAATGTCTCCAGCTCCAAGCCCTGAACAACCCTCTCTCCAGCCACACAAAGTCCTGAGGTGCATGGGTAGATTCAACACAAATCTGGTTCCAGTGAGGCTCTGTAAGTTAGCAGCTGCCAACCGCTTTCCAGGAGAAGGAGCAATGAAATTGAACCTCCAAGCACGTTCTCATTCACTCTTCGTGTTCTCTGCACCCTTCCCTGACCCTTGAGTCCAAAACCCTTCAACATCCTCATCCCTGCTCTCTCTTTCACCGAATCTAATCATTCTTCTTGTCAATGTCTCAAGGTCATATCTGCCCTTCAGCCAGACACAGTCCCAGGATGATTAAAACTTCAGTAATCCCTTTGGGACTTGGAAGGAAAGTTAGGTTTTCTGGTGGTCAGAGGCTGTTACTGCCAGATCTCAGATGTACAGCAAAGTACTGTCAGGCCTTAGGGGTGGTGCACCTGAAGCTGACCTCCATGAATGTACACTTTATGTTTCAGAGTAAAAATCTGTAACGGACAGAAATGTGAAAGATTTGTCAATGGCACAAGAAATCAGCCGCCTCAATTGTGAAACCTAAGTCACAAAAGCTCTGCTGTCTCTTTTTCACAGCTCTGTCTCTTCCATCACAGCCTATTTGCTCAGTTGGTTTAGAAGTATTGAGAGCCATCACTTAAGACACCCAGGTTCCATAATAAAAAGAGTTAATAATGCCTGGACTGAGGATGGCAGTTGAGCACCATGGACAGCACCATGGATACACAAGGCATGAATCTACATGGAATGCAAATGGACTCTCTCCACCCACAAGGACACACTTGGGAGCATCCAAAATGCCATACCCTGGGGCTCCCATTGCAAGTTCCTCCCTGGACCCCTTCCATGTCCTGCACTTGAAGCTGTAGCCTTTGGCCCAGATAATACAGGGTGTGTCCACTCAGAACTGCTGTCCTCTGCAGAGCTGGCTGTGGGGAAGGTCGTCCACTGGAGGACCCTGCCTCTGAGTACTCAAATGGTTGCTCTATGCGCAGAGAGGAACAGATTCCAGGGGTGTTCTGCATGGGAGAACAGTACCAAGTGGTCAAAGCAACTGGCAGGCAGACTTCATATGTGTGTGAGAACTTGCTATAACTGAATTGTTCGGCCTGGGAATGGATCCCTCTCAGGGGAATTAACTTTCTGTCTTTGCAAATAATCATCTCTTAGGAATATTAGGGTTGGTTGCCTGGCCTGCTGTGGGTGGGAGTTTAGATTCCTGATGCAAAAATGTCTACAAAACATGTAAGCCTTGAATTCAGTGGCCCTTGTGTGCCTCTGAGAGCTCTGATGTGCCCTTCTGCACTGCTTCCTTGCTGCCTTCCAAGGATGACTCATGGCTGCGGCTAAGTTGCCCACCTTCCAATCCTGCCTTCCTGCTTTTTCACAGGCACTGTCTGTCTCCCCCACATACTTCTTTCCTGGTACATCAGGTTAAATTTATAAAGAAAATTATAAGGACATCTAAGATTATTGAGGGCAATTTGATAATATGTATCATAATTTAAAAATAAATCTACCCAAACTCTGATTTTCATATAGTGGAGTAAATAAGACATTAGTCCCTTTTCCTCCAGGAAATCACCCCCTGCCCCAATACTAAGGAGAACAAGAGAAATACCAATTCTAGGTTTGATGTCCAGAAATTATCTCTAATCTCTTTTAACAGTGTCTGGAGAGGGCCGACCAAGGCAATAAAGGTCTAACAGGGTTCCAGGAAGATCCCTAACGAGGATGTCTACTGCTGCAGGTCTCAGGCAAAGCCGTGGAGTGCAGTTCATCAAAACAGTGAGCAAATGCCCTGAGGCACAAAACCAACAAGCTTCTGTTCAGAAAAACAAAAACAGGATTCATAGACTGGCAGCAGAGTACCAGGATTCACAGCCTGGTCCAGGGAACTGAATATGGAGAGGGAGAGAGGAGACAGTAGAGAAGAGAAATTCAAGTGGTAGGGTCGTTTCTGCAGCTGCTGATTTCTGTTGGCTGGGAATAGGAAAAGGTTCACCAATATAAACACAGCTTTGTGTCTAAGGACCTTTATGATTCAGAGGAAATTCATGTAGCCAGAAGCCCTACCCTAGATCACATCCCATAAAAAATTCCTTCACATAGTAGTTCTGGGGGTGGGAGAGTGGGATCCACTTTATTGAAAGACAGGAATAACAGGAAAGGAACCATAATCCAATTAGTGTAAAAATGCAAAAAAAAAAAAGTAGTAACAAGATAGAAATAAATAAATGTAGAATGCTCACCAGGAAAATGTCAGGGAGTCATTAAAAATTGTTGACCAAACACTATCATAAGTTCAAAAAATAATGAACAAGTGCTTCTTTAAAACAAAAACTCAAAGCAGAGACACAAAAGCTCAGGAAAGGTACAAAATCATATCAAAGGGGAATAAAACATGAATTGTCAGAGCTCAGGCAGGAAGTGGGGGAAAAATAAATAAATAAATAAAGCCATCAAAGACAAGAAGACCATTTTGGAGCAGCCCAAAGGAGAACAAACCTTGTTAAAAATTAGTAAGGGACAGAGAGGACAGCACCTGGAAAGTGAGCAAAAGTATATGGAAACAGTTCTGGTTCCAGGCAAGATGGAGTGAGCATCCCAAATGCAGCTATAAAACCTGGACTGATGCTGAACCAGCAATCTGAGGACACTGAAAGGTACATAGGAGCAGGCAAATTGGGCAGAAGACCAGAATTAGAAACACCCCTGAAAGAGCCACGAGCTTCCTATTCTTCCTTCATCCCTGAGTCTGGACTCCAGGCAGCCTGAAACTGGGAACTGGACTATGGAAAGAAACAGAGCCATGAGCTCTGGTTGCAGCTCAAGGAGCAAGGAAGCAAGCTCTGGACACTCAGAGAGAGCAGAAGAAATCCCGTTTTTTTTTTTTGTTTTTTTTTTTTCTTTTATCTACTCCTTGCACTACAGCCCCCAGGCAATCCTGGGTGGTGATGGCAGCAACAGTGAGGCCCACAGGTGCCTACAACCATGAAAGAAGGGAAAATCTCTCACCGATAGTTAGACCTTTGATCCCAAGGGGGCAAGGAAAATTCGTGTTGCTTTTTCCTCTCTCTGACCTATTGCTGTGGTCCCAGATGTCGGCGCAGTCATGGCATCTGTACAACTGACCAAAGTAACTAACATCCCAGCTTTATGGCCAGACGACTGAAAAGAGAGGCCAAGGAGAGATTGAAGAGGGAAAATCTCACAAAGCTGTTTATAAACTTCTGGACTCAACCCCATGCAGCATATGCACGGATCTGATGCTAACAGCATGCCAAAGACTGAGAACTGCACTACAGGATAGACTGCACCCACACCCCAGACGGGCCACTCACAGCCCCTGTGTCCCACACATAGGACAACAAAGGCTTTGAAAACAGAACTGACCTTAAAAGCACAGTCCACAGAAGTTCAGGCTGAAACCTGCAGCCTGAATCCACCTGGGTGGATTACCTGCTAGAACAAAATGTCATCATTCTCCTTCAGATCTCAACGTGACCTAGCGTCTCATCACATAATATTCAAAATGCACAGAATAAAATCCAAAATTGGCTGGCATAATAACTAAAAGAAAAAGAAACCTTCAACTTTCATAGAAATAGATACATAGATGATAGAATTATCTGGCAAAGACTTAAAAGCAGCTATTGTAGAAATGTTCCAAGAAGTAAGGGTAAACACTCTGAAAACAAATGGAAAAATGAAATGCTTCAGAAAATAAGTAGAGAATGTAAAGAGCCAAATGGAAATTTTAGAGCTGAAAATAACCATAACCCAAACAGAAAACTCACTGAGTGTGCTACAGAGCCAAGTGGTGATGACAGGGAAAAAAAAATGAGCTTGAATAAAAAATTGTCCAATCTGAATGAGAGAAGAAAAAGATTGGAAAAAAATGAGCAGAGCCTCAGGGAACTGTGGGTTGATACCAAAAGACCTAATATCTGTTATTGGAATATCAGAAGAAGATGAAAAGGACTGTGGTACAGAGAAAATATCTGAGTAAATAATCATTGAAAACTTCAAAAATTTGGCACGAGATGTAAACCTACATTGTGAATGCTCGGTGAACTCCAAACAAGATGAATCTAAGCAACTCATAATCAGATACATCAGAATCAAGGTGAAAACTAAAGACAAACAAAAACAATCTTGTTGGCTGCGTGCAGTGGCTCATACCTGTAATCCCAGCACTTTGGGAGGCTGAGGCCAGTAGATCACTTGAGCCCAGGAGTTCAAGACCAGCCTGGCCAACGTGCCAAAACCACATCTCTATTAAAAATACAAAAATTAGCCAAGTGTGGTGGCATGCACCTGTAGTTCCAGCTACTCAGGGAGCTGAGGCACAAGAATTGCTTGAACCCAGGAGGTGGAGGTTGCAGTGAGCCAAGATCATGCTACTACACTCCAGTCTGGGCAACAGAGCAAGACTCTGTCTCAAAAAAAAAGAAAAAAGAAAAGAGAAAAATGGCATAGGCAGAGGTCAGCAAACTATTGTCCTTGAGCCAAATCTGGCTCACTGCCAGTTTTGTAAATAAAGTTTTATTGGAACACAACCATAACTATTGTGTTATGTAGTATCTACAAGTGTGTTAGTGAGACAATGGCACAGTTAGGTAGTTGTGATATAGACTATGGCCTGCAAAGACAAAAATACTTACTATTTGGCCCTTTACAGAAGAAAGTTACTGACCCCTAAGAAATAATCATTTAAATGGCTGCAGATTTCTCCTCTGAAACTACAGAGGCCAGAAAGAAGTGAAACATTTTTTAAGTGATGAAAGAAAGAACTGCCAGTCAGCCCAGGATTCTAGATTCAGCAAAAATATCCTTTAGGAATGAAAGTAAAATCAAGACAATATCATGTGAAGGAAAACTAAAAGTATTAGCTGCCAGCAGACTTGCTCTAAAAAATTTCTAAAAGAAGTTCTTCAGATGGAAGGAAAATTATATACCAGAAGTAAATTTAGAACATCAAGAAAGAAGGAAGAGCAACAGAACTAATATCTGGGTAAACATAATAGACAATTAGTTTCAAGTCTTTTAAAAATATTTTTGATGGTTGAAAGCAAAAATTATAACATTCCTTATCGGGATTTTCAGTATATGTATATGTAATACATAAAAGAACTAAAATATAAGGGGTGATGGAGTAAAGGAATCTGTATAATGTTAAGCTTGATATGTTCCATTTGAAGTGGTAAATAGTGATTCTAACTATGAAAAAAGAATGTATTGTAACCCACAGAGCAACTATTTAAAAACTACACAAAGAGATACAGTAACACACACACACACACACACACACACACACATATGTAAAATAGACTACTAAAAAACGTTCAAATAACATAAAAGGAGGTAGGAAAGAGGAAACAAAGGAACAAAAACAAAGGAATAAAAATTGTCTAACTGCAATAATCAAAAGACAGAGATTGGCCAGGCACGGTGGCTCAAGCCTGTAATCCCAGCACTTTGGGAAGCTGAGGCAGGTGGATCATGAAGTCAGGAGTTTGAGACCGGCCTGGCCAATATGGTGAAACCCTGTCTCTATTAAAAATACAAAAATTAGCTGGGCATGGTGGCGGGCACCTGTAATCCTAGCTACTCGGGAGGCTGAGGCAGGAGAATTGCTTGAACCCGAGAGGTGGAGGTTGCAGTGAGCCAAGATTGTGCCACTACACTCCAGCCTGGGCAACAGAGTGAGACTCTGTCTCGGAAAAAAAAAAAAAAAAGAAAGAAAGAAAGAAAAAAAAGTAAAGACAGAGATCATCAGAAGGAATAGCAAAGAAGCATGACCCAATGATGTGTTGTTTATAAAAAATGCATTTCAGATACAATGACATGAGTAGGCTAAAAGTAAAAGGATGGAAAAAGACATGCCATGCAAATCCTATGAAAAATGAAGTTTGAGTGGCTGTATTAGTATCAGACAAGGTAGACTACAGAGCAAAGAAAATTTCCATGATAAAAAGAGACACTGCCTAATAATAAAAGAGACGTAACAGTCCTAAATGTATGTGTAATAACCATAGGTTTCAAATGTATGAAGCAAAAACTGAAAGAACTGAAGGGAAAACTAAACAAACCCACAGCTATAGCTGGAAGCTTCAATATTTCTCTCTCAGTCATTAATAGAATGAATAGACAGAAAATCAAAGTCATGGAACAACTCAGTAACACCATCAACCAACTCTAACTGATATTTAGAGAGTACTCTACCCAACATCAGCAGAATACACATTCTTTTAGGTGTACATGGAATATTCACCATGATCATGTCTTGAGTCATAAAACAAATCTTAAAAGAATTAAAAGAATTGAAATCTGTAAAAAATGTTTCCTGACAATAATTAAATTAATTTAGAAATCAATAACAGAAAGATAACAGGAAAATCTCCAAATACTTGAAAATTGAAAACTCTAAGCCCATAGGTCAAACAAATTAGAAAATATTTTTAACTGATCAAAGAATAAAAATATAACATATTAAAATCTGTGGGACACAGCCAAAGCGGTGTTTAGAGGAAAATTCATATTATTAAATATTCACATTAGAAAGGAAGAAAGGTCCCAATCAATAATGTAGCATCCTTCTTAAGAAACTAGAAAAACAAGAGCAAATTAAGCCCAAAGCAGGCCAAAGGGGAGAGTAAAATAAGAATGAATTCCAAATGGAACTGAAAACAGAATAAAAATAGAGAAAATCAATGAAAGCAAAATCTAGTTTGCTCAAAAGATAAATAAGATTAATAAATGTCTCACAAGACTAACAAAGAAAAAGAAAAAACCTACCAGTATCAGAAATGAGAGATGAGATATTAGACTCCACAGACATGAAAAAGATAAGGGAAAACAATGAACAACCTCACACAGATAAATTCTACAACCAAGAGAAAAGAAACCAATCTTTGAAAACCACAAACTACCCAAATGTACCCAGATTTTAAAAAACAATCAACTGGAATAGTCCTATAACTACCAAATAAATTGAAATAGTAGTTTAAAACTTTCTGAAAAAAGTAAATTCTCTAGGCTTAGATGGTTTCCCTGACAAATTTTACTAAACATTTAAAGAAGAAACAGTACCAATTTTGTACAGTATCTTCCAGAAAATAGAAGAGGTCGGAACATTCACCAACTCATTTTATGACAGCATCATCTTGATACCAAAACCAAAGACAGTACCACAAAACAAAACTATAAATCAACATCCCTCACACACAGAAATGCAAACATTATCAACAGAATATTAGGAAGTAAAATTGAGCAACATATAAAAAGAAGAATATACCATGGCCAAATGGAATTTATCCTGAGAATGCAAAGCTGCTTCAATATCCAGAAATCGATCAGTGTAATTTACCATATTAACAGTCTAAAGAAAAAACATTATTATATTCTCAACCAGACCAGAAACAACTATTCATTAACAGAATGTTCATTAATTTAAACAGTGTGCATTCATTCTGTCCGATACCAACTCCCATCTCAAGGTCTTTCAAGAAAATACTGGTAGAAAGTACATAACATGAAATTTACCATTTTAATCCTTTTCAAGTGCACTACTCAATGGCGTTGAGGACGTCCACATTGCTGTGCAATCATCGCCACTCCCCTTTTCCTAAACTTTTCATCATCCCAAGCAGAAACTCTGTCTCGTTTAAGCAATAAGTCTTCATTCTCCCTCCCCTGCCAGCCCTTGAGACCTCTACTGTAACCCCTGTCTCTCTGAATTTGGCTGTTCTGAGATCTCAGAGAAGCAGGACCGTAGAACGCAGTGTGTGTCCTTTGTGTCTGGCTTCTTTCCTTTTTTTGTTTTGTTTTTTTGAGACACAGTCTCACTCTGTCGCCAGGCTGGAGTTTAGTGGCACAATCTCGGTTCACTGCAACCTCCTGCCTCAGCCTCCCAAGTAGCTGGGACTACAGGCACGTGCCACCATGCTGGGTCAATTTTTGTATTTTTAGTAGAGAAGGGGTTTCACCATGTTGGCCAGAATGGTCTCGATCTCTTAACCTTGTGATCCGCCTGCCTCACCTCCCAAAGTGCTGGGATTACAGGCATGAGCCACCATGTCCGGCTGCTTCTTTTCCCTAGTAGGAAGCTTTTAGGACTCGTCCAGGTTGTCCTGTGATGTCAAAGGCTTTCACTTGTTGTTGCAATTGGAAAGCCTCTCCCCAGATTTCCACAGGGCTCCTGACCCCTTCAGCTCTTTGCTCTCCAGTCACCTCAGTTACGCCTGCCCTGACCACTCGATTTCAAGTTGCAGCCCTGCTCCATGCCTTTTCTCTGCTTTGTTTTTCCCTGTGTCTCTCACGACCATCTGGCATGCTACATATTCTAGTTCTTATCATCTGGCCATCTCTTGTCTCTAGAACGTGTGCCAACAAGGGCTAGGACAGCTCCAGCACCTAGAACAATAGGTTCCAGCAGCTGCTCGGAAATACTTGTGGGACTAATGAAACAATGGGAACCATATAACCATCCAACAACCTGCAGCTGGTGAAATGGACTGACTTGTATGACATAAGTTATGTCCACTGTATAGTTGCGGCTAAAAATGAGACATAAGTATAGCTCAGCTTCATAAAAATATTTGTGCATGTGTGTATGTATACACTGGATTTAGGGGGGGACTTTTAATACAGTTTTATACTGTTTGCATTTTTATCATAGATCGTTTTTGATATCAATATAAAGACAAGATATTCCTGTTTTTGAACAAAAGCAATATTTCTTTCATTCAAAGCTTGTGGCACTGAAGCCAAGCTCTTCAAGAAGGAAGAGAGTGCTCTCAGCACCATCTCAACTACCAGGCAGAAGACAGGAAGAAGTCAAGTAACAATAACGGTGCTTATACTAGTAAATGTTTACTGAGTGCTTCACGTGTGCCAGGCACCACTCTAAATCAATGCTTTACATGTCGTAACTCATGTAATGCACGCAGCAGCACCAAGAGGAATACAGTGGTACTGTCCTCAGTCATAAATGAGGCCACAGACACAGAGAGATTCCAAACTTGTTCAGGGTCACCCTAGCCTCCCGCACCTGGGAGGTCACCCTAGCCTCCCGCGGCACCTGGGAGGTCACCCTAGCCTCCTGCGGCACCTGGGAGGTCACCCTAGCCTCCCGTGGACCTGGGAGGTCACCCTAGTCTCCCGCGGCACCTGGATTCCCTTCCCCTCAGGCCCTCATCGCACTGCACTGTCACTGCTGTGCAATTTGTTCATCTCCCCCAAAATGACGATTTGAAAGATTAATTCAGCTGCAGATTGCCAGCCTCACACAGGTCGGAAACATGGTGGGTGAATGAACCATGTTTATTGAATCCATGGGACCGACAACAGAAAAGGCATGAAGTGGGGAAGACCAGTACCTGAGAGGGGCTCCCCCTAAAGGGTCCCCTTGAGATGCAAGACCCTCATGAGGGACTCTGGGAGAGAGAGAAGCACAATAGGGGCTCCAAACGGGAAACAAGTAAAGCCCCCCAACTCCTCCCAGTTCACACCATGCGCATGCAGAATTACAAACCTTGTAACTGCAGATATTAGAGGTGCATATTTCATTACTCTCAGCATTGCATATTTATAATTTAGCGGTGTGTAAAAATTTATAAAGGCACAACTAGTGGTTGGTTAATGACAGCCACTGTGGCAGCCCATATTTAGTGTATTTCTCATGTCACAGAAATCTGGCCTACAACAGAATGCCACATGCATAAAACAGGTGATGAAAAGACAGGAAATGGGCTGGGGGCTTTATGACAAAACCATTCCTAGACTCACAAAGGCTCTCCCCGCTACTGTCGGCCAGAGGTGAGCTGCTCCGAAAAGGGAGAGTGGGGCCAAATGAGGGAGGGGATTGAGGAGCATCTCTCCATGGGCAGATGCATGGAAGCCCAATGCCAGCCAGGCTTAAAAGAGCAAAGCTTTCTGATGGAGAATAATTAAGGCGAGAGACCCCCCACCCCCAAGGAAAGCAGTCGATGCTTTTGCTTTATTGACAAACGCATAATTTTATCTTGGAAAAAGAATCCCCTGCCTTGCCAAAAGTGAGTCCTAAAATAGCTGCCTTTCAAGGACCAGCATCCTGATCGAGTTTTTATTCATCCGTGGCTGCAGATGAGCCAGAGTGAGTCCTGGAAGTTTACCCCCGAAGCCACGGCTCTGGTCTCACAACTCATCAATTCTGTGTGCTGGATGACAGGGGGCCAGGTCCAGAGGCCCAGGAAAGCCTGCAGCCAGTTCCAGAGCCCAGAACAGCTTGGCTCCGGGTGGGGCTGGGCAGGTGGAGGCCTCCGAGCTGCAGGAGGCAAGAGCGCTTGCTGGGCAGCGGGAGGTCGGGCTGACGTCAAGAAGGGGGCTAGATAGAAGAGCGTCTCTGCAGCAGACATCCCGGGAGCACCCCCCACCTGGGCGCCCCAGCACTAGTCTTCAAAGATGATGAGCAGGCCTTGGCTTTCTCTATCCATGTTGTGGGGAAGAGGTGAGCGGACTCGCCTGAGACGTGGTTACATCCATCATGAACGCACTGTCAGCCTCCACACAAGCAATCCAAGGGACTAGCTGAACCCGAGGCAGCAGCTCTACAGGCTCACGGGGATCCTCCCCGGACCCCACAGGCAAAGCCCCTGCAGTTATCAACAAGAGCTGGGAAACTATAAGATTGCTTTGTACGCTCCAGCACAACGTCAAGGAAGCTGACCCGCAGAGCCATCTATTTTCACTTGGTACAACAATTAGAGCAGATCGGTATTTTTCCAAACTATCACCCTGAAAAAGTCAAACCACAATACAAATCAAAAAAGAATAATTAAAATCCAAACTTCTCTCAATACCACAGGGTAAGGCAATTACAAGGCACTTCTAATGAGCAATTTACGTAATTTAAAAAGTCAGACCCATAATATGCAAAGAACGCTTCACATGAATTACTGCTGTGTGACTAGGTGCACTTTGATCCTTGTGCCTGGCCCCTGCTGGCCGTGGCTCCTCTGTCACCCTCTCGTCATATTTCTGGGCTCCTGGGTAATAGCCATGGAAGATTTTCTGCATAAGCTCGGACTGTGACTCATATTTAGAAAGCGTATTTAATACCGACTTGCATAAAGGATGGTGGGTAATTGCTAGAATCCAATGTGTGTGTTGTATCTCATCTATGATATGCAATTTAGAAGCTATATTCTAGTAAGAGAACTTTATGACTTGCTGTCATGATAAATAAAAGTTTATGGCATAATGGAATTAATATTTACTTTGAGTGCAACACAGACTATTGAAATAAAGTTGCTCTGGAATCACTTTAAACCAGGAGAGTTTGCAAATGTCGCCAATGGACAACACGACTCTTCCTCTCATTGCCTGCCGATTATTCACAATCTTGCAGTGTTCGGCTTCAGTCGATCTCTATACAATTTTCTTTTTTCTTTCTTGTTTTTGTAGACAGAGTTTAGCTCTTTGCTGCCCAGGCTGGAGTGCAGTGGCACGATCTCAGCTTATTGTAACCTCTGCCTCCCAGGTTCAAGTGATTCTCCTGTTTCAGCCTCCCACGCAGCTGGGATTACAGGTGCCCGCCACCACGCCCAGCTAATTTTTATATTTTTAGTAGAGACAGGGTTTCACCATGTTGGCCAAGCTGGTCTTGAACTCGTGACCTCAGGTGATCTGCCCGCCTTGGCCTCCCAAAATGCTGGAATTGAGCCACTGCACCCAGCCTCTATACAATCTTCTAAACAATTATTGGAGTTAAAAATGTTGATGCTGGATGTGACGTAGTAAATGTGGAAGAGATCTGCTGCACCAGGAATAAGAACAGGGATGAGCCTGGAAGGGAGGACCAGAGTGGGGAGCAGGGTGATTCTGGGCCAGGGTCTAGGGGAGACCCCTGGAGGAAGGAAAATCATGTTTTCTCAGTGAGTCCCTCTAACGCAGCTGTTTTCAGAAGGGCATTTGTGACTCATCGGACATTCAATCTGGTGCTTTATTGGGAAGGGAATTTTTTTTTACAGAATGCTATCTCAAATTCAAATTATACAGTGGCTGCTTGATTCTAAAATAAACAGATAGCAAGCAATTTTCTGACTTTATTCTAAACGATAATTACTTAAGGTACAGGGAGCAGTTGTTCCAGATCTTAAAGGAATCAGAGCACAATCAGGGTTGCTGAGAAGCTAATGACACTTAAGCTTTCAGGACCCCTCCGGCTGCACCGTCCCCTTCTGAGACTCTAAGTCTCATTTTGTGTTCCTTATTCCGTATTGCTCATTCTTACACAAGGTCCCATAAAACTGAGATCTGCCCTGATCAGAAGCAAACTTACATTTCAAAGCCAAAATGAGACAAATCAAAGAGGGGGGCTAGAAATCCTGTCCCAGCGAGGGGTTGGGGCACCCAATTGCAACCCCTCACCCAGTTCTTGCTTGCACAGTGCACTGATTGGGCATGTGTCTCTGTGTGGGTTTGGGCATTGCTGCCCGAATGTGGCCAGGGAGGAGAGGGATGTGGAGGGCTTTATCAGAAGGTTCCAGGAGCCTGAGACACAAGGGCCAGCGTCTGACTCCCCGGGGAGCTGCTGGCTCATTGCGAGGTTGGAAGCTCTCCGAGTCTGAGTCATGCAGCAGCAGGAGGCAAATTGCCCAGACTATAAACAAGTGGGAGAATTCCAGAGAAAGCCTGGATTACTGGGGTGGTCTTTACTTCCCGCCCCCTTTAGTTCATATTGAGTCACATACAGGATTGCAATAAGCGGGGGAGACTGGCTTCAGGGTCAACGGCAAAGCTCTTGCTCAGAGGCTCAGATGACGTCACAACATTTTTAGATTTACTCAGTGCATTTCATATAAAGAAATCAAGTCAGTTTCATGTACGGTTTTACTATGAAGAAGTGGTATCTGCTTAATGATGAATCCATGAAAACAAACGAAGCACTAGGCAGGGAACTCAGGTCTCACCACCTCCAGCACATATTTTAAAACAGAATTTTCAGAGATTCTGAAGTTTTAGGAAGCAGACCTACAGAGGGGAAGGTACTGGCTTAAGGTCACACAGCAAGTCAGTGGAGATGCAAGACGCAAACTTAGGACATCTGACTTCATCATCTTAACCCCTAAGTCAAAGCAAGTAGCCTCCTTAGCTCGTTGCTACAAAAGAAAACAGTTAGGAGTATAAAACCCTTGGGTCCGGTGGGCAAGGGAAGGGAGCAGAAGGTAGGGTGAAGTGTTGACTGCTCAGGGTTGTTCGGTCTTAAACATTTTGGTGATTCTCTTTGACCCACCCCATGTGACTGAAATGATCCCTGAGTGCATTCTTGGGGCCCTGGATAAGGAACTGGGAAAGCTTCAGAACCTAACATAATGGCTGGCATTTCCTTAATAAAAGTTTGCTGGATAAACAATTTAGTAAATATATATTATAGAATGTATTCATAAATACCTAAATTATCCCCCCCCCAGATAGAAATGGTAAAATTCTAACATACAAGAGACCTTGGTAACCTGGGGCCCTTTAGAAACAAAGATCTAGAATGTCCCCTGTAGCGAATGACCAGAATTCTGCCCCTGTAGATGGTGGAAATGTACTTGCGTGGACAGTCCCAGAAGAGAGGGCTGCATGTGGCAGGTCAGGCAGTGTTAAGGGTCCCATTTTTATTCATGGCTCATTGACAGGAAAAAGACAGTCACTGGCTCTCAGAGCAGAAAATACATTCCTGGAGACCCCAGGGGGATCCACAGGAACCCGTCAGTGACTTTTGCAGAGGGGAAAAGACCCTGGAAGGACCATGCATCTCTAGGGAAGGCTAAAATGACAATTTAGCCCCTACTGCTGTACCCAGGGATTCCTGACTTGTTTCTCTGATTGTCACCCTATACCCTGCACAGGAAGGCCACCCTCGTACTCAACCCCTGTAGCTTGCTGTTCAAAGTCTTCCTTGAGAATCCTTCCCTGGGAATCCTCTACAGATAGACACGAACCTAAAAAGGTAACTGAAAAAGTCTTTACGTGGTCTTTGTTCATTTCAGATTACAAATCGTTTGACTCAATTTTATTTCAACCGAAAGGACTACAAACATATATAGAACTGCCGCTGACAAGGGTGATGAGCTGGTATAGGGAATGGGAAGAAATGGTAAACATTAAGCCAAATGGATATTGATTCCTGCCACAATGAAGTGACTGGGATTGAATTTGCCCTCCTGCTGTAAACAACCATGAAACTAGACAAAAATATCTGAGGCTACTGTTTGCAGGCATTATACAACAGGCAGTTCAGGACTGTGGTTCTGTAAGAAAGAAAACACACAAGATGAGCCCCATGTGTGCCCAGCCTTCTGGCCCATTATGCAGGAGGGTGAGGCACAGCAGCCTACATGATTGGAGAAGGCAAAAATCAGAGTTTGGGCCCAAAGCAGCTAGAACTTACAGGTCTGAGCTCTGGAGAGAAGAATCTTGTGCCGAAAGTAGGCCCTAGAAGTCTGCTTGGAGGTACCTTGTGAGTACTTGTTTGAGGGCAGAGTTGCCCACATACAGGGCAAAACCCCATGGCTGCTATAAGGCTGAAAGCTAAGCAGAGACACTAGAAGTCATGCAGAGCTGGGACAGCTTTGAATTCTGGCCAAGCCAGACAAGAGAACCCTTGCTGAGTACCTGGGGCATTTTTTTCCCCTGAAAGCCCAGGCCTTAGGAGCAAGGACTACAGCCTACAGGAAAGGCCAGAGCCTAGGAATAAAGGCAAAATAAAAATAGAGCAACAAAGATTCAAACCAAGTCTGACCAGACCAAAAGAATCTGCCGGTAATTAACCGACCTGCCAGAAGAAAATTCAACACCTGTTATAGAAAACAACATAATCCACACTCCCTTACCACATATCTTCTAAAATACCTAGAATAGAGATATACCATGTTTATGGATTAAAACTGGCCTACACATTTAACAAACCCAAAGAGATTTTTATTCCTTTTGGGCAGGGAGAAATTATTTTTGCAAAATTAGGACATTTCTGAAAATACAGTTTGGCACCTTTCTTTTTCCATTTCTCACCAGGCATTTGGCACAGCTAACCACTTCCTCCTTCTTGGAAGCCCCTCTTCACCTGGCTTCCAAGTTACCATGCTTTGCTGGTGTTCTTGCCCCCTGTGTCTCCATTTCCTTTGCTGGCTCTCCCTTTTTGTCCAGGCAGCTAAAAGTTTTAGGTGCCAGGGGTCTAAGTCTTGGCCATTTTCTCTCCTTTATATTCTTTCAGTGGTCATCCATGACTGATGACTACAAAAGTCTGTATCTCTGGTCTGACTGCTCCCCTGAGCTCCAGACATGTGTAATCAATAGGCCACTTGACATCTACAACAGAATATCATGCTTGGCACGGCCAAAACAGAACTCTTTATTCCCCCCACCCAGGCCTGCTCCACTACCAGCATTTTATATCTTGAGTAATAGCACCATCATTCACTCAGTTTCTTGGGCACCCAACTTTGGAATTATTGTTAACATCTTTCTTTCCCCTTATTCCTACATCCAAGTGACCCAGAAGTTCTAGCAACTGTCTCTTCAAAATGTATTCCCAGTCAGCTCACTTTTTTTTTTTTTTTTTTTTTTTTTTGAGACAGAGTCTCTCTGTTGCTCTGTCACCCAGGCTGAGTGCAGTGGCACAATCTCGGCTCACTGCAACTTCTGCCTCCTGGGTTCAAGCAATTCTCCTGCCTCAGCCCCCCACGCAGCTGGGACTATAGGCATGCACCACCACACCCAGCTAATTTTTATATTTTTATTAGATGCAGGGTTTCACCATGTTGGCCAGGTTGGTCTTGAACCCTTGACCTCAGGTGATCCACCCACCTCGGCATCCCAAAGTGCTGGGATTACAGGCGTGAGACACCACGCCTGGCCCCTCAGTCAGCTCACTTCTTACCATCCCCCACTGCTGCTGAAGTTACTGAGTCATTATCTTGTCTTGTCAGGAAGGCTGTAGGAGACAGTGAGTGAGACTAAAAGGCAGAGCAATGATCCATGTGGTAGTCAGGAGCACAAGTACTGGAGCCAAACAGGCTGGGCTCAAACCTTGGCCCTGCCACTCACTAATAACCTTGGCCAAAATACGTAACTCTCTGGACCTCCGTTTTCGTCTGTAAAGTGGGGTTCCCAGTGGCATTTACTCTACCGGGAAGACTGTGAGTCTAGGGCCCTGGCATGCTGACTCTAGGGCTCTTCTCACTTGCTCACTCTGATGAAGCAAGCTGTCCTCTTGTGCTCCATGGAGAGACTCACATGGCACTCACCAAACAGGTGGAACTCGAGCTCTCAGTTCAACAGCTCATGAGATGCTGTATTCTCCCAACAATCCCATGAGTGAGTTTGGAAGAGGATTTTGACCCAGTTGAACCTTGCAATGACCACAGCCCTGGCCAGTACCTTTTCAGCAGCCTTGTAAGGAGCCCTAAGCTGGAGGATCAGCAGAGCTATGCCTGGTCCCCAGCCCACAGAAATGGTCAGATAATAAATACGCATTGTTTTAAACTGCTATGTTTGGGGTTAATTTGTTACACAGAGATAGATAAACAATACACCCTGCTCTGTTTTCTCTATGGCACTGATCACCTCCTGAGATTGTATCTGTCCATTGTCAGTCTGCCGCAGGTAAGTGACAGGGCATGGATTTCGTCTGTCTGTTCATTTCTGAATCTTCAGGAACCAGAACGGTACCATGGCAAGCACTCAATAAATATTTGTTGAAGAGATGAATAAATGCACGTGGTGGGCATTTTCCCACGTGGCCATGTGGTATTGATGAACGCCTGGAAGTAATTTGGAATATACATCTTAATCCACACTGCACATTCCCAGCATCACTAACTATCCAAATGGCTAATCCCTATCACTTGAACCCTTACCAGGTGCCTAGAATGCTGCTAAATACCACTGTGCAGATGCAAAGGAAACACACAACCAGCTCTCCCCCTCAAGGAGTTACAATCTGGTTGAAGAGGAAAAGGCCTGCTCGTGAGAATGAGTCGAGGGCTTTAGTTCTCAACCCCGGGCAACGAGTGAAAGATCACAGATGGAGATGCACGTAAGAGACGGGGCTGGAGTGGGTCCCATGACAGCACTGAGCCCGGGCGCATGCAAGGCGTGGTTCCCAGCACTGTACATGTGCTGCCCGGTTCTAGCTTCCAACCCTGGGGAGGCAGATGCCATTACAGTCCCTGCTTTACAATAAAAAAAACCAAAGCAAAAAGGATAAGTAACCGTCCAGCTCAGATGACAAGTGAAGGCAGAGTCAGCCTCTGAACACCTGAAGTCTGACTGCAAGCCAGGGTGCCTGATGCCATCAACGACTGACCTGGAAGCAAAGAGGAGGCAGTGGATTCCTCCTGGGGCCTGTCAGGGTAGACAAGTAGGAAAGTCCACACCAGAACAATCTTGGAGACCAGACCAAGTGCAGAGGGGGAGTCACGGGGCAGATGCAAGAGGACCAGGGAGAACCAGGGACACACCTGTGACCACGGGCTTTGGCCTTGGAGGCCATCTGGTGAAGGGCCCGGGGGAGGGTCGCTGCTCTGTGACTTCACCCTGGTCCGGGCTGGTCCTCACCTGCAGGCTCAGAAGCCCCAGCATGATCTGCAGTCTCTGCCAACAACTGTCAAATCCTTAACCACATTCATAAGGCACAGGGATAAACTGCAATGCCCATTCGTGAGTGTCGGACAAGGACCCACTCCTCCAGGGACCAGAATGCTGTGTCATTGACAGCATTCCCTCTGGAAGCCAAACGAGAGCAAGGTGGGTGGTTTCTACGTTGAGGTTTTGGGCGAATAGGTCTGAGGCAGCCCTTTCTCTGCAGGGGTGGTCTCACCGAGGAACATGAGCAAACGGGCTGCTGGCCAAGAACACCTGTCCCCCAGGCACGCTGCTGCCCAGAGCCCCTCCCTTGTCCTGCAGACGCCTTCCATCAGAGGCAGTCCAGCAGCTGGTGAGAGCCTGTGTCCTTTTAAGGTGACTATACCTGTCCACGGTTTCATAACGTCCAGACAGCTGCTCAACTTCTCTCCTGCTCCAGGGAGAAGCTCACCATCCACAGCCCCCCAGTCCTGACATTCAGCCAGTAAACAGCGTAAACCCCTGAAAGGCCCATACCCTGGCTGTACAGAACAGCCCCACCACAAACCCCACCAAGGGAGCCTGCTGTCACCTTGGGTCATCCTCTCTCAGCCTCCCCCTGCCCCAGCTTGAGCACCCCCATCATCAGTGCTTCTAGGGTGATCTTGTTCTGGAGGGACCTTTTCCGGTGGGCGCCAGGATCAACCGACATCCTCTGCACAGAAACGAGGAAAGCCCGGATTACTCTGGGCTTGGGACGTGACTGTGCTTCCCCTGGGAAAATGCTGCCGATGATATCTTTGCAAGCTTTAACAGGTGGGAAGTGCGAGGCTGCTAGAACCGAGCAGAAAAAGGATTACAAAAGCCAAATGCTCATTACTACAAAATCTCCTCCAACAGGCTCCAAAGAGGCCCCCCGGGGCATGCCGAGTTTTCAGACAAAATCAAGGGGCATGGCAGAGCTGGAAACCCTGGGCAGCCATCGGGAGGCAGCAACATTACAGGAACCAAGAATATGCTCCCTGACTATATCCCCAGGGGAACCCCAATAACTTGAAGCATTAAGCTGGGATAATTCATGTTTAGACTCCCCCACTGAGAGTCCTAAGTGGGATGCAATCTATTTCCATCCCCCCTTCAATCTTACTGAAATACCAAGCATTTTGCTTGTAAAAGATGAAAACAGACCACCAAATTATACAAACTGTAGTGATAAATACATTTCCCAGTGGATGGCAAGAAAGCAAATGACAAACAAAACCAGGAACGGGTGCACATGGATCACAGAGCCATCCAGCCTCTGCCCCACAGCACCCTGTGTGCTCTATAAATCGGCTCATTGTGACTCTTCTGTCTTCACTGACAAACGACCAAAAGGGCTTTGCTCACACCGAGTGCCAGAGAAACGCCAGCCCCGAAACGGTGTCCAGGTGCAGGAGGGAATGATTCTCTTGGACGAGTGGCCTGCCAGCCCATGTCCCTTGTCACAGCGGGCCTCTGGCGGGAGCTCCTGGAGGTGGGTGAGGGTCTCTCATCACCTGAACAAGCTCTGCCATTTGCTCCCCCAGCCTTTCTCAGCCCCCAGCTTCTGCAGCCCAATCCCTTCCCAGGAAGGAAGCCACACCCCCTCCCTGTCCAGCTGGAGAAGGGGGGCAGGGATAGGGCAGGAAAATGACCTACCCTGGGCTCTGGAAGCTCCAGTGACCCAGTAGGGAGCAGGACACCCCACTGGAGCTTGCTACTTCCTAGGGTGGTTCATCCTCAGGATTCCCAGAAGGTGGGGAGGATCTGCCTTCCCAGAAATCCACCCAACATCTGCCTGGTGTGTGGCATGGGAGGTGGCGCTGGGGTGGCGGAGTGCTCTGCACGAATTCCTCTGCCTACTTCCTAAGGGTGGAAGCAAAGCTGCAGGAAGCACGTGGCCTGGGATCAGTCATCTTCTCAAAGGGAACTGAGCCCATGAAGGGCAGTAACGTCAACTCACTTGAACAAAATGGTTGCATTTTCGCCGAGTGGTCCGTGGGTACGAGTAGTGCATAAATGCATGCAAGGGCGTGGGATCCCTCAAAGGAACTGGGGGAAAAAACTGAGCAGCCCTTGATGATTTTCAAAGAAGGAATTCAATCAGGGATCAATTCAGAAATTTAAGCCAGAACTGAGTCTGAGCTTCTCTCTCCTGAGTACAGAGAGTGGGGGAATTCAGCACCTGGGCTCACATTCCTAAGAAAAAGGCAGTACCCGTACGGATCATCTTTCGAGAAATAATTAAGTCTTCAGGATGAATGGTGAGACTGGGGGAGCGAAGGTTAGGTGGTTTTAATGCCGCATCCAGCCTCTCCGGAGTGTTCAAGCAATTCCCATAAAGATCCACAGGAGACACACATATTCACCGAAGCTGAAATACAAGGTGGCTTCAAGAAAACACAGAATATTGGCTCTGCCTACTAAGTAAGTTCTTTCAAAGAACTTTTTTTTCCTTTTGAAACTGCCAAGATGTAAGAGTAGTTCAGAATTGATCCCCAGAGAAGGCTCTGTCCAATAAGCCTTCCCTCCAGCTCCCATCCCAGGAAGCTGCAGAACAAGGCAGCGCTTCAGCAATTCAATCTCCATATATTTTATTTTAAAAATATTTCATTTCTGGCCACCAGTCCTTAGATCTCCAATTTGATTTGGTTTCTATAAATGGATTTTTCATAGTGTAGGTGGAAAGTAGATTTAATTGCGAATTTCTGCAAACTAAAATATTCAATATAAACGTCAGAGCATGTTTGCACCAGCCATCCTCCCTGCAATGCACACACCAGCTTTGAGATGGGCACACACACTTGGATAGTATTCTCAGCTGTTTCCATTTACAGAGCCCAGTCAAAACAGTGGGGGAAGCTGGCAGCTGGTTTTCTTCCCTGCGCCACTTCCTGCTTCCAGACAGTTGTTGGGAGGAGGAATGCACATCTCGAGTTTCAGCTGAGAAGCCAAACGTGGGCGACAACCAAAGTTGTCCAAGGACAATGCCGCCAAGGGAATGGAGCCAGGCTGGCTGCCCAGTTCTCGCCGGCCACCCGCTCCTGGGCCACGCTCTCTGCCCTTCCAGCTCTGCCAGTGAAAGAAATGTGAACTCATAAAGCCCAGTGTGGGCTGTTGCTGTGACAGCAGCCTCCTGAGTTCAGGCAGCTGAAGCGACCCCTCCAGAGAACGTCCCCCAAGCAGCCCTTAATTCATTGTTCGGACCCAGAAGATAAGCTGACCATTTGCTCGTGTGGTGAGGAGGACGCACACAGAGGAAAGCTCAGCTAACTGGGAACAGGCTCTGGGCCAGGCACTTAACCATCTTTGAACAACGCCTAGGAGTTATGCACTGAAACTCCATTTCAGATGACGAGACTGAGGTTCAGAGAGGCTCACTGTTTTTACATAACTACTCCAGGGCAGAACTGGATCAGGCTGAGACTCTACCACCCAGGTTCTCCCTAACAACATGGCATTCTCCCTGTGAGGCACGCTCTAGGGAGATCCTTCCTCCAGCATGATGGACAATCCTGCTAGAGTCCAGCACCCCCCATGTGTCTGTCTGTCCTCATTCCTAACTTTCCCAGCCTCTGGGTGCTGTGTCTGTCATGGAGTGAAGGTCCTTCTAGGCTTTTATTAGGTGCACTGTGAGGAAACCAGACATGGCAGCCCACCCACCAGTGCTTCACTGAGCACCTTCCACAGCAGTCCTGGACTCAGAAGAGGAATGTGGTAATGGGCTTGGGAGCATGTTTCATCGCACACAAAAGACACTGCACTCTGCAGGGGGAAGCCAGCGCTCAGTTCCATTCTGCCACTGAGAGCTCAGCGATCCTGTGAGTTACTTCATCCCCCCGGGAGACCCCATTTCCTCATTTGCAAAATGAGGGACATTTTAGAACAGTAACCTCAAAAGGAACTCAGGCTTGTTGGTAAAAGCAGGAGTGGAATAAATGTTAGGGGTTTTCCATTGATTGGGAGTTCCATTCTAGGCCTGTCATCTGTCGAAGAGTCACTGAAAGCCACAGCACTCGCTGACATCATGTGATAATGAAAATGATGATGGTAATAATAATAAAATGAGAATAATTTACATCCACGGCAAGTAAAGAAAAGCTAAAGGCAGCAGTCAGTTTATACGCTGAGAAAGCATTAAACGTGTGTCAGTGCACGCAGGAAGACAAAGGCAGTAAGTGTATGGTGGTGGTGGTTGCAACACATCATTTGGAAATGCAAAATGGCCCGACAGAGGTCCAGAGGTATGGAACTTTCTAGCAAACATCGCAGGCCCTGAGTCACCCTCACTGAAGGCAGGTGTCCCCTGCCCAGGTGGAAAGGCGGGTGACGTATAGTAACATCCACTACTCCATGCACATCCCTCTTTCCAAATCTAAAACTCAAGGAGACGCACTGTTTCTGCCGAGGTCGGGGGACAACCTGTAAGGAAAGAGACCACAGCGTTTCAATCACCTAAATCCAGAGAGACTGAATATGATGCAGGGAAAGTTCCAGGCCAAGGAAAGGCACTATCAAAGGAAGAACCCTTGAATATCCTAGCCCCGCCCCTTCCCTCTGCCAGGCCATGTTCACACAATGGACCTGATCATGGTTTTGATGGAAATGCCACACATTTGCACGGCAATTGTATAATTCCCGGTATTTTCCAATACACCCCACATGCTCCCCCACTGTATCAGTCTCTTAGGGCGTCCATAACCAACTGCTTACGAACTGGGTGGGTTAAAGCAAAAGCAATTTATTGTCTCGCAGTTCTGGATGCCAGAAGTCTAAGATCAAGGTGCTGGTAAGACCACACCCTCTCTGAAGGCTTGGTGAAGATTAAGGTGTTGCTAAGACCACGCCCTCTCTGAAGGCTTGGTGAAGATTAAGGTGTTGCTAAGACCACGCCCCCTCTGAAGGCTTGGTGAAGATTAAGGCGTTGCTAAGACCACGCCCTCTCTGAAGGCTTGGTGAAGATTAAGGCGTTGCTAAGACCACGCCCTCTCTGAAGGCTTGGTGAAGATTAAGGCGTTGGTAAGACCACACTCTCTCTGAAGGCTTGGTGAAGATTAAGGTGTTGCTAAGACCACACCCTCTCTGAAGGCTTGGTGAAGATTAAGGTGTTGCTAAGACCACGCCCTCTCTGAAGGCTTTGTGAAGATTAAGGTGTTGGTAACACCATGCCCTCTCTGAAGGCTCTGGGGAGGAGCCTTCCTTGTCTCTTCCAGCTTCTGGTGTTGTGGCAATCCTGGGTGTTTCTCAGCTTGAAGACACATCACTCTGGTCTCTGTCTTTGTCTTCACGTGGTTTCTCTGTGTCTGCCCTGAGTCTGTGTGTCTTATCCAAAGATCCCTTTTCTTATAAGGACACCAGTCATGAGATAAGGGCCCACTCAAATCTAGCATGACCTCACCTTGATATGATTAATTAGATCTGCAAAGACTTTATTTCCAAAGACAGTCACATTCTGAGGTTCAGGGTGGACATGACTTTGGGAGGATCTTCTTCAACCCAGGATGCCCACAAACACACAAAGGCGAGAGTGCAGACAGGGGCCTCTCATTTCATAGATGAGAAAATGGAGCCCCCATTCCCCTTTTCTCACCTGCCTCCAAGGATAGGGCGCTTCTTCCTCT
This sequence comes from Ateles fusciceps, assembly GCA_036589455.1. NCBI lineage: Eukaryota > Metazoa > Chordata > Mammalia > Primates > Atelidae > Ateles > Ateles fusciceps. Next base: position 1,045,132 of record JAZHEH010002406.1, on the reverse strand, counting down.
CCAAGGCCAGCCCTTCCCCTGCTATCTCAACCTCTTGTCTTCCTTTGTTTTCTGGGACTGGATCTTTAAACCAACCTTTTCCATCTGTTCTTCATTCTCACCCCCTCCTGCTCATTTTCCCTTGCTCAGACACAAGACGCTGGAAGACTCCCACCCTCACTGATATGATTGGATCTGTGTCCCTGCCCAAATCTCATGTTGAATTTTGTAATCCCTAGTGTTGAAGGTGGGGCCTGGTGGGAGGTGATTGGATCTGGGGGGCGGATTTCCTCCTTGGTGCTGTTCTCATGCCAGCGAGTGAGTTCTCGTGAGATCTGGTTGTTCAGAAGTGTGGCTCCTCTCCCCCTCCCTTCCTCCTGCTCTGGCCACGTGAAACGCTAGATCCCTTTTGCCTTACACCATTACTGTAAGTTTTCTGAGGCCTCCCCAGAAGCCGAGCGGATAACAGAATCATGCTTCCTGTACAGCCTGTGGAACCAAGAGTCGATTAAACTTCTTTTCTTTATAAATTACCCAATCTCATGCATTTCTTTGTAGCAATGCAAGCACACGCTAATACACTCACCCTGACGTTGACCCTACTTCCCCATCTCTCCCGCTAATACCAAATGCTTCACAAGAGCCGTCTGTGCTGGCTGCCGCCATCTCTTGCTGCCCTCTGCTCCAGCCCTAGCTTTCTGGCTTCTGCTCATCACTTGTTGGGCTTTGCATGCGCACCAATAACCCTACGGTTACTGTTCTCTCTCAGTCCTCGTCCCCAGTAAGCTTGTGTTGCTCATAGCACAATTCACGACCTCTTCCTGCTCAACTTCTGATTTGCCCCTGGTCTTCCTGCATCCAGCACACTGCCCTGTCCTGAGTCTTCACCTGCCTGCTTCTCCTCTTCCATGCCCACAAACCCCAAATTCTCTATTGACTTAACGGCCCACATTCAACCAGTGTGGTTGAACACTCAGACCAGTGTTCACTAAGTATCCACTGGGCTATGGACAACGCAGAGATGAAAGTCTAACATTAATTCTGAAACTTCAAGTCTAGTTGAGGAGGATAAATTAAATAACATAATGCAAAGTAAAATTGAGGTAAAGTGCTCTGGGGACACAAAAACAACACCTTACTGTTATAAAACCACTCTAGATCGTAAGCTCTTTGTGTGGGTATGAACTGTGCTGTGCATTCTCGTACTCTACCCCGGTGCCCAGCATGGAGAACTTTAGGAGTGTGGGCTTCAGAGTCACACAGTCTTATTCCTGAATCCTGTGTCCACTGCTTATCAGGGAGGGTCAGGTGGCCTCTCTATACTTCAAAGTTATTCATATGTAATTGGGATAATAATAGCACTTGGTCCATGGGGTTCTCTAGAAAATTAAGTGAGATAGTACACACATGCAGAAACTGACTAGACAGCCATCAAACTAACTAGATAATTTTCTCTTCTTGGACAAAGAAAGACTATATTTCCCAGCCTCCTCTGTAGTTAAATTGGCCATGGGACTGAGTTCTGGCCAATGAAATGAAGGTAAAATTGATGTATGCCACTTCCAGGCCTGGCCCCTGTAACACCTTCCCTCTCTTCCCTGTCCTCAGGGACAAGAAACAAGGACTCTAGGATGGTGGAGCCACGCAATGGAAGGAGCCAGGATCCCTGCGTCACCACCTGGAGGGGAACCACTGTGATGCAGCATTTGCCTTACCAGAGTTGCAATGTGAGTGAGGAATAAACTTGAAAGCGTTAAGCCACCAGCATTCCAGGGCTTGTTTACTACCAGCACGTGGCCTAACCTAGCCTGACCAATACAACATGTAAAAATATTAGTGGTGATGATGATGGAGAAGAAGGAAATGGAGAAAGGTAGAGGACCCTGGTTAGAACAGCCCAGTGCACACAGTGGCTCATGCCTGTAATCCCAGCACTTTGGGAGGCCGAGGCAGGCAGATCACAAGGTCAAGAGATCGAGACCACCCTGGCCAACATGGTGAAACCCCATCTCTACTGAAAAATACAAAAATTAGCTGGGCGTGGTGGCGTGTGCCTGTAGTCCCAGCTACATGGGAGGCTGAAGCAGAAGAATTGCTTGAACCCAGGAGGCGGAGACTGCAGTGAGCCCAGATTGCACCACTGCACTGCAGCCTGGTGCCTGGTGACAGAGCAAGACTCTGTCTTAAAAAAAAAAAACTAGAATAGCCCAGCGCAGTTCCAAGAGCAGTTCCAAATCTCATGAGACTGTGATGCTCAGAGGTCTTCCCTCTCAGATGACTACTGCCCCACGTCTGCACCATCACAGGGAGATGACATCCAATTCGAGACCTAAAACAAATTCACAGAGATGCCTGTATTCTCCCTGAATCACTGGCATGAATCCTGCAGACACAGGGGCATCCTCACAGGGGTCTTGGGCCCTCTCTCGCCCTGGCTGTCACTGAGGTCACACTGCCCCTGCCTGCTAAAATCTCTCTCAGTATCATCTCTCTCTCCACCCCAAGTCTGTTCCCTTTGCCAAGTGTTTCCTGATAAAAATAACTTAGCTTTTCCCATGCTCTGATCTTCCAGAAAAAGTTGCAATTGCTCCAGGCAGCTGATCTTGGCTAGATCAAATCAGATGAGTTAATTTACTTACTGATGGAGTAAGTCTCAGAGTGACCATCACAATTTTGACACTTATAGTGACAGAAGGAAGTGTAGCTCCAGCGTCCGTTTACTGAGTGCCAAGTGGATGGAAGGCCCTGAGCTATTCCACACAGCAATCTGGAGTCCTCAGAGCACCTCTGTCCTCATTTTCAGAGGAGGAAACTGAGGCTTAGGAAAGTTTAAGAACTTGCCTGACATCTCACTGCTCAGAAGTGTGAAGCTGGGATTCTCACTCTTTCCACTCAGCCTCAATAGCACCTCAGATCTCTAACTTGTTGACTGTTAGGCAGGGATATTTGGGGTCATTTAAGGCCCTTCACAATCTTAGCCAAACATGCTCTGAGATATGACACCCTGCACTCTAGCCCAGCAGCTCCAAATATCTCTCCCCACCTCTTATAGAAAAGCATTGATACTACAATGATTCTGTGTGTTAACGTCAGTCACAGGTACATCTCCCTGTGAGCACTTCTCAGAGGACAACGGCAGAGTGACCACCCTGAATGTTCATGATTCCAGCCCAAAGAGAAGAAACTGGATGCCATAGCCACAGATACACCTGTCATGGAAGATCTCTGCTTGGACTTTCGAAACGTCACAAACAGCAGAAGACCCCATGACTATCTTCCAGGACCACTCATAGACGTCAAATCAAGAATCGCTGCTCTGGCAGCTCTAAAAGCATGTGGCACAACCTGGCACCTCCACCCCTCCACCTGTGCCCTCAACTCCACCAGACGCCCGTCTCTGCCTGACCTGCTCCTCCTCACCCTCCGGGGCCCAATCACATGCCAATCTCCTGTGAGATCTTTCTTCCCTGCCTCCCACCAGCAGGCTCACTCATCCACTCAGCACTCAGGCTGTGCACACCTCAAGAACAGAGACCATGTGGTGCGGGTCCCTGAGTCTTCAGAACGTGGCACGGTGCTTGGCACACAGCAGGCTCCACTGACCCAGTGCTGGGTACATCTGAAACAGCCACTTTAGAGAAACCATGCTAGTGGGCAGGTCTCCTTCCTGGCCTCTACACTGTGAAAAGAGGACGCATGTGGACCAGGAATTTGTAGCAGATTTAGACATGTACATGGTCACCCCTTCATGAACCTCCTACTGCTTCTAGTTTTTGCATGGGGATCTCAGCCATCGGGGGGGGATCCAAACAGGTGATACATAATCAGAGTGGCTGCCAGGGACACAGGTGTCATTATGGGCTGACTTTCCCAGGGGCCCTATTTCGCCCCAAAAGGAGGCCCATGTGAATCTCTGGTTTAGTATAAAGAGACAGGCTAGATCTTGGAGCTGGTTCACCTGAGCACCGATTTCCCTTTATGTGATGTTTAGGTTAGAGGGTTCTATTATACCAACATCTTTAAAATAGCTCAGCTCTTTAAAGACCATAGAATCTGTGACTGTATTTCAGAAAGAAGAAAAGGTACCTTTTGAGCATCTTGTCGGAGGAGCTGCCATGAGAGCGGCAAGGCACTGGGAGCTCCCCTCAGAGAGCTTGAAAAGAACCACTGACCATCCTTGAGGCCCAAGTGAATAGTGCCATGGGCTAAGAATGTCCCCATAGAGGCAGCCCCATGGCCAAGCTCAGCCTGCACATCACACAGCTTCCTGAAAATGCATCAGCCCACCCACCAGGAAATGCATGGAGTTCCAGACTTGGCTGCAAAGCTGCTCCAATACCTTCCCCTCTGGGGTGTAATTACCTGACAAGGATTCGCTCCATCTTTCTCAAATTAAAAGAAAACAAGGAGCAGGAAATGGGCTCTCACTGACTCATTTTCTCATCATCAGTGGTGACAGGGGCAGGAGTGCATGGAAGTGAGCGGCCTATAAACAACCTATGCCTGGATTGCTCGCTCCCATCAGGCTGAACATCCCTCTCTAGGATGCATGGCCATTGGAGTCACCTGACCAAAAGGAGCCTTGGATGGCCAGTCACCAGAGGGTGCCGAGGACCCTGGGAGAGGGTCCTGGAAACCATTGGGTTTCCCAGGGGGCTGCCTGAGTTGTGTCTTCTCCCCACATATGGAGCTGGAGAGTAGAGGGCTCCCTCCTCTGGGCTATCCTTCCTTGCATGAGTTTCGTGGATTCTCTAGGAAGGAGTACCAGACACCAGGGGGAAGTGACCCCACCAGTGAGGTCAGGAAGTACTGTTGAGCTAAGACCTGAAGAGTGCGTGAAGAAGGTAAAGAAGAGAGGAAAGTGCTCCAGGCAGAAGCAGAACACAGGCACACACCTTGTGATAGGTGGGCACGTGGCGAGCACAGCAACCACGGAGCCAGATAAGCACAGGGGAAGGAAGAGGCCCATGGCCCAGGTGAGGCTGGAGTGCCAGTAGCCACAGCGAACGTCCTCAAAGGACTTACTCTGAAGTTGGCACACTCGTGAGCATTTTGCCTATATTAGCCCATGTGTTTCTCACTACAGTCTCTATTTTACAGATCACAACAGCAAAATATGAGTAACAGCAGCAAGGCCGGGCATGGTGGCTCACGCCTGTAATCCCAGCACTTTGGGAGACCGAGACAGGTAGGTCACGAGATCAGGAGTTTGAGATCAGCCTGGCCAACATGGCAAAACCCTGTCTCTACTAAAAACACGAAAATTAGCCAGGCATGGTGGTATGTGCCTGTAGTTCCAGCTACTGGAGAGGCTGAGGCAGGAGAATCGCTTGAGCCCAGGAGGCGGAGGTTGCAGTGAGCTGAGATTGCGCCACTGCACTCCAGCCTGGGTAACAGAGCAAGACTCCATCTCAAAAATAAGAATAACAGCAGCAAATACTGAAACAGCATTTCTGTGTGGCAGGGCTGATCTAAAACAGTGGCTGTGATTGACTCACTAATCCTCATAGATGAGAAACGGGAGCACAGGAGCGTGTACCTAACGCGTACAAGCCCCACAGGTAGGAGGAGGAAGAGCAATTGGGACTCGACTTGGACAGGTGGCTCCAGAGGCCCAGTTCCTAACCAGACAGCCACAAATCTCGCCCTGAGAACTGAGCAGGGACTGATGGGGTCTGCACTTTGGAAAGTCCCCTCAGCGGCAGCACGGAGAACAGGCTGGGGTAAGCAGTCCACGGAGAGGACGCTGTCCTGATGGTGGTAGCTAGGACTGCTGTGATAACCAAGGAGGCGGACAGAGGAAAAGGCTGGATATTATGTCTCCCAGAGGAAAAGGGAATGGAGTTGATTTGGATAAGGGGGTGACAGAGAGAAGAAAATATACCACCAGGCTTGTGACTTGTGTAACTGGATGAATGGTGCTTCCTTTGACGAAACGGAGATATCTGAAGATGAAGGTCATGATTTTGGATTTGGACTTAGGGGAGTCCAGAGAGTCTAAGGGGAGATGTCATGTGGTGAATATTTGACATCTACTATGGGATGGGTGGTTGACTCTCCTATGTGGAGCCCAGAGAAGAGGACTGGGGCAGAAATAGAGAAGTGTGAGTCACCTGTGTGCAGGTGCCCACAGAGCTGTGGGTATGGATGAGCTGGGACCTCGGAGAAGTAGAGGCAGGGAAAGAAAGAAAGTCTTGCCCAAATCTTGAGGAGGGCTGACCACAGATCAATATAAATCCATTCAAAGCCAGGATTGCAAAGCATATGCAAGGACATGAGAAACCAGGTACCACATGACATTGTATAGAAAAGCACATGTGGGGTGTCTCCTGTGGTTGGGGTGGCGGTATGTGAAGTTCATCTTCGTGGAGGTTGGGGAAGAGTGAGAATACACAAAATCCTTAACTGCAGTGACTCGGTCGGTGAGGTTAGAGATTTTTTCATATTTATTCTTCTTTATATTCTTTTATATAATTATTTCTTCAACTAATGTTTGTAGAGTACCATGATCTATTTAACTCGTTTCTTATCATTGAAAAGTTAGGTTGTTCCAAATGCCCACTATTGTCAATACTGCTGTAATGAGCATCATCCTACATGAACCTTGTGGACATTCTGTCATATTGTGCTTGTCTTGGAGCTCCTTGTCTTGAAGCTACTGGAAAGCCCGAAAAGGCTATGTCATGAGACATAAGGGCATTAGGATTGCAGCTTTCCTGTTTGAAAACTATCATTCTTCCCAATGGCCACAGGCAACAAACCCATATCCCTCTGTCTCCCAGCGCTGTCTAAATACAATCACCTCTATCCCACTGCCACCACCCCTTAGTCAATTTCCCTCCCTCACTGCAGGATCCCTGAGGGAGGGCAGCCCCAACTCTCCTTTCTGGCACATGTTTCTTTATTCAGCCTTCACATGGAGCCCTTCTAGAGCTTTAGATCCAGAAGGAGTGGCCAGAGAGGTGACCAAGACTCAGATTTCTAGGTCAAGGAAGCCTAGGAAAAGGAGTCTCAGGAAAGAGGCTGAGATGAGCTGTCGTTATATGCCACTGAGAAATTCAGCTGAGATGAAGAATAGAAACCACCCATTTGGTTGAGGAAAGTGGCAGTCACCAGTCCCTGCTGGCCGGGTGGTTTTGCTCTTCCAGATCTAGGGGCAGTTACCAAAGAGGTGAGAGCTACAGGGAATGAGAAGGGGGCTTTATGGAGAAAGAGAAGGCTGGACTTGGGCAGAGGGGGCAAGGGCAGACAGGGTGCATGGAAGAACCCAGTCTTGGAGCTACTGGAAAACCGGAAAAATGCTATGTCATGAGACACAGGTGGTTGGGGCTGCAAGATCCCTGGGCAAGCATGCTACGACAATTACCCTTTGGAGTTTCTCTCTAGTGTGCTGGGGTATTTGTAATATGGTCTGTGAGTCAGAAAATCCACAAGAAATGAGGCTCCCTAAAGCTGTCTTTCTATAAGAAGGTAGAGTGACCATCTTCCTCGTTGCAAAAGAAAGGACTGAACCAAGTGGCTGCTAAGGCTCCGCTCTGCTCTTTGGTTCTCCTTGGGAGCAGCTGAGCATTCTCCAGGACGGCACGGAAAGCCCTGGCCCTGGGTGGCAGAGGCCCAAGAAGTGGAGAAACATGGATTTCTGGCACAACTGGCAAGAACAAGGGGTTGGTTTCTACCTGTTCCACAAAGTAGAAATTTGGATTTAGACTCGTTAACCACACACACACACACACACACACACACACACACACACACACACACACACACACACTTTCTTTCTTTCCCCTTCCATAAACAACAACAAAAAGATCCACATGGATTTGGAAGATTTTTGCAATGATAATTTAAAAACCACTTAATACCCCATGAAATTCAGGTTGGTAAATTGAATGGACAGTGACATTAAAATATTTCATTAGATGCTTTGTATGCCAAATTAAGCTGCGGCAATTATATTGATATTTGTAGTCTGCATTAATCTAAAACTATTTTAATACTTTTTCTAATTTAGCGTATGATTAATTCTTTCATTTAAGAACATGCTCGTTTTCAAGTTTTGATTGTTTTCCTACTTTGCTGCTGTAACTTCTCTTTGCCTGAATATTTAATTCGGAGGGATTCTAATTCAAGGGGATGAAATCCAGTTTTTCAGGACATTTACCTACCTGGGAATAGGGTTTTACTCTTGTCTCTACAACAATTATTTTCTCCATGTGGCGAACCAGGCCTTTGACATTTCAACTGTAAAGCATCTCAATTTATTAAATATATATGCACAACCCTGAAGCCCAGAAGGCCACATTTTAAAGAGATTCTTGAATTGCATTGCAAGATTAATATTCTGCCAGTTATAAAGAAAAAAGTTACAAGTCGTGCTTTTCAAACTGAATCAATGGCTTTAACATAATTTCTGTTGCCAGTAGGGGGACCAGACACAGAGGTGCCCTGTGTTTAGGAAAAGTGGCTGCTTGGGTGAGTAAAAAGAGAATATGTCCATATTTGTCAGAGCTCCTAATTCATCTGCAGAAAGTTCATCAATGGAATAATTAATTCTGCGTTTGTAAATAATCTGGCTCTTCCAGTCAAAACAAATGTGTCACATTTTGGATTCTTGTTGATGAAATATTTGTTTTTGCTTTTCGGCAGTTCTCTCCTTGTTTGCCTTTATTTTTTAAAAGCGTACAAGTTACAGTGCCAATTTCTTCCTCCATGACGCACCACACCATTGTAGTACCAATTACGACGACAACTTCTATCCTTCCAGACGCTAATGTCATTAGCCCATGCAGAACCTTTTGAAACAATTTACATAGAAACTGCCTTTACATGCTAAATGAAAAATGTGCAACTATAGTGAATGGAATTTGAATTACAATCCCATCACTGGCGGGCTGGTTTCATTCCTGCTATTTATTAAACAGGAAGAAGGTGAGGCAGTCAATTACAAAGCAATTACCTGAACAGTGACTGCAAACCGGTGCCACATGGCAATTCTAACGCTCCCTCCCCAAGAAGGGCTTGCCCTTGATTGCTCTTTCTGATATCCACGTGGCGCCCTGGGCCCACCCTTGGTGTCCTGCCATTATCACGCTCAGCAGCGTGCAGCCAGAGCTAAGCAGCTTCTGCAGAAACCTCTTCTTAAGGTCACAGACTTTTAGTAACCCCGGGGGATGTCATGCTTGTGATAGGAGAGTCCTACCCTATATAAGTAGGGAGCTCGGGAGGCATTCTAGCACTTCCTCAAATGAGCCAAGGGGAAGCTGACAAGATGAATTCTTCCGTGTTCCTTCCCTGGTGGGCACAATTCAGAAAACCACAGGGCTTCTCACTGACCGGCGATCCAGATGGGGCAGAGGCGTGAGGCCAGGTGCTTCGGTGCCCAGGTGCGCAAAGGGCACAGACGCGCATCAGGCTGGGAAGCCTGGTTACTGCTTCTCACAAGGCCAGGCATCTCTGACATTTGCAAGAATAAAGGCATCCAAAGAGAGCTGAGAGGCCCGTCTGGGTGCTGGAAAAGTTCTACCAGCAATAAGCGGCTCCTTCCCTGGTGCAGTTCACTCCCTCCAGCTCTGGATCTGGCTGGCACAGAGGCCACTCCCTCTCCCTGCTCTCCCTTCCAACCCTGGGGAGTGGCGCAGACTCTGGATACTAAGGGTCTCTCGGCAAGTTCTTTTTTTCTGGTCTAGGGGGACCACCAGCAGTAACCAGAGTGTAGCTCAGGCTTCTTCCCATTTCAGGGAACAGACTCAGGGAAGCCAGCTCTCAAAGTCCTGCTCTTGCCTTGATTCCAGACATTTTAGCAATCAGGCTGACAACGTCCCAAAGCCCCACACTGTGGGCTTTGGAAGTACCAAAAACAGATGACAGCAGAGAGAGCTCGACCCTCGGCACGGTGCCACGTGGGGTCAGAGGCCAGGAGGTTATCTCTGCAGAAACCTGACCATTTTGTTTATGGTGTTCTGACAGTGCTCAGAGCCGTGCAGAGCAGCTGCTCCCCCGTACCAAGCTGCTTGACATTCTGCTGAGAAGGTGGCTGCGGCCCTGCAAGGATGACTTGTGTGACATTGACAGCTTTCCGGCCGCTGGTCCCCTGGCTTCCCTGCTCCAAGACTGGGGCCATCTGCCTCTTACTTCTTAAGCCTGAGGCCCAGAATGTGAGCACAGGGAGAAGAAACTATAACTAGAAAAGAAAAAGGAGAAGAGAAACAGAACTGGGACCACCTATTTTAACCAATGAAAGAAGTCCCTCCCATGTGAACCTGCCTCCCACCCTGTTCCATCTGCCCTGCAGCAGCCTGGGCCATGTTTTTACAATAGTCAGAGCATGACACTGCCCTGCTTACATCTTTCATGGGGCCCATCGTTCTCAGGTTGCATTCCAATCACTTCCACACAGCCCAGGGGCTCTGAGGGGTTCAGTGCCCACCTGCTCGCCAGCCCCCTCAGACTCTGTGCTCTAAGTACCCTCACTGCCCACCCTTCATTTCCTCCAGCCCACACTTCCTCATGCCCCAGGGCCTTTGCATATGCCTTCCCCTGCCAAATGCCATCCCCTTCTCCTCAAAGCCCTCCCCAGTCGCACTAACCAGCAACCTCAGTGAAACATCACTTCATCAGAGCTTCTCTCTCTGATCCCCAGATTAGATCACATCCTCCTGCTCTCAGACCTTAAGAGTTCCTGCACTGTTCCTCTATGGCAGTAATCACAGTTTTTTCATACAACTGGATGATTAAATTGTATCTCCTCTACAGGACTGGAAGCTGTGTGAGGGCCAGGACCTTGTCAGTACAGCCCTCTACTATTCCCCTTCCTGGCCCGTGGAGGGTGCTCAATAAATATTTCTAGAATAAATGAATTCCAGAGCCAGTATGATTAGAAAAGGAAGACTGAGTAGTTAAAGTAAAAAATCCAGGACTGGGCTTACAGAAGGAGCTGGACCCTGGCATTTGATCCATGGCTCTGTGACAAGATAAGTGACCTTGGAAATTAGTTAACCTCTCTGAGCCTCAGTTTCTCATCATTGAAACATTGCAGAGTTGTTGTAAAAATCAGATAATGTATTAAAAGCATTATAGTAAAGGGTAGCTGCCAATTTTTTATTATTGTAATTATTAAATGGCAGAATGGCAAGTTGGAAAACTTACTACACAACCCTGAGAAGACACTAGAGTGAGCTGTACAGTTCCCCCTCCATGAGCTCGATGAATGCATTACACATCCCCATGGTGACGTAGTACAAATGACTTTTCCTGAACTAAAGGTTTCACCCATCACTAAGTAAACAGTGATGTGACTTGGTCCCCACCCTGTGCCAAGTCCTGTGGGGTGGGGCATATCTGTTCATCAGCAGGACTTCACAAACGTCCCTGATGTAGTTGTAAATTAACACAGCCTTTCCGAAGGATGATGGAGCCGTATGTATCGAATTTTTAGGCAGCTATACCGTTTAACCCAGCACTACTATTTCATTTCTAGGAATATTCTCCAGAAAAAAATTGTTGAGGTCGGAAAAGCCTGGTCCATAGTAAGTCCTCAAATAAATATTTGTTGAGGGCTTACTAAATAAAGATATAAGGATCTTTCCCATGGTGTGATTTCTAATGGCAAATAGCAGTAATAGTCGCAATGTCTAATGTCAGTGAATAGGTTAAGTATATGATGTCATACAGAGTCATTTAAAAATATGTCAATCACTTAACATGGACTTAAGAAAAAAATGCAAAATCATGCATATGATATAACCCCTTATTTTAGGAAAAAGAAAATGTGTGCCTATGTGTGTGCATGTGAAAAGCAGTCAGAAGGATGGACATCACAGGCTATTTTATCAGTGGGAGTGAGGGTGGATTTAATGTCTTCCTTGCCTTTATATATCATCTGAAGTCTTCTACAATGAATATATATTCATTTTGAAACCATAAAAATCACTGTTGGGTATTTATTTCAAGGAAAAAAGTGCTTTTATTCTGAGAAGGAGGAGACAGAGGGCGGATGATATATAGTCTGCCATGGAGGACCTTCTTGGGAAACTCGGTTATATCTGTAAGGCAATTCAAGAATGAGAATGAGACGAAAGTGAGAGACACACACACACACACAGACACACACATACACACACACACACCCCTACACCATTGCTTGGAAAGATTAATTTAGTTCTCTAGTTTGGCTCCTCAGAAAGTTCTGAAACTGAACCCTGAAATCTACCTCTTTGGAATATTAACTCAATGATACCAATATCACATCACCTTGATTACTGTAGCTCTAGATTAAGTATGGAAATTAAGTAGGGCAATCCTTTTACCTTTACTTTGATTTTTATATATCTTTTTAGCTATTCTTGGTCATTTTTATGTTATATGTAAATTTTAAAATTAGCTTGCCAGTTTCTACGAAAACGTCTGATGAGATTTTGACAGGGATAACATCGAAGCTATAGATGAATTTGGAGAAAACTGCCATCTTAACAACCTTGAGACTTCCAATCCATGTACATGGTATATCACTCCATTTATTTAAGCCTTCTCTAATTCCTCTCAGCAATGTGTTGTAGGTTTAAGGGTGCAGGTCTTAATATTTTGTTAATTTTATCCGAAAATATTTCAAGGAATATTTTATGTTATTTTAAATTGCATTTTTCTTTACCTTTATTTTCCAATTGTTCATTGCTAATATATGAAAATATACTTTGAAAAATATTAAGCTTGGTCCTGTGACCTTCCTAAATTCATCTACTAATTCCATTAATTTTTAATAGGTTAACATTTTCTACGTACATGCTCATGTTGTCTGCAAATAGAAAGAATTTCACTCCTTTCTTTTCCATCTGTAGGTCTTTTATTTCTTTTTCTGGCCTTACTGAACTTCCTAGGACCTCCAGCAGAATATTGAATAGAAGCAGGGAAAGTGCTATTGACCATTTCCCAGTCTTAGGAGGAAGTACAAGAATACACTATTAAATATAATCAAGTGCAGGCTTTCTGTAGATGTCCTTTATCAGATTGAGGAAATTCTCTCCTATATCTAGTTTGCTGAGAGGTTTTTTTTAAAATCATGAATGGGTACGGAATTATATATTTTTCTACATCTGTTGAGATGATTATATGGTCAATATTCTTTGTTCTGTTAATACAGTGAGTAACATTGATTTTCACATGTTAAACCAACTTTGTATACCCTCGATCAACACAATTAATCATGGTATATTATCCTTTTTACTTATAGCTGCATTCTATTTGCTAATATCTTGTTATAGATTTTTATATCTATGTTAATGAGAGATGTTGGTCTGTAGTTTTCATGTAATGTCTTTTCCTGGTTGTGGTATCAGACAACCTGGCGTCATAAAATGACCTGACAGGTGTTCTATCATCCTATAGTTGGTGAAAATGTTTGATAAGACTAGCATTATTCTTGCTTGAAATTTTTTTTCTTTTTGAGAGTTTCACTCTCGTTACCCAGGTTGGAGTGCAGTGGCGTGATCTCAGCTAACTGCAACCTCTGCCTCCTGGGTTCAAGCGATTCTCCTGCCTTAGCCTCCTGAGTAGCTGGGATTACAGGCATGTCCACCACACCTGGCTAATTTTTGTATTTTTAGTGGAAACAGGGTTTCTCCATGTTGGTCAGACTAGTAGCCTTAAATTTTTAAAAATCAAATTCACCATAAAGGAGGTTTCTTTTTATGGAAAGATTTTAAATGGAAAATTCAATGTAATAAATATAGAGCTATTCAGATTTTCCCTTCTGTGTCAGTTTTAATAATTTTTATCTTTTAAGAAATTTGTCCATTTCATTGAAGTTGCCAAATTTATTTCCATAAAATTTTTGTGATATCCTTTTACAACACTTTTTAGGTTACCTTTAATGTGGATAGTATCTGTAGTGATGCATCTTTTTTATTCATGACATTAATAATTTGTACATTTCTCTGTTTCTTAATCAAACTGGCTTTAGTTTTTTCAATTTAACTGATCTCTGAAGAGAGATAGTTTTGTGTTTTGCTTCCTATTGTTTGTCTGCTTACTATTTCATTTATTTTATTCTTATTTTACTATTACCTTTTTTCTTATTTATTTTGGTTTTAATTGGTTATTCTTTTTCTAGCTTCTACATGGGAAAATTTAGGTCATGTTTTAAACCTTTGTCAATATCAATTACATTTACTGATTTTAATATAAATATAATGTAAGCACTTCAAACTATAAATCCCTGTACCCCATATATTTTCCATGTTGGGCTTTTATTTTCACTCATTTCAAAATATTTTCTTTCTTTTTGTTTGTTTTTTGAGTCTCATTCTGTCACCCAGTGCACTGGTACGATCTTAGCTCACTGCAACGTCCACCTCCTGGGTTCAAGCAATTCTCCTGTCTCAGCCTCCCAAGTAGCTGGGATTTCAGGTGCCTGCCACCACGCCCAGCTAATCTTTGTATTCTTAGTAGAGATGGGGTTTCCCCATGTTGGCCAGGCTGGTCTCAAACTCCTGACCTCAAGTGATCTGCCTGCCTCGGCCTCCCAAAGTGCTGAGATTACAGGCTTGAGCCACCATGTTCAGCCAATATTTTTTAGTTTCCTTTATAATATTTTTTTTCTTTTACCTTTAGCAGTGTGTTGTTTACATATTTGGGAATTTTTCAGATATTTATTCTGCTATTGAATCCTAAATTATTTAAGTTACTGTCCGAGAAGCAGTAATCTTTTTAAATGTCATGAGATTTGTTTTATGACACAGTATATAGTTTATATTAGTAAATGTTCTATGTGCAAGAAAAGAATGTATATTCTGCCATTGTTGGGTATTTATTTCAAAAATTTCTATTAGATCGAGTTGTCTGACAGTGTTACCCAAGTTTTCAATGTCCTTACTGATTTTCTGTCTGATTTCCTGATTCTATGCATCACTGAGAAAGGAATCTCCCACTATAATTGTGAAATTTATCCATTTTTCCTTTTAATTCTATCACTTTGACATGTATTTTTAAGCTGTGTAATTAGGTGCACACACATTTAGGACTGTCATGTTTTCCTAATGAACTGACCCTCTTATCATTATGAAATATCTCTCTTTATCTTGAGTAATAGAGAGACATATGAAATATCTCTTTATCTTGAGTAAGGTCCTGAAGTCAACTCTGCTTGAAAATATATTCACTTTAGTTTTCTTATAAGTATCTGCACACTCTATTTTTTTCCCATCTTTTTACTTTAAACCCATCTGTGCCTTTATTATCAAAGGGTTTCTTGTAGAAAGCAAGTAATTGAGTATTGCGTTTTTGTCCAGTCGGATAATCTGTAGCTTTTAATGGGAATGCTTAGGCTATTTACAGCTGATGGAATTACATATATAGTTGGGTTTACCTCTATGATCTACCACTTTGTTTTCTGCTTGTTCTGTTTCATATTCCTCTTTCCTGACTTCATTAATTTGAATATTTTTGAGTCTTCCATTTTATATCCACTATTGGCTTATTCCTATATCTCTTCATTTTTAATAGTTTGTTCTAGGATTTGTAATATATATCTTTAATCATAGTATTCTACCTTCAACAAATATTATAGCACTTCACCAATAATGTAAGAATCTTTCAACAATACACTTACACTTCCCTCTGCTTTCCTTTGTATCACTGTTGTCAAATACTTTCCTTCTATATCATGTTATTGTTGACGTTTTAGACAATCAATTTCCTTATTTTAAACACATTTTTGAGATATAATTGACACACCATAAACTTCACCTATTTAAAGTGTATTTCAATGCTTTTAGTATTTTACAGCCTTGTGGAACCATCACCATAAGCTAATTTTGGAACATTTTCATTACCCCAAAAAGAAACCTAACACCCATTAGCAGTCACCCCTCATCCCCACGTGACACACATACCTCTAGTCTTAGGTAATTATTAATCCACTTACTGTCTCTATGGGTTGCTCTATTCTGGGCATTCCCTATAAATGGTATCACATAATATGTGATCTTTCGTGACTTGCCTCTTTTACTTAATGTTTCGAGGTTCATCCACATTGTAGCATGTATCAGTACCTCATTCCTTTTTATTGTCAAATAATATTTCATTGTATGGCTAGACTACATTTTGTTTATTAGTTGGTAGACGTTTGAGTCATCTCTGCTTATTGCTATGATTAATAATGGTATATGTTTTTCTGTGAATATGCTTTTATTTCTTTTGGGTGCATATCTATGAGTGAAATTGCTGGGTCTTCTGGTAACTCAATGTTTAACATTTTGAAGAGCTGCCAGAATATTTTCCACAGCAGTACCAGCATTTTGTATCGCCATCAGCAGTGTGTGAGGGTTCCGATTTCTCCACATGCATGTGAACATGTGCTATTATCTCTCTGTTTTGTTACAGCCATCCAAGTGGGTGAGAAGTGGTATCTTGTTGTAGTTTTTATTTCTCTGATGATTAACAAAGATGCTGTTAAACATCTTTTCATGTGTTAATTGGCTATTCATACATCTTCTTTGCAGAAATAACTATTCAAATTATGTGTCCATTTCTATTATTTTTATTTTAATTATTAAGTTATGAGAATTATTTATGTATTCTAGATACGAGTCCTTTATCAGATATATTATTGCAAATTTTTCTGCCAGGCTACAGGATGCCCTTTCATTTTCCTGATGGCATCTTTTGAAGCATGAAAGCTTTTAATTTCAATGAAGTCCAACTTATCAATCTTCTCTTTAATCACCTGTGCTTTTGGTTATCATATTAAGAAATCATTTCTCAACCTACAGTCACCAGATTAATTCCTATGTTATCTTCTAAGACTTTTTATAGGTTTAGCTCTTACATTTAGGTCTATAATCTACTTTGCATTATTTTTTCTGTATGGTATGAGGCAGGGGTCCAATTTGCTTTTTTTGTTTTTTTTTTTTTTGCATGTATATATCCAGTTGCCCTAGAATCACCTTCTGAAAAGACCATTCTATCATGATTAAATTGTCTTGGTCCTTTGTTGAAAGTCAATTGACCATAAATGCTAAGGCTTACTCCTGAACTCTCAACCTTATTCCATTGATTTATATATCTATTCTTATGCCAATACCTCACTGACTTGATTACTATAGCTTTATAGTAAGTTTCTAAATTAAGAATTTTTAATTCTCCAACTTTGTTCTTCTTTTAAAGATTGTTTTAACTATTCCAGGTCCCTTGTATTTCCATATAAATTCTAGGTTCAGCTTGTCAATTTCTTTTAAAGAGCCAGCTGATATTTTGATAAAGATTACATTGAATCTGTAGATGAATTTGGGGATTACTGCCATCTGAACAACAGTTAAGTGTTGTGGTCCAACAACACAGGATGTCTTTTCATTTGTTTAGATCTTCTGTAACGTCTTTCAAGAATATTTCTATAGTTTTCAGTTTACAGGTCTTACGCTTCATTTTAAAAATGTATCCCAAAGTATTTGATTCTCCCTGATGCTATTATTTACAGCTGCAATTGTATCCTTAACTTGATTTTCAAATTCTTTATTGTTCATGTACAAAGATACAATGGAACTGTTCCCCTCCTCTTCTATTTTGTGGAACAGTTTGTGAATATTTTGTGTTAATTGTTTTTTAAACGTTTGGTAGAATTCACCAGGGAATTCATATGATCCTTGGCTTTTGTCAGAAAATTTTAAACTTAGTATCTCTACCTGTTTTGGGTCTATTTGGATTCTCCATTTCCTCTTGAGTAAATTTTAGTCATCTCGTCTTTCTAGGATTTTGTTCATTTCATCTAAGTTCTCTCGTTTGTTGGCATGCTGTTGTTCACAGTATTCCTTTTATAATCCTTTTACTTCCAGAACGTCAGTAGTGATGTTCTCTCCTTCATTCCTGATTCTCGTCACCTGAGTCTTTTATTTGTCTGTCTACCCATCTATCTGTCTATCGATCTCTTTCTAGTTCTTTTCTCAGTTTTCGGGGTCTTGTATTACCTGTTTATCTATCTATCTATCTATCTATCTCCTTTTCTCAGTGTAATTAACTGTTTACCAGTTTTGTTGATCATTTGAAAGAATCAACTTTTGGTTTCACTGATTTCCTCTATTGTTTTCTGTTCTCAATTTCATTTGCTTCCACTCAAACTGCTACTATTTCCTTCCATAGTTATCTGCTCAGGACACTATAACATAATGTCACAACTTGGATGCTTTAAGCAACAGAAGTTTATTTTATCATAGTTCTGGAGTCTAGAGGTCCATGATCAAGATGCCAGCAAATTCGTTTCTGGTGAGAGTTTTCTTCCCGACTTGCAGGTGGCCACCATCTTGTTACATCCTCACATGGTCTTTCCTCTTTCCTCAGTGTGTGCTTGCAGAGACAGTGAGCACTCTGGGTGTCTCTTCTTAAACAAGCACTAATCATATTGGATCAACAGTACATCCATATGACCTCATTTAACCTTAATGACTTCCTTAGAGGCCCCATTTCCAAATACAGCCACACTGGGGCTTATGTATTCAGAATGTAAAAACTGGGGGAATATGCAAACATCCAGACCATAATACTTTCCCTTGGCTCATTTTGGGTTTCATTTTCTTTTTCTAACTTCTTGCAGTATAAAGTTAGGTTATTGTTTAAGATCTGTGTTCCTCTTTGATAAAGGCATTAAGAGCTAGAACTTTCCCATAAATCTGTGGCCACATATATTTCCAAGAAAGTGTTTTCAAACCAAGAAGAAATGTATCTTATATTTATCCACAGATTCACCATTTTTTGGAGACAGGGTCTTACTATGTCATCCAGGCTGTTCTCACACTTTTGGACTCAAACAATCCTCCTACCTCAGCCTCCCAAGTATCTGGGATTGCAGGAGCACGCAACTGTGTCCAGCCATATTTACTATTTCTAGTGCTCCTCATTCCTTTGTGTAAATAGGGATTTTCATTAGGTAACATTTTCTATCAGCCTGAAGAACTTCCTTTAATATATCTTGTAGGCCGGGCACGACGGCTCACGCCTGTAATCCCAGCACTTTGGGAGGCCGAGGCAGGTGGATCACCTGAGGTCAGGAGTTTGAGACCAGCCTGGCCAACTTGATGAAAGCCCGTCTCTACTAAAAATACAAAAAATTAGCCAGGCATGGTGGTGGGTGCCTGTGATCTCAGCTACTTGGGAAGCTGAGGCAAGAGGATCACTTGAACCCAGGAGGTGGAAGCTGCAGTTAGCCGAGATTGCACCATTGCATTCCAACCTGGGCAACGAGAGTGAAACTCCATCTCAAAATTACACACCCACACCCACAGCCACCCACCCACACACACATCTTGTAGTATATATCTTGTGTATATATACATTCATACACATCTTGTAGTATAGAAAAAAAGTGCTAGCAATACTTTCTTTGGCCTAAAAACATCTTTATCTTCACTCTTGAAGAATATGCACACTGAATATAGAATTCTAGGTTTTTCCATTAGCAATTTAAAGATGTTGCATTGTCTTCTAGCTGGCAATGTTTGTATTGAGAAATCAGTGGTAATTCTTATCTTTGTAATGTGTCTTTTTTTTCTGCCTAATTAAAAGATTTCCTCTTTGTTGCTGGTTTTTAGCAAACTTGTTTACATTTCTTGATGTTGTTTTCTTTGTATTTCTCCTGCTTCTAGGATCTGTAACTTTTTAGTTTTTGTCACATTTGAAAAATTCTTGACCATCTGTTCTTCAACTATTTTTCTGCCACCCACTCCTCATGATCTGGGCCTCCAATTAGATGTCTCTTAGATCATTTGGTTTTGCTCTCTAGTTCTCTGATACTGCTATTTTTTCCCCTACCCTTTCTTCTCTGGGTGTTTCAGTTTGAGCAGTTCCTGTTTCTTTATCTCCAGATTCACTTATCTTTTTTTTTTTCCACTGAGTCTGATCTGGTATTAGTCCCATTGTGATAGCCAGACTCTAAAATGGCCCTAAATGAAATTTACTGCCTGGTATTCATTCCCTTGTATAATTCCAACCTGTTGATTCTGGGCATATTGATAACTTGCTTCCAACCCATGGGATACATCAAAGATGATGAGATGTCACTTCCATGATAAGGTTACAAAAGACTGTGACTTCTATATTGCTGGCAAACTTTCTCTATTATCTTTTTGGCTTGCACATTTTGATGAAGCAAGCCGCCATGTTGGAGGTCCATATACCAAGGTAACAAAGGTGACCTGTGCCCAACAGCCAGCTAAGAACCGAAGCCCTTGATCCAACATCTGTCTAAGAACTGAATTTATAAAAAACAATCAAAAATGCTTAGCAGCAGGTCCTCCACAGTAGAGCCTTCAGATGAGACCTCAGCACTGGCTGGCACCTTGATTTCAGCCTTGTGAGAGGCCCTGATGCAGACGACTCAGTTAAGCCATGTCTAGATTCCTGACACTCAGAAACTGTGAGATCATAAATGTGTGTTGATTTAAGCTGCTACATTTGCAGTTATTTGTTACATATCAATAGATAATTCATCTGGTGGACAGTTTCACTTTAGATATTGTACTGTCCAATTCAAAGAATTCTGTTTGGTTCTTCTTATATATTATGGTCCTCACCTTACTCTATTCATCTTTTCCTTTAAATGGCTGAGGATATTTATGATAGATTATTTGAAGGTCTTGTCTTTTAATTCCATATCTATGTTATTTTGGGTCCTCTTTCTACTGTCTTATTTCTCTCCCTGGATATAGGTCATATTTTCCTACTTCCTTATATGTTTAGTAACTTTTTATTGAACGCAGGGCACTGTGAATGATATACTGTTGAGTGTGGATTTTGTTGTCTTACTTGGAAGAATTTTGGATTTAGCTTTGTCAGGTACTTGCATTACTTGCAGATCAGCTTGCTCATTTTGGTTTGTTTATATGATGTGTTAGGGTAGGTCTGGAGTTGTCTTCACTCCAGGGAGAATTTAGCCCTATTATTAAGATGTGATCTTTCTGGGGTCTCTACGGAATACCCAGGTGTTCATTAGCATCTCTTCACACCCACTAGTTTGAACTTGAACATCTGCCAGTTCTGGGTGAGCTCTGAGAAGTCTTAGCTTCTGGCCCGCAGTGGTTCCCAGTCCTGGGTGAACTCTGAGAAGTCTTAGCTTCTTGCCCACAGTGGTTGCCAGTCCTGGGTGAACTCCAAGAAGTTTTTAGCTTCTGGCCTGCAGTGGCTGTCTTTTGACCAGCCTCATGCAGTTTCACCTGATGCATACACAGCTTAGTATTTAACCAAAGACTCATGGACACCTCCTATCCAGATTTCTGGACCTCTTTCTCTGCTAACCCCCTTCTCCTCTGTACTCTTCAGCACTCTACCCTATGGATTCCATTTGTCTCAGCCTCCCCAAACTCTAGTTGTCACCTCCTCAACTCTGCTAGACTGCTGTGCTCTGCTTGGTTACCACTCACCGCCATGCACTGTCTGGAAAATGCCCCCACCCAGAAAGCCAGAGCTTGTTTATTTCCTCCTCTTAGATACAACAGTCCTTCCAGCCTGCTGTCAATTATCCAACAGCAGTTGTTTCCTATATTGTGTCTAGTGTTCTAGTTGGTTTGGGTGGGATGGTAAGTTCACTACCAGTTACTCTGTCATGGCCACTGGAAGCCTCTGGCCATTTTTATAGGTGTCCAAGAGGGAGTGAGATTAGCACTTAGCTCCCCACCTTGGCTTCTTAAGCTTCGTGCAGAGGCTCAGCTGGTTTCCTCACCGGGCGTGGGCATGGGTACATGCATCAGAATGCCGCTCACCAGCTGTGTCAGGGCCCCAGACCCCAGTGTTCACTAGCAGCCCTCGTGACAACCAGTCCCTTTGCCATCTCAGCACATGACTCATCGGCATTGACAAAAGCCCATCAGAGAGATCCTCAGCCTACCACAGATGTGTTTATTCTGTGAGCCCCGTCAAATTCCCCAGCTGCAAAGTGAGGTGCTCGGAATTTCTGAACTAAGACCCTTGGCCGGCTGGTAGGTCTGAACAGTTAACTATGGAGTGTGTCTCAGGCATCTGGCACGCTGCTACAGAGAGCTCTGGCTACAGGGGCCCTCTTAGTCCCCTAATAGAGGTACAAACCCCTGGGGATCAATCCTGCTGATGTGCAGAATCATTTACCCAGGAAGCTTTAGAACATTACCAATGCGCAGGTCCCACCACGGAGCTACTGGGTGAAAACCCAGGCACTCCACGGCAATCCCCCACGCATGGTCCTGTGCGTTCTGTCTTCTTTTAACTTATGAAGCCAATGAACTCATGGACATGAGTTGAAGATTTCACAGAAACGCCAGTACCTTGAAGCCATCTAAAATACATCCCAGAGGCTGCAAAGGTAACTCAACGCCAAGAAGGGAAAGACGGGGCACTCTCCAAATCATGGCCCTTTTAAATAGGAAGGAACCTCGGAGAACATTCTGGCCCACCTCTCTTCCCACTGCCCCAGCCTTTCCACTCCATAGATGGAGAAATCAACAGCCAGAGGGTCTAAGGGACATATCCAGCATCACTCGGCATAAGGCAAAATTACCCCTCCAGAACATCCCCCACTGCCTCCCAGACCCCTGCTACAACCCCATCAGTGGCTTTTCATGACCCTTAGAACAGAATCCAAGAGGTATATCACACAGCCGAGCCTACTGCACCACCGGGCTCCTACCCTCCCCGCCACCCTCTTCTTGTCCACTGCTCTCCAGGCTCTCCTATCCCTTTCTGGCAGTAGAGCAACCAAGATCCTTCCAGGCTCAGGGCACAAGCTGTCCTATCCCCAAGACAGCCCTGCCCAGCCCTTTGCAGCAATGGCTGCACAGGCTGAATGTTCCTGCCTCCTGCATCACACAGGCCCCTACCCGGCCACCACTTGTTATCTAGGCATATGCACTGTGCACTGTCCTCTAGCCCTTCTCTCAGGGCTCCTGAGGGACTCACCACACTCCTCTGTCCTGTCTGTTTCTTCCCCCACTCACACAAGTTGGGAGCTTAGAGAGGGCGGAGAACCTATCTGTTTCTGCATTACCACAGCCCCAGTGCCTAGCAAAGTGTGGCACACCATGGACTTATGTTTCTTGAATAAATGGACACCTGGCAGAATTAAATAATTAACCATCCACTGATAAATGGCAGACATCCCTTTGCCTCTAACCTCCCAAGTCTTATGAGGGCAAGGGCTCTGGGGTCCCAGGCTGTCCCCGTGGTGAACCCACAGTGGTGCTCCCAGCCAGAAGCCCTGCCAGCATCAGGTCACACTCCAAACACAACGATGTCCATGTGCCAGGCACCCTGGCACATGGCCAGGCCTAGGTCCGGCCGTAACTGAACCATGTTCCTTGTTCCCTCCTCTGCTAAGCACGCCCCAGCTCTGCAGACCTGCCTCAGGCCAGGCTTGTTCTCTTGCCAATCAACCAGATCTGCATAAGCGATGAAGGCAAATTTAGGATTCACCAGTTTCCACTTGGAAACAACCTGGGGAGCTGGGCTCCGCCATCCACTGGCAGAGCCTTTAATATTTAAGCTAGAAGCAACAGCCAAGTGTTGTCAAGGGAAGAGAGCTCCACTTTCTTACATCACACTGTTCTCCCATGTGCCATTCAAATCTCCAAGCAAACCATCAAACAAGCCCTGCCCTTGTCACTATGTCGAATCCTGAGTTTCTCATGAGTCAGAGCCTGACGCAGGACCAGTGGAAGAATCAGAGTCTTGGTAATGGGTATGATTAAGAGTAATCCAGGTCTCCAGCCTCTCTGTTAGTCTAGGCCAGGCCCAGGGCTGTCCAGTGGAAATATAATGAAGCCATGTTCAAACTTTGCTGGTAGCAACAGTAGAGAAATAAAACAGAAACAGGCGAAATGAATTTTAATAATATAGTTTATTATTTCAACATGTAATCCATAAAAACATGAATGGGTTATTTTAAGTGACTTCTTTTTGGCCAGGTGCAGTGGCTCACACCTGTAATCCTAGCACTTTAGGAGGCCGAAGTGGGCAGATCACTTGAGGTCACGAGTTCAAGACCAGCCTGGCCAAAATGTTGAAACCCCGTCTCTACTAAAAATGCAAAAATTAGCCAGGCATGGTGGTATGCATCTGCAATCTGAGCTACTTGAGAGAGTGAGGCAGGAGGATTGCTTGAACCCGGGAGGCAGAGGTTGCAGTGAGCTGAGACGGCACCACGGCACTCCAACCTGGGTGACAGAGTGAGACTCTGTCTCAAATTAAAAACAAACAAACAAACAAAAAAAACAGTAGCTTCTTTTCATGCTGGGTCTTTGAAAAGCTATGTGGGTCTCATACTCACAGCACTTGGATGAGCCACATTTCCAGGACTCACCACTACGTGTGGCTCAGGGCTGCTGGTTGGGACAGTGCAGGAAGAGTTTACCTGCTCTGGAGCTGACCCTGAGTAGGGGGCGCTGGCACTCCTAACTCAAGGCTGCCTGATCCGGCTCCCTGGCCCCTGAAGCTCCCTCCCCACCCCTGCAAGCCCTGGTGTCAGCCAAGGAAGCCGTGACTACTGCTCAGAGCACTCTCTTGCTGCTTGGATTAATTCACTTGTATTTATTTGGCTTTTTATAAACAAAAGTCAAACTTAATGCATTCTATTCATCAAAAGGAAGGGCAGTACTCCTAAGGGGATCTGTCAAACAGATGCTCTTTCTGTAAGTAAATATAAAGGTGGTCGCGCAGGAAAGGAAAATTATACTGAAGTCTAAGATATTTTTCCCCCTTTCAGATCCATAAGCCAAAATATTGCTAAGGCTTTTTATAAACAAAGATAATGAGTTGTATAATTTATGTAAATTAACTAATGCTGCTGCATTTTTTAGAAGTCACATAAACTGCACTATTTATTTGATGTGCTTTTTGGAGTAAAAAATAATTATAATTGGATATTGTTCCTAACAGGTTTCTCCTATTGTTTTCTTATTAGTGTTTGTGGTTTTGAACACAAAACACAGAATCTCCGAGTGCTCTACACCTGTGGCTTTCCTTTGGCACATATGAGAGTAGGGACAATCAAGAGTCTGACCAGGGCTCTTGACCACAACTCCCGAACCAGAAGGAAATTGCATGCAGCAGGCATCACGGGCATGGCTTCCACCGGCAGGCATTGGCTATCTTCCACCATGTGTGGTACCCGTCGATCAGCAGCCTTTGCGGCACACAACTGACTTCATTTTCACGACTCAAAGTAGGATCCGTGGCGCCAGCTGCATCAGCTGCCCCAGGGACTTGCTATAAATGCAGCATCTCAGGTCCCACCCAGACCAGCTGAATCAGAATCCCCAGGGAATCTGTCTGCAAGTGAAAGTTTGAGGAATGCTTTTGTACATCCTTTGCCGGGAGGGTCCAGCCCCTTCCTGGGCTCCTCCCAGAGGAGACAACTAAAGCTGTACCCCAGAAAGACACTGAGCTGGCCCCCAAGTTCATCTGTTCCCGGCTCTCAGCATCAACCCACACATCCCCCTCACATCTAACATATACTGAAACGAGCAATCCATAACCACGCACTGCAATTCTTAATATTATCATATTAGGAGCATTAAAAATGCAAGAAAGTATAATTAAGCAAAATAAATTAAACGAGGATCTTGAAATACACAGCCTTGGAAATACTTTTGCTGCCTAAATGCTCAGTAACATCTGTTGGCTACGATCATGCTTGCTAGCCTCTTCTGATATTCTAAGCACAAAATGTGGTAAAATGCCAGATGTAAATAGCTCTGATTTGTGCCCTTGTTTATGTAGCCAAAGATGGCCCTAACGTGGAAGAAGGAACTCTACTGCAAAGCCCATAGGTCTTTGGGTTTTCAAATAGCGGGCTCCCTAGCTCCCCACACCCAGGAACAAGGCTTATTCACTCAATACCCGGGTTGAGGAACAAGAGAACACAAACATCTCTAGACCTAAAAGGAACGGAGGGTAATTCACTGAATTTATTTCATCTCATCTCCCTTAATCATGTAAAAACAAAACCCAAAAATGTTTCTACATTCTGGTTTGTGTCCAACACTATGTACAAACTAATTGAGTGTAAAAGCGTTGCTTTGCATTATATCAGTTAAAGTAAGTGTGACAATTGCTCTCCCCCCCCCCCCCGAGCTCTGTTTCATTTCTGGTTTTGTTATAATTCAGTCCATTCACAATATGTCATTGCAAACACTATTTGCAAAAGAAAGTATAAAAAACAGATTCTTTATTTCTTAGTGCATTTATTTCCATTTCCCCTTCTCAGCCGCTCCACATTTATACCATGCTTCCATCTGGAGGGCTTAAAAAAAGTCATAGACGAAGTTACTATACATAATGAAGCGCGCACTCGTCTGGTATTTAGCCTGAGAATCTCATCGCCAGGTGCTATGAAAGGGGAAAAGAAAATACGGCCAAAATACTGTGTCGCAGCTTGTTTCCAGACATTTCGTATCGTGTCTGAAAGTATTCATCAATCTGGGAGGGCAGCGACTTCAGTAAGGTTTACTTAAGCAACCGCCTTCCCGGAAGAGTCAAGTGTGATCGGTCCTGCACCTGGAAGGAGGCTGCCGGCACCCGACCTCTCTGCCGGTGTCAACACACGCATCTGCTCGGTCACTGGTAGGAAGCGCCACCCTGCATCAGGCACCAGAGGTGCTGTAGCACCCTCTCAGACACGCGCTCAGTCATTCGGGAACACACACCGAACCCCACTGTGCAGGTGCTGTGTGACAGAAGTAACCCGGGCACCAGCAAGAAACAGCATCACCCAGACCGGTGTCCCTCGAAGGGGGCCCCTAGGAGTTTCCTGTAAAGGTCTGGAAATGAGTTTGATGAGAACAGAGCAACCCAAAAACAATCCTGCCGGCTGTAAAGCAACGACCAACGACCAAGGCAGCCTCATTCTGCCCACCTTTTAGGTGGAAGCTATAATTTAAGACTCTTTTTTTTTTTTTGAGACGTAGTTTCGCTCTTGTCCTCCAGGCTTCAGTGCAATGGCGCCACCTCAGCTCACTGCAACCTCCGCCTCCCTGGGTTGAGCAATTCTCCTGCCTCTGGGATTACAGGTGCACACCACCACGCCGGGCTCATTTTCGTATTTTTAGTAGAGAAGGGGCTTCACCATGTTGGCCAGGCTGGTCTTGAACGCCTGACCTCAGGCAATCCACCCGCCGAGGCCTCCCAAAGTGCCGGGATTACAGGCATGAGCACTGCGCCTGGCCAATTTAAGACTCTTTCGACTATGTCACAGTGATTGAGGAATTAACAGTCAGCAGCAAAACTCACTTGCTCGTGGACTAATCAGTCCCATGGATGGCCAAGCAGATTCTGTGTGTAAGAAATAACTGCTGAACAGTTCAGTGTTGACTCTTTTGGGAAACTAAACTTAATATGGCATTATGTTGACAATTAGGTCTAATTCCATGTATGAAAACATCCAACAAAATGAAGGGTTTAAGTAAAATGCCAGCATGAGGGCATCACATCACATGAAAGGATTAGGTGTAGTTTCCGCTGTACAGCATGTGGATGGGTACGGAATCTGGGGGAAACAAGGAGTCTTGGGGTTTCCCAATTTATTTTCCCACAGTCTCCTCTGGAAAAGATTACGGTATTTAACCTCTGTCTGATATTTTTGAAAGAAAAGAAGTCACACAGTATCTTGAAACTCAAGCTATCAGACAATGCCAATACCTCGTTAATGTCACTGTAAGGCTGGGGACTTGTTATTCACCAGTGAATGTTCCCTGGGAGCTCCGCCTGCAACGTCTAGGGGCAGGGGGCACATCCTGGATGCCTTCAGCAGCCGACTGCTAAGCCCTCCCTGACTCTGTGTTATTCGAGAATGGGAACGCACCCCGCTCCCACCACCACCACTACCCACAGAGCCTAGTGAAAACGGGGTATCCTGATCGGCTGTCCTTGGTCCAGATGCAACTCACTACATGCACTTTGCAGCCTTGTTGGCTTCTGCAAGAATTGGTTCAGGGTAACACTCTACACCCCATGTGAGCTGACCTCACTTCCATTGGAAATCTGAGATCTAATAGTTACTCTTAGTTCCTCTTTCCAAGACTTAACCAAATTCGTTAGGAAATCTCAAGCAAATGGGACGACAGCCAAATACACCATCCTGGTCTCTACCAGCATCTCAGGTGCTGCAATATGCAGACCTCAGCAGAGCTCTTAGCATTAAAAGTTAGAAACAGAAACACAGAAGCACGGAGACGAAAGAACAACGAATGTCATGTACCAACTGAGGGATAAAAACTCATCCTCTACGCATGAAGGATGTAACGAACCAGAGGGAGGGGAAGAAACCCACAGCCACTTGCTGTGGAATTTATGTTTCCATAAGTGAAGCATTAGAATTCTCACATCGAGAAGAAACTATTGACATGTGCGCTCCCTTAAGGAAGGCTTCTCAAGAGGCCCATTCCAGATTTAATAATAATCCATATTTTTTCTCTGAATGGCAAACCGAATCTTTGATTTCCTTATCACCACCACAGATACGTGAATCATGAAGCCGCGAACAGCAGGGGTTCGGTTTATCACACGCCGCCTAGAATATTTAATAAAATAAATTCTAAATAATCAATTCATGAAGAGTCAACATTTCTTACACTTTTGTAATAAATGTCTACCTCTTGCATCCATCATAAACTGTACGTAAATTTTGGCAGAAAAGATGAAAGAGAGCCTCTCCAGTTTTCTTATGCTGTCATGTAAATACTTAAACATGGACAAATAGCACCTGTGTCCTCCCATCGGTCACTATTCTAGGGGGACTCTGTTGCAAGCAGCAACATACAGGCTTCCTTCAAAGCACTGCAGGCCTAAAGATGCAGGCAGCTTCAGCCTATCTTCTGTGACATCCCAATCCTTCAACCCACCTGGTCCCAACAAGGCCACATGCCATTGGCTCGGCTGTCCCCCCTGGACTGTGAAACATGGTGTCTCACTGGGACTTGTCCTGGCCTCTCTACAATGCCATGAAGCAGTGCCCTGAGCTTTTAAGAGAAACAGGACATTTCTCAACTCCCACATTCAAACTGCCCCTTTAAAAGAGACAGTGCCTAATGTTTCAGGCTGAGGACAATTTGGGAAGAAACAGACAATCCTACGCTACACGGATTAAAGAAGAAACCCTAACCTCACCGAGGACGTTGTAAATAAAAGTATACATTCGCTGCAGAAATATATGCTGAGTATGAAGAGCGTCTGGCTGTAAACATGAGTATTAGGACATACCCAGAGCAGCCCACTCCTTCTAGAAACTGCTGCCATCATCTAAAGAGAGGTGGGCCAACTACATCCATGGTCCAAATCTGGCCCATAGTCTGCTTCTGTAAATAAAGTTTTATTGGAACAGAGCCATGCCCATTCCTTGACTATCGCCTATGGCTACTTTCATGCTACAATGGTAGAATGGAATTGCTGGCACAGACAGCCTGGCCCCTTATTTTAAAAGCCCTTTCATTCAAAATCATCCATTCTTTCAAAAAACATAGCTATTTGGCACCAAATGTACTCAGTACTAGGTGCCATGCTGAGCACTGGGCTATAGCGGTGAACAGACAAGCAGGTACCCTGTTCAGAAGAACTGAAGGATGCCAGAACAGGCCCACCTCACACGGAGAACAAAGGCTGAGGGAACTGCTTAGTCATCGCCACTCGGTGTGTTCCGATTTTCAGAAACCTGCTATCCGCTATCGCTCATTGCCAAGGGCAGAATAGAGAACAATAGGCTCCAACGGTGTCATCGGAGATTTCAGTTCAATATTTTCTGAAGGTGCTTGAAGTCAAGTCATAAACTGCCAGAGCAACTTGTGAAATTTTCCTTTGGACTTTTCTCTTAAGACAAGGTAAAAAAAAAAAAAAAAAAAAAAAAAAAAAATATATATATATATATATATATATATATATATATATTAAAAAAAAAAAAGACGACTTGCCTGGGGGCGAGGCACTGAGGCAGGACCCTACTGGCGACAAGTGGATGGTGTGTCCCGATCTTTTCCAAATTAAAGTGTGTGTGAACCACATGGGGCCGTACTAAGACGCAGACTTGGATTCTGCAGATCTGGGATGGGGCCTGAAGTTCTTGTACTTCTAATACCTCCTCGGCGAGGCTGATCCTACCAGGCTTTGAATGTTGACCACTTCCGTTTTTGTGCCTGTCTCAGGTTTTGTCAAGAGTGGGACATGAGGCTTTTCCAACAGGAAGGAAAAGTGTACCCTGAGGGCAGGCAGTATTACAAGGTGTTGAATCACGAAGCGCAAGGAGGACGCGGAAGGTTATTTCATCTGTCCAGGAGAAAAATTCACGAAGCAGAAAGGCGTTCTTTCATGAAATCACCTGCTTTCCATCTTCCGTTCCGGCCTTGCAGCAAGGGAGGACATCCACGGGGAGCTCCGCGGCAGGAAACATACACACCCGCGGGAAGGAAACAAGAGGCCAGAGCCAGCGGCCGTCAAAGCGGCCTCACCAGAGCTGCTGCGTGAGGAGGTCGTTCCTTCTTTACCTTGTTCAGTAACATTTCTCTCGCCAGCTCCTACTGGCAGCAAAAGAGCCCTTCTTCGGCACCTTTATTTTCCCCATGATTTCTGCTGCAGCATGTGGGAAGCAGAGTGGTATCGTCCTAATTAGTCTGTAAGCCCTATCCCTGCCCTCTGCCGGTGACTAATCCATGCCAACTAAAGTGAATGGCAGCAGCTATCCTAGGACAAGCCTGGAGATTCGTGCCGACGGACCATAAACTCACCCAGACATAAGCCACAGCCACCAATGATGGGAAGAACCTTCCCCAGAGAAGATAGGGAATTGAAAGATGCCGAGAGGATCAATATTTTATGATTCAGTCAAGTGATGGCTGGAGATACTCTCTACCCAAGGCAAATAACCATGTCTGCTCACTTACCAAGGGGGGGAAAATATCTATTATGGTCTTACAATGCATGCCCAGTTTCTGGGTGAGGCTGTAAATTATGCTTGCAAACATCCAGCTTGGGTGGCCTGGGTAACACCTCACTCAGTGCTTGCTGTGTGTTGGGGGCCAAACAGAGAATGGCCCTTGGTGAATTTTTGACAGTGGTATTCAAGGGTTTACATTGTAATTGAATATGTGAAAATTTCCATTCCTGTCCTTATGGGCTAATGTGCAGTGATGTTAAGATATGGTAATAATTAAATACAAGTTCAGCACACCAAGTTCACATGGGGCTGCTCTACCTTCATCAGGGGAGTTTCTAGCTTCATAAGGCTCCAATCAAGTTTTCAAAAGGAAATTACAAAATACTGTACATATTGTCATCTACCAGAGGCACAAGGAGGGCAGAAACTACAATCGCACTTCCTTCTACATCTTCCTGGCACATCTTTTACTAGCAAGCTTCTCCCCAAACGCCGCTGGCGGAAGCAGGCTTGCATTTCTGCAGCTCGCAGTATCTAAGGGCACCAAATCTAGGTATGTGGAAGTCCTCACCTTTTGGTATTTGAGAGGCAACCAGGACCCACTTTTCAGAGGAAGCCTGAGAGTCCCCAGCCCTGGCAGCACTTGGCTTTGCTGGCAAACTGCTAGGGGTGTCTTCTCCCCTAGCAATGGCCAGTGTCCTTCCTGCCTTTTATGGTTCCCAGATCAATAATGTGTCTGGAGATGAACCAACTCACTTCCCTGTGTCTTCAATGAGACCAGTATCCAAAACAGACAAGTTTCTGTCTGCAAAGGTTCAAAGGAACTGCTCCGAGGCTTCGGGGGTTGTCGGATAAAATACATGATGCCCAGCAAACTGTGAGTTCCACATAAACAATGGACATTTTAGTACAGACATACTTGTACTAAAAAATTAACTGTTGTTTATCTGAAGCACACATTTAACTGGGCATCTGATATTCGCCCCTGTGTGTGTGTGCACACGTGTCTGATACTAAATCTGGCAACATACAATCTGGCCTGCGTAGCAAGAGTACACACACAGACCCTCGCTGCCGGAGGGAGTGTACCCGGGAAGCTCGGAAGCTGCAGCTTCAGGACAAATGGAAATGGGCGGTCCATGCTGGGAGGAGATTAAACAACTCATTACTCCTAAGTGAAAGTTCTCATGGGAATAACATAAGACTCAACAGCTCTCAGATCAAATCGCAACTAAGGAGTGACAGCCGGATCCACAGGATGTTTGGGGGATCAACTCCCAACCGCTGAAGTGGACAGCGAGGGACCTGCTGTGTCTTCGTCTCGCAGGCCTTAGATGAAATGAGGATGATAATAGTATCTACCTAATAGGGATGAGACGATGCAGATAAAGCGACACACACAGCACTGGGCATTCAGTAAAAGTTCCATAAAAGATGCCATGATTATTACCGCTGTTGTCATTTGGCTGTAGTTAGGGAAGACAGAGCCTTAAGAAGAGGGAAAATCTGTGTCCCCCAACATGTAGATGTTGAAAACGAACCCCGCGCCCCACGACATGATGGTATTTGGAAGTGGGGCTGGCGGGGGAACGGTGGCTCAGGCCTGTAATCCCAGCACTTTGGGAGGCGGAGATGGGCAGATCACGAATCGTGACCATCCTGGCTAACACGGTGAAACTCCATCGCTAGCAAAAAATTAGCTGGGTGTGGTGGGTGCCTGTAGTCCCAGCTACTCGGGAGGCTAAGGCAGGGGAATCACTCGAACCCGGGAGGCGGAGGTTGCAGTGAGCCGAGATCGCACCACTGCACTACGGCCTGGGCAACAGAGCAAGACTCTGTCTCAAAAAAACAAAAGGAAAAAAAGGAAGTGGGGCTTTCGGGAGGTAATTAGATCGTGAGAATGAAGCCCTTCTGAATGGGATTTGTGCCCTGATAAAAGGGACCCCAGAGAGTTCCTTCTCCCCTCCCACCATGCAAGGAGACAGGCAGAAGATGGCCATCTACGCACCAGGAAGCAGGCCCCTCGCCAGATACCAAATCTGCCGGTACCCTGATGCTAAACTTCCCAGCCCCTGGAACTGTGAGGAATAAACTTCTGCTGTTGAGGCCACCCAGTCTATGATCTTTTGCGACAGCAACTAGAAGTGGCTAAGACAGAAGGAGAAGCAAAGCCGCCACCCATCAGTCCTTTGTGAACTGAGCAGATTGCAAACAGAAAGGGCTGCTCTTGCTACTTCCAAACAGAGCTAGCTTAATGTTATTTATTCCTTAACATTTTAATTATATGAATTGGGTGGAAACATGTCACCAGGGACGCCAAGTAATTTGAAATTAAGAAAAAACTATGGATTTGAGCTCCTGAACTGACTCTACTAAAACACATCCAGGTAACAGGAAATTAAGTTTTAACCTGTTAGCACACTAGCAGAACGAGGCACAAACATTCAGATGATTAAAAGCCAGCAAAGAGCCCCGGGAGGTGCCCTGAGGTGCCCTAAAGCAGACTTGGCTCCCCGCACTACAGACGATCATGGGACTAAGACACCTCAACCGCCAGGGCTTGAAGCCCCACTTCTGAAACCAAAGACCTAGGTTCAAGTACCAGATGTACAACCAATGGGGGATAAACTTACCGGCCAGGACGGAATCACAGGGCTGGGGTGAGGCTCACAGGAAGTGGTAATTGGAAGCAGTTAGTCATTGGGCAAATCCCACTTCCCAGAGCAAGGTCCTGTGGGGTAGATTCTGTAGATACGGCTCTTTGTTACCTAGTAATTGGATACCAGATACACGCTTTCTAGCAGGGAGAAAATAAATATTCAGTGTATCTTTTTTGAACTGGACAAGGCTAAGAGGAAGCCAACCTGAACACTTCCTTAAGAAGGGTACAGATGGAAACTGTGGCAATGCAGGGGGAGGAAATCACCACTTCTGGCTAAGAGGATCAGGGGAGATACCCTGGGGTGGGGGACAGTCAGGAGTTATGAGGCCAAGACAGTGTGGACCTAAACATGGGGAAAAACAGCTTCTGGCCGGGTGCGGTGGCTCATGCCTGTAATCCTAGCACTTTGGGAGGCTGAGGTGGGCAGATCATGAGGTCAGGAGATCGAGACCATCCTGGCCAACAAGATGAAACCCCGTCTCCACCAAAAATACAAAAATTAGCCAGGTGTGGTGGCGCATGCCTGTAATCGCAGCTACTTGGGAGGCTGAGGCAGGAGAATCACTTGAACCCGGGAGGTGGAGGTTACAGTGAGCCGAGATTGCGCCATTGAACTCTGGCCAGGTGACAGAGCTCGACTCCATCTCAAAAACGAACAAACAAAAAAACCAGCTTCTGAATGAGGAATATGGTCAAGTAGGGACTGGTAGGTGCACAGTGAGGCTGGAGGGGATGGAGTGAAATAGTGTGTCCACAGACCAAGACACATGATTTTTTACTAAAAGTAGAAATGTGTATTTTATGTGAAACACGCAGTGGCTCCATGCTGGTCCCTTTGCCTTCTGTGAGCTTCTGCCCCTCGTTCATTTCATTAGGTATCTTACCTGCACCTTATCTATTTATTGCTGTTTTCCAAACTTGATTTGGGCACCATACATGTTCATGGCTGGCTATTTAAAATATTTTTCATTGGCTGCAAGCGAGATACCAATTTATCTTATGGCTGCAAGCAGAGCTGAAATGATCTGGCATTGCCACAGGGCAGACAGTTATTTCATGCCCTGTTAATTCCTAATGCAGTAACTACAATATCATTCCTACTTTTAAAAGAGGTGCTTTCTTTCTTTCTTTTTTTTAATATGTGGCCTAAGTGTCCAAACAAAGAACATGACTTGTAATGAGGCCAAGTCTCCAAACGTAACCTCGTTACCACCGCTGCCGCCCTAATGCCGGGCTTCTAGCTTTCAGGCAGTTAAGGAGTCAGAGAAACTCTTCATTCTTTACAGGCAAGACAAACACATCAGCAACACCAAATGTTCTCTTCCCCATCTGAAAATTACAATCAGAGGTGAGGGGCTGGTGTTTCTACCTGAAGATGGTCCCGGCCAGGGGGTTCCTCCTGCCGCAGAACAGGCTCAGTGGAGGGGGGCTGCCTGTGCATGTGACCACCATGAAACCAACCACCTCTGTGCCATGACCACCCACTGGTTTGAGAGGCAGAACATCCATGGCAAGTCACGCCCTAAGAGCAGAGAGAGCCCCCGTCGCTAGGAGGATGGCACCCGATCTGGATGGGCCTGGGAGAAATGCTGAGCTAGCACAATTCTGGCTGCCTGTTGCTTCAAGTCACTTTGGCTGTTTCTCAACAGACTCTATTCATTGATACTTTCCAGCCCTCCTCTGTCACTTCACCAGCTCCCACCACGCCCCACTTCCTCATGCTCACGTCACTTCCTTAAGGCCCCGTCGGCCTCGGGTTCCCCTGGCGCATCCTCCACACGGGGCCTTGTAATTCTATTACAGCCCTCAAAACCCTGCATGGAGGTTGCATGAGTGATTATTTTGGTCTCCCCATGAGATAGGAGACTACATGCTTTCTTTACATCACTGCGTCCTCAGCACCTCCTGCCATGCTAGGTGGAGAGAAAGCCTCCAGTCCCCAGTGGATGAAGGAAGAATGTGTGCTGAATAAATAGGCGCTGACTTAATCTGAAAAGTCTACAGATCCCATCCGAGTACACAGGAGCAACATATATAAGGGCAAGAGCTTGAGCTTTAGAACCAAGCAGACCCCCGGCTCAAATCCCAGCTCTGCCCCTGACTGAGGTATGAAGCAGAGCAAGAGAAACCCTCTCTGAAGCTCAATCTGTCTGTCTATAAAATGGGTATAATACCATGTACTTTGCATGCATGGATGTGTTTATGAGGATTCAGTGAGATGGTATACTTGGTATATAGGAAATGTGTAGGCCCGTGACTGTCCCAACAGTAAGTACGTGGCTCCCATCTGTTGTGGGA
The DNA here is from genome assembly GCA_036589455.1 of Ateles fusciceps. NCBI lineage: Eukaryota > Metazoa > Chordata > Mammalia > Primates > Atelidae > Ateles > Ateles fusciceps. Next base: position 1,009,331 of record JAZHEH010002406.1, on the reverse strand, counting down.
ACCCAGCAGCAAAGAAACGGGAGAGGAGAGCCCAGAGCTGCCTCAGGTTCTGAGACACCCAGCACTCTCAGCAGACAGGATAAGAGGTGTAGACACAGGACCTAAGGCAGCTCCATAAGCTTCTGAGGCCAGAGAAAAGTATCATGAACTTGGAGGGAATTCTTCCAGCATGGCACAGAAAACAGCATCACCTCTGGCTGACCTCCCCTCGGCGCATCCAGCCACAAAGCTGCAGTGACCCCAGAACCAGTGATGCTTCACATCCAGCTCTTTGCTCTCCGGGAGTCTCCCAGCCCCAAAGCTCCTCCACCCTGTCAGGCACCAGAGAAGCAGGCTAAATCTGCTTGGGGTGCAGGGCCAACTCCAGACCTGCTGAGATTTCATCTCCTGAAACAGTGACATCGCAACCACCCTCCTTTTCCTTCCTGCCAACCTTTGTCGTCCCTGGAAACCTTATCGAGCAAGCTTCTCCTTGGCTTGCAGACAAGACAACTAATCATGGACCTAACGGCTCGTCAGCTTCAAAAGCAGCTGCCCCCACCCTGTGCCTGGCTGAGAAAAATCAATGTGCCTTTGAGTTGCCATGTGTACAGAGGGCCCCAGCCTCCGAGAACAAAAGAAGCGAGATGGCTGAGCAGTTCCATAAACAGGACTGGAAGTTTTCCTGGCCTGAGGGGAAGGCTTATAGCAAGTGATATGTTAAACGGTAGATCCAAATATCTTTATCATGCCCCTGAACTGAGGAAAACAGCTCCAGTGGTAGAAAAATCACAGCTCCAAGACCCTGTGCAGGACTGTCTGCCCCAACCAGCAGAAGAGCAGCTGGCTGGCGCCGTGCCTGGTGTGATGAAGATCCTGAGTCTATGGGAATTGCCTGATTGAATCCACCAAAGAAGGACACAGAGTCTAAACTCAGAAGCCCCTCCTCCCGTGAGGCACAAAGCCCCGTGGAAATCTTCAATGGAATTTCCTGGCAGAAAGGACCAACCACCCACTGTGCCAGAGCACACCCCCTGGGCTTCCCCACCCCTGGTCCAGATCAGAGCTAATGCGACAGAACTGCTGGTGAGATGTGGGGGTCGCTCTTGTCCGAAAAGGCCTTCCTCAGGGCTGGTTAAAAATCCATGCCCAGGCCCATGCCCACAGTGGACCATTCATAGCAACAGGCTCTCATTAACACAAGAAAGCGCTCATCCTCAGTAATCATTAGGAGAAACTCAGATTCAGATAGAACGGGGTACCATCTCTCATCCATCAATAGGGGGAGAGGATGTGGGGAAAATGGCAATCTCCAGTTCTGGTGGGCATGTAATTATGTGACCACAGGGCAGTATCTAATTAACTGAGCAAGCCCAGACCTTCTAACCCGGCAATTCTGGGTCCAAATTTGCCTATGTGTCCTAAAAGACATGTACGAGAACACTGATTGAAGTGTTATTTATAAAGCTAAAAAATGAAAGGCATCTAAAGCGGGAGCTGCGGCCAGGGAACCGGCTCCAGTGTTTATACAGTGGAAGGCTGCAGAACTGTTAAAAGGCATGAAGAGACCTGAATATCAACATAGATACAGCTCAGACCACAACGCTAAGTGGAAAAGGTAAACTGCAAGCAATATATAAATTACACATGTACACACACACACACACAAATGTACACACACAGTCCCACCCAACTTTAAGGGCTCAGCTTGTATCCCATCTGACCTAGGAGTATCTCTGACCATTCCATCCCACTCTGTACTCCCAGGATGCTTCTCATAAAAGCCCAGGCTTCTCTGCTTTCAGCACTGTTGATGACTTTCATGTATGTACATGGCTGTCTCTTCAACTTAACCATGAGTCCATGGGGCAGAGAACATGGTTCCTGGTCTCTCTGCAGACACCAAAGTACCTGGCACAGAATAGGCACACGGGGTTAATATTTGCTGAGTGGCTCAGTGGGACAACTCCCTGAGCTCACAGGCAAGGCCACCACAGAATGCATCATATTAGGTGGCTTCTCTCTGAGAATCTAAAGCAAACCTCGTGTCACTGGCGATTCCTACTGCCCACACTGCCATCCACGTCAGGAAGTCACGGACACCCCTCCCCATCCTGCCTGTCTCCCCTTTCCCAAAGTTCTGAGGGGACAGACTGCTGTCTGCAAGTCTGAGCACCACAAATAACTCCAAACATAAATATGGCCTAAAAATAACCATAAATCATTTTGATTCCATCCAGTGACAATTCTAATTTATAACATGAGGGAAGAAAATGAACACTCTGGGCTTTTTTTCCCCTGGGCTTCTCAGCTACTGCTGAGGAAGACTCCACCCTGCTGTTACTCACAAGCAGAAGTTACTGATTTACGTATTACTAAGGATGAAATATACCAGGGGCCTGCGGGCACAGGAGCTGCTGTGAGTTTCAGTGCAAATTCCTGCAGCCCTATTATTCCCAGTGCAGGCAGCTTCCTTGTTCAGGGGCCCCACCCAGCCTTGCCTCACTCTCTAGGGCTTCCTCCAGCATAGGAGATGAGGATCTTCCCAGGAAGACCAAGCCCTGCCTCCCTTGGCTCCCTGAGACAATGGCTGATGCATTTGTACAATCACCAGTCATAGTCCTAGAGGTGTGTCCGGAGCAGTGCATTTGGGAAAATCTGCATTTTAATGTTCTGTGCAGTCAATTAAACCACGCTGTGCAAACACTGATCATGGGAGAGTGCAGGGGAACTGGAATTTTTTGGATAGAGGCTTTGCTTTGTGTATCTCCATAAAGCATTGCTATTAGGTATTAAAAAAAAAACAAAACATAAAACAAAAGTCATCTCTCCGTGAGGTCATATAATAAAAGCCATTTGATGCTATTTTTAACAGCCAAAAAAGCACATGATTAATAAAGAAAAAGTCATCATGACAAAGCACGTCACAAAAAAACATCAGCAGGGAAGGGCAACCCATTGAACTCAAGTGAGTTTACAGTCCTAGCTATCCATCAAGTATGCTTGCAAACTCAACACACCAGCAGACTCCAGAATGCCTCTCTTGGACCGGTTTGAAATAACAGGAGGATCACGAGTCAGCTTCTCAGCTCCTGGCCGAAGGCAGCACTTCCCCTATTCCCAGGGGGAGGTTCCTTCCCAGGACCGGTAAGGAATGCAGGGAAGTGGGTGACCATTAACTAGCAGGCCAAGAATTCACCTTGACTCACGCCCTCCCGCTCTACCGCTGTGACACAGGGCTCAGGCCCTCAAACGATGGCAAAGAGGAACGAGGGAATTTCTCCATGGCTGCCCAAGGTTGACAGTCTATGGGGTGAGAACAAGAGCAAGGAAACCAGTCTTTACCCAAGGGCCAAAACCCGAAGTCAGCCCAAGATCCCAAGATGCTTCTGCAGGACCCCAACCATGAAAGAATCACGCACACCTGTGATTCCATCTAACGATCTCAAACCTCTGCTAAGGCTGACACAGCCAGGGTTCGTCAGTGGAGGGGTGAAGCCAGGCTCTGTGGCGGGTATGGGCTGTCAGTTCAGCACGGGGAGGCCAGGGTCACCTCAGGAGGGGAAGTTCCTTACCTGCCTCCCCCTCTTCCCTGACACTTTGCAAACTCTCAATGCACCCAGAGACTCTTCCGTGATAAATACAACAAATGAGTCCACAGGAACCTCTCAAATCCCCATTGATATACCAATGACTCCAAGACACACGAGTGCTTTAGTTCAGTCCAGTTTCACTGAAAACTTGAATGGCGATTATAGGGTAAGAAGGTAGAAAAACGAAACAAAAGCAAAAAAAACCAGGGTCTTGGCAAACAAAAATTCTTTGGACAGAGGTGACTCGAATCACGTGACTCCAAGCAATTCCATTCTCCACTGCAGCCTGCAAATGACATTTGTGCACCAAGGGAACCTTTTCTGCGGTTTACCTCCACTCCCTGGACCTTGAGCTTCATGTGGTCCTCTCTGGTCGTTTTCCCATCTTTCCTCTTTTTCCAGCAATACCCATCTTTCCTGTACTTCACTTTCTTCCTGTTGTAGAGTATCATTGAGCCATTCTGTGGTCTGGAAACAACAAATGGTTAAGTTACCAAGAGCAGAAGAAAAATTTATGAAGAAAGATATCGTCGACCAGTATAAGTCTCTACAGAAAAGCAATATTCCACATTTGCTGGGGCATAATTTTTCACCTTTTATTGCAGCTCCCTGGATTAACCATGTTTTATGGCCAGCCAAAATTTCCTTTGGATTTGGTACCTAATGAATTAAATGTGTCAATGATGGGCTTAAAAAACATCCCCTCAGTAATAACCACAAACTAATCAGGATATACGATGTGGGGGCCTGAGCTCAGCACTGAAAAGTAAGCAAAACAGAGACAGAAAGCAAGAAGAGCCAGGGGTGCCGTGGCAGCCTGCAATATCTTATCTCTTGTGGAAGGATTTTCTACACATCTTTTAATCCATCACCCAGCATTAGGAAATAAATAAGTTTAACACAGACGCTGGATGACTATGTTAAGAACAGACCAATGGCAGAGCTAGTCACTGAGGCCAAATGCTCTTGGTTCATTGCCTGCATTTAGATTACTGCTAGATATGAAAGAGCATCTGTGGTCTTGCTTCCCAGGCAAGCTAAGTACCCGATTCTTCCCCATTTGGGCTTCAACTGTCAGGGGTCTCGGATACTGCCAGGTAAAGGCATCTATTCAGTCCACAGCCAGAGTATCTCAGGGAAATAGCTGCCTGCTTGCTAAATGCTAAGAGTTAGATGGTCATTCTTGTGAGGATGAAAAGAAAAAGAACCTGGAATTTTCCAAAAAGAAAACATGCGCCCACCACAGAGAGGAGAGGTTGATTATGTGCATATCTGCAGAAGCAGTGGTCAGGTCACATATTCGGGTATGGAAACTCCAAGGAGAAAAAGAACTAAACCCCTCCAGCAGCAGAGCGCAGGAATAAAGTTTCAGTAGCTGTGGGCAGATCGAACCAAAGGAAGACTCCCCCAAAAGTTGGCGGTGCCCCACGCAGTGCTGCGCCACTCTGCAGCTGAACCTGCAGCAGGGCAAGAGGGATGCCAGCAATTCTGTGCACCGCAAGGCCAGCGCGGGCCTGCCATCTCCCTGTCAGCCGCGGCCAGAGAGCTCTTTACACAAATAAGGCAAATGAAGTGGCTTCTTCAGCTCGGTTTGTATGTTTCTCTGCCCCCACTGAGGCGAGGAAACCGTAAGTCAGCCATCTGTCCCCCCCAGGGCTGGGGCAAGACCCTCCAGCCCCTTTCTTTTCTTCTCCACCAGGAACAATGGGCCATTTCACAGGCAGCACAGAACACTGGCTGTTGATGGCTTCATATTCTATTGTCTGTGGGGGAAAATACAGTCCCACCAGGGTGACTGCGGCTAATTGCAGTTCCCACCCAGCCCGACTATGTCATTCAGCGGCAATATGATGACTAAACAGCAATTCCGCTGGAAATTACAGACTTTCAACAGCGACTCCCAATACTTCATTGTTTCCTGATCAGGGCGCAATTGGTTTGTGTCAGTGTTGGTTTCCTCCCTAAGTCTGTAGGACTAAAACAATCAGGAAATGGCTCCGCGCACTTGTCACAACGCTGTCACCCGCCGGTATCTCTCTCCCGCTTACAAGTCTGCATTAGAAACCTTACAATTTACTTCCTTTTTTTTTTTTTTTTTTGAGACAGTCTTGCTCTGTCGCCCAGGCTGGAGTACAGTGGCACGATCTCAGCTCACTGCAACCTCCACCTCCTGGGTTCAAGCGATTCTCCTGCCACAGCCTCCTAAGCAGCTGGGACCACAGGCATGTGCCACCACGCCCAGCTAATTTTTTGTAGTTTTAGTAGAGATGGGGTTTCACCATATTGGCCAGGCTGGTCTTGAACTCCTAACCTCGTGATCCACCTGCCTCGGCCTCCCAAAGTGCTGGGATTACAGGCGTGAGCCACCGTGCCTGGCCAATTTGCTTCCATTTCTAAATGGCAGGTAGGCTCAAGCGTGGGGCCAACAATGCCAGCCTCTTCCCGCTTCAGCTCCTCTCTAGATGTTCGTCCTTAATCTTCACTGTGTTGTAAGCCCTCCCCCGCCCCTGAAAGACCCATTAGAAGATCATGAAATCAGTGGAAAGCCTGATGTTCACTGACTGTGCTTAGGACCACTGCCTAAAGAATAAGCAAGGGAACATGTTTGATCAAACATATGGGCTCTGCGTGTGGCTCATCCTCTCCAAAAGGAATGAAGACACTCATCAGAGTGTGGCCACATCAGGTCCTCTTCTGTGGATGGGTTTTCTGTGACTGGAGAATGAAGATGCTCCATCCACCAAAAAAGACCTGACTTTGATCCAATCCAGCCTCTCGTGAGCTAAGACATGAATTGTGATTTGTTCCATCCCTTGCCCTTTCTAAATATGACTAATGACCTCGGCAGTGTCCTCGGGCTAACCATTCCCACATCGCAAGTGGTATGATGCACAGAGAGGGGGACTCTCCCAGACACTGTCATGTACACAGTCAGAATCACAACTGCACTCACCCAAGGAAACCCACCTTCCTCCGGTGACCTGCCCTGTGGCATTCTGAGAGCAGCCCTGTCACCCGGCACTTTGAGCAGGATACAATCCCACAGGGAACTGCAGTGTCCAACTTAAATGGCCTTGATAAATGGAATCATCATTTTAACTTGCAATAATGAACAACCTAATCGTATTTAATCCACCGATCTGATTTGATTAGAACTTGTTCAGTTCTGTGTGATGGGGAAGGTCCTTACCACAGTTCAGAGTCCAAGGAACAACAAAAGGGAAACACAGGCTGCAGAAGGGCCCACGTGCCCCGAGGCAAAGCAAACGAGGCTATCCTGCCATCCCAGAAAGGAATTGAAAGCAAGGCAGACCCAGCCCTTTGGGAGGCCAAGGCGGGTGGATCACTTGAGGTCAGGAGTTTGGGACCAGCCTGGCCAACATGGTGAAATCCTGTCTCTACTAAAAATACAAAAAATTAGCCAGGTGTGGTGGCAGGTGCCTGTAATTCCAGCCATTCAGGAGGCTGAGGCAGGAGAAGCGCTCGAACCTAGGAGGCGGAGGCTGCAGTGAGCCAAGATTGTGCCACTGCACTCCAGCCTGGGTGACAGAGCAAGACTCCATCTCAAAAAGAAAACAAGTCAGAGCTGGTCGGAAGGGATCAGAGGAAGGAGGAGGGAAGTGGGGTCCTGCTCGGGGAGGAATGACAGGTGGGTTAGATCCCAGGGCCCAGTCAGGGGAGGGTTTAACACACTTCATGATGGCATAAAAGATAGCCCCGCCCCCCCCAAGAAGAGCAGGAAAATAGGGACGGCATTGCAGACAGAGAGGATACCAGAAGCTTCGTGGAGGAGGCATAGAAGCCGTGCAACTTAGTAATGCCACCACCTGCTGGTTATTGCTGACCTACTGTGTGCCCAGGGCCGGCGGAGCTCATCACTGGCATGTCTGTATCATCTATACCCAAATCATATCCATACGTATACCTATAATCTAGATCTATCATCCGTGTTACTTGTATCCTCGCCCCCACCCTAGGAGGTAAGTATTATTATCATTCTCAACATATAATCAAACCATTCTAGCCACAGAGTGTCCAGGCAGGAAACACGCTGAGTTGATCCGACTGCAGAGTCGCCCCTAAGGCTGCTGGGCTGGCACAGGCTGTGGGGCCAGTCTCGGTTCTGTTCTACCAGCTGGATGATCGTTACCACCCTGAAAGCACCCTATACCTGATAGACAGGGATTTGGTGGGTGAATCCCAGGCTTCCCTGCCCAGTGGCTGGGATCACTCTGAGCCAATCCCAGGCTTCCCTGCCCTGTGGCTGAGGTCACTCTGGGCCAATCCCGGGCTTCCCTGCCCTGTGCTGAGGTCACTGTGGGCCAATCCCAGGCTTCCCTGCCCTGTGGAGGTGCTCACTCTGGGTGCTCTATGTGAAACTCCTCTCTGCTCATAAGCTTCAGTTCCCACAGTGGTGACTTGCAGGGAGAATGGCCCTTCAATTGCATTCCTCCTTCTCTTTCACTTCCACATGTCCTGACTGATGTTTCCTGGGATAGCTTCTCAGACAAACTGCTTACACTCAAGTCTTCATCGCAGGATCTCCTGGGGAAGCTGAACGAAGGCTGCCAGTGTGAGAGAGCCACAGGGAAACCTTCCGAGACCTCCACTGCAGCAGTGCAGAGACATGTCAAGAAAAATATGAAGACAACAGGGAGCTCTGTTCTCACTAGGGAGGTTGCTAGCCAAGGAAACCTTTTATCTAAGAGATTAACAGTGAGCAAAACCAATAGTGCTCGGTGCAAGATGGAAAAAGATCAGTGGGAGTCTACTACAGATTATAACAGAAAAGAAACGCGTATAAAATTAGCTTGCATTTTAATTATCTATCTAGCCAAGAAAGATATAGTGTGTATGTGTGTATGTGTAAATATATATATATATAAATATCTATAAGCTATTGGCTTATATTCTATAAGATCTATTTATTATATATAATACAATCTCAGTAAGACTGTAGCTTACAAAGAGTAAGACTATGTATAATGTACTACGTAAGATATAAAATATCTATAAGCTATTGGCTTATAGATTATCAGCCAGTAGCTTATAGATATTGTATGTATGTATGTATGTGTGTATGGATATATATATGTATGTCTTATATATCTTGGCTAGATAATTAAAATATAAGCTATTGACTAGATAGATCAATGAAATGATGGAAGTCCTCATTTACTATAGAAAAACAAAATTAAATACCTAGGCATACATTTAACAAGAAATTCCCAAAACCTAAAAAGAAAAACTCTAAAAATATTCTAAAAGACACACGAGCAGGTTTTGATTCATGCAAAAAACATAACATGTCTTGGTTAGGAAGAGATATGATCACGAAAATGTTCATCTTCCCAGGTTCATTTGTAAATGTGATGTCATAACAATGAGAACCCCATTCGGATTTTTTTCTGGATCTAGAACATTTTATTGTAAAGTTTACTTGAAAGGAAGAAGCGCTAAGAATAGCCAAATAAACCTTCAAAAAGGAGACCAAGGCTAGGGGCTAGCATTACCAGCTATTAACACATATGAGAAAACTTTTATGTCTTAAAAAGTATGGAATTAACACAAGCATAGACAAGTCAATGAAACAGAATAGAAAATTCAGAAATAATCTCACTTACATACACAAATTTAGTATACAGAGTCAAGGGGATATCTCGAGTCAGTGCAAGAAGGGGTCAAGTTTTTAATAAGTGAATCTAGGAGACCTAGGATGGACATGGAAAAGACAAAAATGGGTCTACCCCTCACATCGTACAGCAGCACTGATTCTAAATGGTCCAGAGACTTCAACGTAATAAATAAAATCATACCTACTCTACAGGAAAATGTGGATGAATTTCTCCATAAGCTGAAAGTAGAGAAAACTTCCCTGACCATGATTCCAAACCCAGGAACAATATGTGAAAGACACTTACATCTGATTAGATAATAATAAAACTGCCATACTGTTTGCCTACAGGGCTGCACCATTTCCCACTCATTCCCGCTAGGAATGGAGGAGGGTTCCAGTTTCTCCACATTCTCCCCAACTTTTGACATTCTCTGTCTTTTGGGTTATAGGCATCTTAGTGAGTGTATTGTGGTTTTAATTTGCATTTCCCTCATAACTAATGGTGTTGGGCACCTTTTCATGTCCTTGTTAGCCCTTCAGACAGACATTGGGTCTATTTGAATCTCTTGCCTATTTTTAAATGAGTTGTCTTCTTGCTTTTTGAGTTTTAGAAGCTCTTTACATGTAATCGAGAAACAAGTCCTTTATCAGACATACAATTTGCAAATACTTTCTCCCAGTCCATAACTTGTCTCCTCTTTTCTCGATGGCTTAATGATTCCTTTAAAAAAGTAAAAATTTTCTACTTTGGTAAGTTCCAATTTATCAATTTTTTTCTTTTATGAATAGTATTTAGCCTCATCTAAGGATGCTTTGCCTTACCCAAGGTCATAAAAATGTCTTATGTTTTCTTCTAAGACTTTTATATCTTTAGCTCTTGCATTTAGGTCATGATCCATTTTGAGTGAATTTTTGCATATGGTGTGAGGTAAAGGTCAAGTCTATTTTTGTCATTAAATATCCAATTATCCCAGCACCATTTTTTAAATTAAACAAGCCTATTTTCTCCACCCTCCAACTCCACTGAATTGCTTTTGCAACTTTGTTGAAAACAAACTGACCATAAATGTAAGATTTTATTTCTGAACTTTCTCTTCTGTTCCACTGTCTATCTCCTTATGCCAATACTATCTATTTTGATTGTAGCAGCTTTATAATAAATTTTCAAATCAGAGACTATAATTCCTCCAACTTTGTTCTTCTTTTTCAAAATTGTTTTGGCTATTTTAACTCCTTTGTATTTCCATATATATTTTAGGGTTAGCTTGACAATCTCTGAGGAAAAAAGGTTGCTAGAATTTTTATCGGAGTTGCACTCAATCTAGAAATCAATTTTGAGAGAATTCCATCTTAACAATATTGAGTCTTCCAACCACTTCCAATCGGAGAACATGGAATGTCTCTCCATCCATGTAAATCTGTAATTTCTCTGATTAAGACTTTGTAGTTTTCAATATATGGGTTTTACACTTTGTAAATTAAATTTATCCCAAGTACTTTATTATGTTTGATGTGATTATGAATGAAATTGTTTTCTCAATTTCATTTTTGGATTGTTCATTTGTACTATGTAGAAATACAATTGAATTTTGTACATTGATCTTATCCTGTGACCCTTGCTAAGCTCATTTATTAGCTGTAGTAATTTTTTTTGTAGATTATTTCAGATAGATTACATATATAATTAAGTCACCTGTGAATAATGGTAGGTTTACTTTCTTCTTCCCGTTGTAGATGCTTTTCTTTTTCTTGCTTTATTGCACTGGCTAGCAACTCCAGTCCAGTGTTGAATAGAAGTGTTGAGAATCAACAATTTTCCCTGTTCTGATTTTAGGGGAAGCATACAGTCTTTCATCATTAAGTATGATGTTTGCTGTATGGAAGATTTAAACTAATATGAAAAGGACTCCAGACCAGTCGTGGTAACTCACATGTGTAATCCCAGCACTTTGGGAGGCTGAGGCAGGTGGATTGCTTGAGCTCATGAGTTCAAGACCAGCCTGGGCAACATAGCAAAACCCCTGTCTATACAAGAAAGTAGCTGGGTGTGATGGTGCATGCCTGTGGTCCCAGCTACTCAGGAGGCTGAGGTGGGAGACTCACTTGAGCCCAGGAGGCAGAGGTTACAGTGAGCCAAGATAACACCACTATACTCCAGCCTGGGTGACAAAGTGGGACCACATCTCGATTAAAAAAAAAGAAGAAGAAAACTCCAGAACCAACTTGAATAGGTTCCCACTAACCCAAGACGGCACAATTTGAACATCAACATTCAACTAAAATACATTAAATATGTTTCAGTCCATGAGTTTATAATAGTCCTCAAACAAACAAAAAACTAATTGCTCATTGTTGGAAGATGCTAGAGACCCAACACATTATTTTGAAAACTTAAAGAAAAAAGGGTTGGTGGGGGATGGGAGGAATTAGGCACATATCCTACCTTCCCTGCACAAACTATTCTTTTGAGTTACCAAATAGGAGAAAGGACTTTCTCTATTAAAAGTACTCCAGCCAATAAATGAAGAAGAAATGAGAGAATTAAAATATCATTATTTTGCAATCCCCAGTGAATTAATGGAGCTGAGCATGGATCATCAATGATGGCGGACACCACAAGAGAGACAACCAGATAGCATGTGTCCCCTGCTATAGTTTGAATGTGCCCCCCTAGATGTCATGTGTTGGAAACTTAATCTCCAACACTGCAACACTGTCGGGAGGTCAGGCCTTATATGAGGTGATGAGCTCATGAATGGATTAATGTCGTTATCTTGGGAGTGAGTTAATTATTACAGGAGTGAGTTTGGCGGCCCCTCCTCCTCTCTCATCCTCTCACTCTTGCCCTCTCTTGTCCTTCCACCTTCCACCACCGGACGATGCAGCACAAAGGCCCTCACCAGGTGCCACGCTCCTGAACTTCCCAGCCTCCAGAACCGTGAGCCAAATAAACTTCTATTGTTTATAAATCACCCAGTCTGTGGTATTCCATTACAGCAACACAAATGGACGAAGACATCCCCTGATGGAAGTACATTTTGCTGCTGCCAAAAAAAAAAAAAAAACACTTCACCTTGAAGCTATTCAGAACTCTTGCTCTAACCTCCACTTTCTACAATCCGCAGAGGGCACTGCAACATGGTAAAGGATGCCTCGGGGGATACAGTCAGCAAAATCCAGGCTATGGAAAACTCGACGGCACGAATGACCTGGCTTCTTTAACAAATTCTCTGAGGAAGAATGAGTAAGTAAGAGAGAAAAAAAGAGAAGGAGTGTGCTGGAATGGGGACATAGAGACTGAAAAAGGCAAAGAAATCATCACCCAGTTGCAATATGTAGACCTTACTTGGATACTGGCTGAGCCAAAGAAACCGTAAAACGAAAGACGGAATTTGTGAAGCCACTGAAACGTTGAACAGTGACTGGGTATGTAACGAGATTGAGAATTACCACTCATTTGTAACAGTGATCGCTGTAGTGTGGACATCTTTTTTTAAAGAGAACTTATCTTTTAGAGAAATATACTGAAATATTTACTGATGAAATTATACAATGTCTGAGAGATGCTTCCAAACAATGTTGAGGGAAGGAATGGAAGAGTATGGATGAAATAAGACTAATGATGAAATAATAACAAGAATTCAAAGAACCAACAACTATTAAGTCCTTTTGAATAGTAGGCACTGGGGTAAAACTGTTCTTCCTCCCCCACTGGACTGCAGGCTGTGCAGAGGCAGGGCTGTGGCACCCACAGCACCCCACGGGAATGCTCAGCCAAGATGGCTGCTCAGTAACTACATTTTGTTTTGTTTTGAGATGGAGTCCCGCTCTGTCGCCCAGGCTGGAGTGCAATGGCACGATCTTGGCTCACTGCAACTTCCACCTCCTGAGTTCAAGCATTCTCCTGCCTCAGCCTCCCCAGAAGCTGGGATTACAGGTGCACGTCCCCACGCCTGGCTAATTTTTGTATTTTTAGTAGAGACGGGGTCTCACCATGTTGGCCAGGCTGGTCTTGAGCTCCTGACCTCAGGTGATCTGCCCGCCTCAGCCTCCCAAAGGGCTGGGATTACAGGTGTGAGCCACCGTGCCTGGCCCTGCTCGGTAAATATAAACTGAACAAATCAGTGAACGTCAGTGTAGAGTTTCAAGCCAGGCCCCTGGGAGCCCCGGGGGAGGAGCCATGAAGGAGTTCCTCCAGCCTTGCTCTGGAGTGAGTCTTGATCATTCCATATTCTGCTCTTTACACATATCAACTGCTTAACGCGCAGAACCACCTCTGAGGCAGCACTGTTCTTATACCCATTTTAGAGCTGAGCACACCAAGTGCTTAAGCAAACTTTCAAGGTCAGAGGACTAGCAAGTGTGAGAGTGAGGACTCAAACCCAGACCATCTGACTTCAGCCATTTGCTCTAGACCACCGACTCTCATCCCTGTTGCCATTCTGTGCCCAAGCTTCAGCTGCATCTCTCTGAATCCTATAAAACCACCCAATATTTCTATAATAAAATTTTCTTTTCCGCTTTAAAAAAGAAAGGAAGACTGACCATATTAAAGGTGAATGGTAAGTATATGGGAATTCATTATGCTAGTCTCTATATTTGTGGATGTTTAAAATTTTCCACGTTGGTCAGGCTGGTCTCGAACTCCCTACCTCAGGCGATCCGCTCGCCTTGGCCTCCCAAAAGTGCTAGGATTACAGGCGTGAGCCACCACGCCCGGCCAAGCTGTGTGATCTTGAATAAACAACTTGGTCTCTCTGCTGTAGTGAACAGGATGGGTGTAAGGTGCCCGGGATGCTGCCTGGCACACAGCACATGTTCTCCATAACTAATAACAGGGCTTGTCCCTTTGGTAGGGTTCCCCCTGTGGGGGAGTAACGGTGAGGGGACCGAGAGAGTAACAGAATGGTGCATAGTGGGGTGCAGCTGGCAAACCCGCCCATGGCAGAGGCCATCCCCCAAACACCTGCTGCTCACGTACTCACCTATCACTTCAGGGAGCGATATTTTTCAAATCAAGTAGATAAAAGATGATGAATAACTGAAGACCAGAGGGGTGATGTGTTCTTGAGACATTTTGCGTGTGGATGTTAACTAGAAATTTATGGAGCAGCTGGGGATTGAATCTGAGACTAGGTAATTCCGCAAAATAAAAAGCGTGGCCCCTCTTTCCAGCCTCTCACTTCAGAAATCAACGCATCCAAAACAGGTCTGGTTCGCGGCCCCTCTCCCTCAAACCTACACTTCTTCTGTCACTAACTGATCATTTCCAGGACCTCAACAACCCCCAATTTCAGCTGTGCAGACAACTGAGACCCATCCTGCTATTCCACATACCCATGGACTTGCAGGGGACCGCTCTCCTGTCAGCCCCTTCCACCAGGCCTGGCCCGGGCAGATTTTGTGCAATAAGCTCTGCCCACATTGGCCGGCCACTGCCCCACTCAATTCAGAATCTGTTCTTGCAGCATTCTTTTCAGAACAGATGATGTCCTGGTTCCCAGTGGGACTCCAGGAACAGTGTCTGGATGGCTTCTAAAGAATTCTTTTTCCAGCCAGAATGCAAACCCTAGGGCAGCACATCCCTTTCCTCCCATCGTCTTTGGTCCCATTGGTCCTGTCACAAGGCACACGGAAGGGCCTGGCTGGAGGGAAATGAAGTGCACACAGTTCCAACTGCCTCCCAGCCCTGACCCCCAAATGTCAATCAGGCTCCTGTGACAAGACAGGGCCTGCAGCTTTCTAGAAGAGTGGACACTCCTCCTGCAGCCAGTGCCCAGTCTCTGTTCCAGTGGGCAGCTGGAAAACAAGAAACGTCGCCCTTCATTGCAGCTCACATGCTTCATGCACCTGCACTGTCTGATCTTTCCAACACGGAACGGCCTGATTTCCATGTACCATTAGAGGTCCATGGCCTGGACTCAAATGTCAACAGCAACCAGGACAGCTGCAGCAACAAGAAGAGCTGCCGTTTATTCCGCATGTACCTTGTGCCCGGTGCCAGGGAGGGTTTCATCTTAATCCCACAGTCCCTTTAGTAGCTGGGTATTGCTATCTTCATTTTACAGGGTGACAAGGCTTGGGGCACAGAGAAGGGAAGTACCTTCCCCAACATGGCACAGCTAGTAAGGGCAGAACCAGGGAACCGCCCCACTGCACCCCTTCCTGATGTCTTGTTTCAAATCCCTGACACGCCCCAACTACCCCTCCCCTTCTATAGTTGCAACAACTCATGGTACTTCCGGAACCTTGAGAACCGCCCATGGCGAAACACTTCATCTAGAGCAAGGGTGGGCTGAGGCTGATTTAAATTGTTCCGTAGTGTAGTTCCTTTTGTTGCAAGGGGAGTGAAAAAGTGCGGTGAAGGAACGTCTCCTCTGCTTATCTCTCCCTCGCACAAACCCAGCGAGGGCGGTAATTGATGCCTCGAACAGAGCAAGGTTGACAAGACGCCACGCGGAACCCCAAGAAGCCACGGTGACAGCCTGAATCTCATGGGAAGGAACTGGCTTATTAACTTTCAGCCTGGAAACTTCTTCTGACTTGTTTACAGGGGTCTTCCCGATTTGGGGGACAAGGAGCATGAACACTGGTTACAAGCATTCCATGTCCTCCTCCCCCGCACCCCGAAGCCTGGCCACTCTCAGCTATTTATGGACAGAGGGGAAGAAAAGGCTGACAGGCCCGGCCCAGGCTGCAATCTGCCAGATATGAAAACCAATTGCTTCTCATAATAAATTCCAGGGGGAGCCATAGGAATAATCAGGACATGAAGAAGGTAGCACCAATTTGCCTTATTTGATTAGCTCCTTCTTGGGCAGTCCAACCCCAGCTTCTTTTCATTAAAATAAGGGCAAATTGAAAACCGTAAAAGAGGTTTTCTTATCGGAGAACAAACGACTGGATAGATTCATAGGCCTAAAAGCCCCATAGGCCTAAAAGCCCCCACAAGCCACGAGACTGCCGTGACTGCTCCCACCCTGGCTGTGCTCCCCGGGCAGGACCCGGAAGCCGATGCTCCCAAAGAGCTTTGTTCTCGGAGATCCAGCGCATGCTTTCCTTTTTCTTTCTTATTTTTTTGGAGACACTCACTTTGTCACCCAGGCTGGAATGCAATGGCGAGATCTCAGCTCACTGCAACCTCCGCCTCCAGGGCACAAGAGATTCTCTTGCCTCAGCCTTCTGAGTAGCTGGGACAACAGGCGCCCACCACCACACCCGGCTAATTTTTGTATTTTTAGTAGAGACGGGGGTTCGCCATGTTGGTAGGCTGGTCTTAAACTCCTGGCCTCAAATGATCCACTCGCCTCCGCCTCCCAAAGTGCTGGGATTATAGGTGTGAGCCACCACACCCGGCCTCATTTTTCTGAATAAAAGCAAGGATAGCCAATAGCACTATCCGATAGCTAGTGCTTTATGCAGTCAGACTCATTAAATTCTTGCTATAACCCTAGAAAGTCTGGCCCCAAAGAGCGAAGCAAGAGGAGAACCTGGCAGGTTGGGGCACACTTAGATTCTCATCTCTAGGGGCCACCATGTCTTTGTGGAGAGTTGAGAACAGGATGAGGGGTAGCTAGGGCTTCCAGAACTCAGAGGCAGAAGTCAATTTGTATTTTTAGCTGGGCACGGTGGCTCATGCCTGTAATCCTAGCAATGGGAGGCCAAGGTGGGTGGATCACCTGAGGTCATGAGTTTGAGACCAGCCCGACCAACATGGTGAAACCCCCATCTCTACTAAAAACACAAAACTTAGCCAGGCATGGTGGCAGGCGCCTGTAATCCCAGCTACTCAAGAGGCTGAGGCACAAGAATTGCTTGAACTTGGGAGACGGAGGTTGCGGTGAGCTATGATCACACCGCTGCACTCCAGCCTGGGTGATAAAGCGAGACTGTCTCAAAAAAAAAAAAAAAAAGTCAATTTGTATTTCCCAAGAGCGTTAAACCATAGTTTTGTTCATATAAATTGTCACTGGAGGTCCCTGAAAAGAACAGGCCATCCATTCAGAGAGATAGTAATGACCAAGACTCTAGAGCAAGGCTGGAGGAACTCCTTTCCTTCACGGCTCCTCCTGAGGGCTCCCAGGGGCTCAGCTTGAAACTCTACGCTACGTTCACTGATTTGTTCAGTTAATATTCACTGAGCAGCTATCACGGCCGAGATTCACGTTGGGTGCTGTGGGCGCCACAGCCCTGACTCTGCCCAGTTTGCAGTCCAGTGGGAAAGAAGAACAATGACTCTCAGAGGCCCGTCCTGGGCAGGCCCGGAGCTGCAGGAGGGGGAAGGGGCCCCATCAGAGACGGCGAGTGAGTGGGTTTGAGAGTGGCTGTGAGTGGGTGGCGGTGGGCAGCCAAGAGACCTCTCCCAGGACGCAGCATCTGGGTGGAAGCGGAGGCGAAGGCAAGGACATGAATGCTGGTTCCTGGGAAGGGCTTTTGGTAGAGAGTTCGGGGGAGACCCAAGCCTGGAGAGCATGCGTGGCTGAGGCTGGCAGGCGGAGAACAGGGCAGGGGCAGGAGACTGGGCAAGACAGTGGCTCAGCCCCAAGTCGTGTGGGCTCCTGAACGAGGGTGGATTTTACTCTAAGAGGGATGATTCACCAGGGATACAGGTGTATTAACAGCAACGGAGGAAAAGTGAGGACTCCGACCTTAACACAAATGTGACACAAAACGTGAGACAGCATCCGTTAACCTGGAGAGTGCAACTCCAGTGAGTGCGAGGAAGAAAAAGCAGAGGGTGCCTGACAGCATCTTGCAAGAGGCTGCGTCCAGACTGGGGCAGAGGGGTTATGACCCCCACCTCCCCGGCCTCTTAAAAAAGTGACAGTAGGCTTAGAGATTAAAGAGTAAAAGCCAGCCAACAGGAACGAGGAGAGGTGCCTTCCAGACAGAGGGAACAGCACATCTAGAGGGGCTGCACCTCAGGGCTTTGTGGGTCCTCCAAGAACTCTGAACATTGCTCTCATGGGCATGGAAAGCCACTGGAAGTTTTTAAGCAGGGAAGCGGAGTGATCACTAAGACCGGGCACGCCTGGCTGCTGCTTCTGCCTCCTCCACCTTCGTGACTTGTAAACGGCAAATTCTCCATAAATGCTCATCAAATGAGCAAATTAAGAAACAGCAACTTTTCTCAAAAACAGAAAACTTCACTTATGCTGAAAGCGTTTGGTCAATGACGAGCCAAAGAAAAAGGAGTTTAAGATGAGAGAGAATTAATGGCACCACCTGTCTTTGGATTCAACACCATCATCAAGAAAGAGGACCGCCCATCCCCACTGCTTGGTGCAGCCAGGTCACGTAAGACCCAGCCCGGCACAGTGATGGGAGCCCCACTCCAGCGCCACCCAGCGCCCGGCTCATGGTCAGCCCCACCGCAGTCTCCTCCAGCCAAAGTCCATGCCTCCCAAATGGTGCCTGGCACTTCTGTGGCCCCTCGCTTGTCATATTCCAACACCGATATTTTATTAAGAATCCAGTGTAAATCTGAGAGAAAATTAATGTGTCATCTCCTAGCAGGAAGGACTAAACATCTCAATGTGATGGTCTGTTAGAGTTGGCATTTATCATTAGCATGCAATTCAAGGTAAGCTTCCCACATTCTGGTGGGAGCTTTCGAGACAATGAATCTCTGGGAATTAGCTTCTGGTCCAATTATTCCTATTTTCCCCCCCGCCTACCTAAGACATAAATTCTGTCCCGGTGGCAGGAAAAGAAAAAAGAAGAATAGGGGGAGGAGGGAGTTTGCTCTTCTCCTTTCTGGCTGAAATCAATTTTTCTCAAGGAGACAAGGCAATATTCATTCTGTGAGAAGGGAATAAGGCTGTGCGCAAAAGGCCAATCAATGGAGCCGTTTTGATGAAAACTTCCTCAAATCAAATGTAGAGGAACCTCTTAATGCGCTTTGTTCTTCTTTTCCATAATCCATAACTATTAAGAGAAAGATGGGCGGAGAGCAGATGCCACGAAGAGAGAGCTACGTAAACAGTTGGCCCCTGCAAACGCTGGTCTGTGCACCCTCTCCACGTGTTTCCTGAGGCTCCCCACCTCTCTGGCCCTGTGGTAGGCACAGGGAACACAGCGCTACACAGGCATGCCCTGGTCCACAGGGACCTTAAGTCCTAGCAAGGAGACAGGCTAATAAAAATAAACTAATAAAACATATAAGGCTATAAAGAAGAAAACTCAAGATAGGAATTCTGTGCATCAAAACAGAATTGTTTTCTCTAGTAACTATTTAAACCCTTTGGTGCAAAACATAAAAATGCACCTGGACGTAAATCATGCTCCTGGTTCCAAAGCAAACAGGACAGCTGGGGATGAATGGGCAGGTGTCGCTGTCTCCTGGAAGACGGGAGCTGGCCAGGAGTTTGGAGAAGCCTGGGGCCCCTGCGCAGGCAAATAAGGATGTTTTCCCAGATCTCTCTGGCCTGGGCTCAGGGGCTGAAGAGCCTGAGGATAACCCTTCGCCCTCCACCCCTCCACCCCTCCACCCCTCCACCCCTCCACCCCTCCACCCCTCCACCCCTCCACCCCTCCACCCTCCACCCCTCCACCCTCCACCCCTCCGCCCCTCCACCCCTCCGCCCCTCCACCCCTCCGCCCCTCCACCCCTCCGCCCTCCACCCCTCCACCCTCCACCCTCCACCCCTCCACCCTCCACCCCTCCACCCCTGCATCCTCCACCCTCCACCCGCTTCTTGGCTGAACAATGATTCTCTCCCACACCTAAAGCGGCCAACTGCAGCCACTCTGCCAGGACTAACACCAGAATCAGGGGGAATGGCCTTCAGTACAGACCACAGGCAACGAGGCAGAGAGATTCAAGGGGATGTTCCCAATGGCGGGAGAAAAGCAGGTCCAGAGCTTTCCACGGAGCCTTGGGGGAGGGTGGGTCAGCCCAGGGCAGCAGCCCAGCAGGACTCGGAGGCCAAGATCCACCGCCCCCAGGAGCCCAAGAAAGCAGGGAGAGGGTGCAGGCCCAGAGCTGGGGGTTGCCAGTGCTCTCAGAGACTCTTTCTTCCTCTTCCTCCCTCCTCCCCAGACCCCAGCCTCATTCCTGCTTCCCACAGTGCTCCTGAATTGGCAAGCCCTTCTATAGTTTTTCAGGAGGGTGCGGGCAACCAAAAGCGCAGCTGTGGATCATTAAGCTGCAATTTCAAACCCAGGCTTCAGGGCCAGGCCAGGAACCAGGTTGGTGGGACTTCCCCCAGATGTGGGGGGGGGGGGACACCCTAGGAACTGGCTTTCTGGGCGCTCCTCACCAGCATGAGTCCTCCACAGGCTCACACACCCCAGCCCCTCCTCTGGCTACTCAGAGCTCTTTGGGTTAAAGCACCCCAGGAGTACTCAGGCAGGGCCTTCGGGTCATTCCTTGGAGCTTGAGGCCCGACCAGCCTCTCAAAATCCCGAGAAGAAACATCTGGATGTGAGTCATCATGAACACCAGCCCCACTTTTCACCAGTGGTCATCGGGAGCCGTGGGACTCCACGGGCTATTTTCTACTTTTGACCTGTCTATGGCTCAACTTCTCTACGGTGAACATAAACTGTTTTATAACCAGAGGAAAAAGAAAGAAACATCCTCTGTCATTGAAGAGTTGAGGTCTTAATGAAGGATGCTGAGGCCCATCCCTGCCCCTCTGTGCCCCTGGCTCACAGGCTCACTCCCCTCCAGGCTGGTTCTTGCCGCTACCTCCTTTCCCTCCTTCTCTTACCCACTTCTCCTGCCCTCCTCCCCTCCTCCCCCTCCTCACCGTCCTCCTCCCCTCTTCATCCCCTCCCTCCTCCTCCAATCCTCCCTTCCTCACTCCCCCCACCTCCTCTCTCCCTCCTGGTCCTCCCCTCCCCCTCCGCACATCCCCTGCTCTCCTCCTCTCCCCCATCCTCTGGCCTTCCCCCTTCCCTTCTCCCATCCCTCACCCGCTCTCACCACGGCACTCAGCCCTGCACCCCTGCCAGGTCCACTGTCCTGGCCTCCAACCGCCTCGTGGTCCAGCCCAGCAGCCCTTCACCATCTGCACTCACTTTCCCTGCTCCTTGAGAACAGGGGGCACATTTGACAACCTCCACAAATCTGGGAAATGCCCCACATTGCCAGTGCGAAGCCGTGCAGAAGGCCCAAGGAGGATGGAAGGACAGTGACCTTCGCCCCCCAGCGCTCTCTCAGCCCCCTCTGCTCTCACCTTCGCTCTCCCTCCTCTGCCCCAGGCCCTGCTTGCCCTGGGGTGGCCTCACCACCTCCTCCTAGATTCTGCTGGGGACCCCCTCTGGGCTCCCCTCCACCTGCTCCAGGGAGATGCCTGCCTGACATACACACTTTCTGTGCTGCTGTGAAGGGAATTCCTGGGCTGCGTGCAGAGCCCTCCCCCCCGGGCTCAGCCTGCTCTGTGGCCCCTTCCCACGCATCCTTAAGCCCCGAGGCAGCTCCATCCCCCCTCCAGCAGCACAATGTGCCCCAAGGCCTGGGTGTCACAGCACACACTGTCACCTTAGCCCAAAGTGCCCCAAGGCAGCTGTGGATCACAAGCTACTATTTCAAACCCAGAGCTTCACCCCCTGGCCAAAGTCCAGCATCGCGGTTGGTTCCTCAAGGCCAATCTTGAATGCCACGGCCTCCTGCTCCACTGGGGGCTCCCCGGCCCTCCTGTGGGGCAACGCCATCCCCCGTCCATCCTCCGTCCGTCTGGGGCCCCTGTGGGTGCTCTTGCTTCATTACCATTTCCTCCGCATGTCTGTCCCCCAGCGGGCTGAAAACCCTCGGGGGGAGCCACAGCCCTTGATCTTGGGGTCTTCTGTAGATTTACATAGAGTCTCCAAAAGTATCTCTAGCGTGTTCCTAACTGGGGCTGGGAACAGAGACCGCAGGGGCCACCTTGAACCCCAGTGGGAGCCCACACATGCTGAGCACAAAGTGTGTTATTTTTCTAACAACATAGTTATTAGGAAAAAAATGTGCATACCTGTATTGGTTAACATGGAAAGAGCTCCGTGGCTTAAAAAACTGTTGCAAAATGGAATGCATGGTGAGATCTCATTTCTATAGAGTTCTCCACATGCCCACAGCTATCTATCTGTGTGTACACAAGGAAAAGTCTGAAGGCATGGTGTCCTCTAACACCTTGACTCTGGCTGTCTCTGGGAAGTGAGACTTCAGAGGACGTTTGTGAAGGTGGTTGCTTTTCGTTCAGTCTTTCTGCTTGGTAAAACTGTTCTTCAGTGAGTCAGGAGCTGTGCCGAGGGGGCACGTGACTCTTACAGTGACCCTGCATAGTGGACAACACAGTCACTCCTCTTCACAGGCAAAGCCACCAAGCCTCAGAAAGGTTTGACAGTTTGCCCAAGTCCACACGACAGTCGTGGTGACACCAGCATGCCCCAGTAGGGAGGTCTGACTCCAGGCATGATTTGACCCCTGCCCTCTGCTGCCTTTGTTGGAAGATGGTTGAGACGGGTGCAGAGACTGAAGTCCCAATCAAACATCAGAGAGCAGGACGGGGTCCAGCCCAGCTCGAGCCCCCACCAGAGGAGACTTTCTGGGTGGTTTAAATATCCGTTAGCGCGAATCCTCCCAAGTCTAATGAGCACACTCCGTACTTCCAAGTTGGAAACGCAGAGTCCCAGAGTTCCTGAAGAGCTCCCGACACCACCTTCGCTCTGCAGGGCTGCGTGATCACAGGACTTCGTCTCTGGCTTTCGGTAACTGTACGTGAATTGAGCTGAAGGTGTTTTGGCCAATAGAGACCTCTGTGCCTCCTCTCTCCAGGGCTCATCAATCAGAGCCCTGTGGTCTAACAGCCATGATTTTCCCTAATCATGTTACTGCAATATTAATAAGGCTGTTTAATGCAACCAGTTCCTTCTAAATTGTCACATAAAAATTTGGTAAATGTCAGACATATCATTTAATAGAAGACGATGTTTTACTGGCAGGGGAGCGAGGTGGCTGAGAAGAGGAGTGCAAAGCCCGGTGATGACCTCTGGCAGGTTTGAGGGAGAAAGTGCCACCAGCCCGGGGCTCCCGCCTCGGCCCTCTTCCTTGGCAGTCAGCAGCCACCCCGAGTCCCCCACGTGCAGGGATCTGGGTGAGGAGTACTGGGGAGGGGGAGAGGTTAGAAGAAACGGCCCTCCCTGTCCTCATGCAACATGCAATCATGTTGGGGCAAAAGAGAACACTAGGTTTTCTCAGTCACTGGTCACTCCTCAGGATGCCCCTTGTCATAAAAGACGATTACTCCCATTTTGGGAAACCCAGACAGCTCCCAGGAACATTGACCCACACAGGAGCAACTTGACAAGTACAAAGGGATGAGTTCACCGAAGCAAAGCAGCGTCCTGTCAACTACTTATAAACGGGATTGGTGTCCTGTAAAGGAAAGGGTTGGTTCCACTAATTTGGGTGGGCAGGCGCACAGAGATGGACAGAGTGACATTCCCCACAGCCTAGTTTATGACAGAAAGAGTGTGGAAACCCTTAAAAATGGCTTTAGTTAATTGCTTTGGTAAATGAGTCACAGGATATGGGTACAAGGAATAGTACACAGTTATTAGAAAAAATGGCATTATCTTTATTGGTTAACATGGAAAGAGCTCCATGATTTTTTTAAAAAACTGTAAAATGGAATGCATGGTGAGATCTCATTACTGTAGAATTCTTCACATGCCAGCACCTATCTATCTGTGTGTGCATAAGGAAAAGTCTGGAAGGATGGTGTCCTCTAAAACCTTGACCCTGGCTATCTGGGGAACAGGACTTCAGATGATGTTTGTGAAGTTGGCTGCTTTTGGTATATGTTTCTGTGTGGTAAGAATGTTCTTCAGTGAGCATGTACTATCTTCGACAAAGAGGAAAATGTTAATTTGGATGAAATTAAAGGGGGAGGGATTATAGCCTGAACTCGGCAAGCATTCACGGGGCACCTGCTCTGTGCCCAGTCCCAGGGATGTAACGGTGATGAAAGCCAGCCATTGCCTGGAACAGCTTGAAGGCGAGTGGAAATCGCAAATAACAAGCAGATGATTGTAATTCCACAAGGGGTAGGCAATGAGGGCAGGGAGGCAAGGTGGGAATTTGAGGGGGAGGCAGTGGGCTTTGTGTCACCCCCTTTTACCACAAAAAACCTTGGCCTTCATGACCCTAAAAGTGGGTTCTTTGGAGGCATGTGTTGGGCCTCAAGGCAAGTTCTCACTAAGCAGAGTTTAAAAGCCCCTTTGGGATCCTCAGGGATGTGGGGACAACTGACCTCACAGCTAGAGAAGGCAAGAAGCAAACGCCTGCCTCAACAGGCCGTGGGCGGGCGGGCACTGCGTGGAACACGCAAGGCCATCCCACATCTGCCATCCTGGGACACCTCCAAAAGCGGGGTGCTAGGATCCCGACCCCTGAGATGAGGGATCAATGGCTGGGAAAGGTTTGCTGCTGGCAGGGACCCTGCAGGGGTGAGCGGAGGAGCCTCACTGGAACAGGTGAGGGGATGCCTTTCCATCACTCGCCATCTTCCTGCAGGGAGACTGGGTCCTGGACTTCTAAACCAGAAATGCCACCGTCCAGGGAACTCTGAACCAACCAAAAGGCTATGATTATGTGCCTATGACCTCCTCCAGAGAGGGACTGATGCAGAGAAGGGAACTCAGAAATCCTGCTAAGTGTTTGGGCTTCCACTCATTTCTCTGGGGTAGCTGTCAACCCCCCCTGGCACATTGCACTGGGGTGCTGGCCTCGCCACTCCTGATGGGTGATGGACCCTCCCAAGTGTTCTCAGCAACACCTCACCCACACCCCCAGGAAAGAGAAGTCCCAAGCTCTTCGTTTATTATAAGTTTAAGTTATTCAGAAATCCACTGCCTTAGATGAATCATTCCCAGAGCCACTCAGAGAAAAAGCTCCCAGGATGTTGTTGGTGGGGAGGGGGAGGGGGTGGCAGTAGAGAAGAGGTCTTTGTGGCTAAAAAAAGAGATCTGCCAAGATAAGTAAGAATTTGCCCCAGGCTGCAGTGCCCTGCCCAGATGGCACCTTCCTGGCTCTTCCTAGCCTCTCCCCCAGCCTCCTCATCTCAGCCAAGGAGAAACTGGACGACCAGGTCGAAGTGCTCTCTCCCATCCGCTGGCTGTGGCAATGAGGATGCAGCTCAGGCAACCTGAGACTCAGCAGGGCAGCAGCCTGTGCAGGCAGCAGCATGGGAAGCAGAAGGGTGGTGGGCAGGGTGCTATTGGACCATCCAGACGACATGGAGCAGCTAAGGGAGCAGGGCCCTGGGCAGTGGGGCGGGGAGGTGCATCCACCAAACACCCCCACATCAAGAGCCCCAGGTGGCTTTCATCCAGTCCCCACCAGCCCTAGAGCCTTGCCCCTGGCAACCAATGACACTAGGAGGGAGATGCTGGTGTCGCGCCTCCAACCCGGGACCCTGCTTGAGCACGGACAGAACTCATGAGTTTTGTGCTCCTATAGAAAATGATGACATTTAAAAATAAAACCCATACACAGCAGATTCCCTGAAAAATAATAACAATCACCTTAATTTTAGCAAGTGGAAAATAGTTTTAGAAAACTGTTGTGATCTTGGATCTCGTTGGAAACATGAAAAGCTTCTCGGATGCGGCCAGCTGCTGGTTTTTCCACGTCCCTTTGGTGGACGCTGAGCCATCCAGCTGCGGCGCCCCTGCCAACTGGGACGACAGCCTGCAGAGCGGTGCAAATCTAGGCCATCCAGTGGAAAGCTCGCCAAGTGCCTCAGCCACTGGGCACAGCCTGACCTTCAGCAGCGATTGTGTTTCCAGCTAAGCCCACAGCCTCTCCTGCCGTGAAAGGAGACCGACAAGACCCGAGGCTTCCACCCGGCAGAACATCACCCTCCCTCCCACCAGGTGAGGTCCAGGATGCCTTGAGGGCTCTGGCTTTATGTAAAGGTGCTACAAACGTCGACGTGCTCCATCCTTTATACAACTGCACGTCAGGTGGGTTCATGGAAGTGATCATGATTAAGATTGGTCTGTGGTCATAACAGACCCAGAAGCTCTCTGGTCATCTGGGATGATCAAGTTATTCAGGAATCTTCCAGCCTACCCTCTCACGGCTGCAGTGGAGATGCGATGAGACCTTCGTTACATTTCCCATAGGCCCCAAAGAAAACCTGAGACCTAATAAATACATGTAAACACAACTAATAAAATAAAATTTGAGATTAAAAGGAATCTCGCTTGCATATTCATGAACCACGTGGAAACTCAAACGAGCTCTCCTAAGCTCCTTATTTGTGGGGGAGTCAGAGATTTCACATGTGCTGGGAAGACTGCTTAGCAGATGCAAGCCTGGCAATGGCACAGGCATCCCCCGGATTCGCTGGACAAGTGTTTACTAACGATCCCTTTGCATTACTATGTATCTCTCTGGCAAACCCGGGGCCTCATATAAATGGCAGGCACTCACCTGTTGATGATGCTGGTGTTCTGAGGCCCTAGAAAGCACCACCCCTGGCCTCAGGTTGCTTCTATCTGGTCAAAGAGGTAAGAGTCACTTCCTCCATGAAGCTTTCCTGACCCCACAGGACCCCGTTAAGGTGACCCTAGTATGCATTTCCCAAGACTCTCCCTGCTAGGACTCACCTCCCATCACACACTCACACATACACACACACATGCACACACACATGCGAGCGCACACACACACACACATGCGCCACGCACACACACACACACACACACACACACACACACACATATACACAGAGGCACCTGTTCCGTCGTCTCTATCCTCTTGGCACTGTGAGTTTAGGGCCGGCAGACACTGAATCTGCTTTGCTCACTCTAGCCTGACATACACATGTAGGAAACATTCCATAAATCACCAGATGAATGAAGCAAGAAATGAACGGTGGCATGGGTGGGTGGATGAACAGGTAAGTAAAGGCAAGGTAGAGGCGGAAGCTGCGGCCCAAGGAAAGATGTATGAGGGGCGGCCCGCAAGGACAGGGAGGAACAAGGGCATTGGTCATCAAGGGAAGAAGATCAAGAAGAAAAGGGTTTGAGATCTTAAGGAAAGTGAAGGCTTGGCACGCGCTCAGTTGATATTTTCTGGTCACTTCTGTGCCACACAGCATGCTGGGCACCTGATGAGCATTACCCTGGGTCCTCACAGCTACACCTGGGGCAGGTATTACACCTACATAGAAGGGGAAACTAGGCTTAGCAGGATGAGCCGGCACCCCTGCAGAGCCGGCACGTGGTGAAGCCAGGATTGGAGACCAAGTGGGCCTGACCCAACCTCCCTCCATGAAGACCAGTGGGCATCCTCTGGCCCAGAAGGACTGCTGCCGTCAGGAAGGAAGAGAGAGCACTCCAGGTGGCAGTTCCGGGTGGTGCACAGGGATGAAACAGTCAACATGGTGGCCGGGCCCCTTAGAGTTAAGAGAAAGGGCCAGGGCTGCCTGGGGAGGACCCAGGACGCAGGACCCCCTCCTGCCCACAGAAACAGCTCACTCTCCGCCCGAGCACAGCCACTATGTCATGGGGCGATGTGGGGCCAGGGAGGGAGGCAAGGACACTTTCCTAAACCATATCCTATTTTGTAGTCAACAGTCAGGCAAGAGGAGGGAGAGAGGTGGGCAGGAAGACAGCGAGATGCAGAAAGGATCAGGTGTGCCATGAGGATCGAATCTCAGCTTCCCCGCAGGTGCACTGAGACAGAAGGCGTGGGTCCTCACAGCCAGAGGGGCTCATGGAGCTGGCCCGGGCGATATCT
Organism: Ateles fusciceps; assembly: GCA_036589455.1. Taxonomy (NCBI): domain Eukaryota; kingdom Metazoa; phylum Chordata; class Mammalia; order Primates; family Atelidae; genus Ateles; species Ateles fusciceps. Next base: position 981,406 of record JAZHEH010002406.1, on the reverse strand, counting down.
CCTCATCCAGATGAGCACAGAGAAAGACAGGTTCACGGGGTCCCCCGGCCTGTCTGACACAACGCTCATGGGGTTTTCTCAAAGCATTATCTATTTAGCTGATGGCCCTGAAGTGTTTCATTTAGCTGGAAATCGTGCTTGGTCCATTTCCCAGATCTCACTGATATTATGAGAAGCCGGCAAAATGTGTCTGGCAACAGAGCAGTTCAGCAACCCATCACCTCGAGTCACAGTCCTGTCGCCCCTGTTTGGAAAGCAGACAGTTCAGATGACTTCGAGAAAGCAGAGTCACTGCTGCCTCCCAGGCAAGTGAGGATTACAGGAAGCCTGTGTGTGTGTGCGTGTGCGTGCGTGTGCATGTGCGTGTGTGTGTGTGTGTGTGTGTGTATGCAGCCCGCGCACATGCATTTTGAAGGAAGGCAGGAATCACCCATGGCACAAGGCAGTCACCATCCTCCCTGACCATGGGATAAAACCTTGCCAATCCTTTATCTTACTTAATCCTCCCACTTGGGCAGGACTCCTTATCCCCAAACGATTTCTGAGAAAGCCAAAGCTTAGCCGATTCACGTGGCCCCAGCCCCACAGCCAGCGAGGAGCAGGGCTGAGACTGTAACTCGGCACTGTCTGAATCCTAAGGCCAGGCTCTCACGGAGACCCCAGTGTCCCCCTCCCCGTTCCATGGGCCTGTAGAGGTGCTTCACGGAGCATTCACAGGTCTGCCTGGTACCATGTAACAAGTCCCATCACCAAAGAAATCTGCAGAATTCTCAGCGAAACACAGTGGAACAGGTTTGATTCTGGAGGGTATTCCTGGAGGCCTTCAAAGGCTAATGCACACTGTGGAAACCCCAAAGCCGGAGCAATGGCTCTGCTTGTGAAAGCCCCCGAAGGCAAGACCCGGAGTGTGTTACCAATTCTCCAAGTCTCACACAGGCTCTGGCACACGGTAGGAGAATGCAATACTCACGGAGTGCATGAGTGAGTGAATGACGAGTGAATGAGAAAGTATAAATGCCGTGAATGAGAGTTCTGTCTAAAGATTTAGAAAGTAAGAATAAGGCTCTGGGGAAAGGCCCCAGCATCTCTGCCGTCACAGAGAATTCCTGCTGCCCAAGCTCCTCCCATGGAACTTGGCCCTTCCTCCGTGGCCTCCAGTGTTCCACATGATGGATTCTGAGAAAGCCAGGCCATTCATCCGTGCTGGTGCCGTGCGGGCCTTTAGCGCTTCCTGCCCCTGGCTCTCCCACCTGGTGGGCTATCAGAGGAACTCCCTGTGAGGACACAGCAGAAGCTGACTGGCACAGGTGGGAGGGGGACCTCCTGGGCCCCGCCAGAGGGGCCTAGAGAGTGGGAGGCAGGAGAAGGACCTCAGTGACCGTGGGGATCTCTCCCCATATGTCCTCATCCTCTCGACCATTTCTTCTCCATGTCCAGGCACTCGTGGGAAGTTAAAACCCAAAGTTGGACCCGTGGTGCCAGGTCAGGGATAGCAGGTGCCACCTGGGTGCCTGAGCACAATACCTTTCTCTCTGACTCAGCCTAAGATTGGCTCTGATTTTGAAAATGCAGCTGTGTCCCATTGGAGCTGTCTGAGGTCTTTGCCCCTCCTCTGGAGAGATCCAAAGCCACAGAGCCAAGGTGGTCCCTTTTTCTGGAACCCACAGAGAACAAGAGAAGATGGGGCGGCACACTGGGGACACCAGGTGACAAGACTCACCAGGGGTCTTGGAGGAGACAGAAGCCATCTTCAGGGATCTGAACTCTCCTGGTAATGAGGTTCCGCCCAGGGAAAAAATAGGCCAGGCCAGGATCCCCGAGCCCACAGCAGGTGAGACGCAGCCCAGTAGAAGGCGGGTTTGTAAGTGGAACTTTCCCAGCGTGCCTGGCCTCTTTCCATTATTCCTCTGAGCCCAAAGCATAGATACTTTACGGCTTTCCCTGTCCTTCGAGGGGGCCTGGGATTTCTCTACTATAATAATTCATAGGTGGTCTATTTCCAGAACAAAGATACTCCATTTATTCATCTCACAAACATTCTTGACCCCCCTGCAGTGAGTCAGGCACGGCACATTCCCTAAGCCAGGCAGAGCTGAATCTGACTCGGGTTTCTGGTTTTGTATGAAAACTCTACACAAATATGGTTGGCTGGTATCTTAGCTCAGGCTTCCACAACAAAGTACCAGAGGTACCACCCACGGCTTAAGCAGCAGACATTTATTCTCACAGGTCTGAAGGCTGGAAGTCTGAGATCGAGATGCCAGCCAGTTTAATTCTTGGTGAGGGCCCCCTTCCTGGCCTACAGATGGCTGCCTTCTCACTGTCCTCACAAAGAAGAGAGGGAGAGAACTCTGGTATCTTTCTCTTCTTTTTTTTTTGGTAGAGATGGGTTCTCCCTATGTTGCCCAGGCTGGTCTCAAACTCATGGCTTCCAGCAATCCTCCTGCCTCAGCCTCCCAAAATGCTAGGATTACAGGTGTGAGCCACCATACCAGTCCCCCTCTTCCTCTTCTTATAAGGGTACTCATCCTATCATGGGGTCCCACCCCCATGACTTCATCTAAACCTCATTACCTCCCAAAGGCCCCATCTCCAAAGACTATCACACTGGGGTTAGGGCTTCAGCACATGGATTTTGGAGGAACACAGATACTCAGTCCATAGAAGATGGTGAGTCTCCTTTTTATTTTTATTTTTTAAGAAAAACTTCAAAAATCAGGAGAGAGCACAGACACAGTCCCCCACTACCACAAATGATGCAGTGAGTTTCCCATGTTTGGGAAATCGCAGGGGTCAACACATCTGGCGAGCAATGGATAAGCCTCATTCTGGAAGACCACCTTCAGGACCCTGGTCTATCTCCCCTGCCAGGGAAGCATGGCGGGTCGCTTCTTCATAGAGACCTACACGCATGAACAGTTATCAGCCGCCAGATCACACTCACCCCTGGCAGCAGAATGGCAACACTTCCTCCAATATGCCACAATAGTAAAAGCCTCGTTGAGTTCAACCTCATAAACACAGAAACTGAAAACGCGCCAATATTTGGCTGAAGTGTCTATGAGAAAGGGCTGGCTAAACAAACACATGGTGTAAACAGGATTGCAGGGGAGATACTTACCCTTCCTAAGGGAGCAGAACTTTTAAAGATATCCTCAAGATTCCGTCGGTACAGTTAACATGAAAAGATGGTGTTAGTAACAGACTTGAGTTACTGTTGTACTCGAAACTGATCTAACTGCACCACATCTCCTAAAATACCAGGTAAGGGACTTCCAGGTCGCCACGGTAATGATAGTCACAAAAACTCAAATCTCCCAATGCATCCTCCAGAAACGACACAGATCAACAAGAGGAGCAAAAGAAACCACACAGATCTACAGCTCTCACATGGCTGGAAAAAGAGCCGCTATCAACTGCGAATCACCCATGAGCAGAAAAAGAAACACCAATGTCTTCAGTTCCCACCTAGAACTTTTATAACGAGCAAGGGGACGAGAGCGGTCCAAAAGCCAATGAAGACAGAATTCGAGAGTGGAGAGTTTGGGAATAAATTACAATTACCTGAAGAACGAGAAAGTACATCCTAAGGCGGAGAAAATACTAAAAATGAATCTAGATAGACCAGAACGTGGACTCGAAGTAAGGAATTTAAAGGCAGGCAGGGGCAGCATTAGAAACTGTGCTGGGGAGGGAGGGAGAAGCCAGATGTGGGCATTTAGAATTCTGCAAAACAAAAATAATGATACATCCAAGGACCCTCAACTCCTCCCACCCCTCCCCCCAAAAGCCAGTTGTAAGGAAACTGCACTACGCTGCACTGACAGAAGAGGGAGCTCTTGAACTAAAAATCACAGGAACCACTCTATGTGGAGATATAAGCGGTCTTTATCTATAGGAGGCTATAAAAAGAAGAAAAACGAAAATGAGAATACAGAAGAGTTCAGCGGGTGGAAATTACCCTAAAATACAGCCATACGGTGGAGGGGGAGGAACTGTGACATAACATTACAAACTGAATTAAAAACTTCAACGATGCCTTTGAAAAATATCCTCACTGCTTGTACATGAAAAGATCAAATAACTTATTATACGGGCAAGAGAGACAGTTGTCAGTCTTCTCAAAAACAACCCAGAAGGCAGGAGAGGACAGAGCAGCAGTCAAAGATTTTACAGCCAGCTCAAAGATTTTACATGCAGCGAAGAAGACCCTCAAATATCAGAGGTACAGAATAAGAGTTTAAAATATGGAAGAACTGAGAAAGTGATGCACCCATGGGCGCCTCTAAAGGAATCTTCTAAAGAATTGACTTTATCCAACCAGGAGATGACTGGGAAATCTTTGGCAAAGGAATTTATGAGGAACATTTAATATATTTAATTACAGACCTAAATTAAGTGTGTAACTAAGGTTAGGAGAATCACACATAGATGATACATGTTTTATCAACTACAAAATGATAGGAAACAATAAAAGGAAAGATAAAACCGGAATAAGCTCCATGATGGTTGTACAGGCAACAGGTGGTAGTCAAGAGACTCCACTAATTTGAAAAAACCAAATGGCAAAAGTTAGTAAGAGACCAATGGGATTTTTAAAGGTAATGAGTACAAAGGTACCCTTCAGAATAAAAATGAGAATTTCTTACATATAAAAAGAAATTAAATGAGCATACAAAATGCAACATGTAGAAAAAACAAGTACAGCAAGTAGAACATAATACACACAGCATTAATTACATAAAATATTATACAGATTGGACATATAAATAAAAGTGAATGGGCCTAACTTACCTATGAAAATAAAAGATTTTCAATTTGACTTAAAAAGAAAGATCCAACTATATGTTATATGTAAGAGATATACCTTTTAAAAGAGTGTATTTGTCCATTCTCACACTGCTATAAAGAACTGCCTGAGACTGGGTAATTTATTAAAGGAACGAGATTCAACTGACTCACAGTTCCATATGGCTGGAGAGGCCTCAGGAAACTTAGAATCGTGGCAGAAGAGGATGCAAACACCTCCTTCTTCACATAGCAACAGGAGAGAGGAGTGCCAAGCAAAGGGGAGAAGCCCCTTATAAAACCATCAGATCTCGTGAGAACTCATTCACTATCACGAAAACAGTATGGGGGAAACTGTCCCCATGATTTAATTCTCCCCACCTGGTCCTGCCCTTGACACATGGGGATTATTACAACTCAGGGTGAGATTTGGGGGGGGAACACAGAGCCAAGCCATATCAAAGAGATTCAGAAAGCCTAAAACCAAAAGGATGGCAAAGATATATGAGGCAAATGGAAATAAGAAAACAAGCATTGCGATCTTGATATCGAAGTAAAATAAGTATAATTTAAGAGAAAACATTAATTATGACACTTTCTAATGCTAAAAATCACATTCTACAATAAAAATATAACCATAATGAATATTAGTACACCAAACAAGACTACAAAACTATCTTTATGAGATAGGAAATTGTAGGAAATATGGGCCGGGTGTGGTGGCTCACACCTGTAATCCCAGCAATTTGGGAGGCCAAGACTGTCAGATCACTTGAGGTCAGGAGTTCAAGACCAGCCTGACCAACATGACAAAACCCCATCTCTACTAAAAACACAAAAATTAGCCTGGTGTAGGGGTGCCTGCCTGTATGTAGTCTTAGCTACTCGGGAGGCTGAAGCATGAGGATTGCTTGAACCTGGGAAGCGGAGGTTGCAGTGAGCCGAGATCGTACCACTACACTCCAGCCTGGGTAAGGGTAACAGAGTGAGACTCTCTCTCTCTCTCTCTCTCTCTCTCTCTCTCTCTCTCTCCCCCCCCACACACACACACACACACACACACACACACCCTGTAGGAAATATAGATGAAATCACTAAGAACAGCGTGTTTACCACACCGCTGTCAGCACAAAAGAAACCACGTAGACAAAAAAAAAGTAAGGACACAGAAGCCCTAAACAATATAATCAATTCCCTTGACAAATCAATCTGTCACTGATAGGGTTTGCATTTGTGTCCCCACCCAAATCTCATGTCAAATTGTAATCCCCAGTGTTGGAGGAAGAGCCTGGGGGAGGTGACTGAATCATGAGGGCGGATTTCTCCCTTTCTATTCTCGCGATAGTGAGTGCTCAGGAGATCCAGTTGTTTGAAAGTGTGTAGCACCTCCCACTTCACCCTTTTCCTCCTGCTCCAGCCACGTGGGACGTGTCTGCTTCCCCTTTGCCTTCCAGCATGATTGTAAGTTTCCTGAGGCTTCCCCACCATGCTTCCTGTACAGCCTGTGGAACCGTGAGTCAATTAAACTTCCTGTTTTTATAAATTACCTAGTCTCAGGTAGTTCTTCATAGCAATGTGGGAGCAGACTAAGACAGTCACACTTCATACTTTTTCTCTGAATTCCCTAACAGTAAATAGGAAATCTACTACACCTTCTCCTTAAGTACACATAGAATGTCCACAAAAATTGGTCACATGTTAGGCAATAAATAACGCATTTCATAAAATAGAAATATTACAAAGAAATGTTTTCTGATCAGTCTAATAAAACTGGAAAATAATGTTGAAAATCTTTTTAAAACTAAAGCAATAGAAATTCCAAAAATGGACATGTGATCAGTAAAACACTACATACCAGGCCAGGCACGGTGACTCACACCTGTAATCCCAGCACTTTGGGAGGCTGAGGTGGGCAGATCACCTAAGGTCAGGAGTTTGAGACCAGCCTGGCCAACATGGTGAAACCCAGTCTCTACTAAAATTACAAAAATTAGCTGGGTGTGGTGGTACATGCTTGTAGTTCTAGCTACTTGGGAGGCTGAGGTGGGAGAATCACTTGAACCTGGGAGGCGGAGGTTGCAGTGAGCTGAGATTGTGCCACTGCACTCCAGCCTGGGCAACAAAGTGAGACTCTGTCTAAAATAATAAATAAATAAATAATAAAATATAATAAAAATAAATAAATAGAAAGCCTTTTCAACAATTGGTGCTAGAGCAATTGGACATCCACAAACTAAAAACAAGAAAAGAAAAGAAAAGAAAAACCTCTACTGAAGTCTTTTCTAAACCTACAAAAACTAATTTGAAATGGACAAAGGACTTTATACACAGGAGAAAAATTGGGAACTAGGGGTAGGCAAAGGGTTCTTAGACTTAACACCTAAAGCACAACACATAAAAGGAAAAATGGCTCAACTAGATTTCATCAAATTAAAACCTTTGCTCTGTGAAAGACTCTGTTAACAGGATGCAAAAGAAGATACAAATTAGGAGAAAATATTTGCGAACCACCTATCAGACAAATGACTGGTATTTAGGATATAAAGAGAACCCTCAAAACTTAATAAAAAATAACATAATCCAATTAGAAAGTGGACAAAGGACTCCAACAGGTAATTCACCAAAGAGAATATACAGATGGCAGGTAATTCAAAATATACAACAAATAATTCACAAAAGAGAATAAACACAAGAGAAGGTGTTCAACATCATTAGCCAATTAGAGAAATGCGCATTGAAACCACAATCAGATAACATTACATACCTATCAGGACAGCTAAAATAAAAAATAGTGCCAACACTAAATGCTGAGACGGATGTGGAGAAATGGAATCATCCATACATTGCTTGTGGGAATATAAAGCACAGCGACTCTGAAAAGTACTTTGGCAGATTCTTTAAAAAACAAATATGCAGTTACCATATAATCCAGCAACTGCATTCCCAGGCATTTATCTCAAAGAAATGAAAATCTGTGATCACACAAAAACCTGTACACAAATGTTTATAGATACTTTATATGTAATTGCCAAGAACTAGAAACACCCAGATGTCCTTCAGTGTATAAACGGCTAAACAAACAGTAGCACACCCTATGGTACATCCCTCAGCAATAAGAAGAAATAAACTATTAATACACGGAACAATCTAGCTGAATCTTGAGACAATAATGCTGCGTCAAAGTAACCAATTCCAAAAGGCAATTTATTGTATGATTCCAATTATTTAACATTCTTGATATAAAAATTATAGACAAAGAGAACAGATTAGTGGTTGCAAAGAGTCAAAGAGGGTGTAGGGGAGGGGAGGAAGTGGGCGTGATAAAAAGAGCATCCTGCACCACCCCTGAGGCGAGGGAAACACTCTGTACCTTAACTGTGCCGACAGTTAAGGTACGAGGATCCTGGCTGTCACACTCTACTATTTTCAAGATGTTACTATTGAGAAAAATGGCTCAAAGGGTGCATGGATCATCTCTCCGTATTAGTTCTTACAACTGCACGTGAATGAACAGTTTTCTTGAAATATAAAGTTTAATTTAAAAATAAATTGCAATATGCAAAGGAGTATTTATAGTAGCTGTCTTTTAGTTAGGAAAAAAAGGAGAAAATAAGAAAATACACATGTACCTGCTTATCTCAGCAAAGAAACACAAAACAGATAAGGAGATAATAATGAGAGTGGTCACCCATGGGGGCGGAGGGATGGGGGCAGTGACACGTCACTGGATCTAGCTTTTGTGTAGTTTTGATTTTTATAAACATCTTAATGTTTTCCATCCTAAAAAAAAAAAAAATCAACAAGGATGGGGAGAGATCCTAATATAGAACACAAGAAAAAAACAAAAGAGCCTAATTATATTTTATTTCCAAGAATAACATAACCAGAGAGAAAGGGGGTGGAGATTAACCCAAAAGGCTTATGAACACAGTATTTTGATGATATGTCCTCGGACTAAAGAAAAACTGCTACAAACAAATGCTGAACTCTAGTTAGTAGGTCTGCTTTCTTCAGTTAGCTCTTACTTCATTACTTGATATCTATTTTAGGATGTAGACAAAAATATATTGAGGAATATTTCTCCATGTTGAAAAAGAAAGTGCCATATATGGAAAGATGAAAGGCCAGGATGTACCCTGTGTGGACTAGAATTGGGATCATCATGAGTGCATGGTTTTACACACACACATCCATGAATTCGGATGTTTAGAAGTAGGGGCAGATGTATATGTGTTTGTGTATCTATGAATGTATCCTCACACATGCATTGCTTAACTTCTTCTACTATGAGAGAGAGTGACTAGAAGCAATGGCATACTCCTCGCAAGGAACATAGCTGGAATCCAGAAACCCTTCTCTGCTGAAAGAAGGCAGGGTTCATTAGAGATTCAGCTAATCCCAGGGTTGGTGCAAAGGAAGTGGAAGGCAACCTTGGGACATTCTGCTGGGCCGGAAAAAAAGGAAGTGCTCAAAGAATGATGGGTGAAATGAACCCCTGGTAACAATCGACATCACGGATGAATCTCAAAATCATGATAATGAGTGAAATCACCCTTATACAAAAGAATGCATATTGCACGTGTTCCATTTAGATGAAGTGCTAGAAAAGGTCAAACTAATCTACAGTGAGAACAAAATCAGAACAGTGGTTGCTGCTGAAGATGATGGGACTAGAACTGGTTAGAAAGGAACATGAAAGAACTTTCTGGACTGGCTGTGATGCTCTACAACTTGATAGGGGTTTAAGTCACACAGGTGCATGCATTGGTCAAAGCCTGTTTGATGGTACCCTTACTACTTGTACCTTGCACTGTAAGTAACTTTTACCGAGTAAAAGAACCGTAAAATAAGTGTTAAAGTCTAGACACTCTCATACCCGCCAATGTGTTTACGGATGAAGCGTGCTGTCATCTGCAACTTACTCTGAAATGCAATTTAAACACAAGATGCATTGCTGGGTTGATAGCTGAATAAAGACATCACGATAAAATGTTAACTAAAGAACCTAGGTGATAGGTACATGAGTGTTCATTGAAAAAAATCTGTTAAGTGTCTATATGTTTGAAGTTTTTCATAATAAAATGTTGTGGAAAAACATTATGGGGGATTTGTCAAAAGGACACAGCAGCCAAATGGAAAGGGCTCCCACTGTCAAATCCGTGACAATATAACCACCAAAATAACTAGGTTATAAACCACTGGATAAATATATAACCCAATGAGTGTAACTCAGTCAACATAATCTAGTCAATGTAACTCACTGACTAAGATAGGAACACATGAGTCCGTATGGGTATAAACTAATCAATGAGTAAATAAATAAATGTAAGAAAGCAAAAGTTTTTCAATTTGGTACAGAGTATGAAACAAAAATAAATTTAGAGAAAAATCACCATCTGGCATGCATTCTAATCATTGATTCAGACAAGAATTATCAATGGATGCTAAAAGAAGGGGTGAAAGTTTAATGAAATACAAGCTACTTACACAGACCTATTTTTCCATAAAATGCTAATGAATTACAAAGGGAATAAACAACAACTTTCACTGAAGAAACCTAGCAGATACCACCCTAACCAATGATCCCAGTTAACAGTCCCAGAAAAGAGGTAGCCAACCACGCACCTTCTAACATGAGGCACTAAGAACAACCCAGCGTCACTTCTGCGGCGTTCCTGCCAAAATTGCATATCCCGAATCTAGTCCTAAGGAAACATGTGACAAACCCCAGCTAAAGGTCAGTCTACAAAATAACTGGCCCGTATGCTTCAGAAATGGCAAGGTCATGAAAAAGAAAGAGTGAAGAACTGATTGATGGTGATTACAAAGACATGGAAACTAAATAGAATGTGGGATCTTGGATTAGATCCTAGAACAGATGATTGCTTTTATTATATTTTGCTATAAAGGATATTATTGGTTGCAGGAATAAAGTCTACAGATTGGATAATGTCACTGCATCAGTGCTATTTTCCTGACTTTGATCACTGCACTGGCTTATGCAAGAGAATGTCCTAGTTGTCAGGATATATACATTGAAGTGTTTAGGGTTAATGGGGCATCAGGTGTGCAACTTACTTTCAAATGGTTCGGTTGTGCGCATGTACGCACACAGAATGATAAGGCAGATATGATAAAATGTTAACTTCAGGGGGAATCTGGGTGAAGGGCATATGGGATTTCTTCATTTTATTCCTACGACTTTTCTGAAATCTGGAAATGACTTAAAAATAAAACATTTTATTAATGTCAGAATTCTCTATTCTTTCCTGGTTCAAACTGGGGAGGTTCTATTGACTCGGAAATCCCTAAGGACTAAGAACTTCTGTGACCATCTGACAGTCACTGGAGTGTCAACGTTCAAGTCACTAACCAGGAGCCAGCTAGCCACCGCGACCTGTGGAGTAGGTAGGTGATGCTCTTGAGCTGAAGAACGAGGTTGTTTCATACATTACCCTGGCCAATTCCAACAGACTGCTGCTGACAGAGCTCTGGATTCTCTCAAAGAGAGTGCCAAGGAACAGACCTGACAGCTGCCTCCCCCTCCCAGTCCTGGAACCACCATCAAAGATGCAATTAATAATCCAAGGGTGAGACTCCTCTTTCTCACACAGCCTCAGATATGAATCAACCCCAAAGTGTTAATAGATCAACAGTTATCGCTAATACCACATACAATTTGTATTTGAGATGACATCTGCAATATTTTAAAAGCCAAAGTCTAAAACAACAAACTTGGCAGTTTTTCTGAGTAGCAATTAACACAGTGACTAATCCTATCAAGGAGACAGTAATTGGCATGGAGACATCCTTCTCACACCAGCAGCAGGTTGAAAAACTTAATCCTAACCTCTTTTTAACAGCATACACTCCAGAGCATCTCTGTGCATCAAGGAAACTAAAGCAATTATTAAGGACAAGGGTAATTACCCTACAGTTTCAACAAAAAAATAGAAGTATTCAAACGACAATTACACAGGAAAAGGGTGGGGGCTGGAATCATGGTTAGAGGCTATTTCTGTATCATGGCCAGGCCAGGAATAGACTAGGGTACATCCACGGACCCACTCAGGACAGAGAGTCAGCCACAGCCCCACGCCAGCCAGTCTACCCAGTAATGGCCACTCTAGCACACAGCCTTCTACACAAAGGGCTGAAGTGCTGATCTAGCCAGGTAGGAGGGCCCAAGGATTTGACATGCGAAATACTTAACGCACATCATCAAGCTGGTCCCTCTGACATCATCTGAACCCACCATGTTTACTCTCAGTCCACACAGTCAAGTTATTCTCCTCAAGTATGATGGCTTTCCCAGAATCTGTCTAAAGCTTACCCATCCTTCAAGGCTCAGCTGTGGTTCTAGGAAACAATCCTAACCCACTGCAGCTCTCAGTGAACACCGGGCAATTTCAACACCTCTCCTCTGACCCACAAGAGCAAAACACAGAGGTGTCCATGTTGACTCACTGCTTCCTGTGGGCTGGCTCGATTTGCACCTTCCACAGAATCACATGGTTTTCCAGAGTCAAGCCCTTACGCTACGCAGCCTTCACATCACCTCGCACAGGAGTAAACAAACAGGTAAAATTCTGGCAACAATTCCACAGCATCTCAGATGCTCAGCAGGGTACCCAGTCCTCAACAGGGAAAAGGGAGAAAGAGGCTGTGTGTGTGTGTGTGTGTGTGTGTGTGTGTGTGTGTGTGTATGTGTGTGCATTTTGACTGACCTCGCCGCTGCAGACCTTTCAGTGAAGTACATGACATGTGTTTACCTAATGAACGAAGAAATGAATGAATGGGTGCAGAATGAACAAACCAAAGAACAACCAGCTTTCTTTGGAGCCTGGACCAGTTTGCTTGGTAGGTTAGCAAGTGTATCCAGTAAGATCAAGGCTATAGACAAGATGTCTGCACAAGCCAGCTGGCTTCTCCCAGAAAGCACTGCCTGATGTAAGCCCGGTCTACACCCGCAATGCTGCCCAGCTGCCTGGAGGGTGTGCTGTTGGCCACAAGAGGACAAGCTTGGAGAGAGACGCTTCCAGCTCTGAAGGGATGTGTTGCCCTGTTATAAAGTGGATGACGTGGCACTTTATTGAGCGTGGAAACTTCTTACCCACATGCTGTAACCAAACCTTAGTTATAACCCCAGTTTTGCTGGGCAGCAGAATGAGGGAATTGCTCATGGAGGAAATGCCTGGACCTGCGGTGAGTGGGCACTTCGCTTTAAAATGCCCAGTAGAGGTAGCAGGGCCCCAGACACTAAAGGAAGACAAGAGCTCTTATTTCAGGAAGACTGGGGAGATAAAGGCAGGTCTCAGATCCACGAGGTACCAGGAGCTCGGAATAGACCATACCATACGGAGCAGCACAGAGCTGGTGATTTGGGCATGAGAAATAAGGGAGGGGCACCTGGGTCAAGGCCACAACTGGACCAGTCACTGGTCTTAAGACCCAGGATCCTGCACTGTACCCCGTTAGAAAGAGGGCTGCTCCTAGATCCATCTGCCAGAGGTGGAAGAGGGCTCCAAGGTCAACTTTCAGTTGTTGGTGATCGTGTCGGTTGGAAAAATGGAGTGTATTTTTTTCGGTGGTATGTACATTTTTATCAGGATGAAATTAGCTTTTTAAAACAAGAAGAAAACATTCAATGACAGATTTTCCTCCTGAATTTGTAATATAATATGAAGGAAGAGATGTGTCCTTTTCTTTCCACATTCATTTTATATAGACTTCCCTGTCAGTGTCAGCAGCCTGGTCCTTAACATGCTCAGTGGGTATCACTGGTGTTATCCAGAAATATCATCTCATGTAAACACATCTCCTCTCCCAAGTGGGTAGGAAGTCCCAGGAGGTGGGGAGCTGGGTCTTACTCATCACTAAGCCCTGTTCAGAGCCTACCAAAGTGTCAGGTACAAGATGCTACTCAGTGGATGCTGATTGTTGATAATTATATAACAGATATAATGCAAGGAAGTAGCAAAGAAATTCCTCTAGGAGGCCAGTCCCAAGGCTGGACACTCCTCAGCTAACAAAGTGTTTAATTTTTACAGAAGTGCATTTCCCTTTCAGGAGACTAGGAAAGCAGCATTGCAGTTCCCAACTCCTGCCAGCAGCCACGTGTTTCTGAATGAGAGGAGGGCACTTAGAGGAGGCAGGCTGGGGGTGGGATGTGCAATCCATGGAGACTGTGTCGGTGTGGGAAGCAGCATTTGGGTCAGAGTTTGGAAACCAGGGACTTAAGTACAGTCATTAAAAATCATGCTTCTGTGCCACTTGCAATCTCTCAGACTGACAAAACTTAAGCATTGACAATAGCTAACGTTGGTAAAAACGTGAAGCAACAGAGGCTCCCCCATTACAGAAAGGAGTGAGAACTGACGTAACGCCTTTGGAAAACTACTCGACAAGTTCAACAAATGGGAAACAATCTAAATGTCCATCCAAATACAAGCAGATAAATATCCTGTGATATATTTCTATAATGGAATAGTACACAGCGGTGAAAATAACAGAGTTACAAACATCCACAAAGATGAATCTCAGGAAAATACACTGGAAAAAAACACATTTATAACTCAAACATACACACAAAAAGGATTCAGTAAACTAGCAGAATATAAAATTGGCACTCAAAAATCAGTACTGTAAAGAAACTTCCATGTACTATGGCAACAACAAAGATAAACTATTTAGAAATACATTTAGAGAAGTAAGTGCAGAACCTCCATGAGAAAACTTTTTAAAACTAATGCATAACGCAAAAGTATTCCTCAACGAATGGGAAGACATAAATTGTTCTTGGATGAGACAACTCAGTATCACCACAATGCCAGTTCTCCCTAAGTTAATTTATAAATGTAATGCAATTTTACGGAGCTAGACAAATTGCTACTATAGTTCATGAGGGAAAATTAACCTTCAAGAATAGCCAGGAAAACAGAAAAGCCTCCATGGGAACATAAACCCTACCAGACACTAAAAATACGAAAAGTCTTCATAACTGAAACAGTGTATCCTGGTGTCTGAGTAGACAGAGCAGTGAAGCAGAAGAAGCCCAGATATGCCCCAACCACATTTGGAAATTTTGTATATGATAAAGGTGGCCTCTAAAATTACTGGAGAAAACAGATGTTTTTAAATAAATCCTGCTGGAACAACTCAATAACAATTTTAAAAAATTAAATCCATTATCTCCTACCAAGCACAATAATGAATTCCAAATGAATCAAAGATCAAACATAAGAAAAAAATGAAACCATACAAGTACTAGAAGAAAACTGGGTTAATTCCTTTTTGACCTGGATGTCGAAGGAAGTTTTCTTACTATGACTGAAAAATACACATGCAGTAAAAGAAAAGATTGATGAATAGGACTACACAGAAATAGAAAGTATTTTCACAGAAGACACATCTGATATTCAAAGACACAAAAAGGTTAAAAGTAAAAGGATGAAAATAAATATATCATGCAAACACAAGAAAGTTGGAGTTGCTATACCATGTAGACACAACAGGCTTTAAAAGAATGTTACTAGAGAAAGAAGGACATTCCATAACAATAAAAGGGTCAATCTATCAGGTAGATATAACAATTATAAACACAATGTACCTAATAACAGAGCACCAAAATACATGAAGAAAAAATGGATAGAAATGAAGATAAAGGTACACCATCCAATAACAGTATTTGGAGGCTGGGTGCAATGGCTCATGCCTGTAATCTCGGCATTTTGGGAGGCCGAGGTGGGTGGATCACCTGAAATCAGGAGTTCAAGACCAGCCTGACCAACACAGTGAAACCCCATCTCTAGTGAAAATACAAAATTAGCCAGGCATGATGGCACATGACTGTAATCCTAGCTACTCGGGAGGCTGAGGCAGGAGAATCACTTGAACCCTGGAGGCCAAGGTTGCAGCGAGCCGAGAGTGCGACACTACACTCCCGGTTGGGCAACAAGAGTAAAACTCCATCTCAAAAATTATAATAGTATTTGGAGACTGCAATACTCCAGTTTCAATAATAGACAGAACAACTAGATAGCATATTGGCAAGAAGGCAGAAGATCTGAACTATACTACAACCCAACAAACTAACATACGTTTCTAGAGGACTCCACTCCACCCAAGAATAGTGTACACATTTTTCTTAAGGGTACATGGAACATTATTCAGGTTACACGATCTGTGGGGTTATAAAACATACCTCAATAAATGTAAAAGGATAGAAATAATACAAAGTATGTTTTCCAAACACAGTGAAATGACATTAGAAATTAGTAGCAGAAAAATAATTGGAAAAACTCACAAATATGTATAAATTAAACAACACATTCCTACGTAACCAATGCATTAAAAAAGACATCAAATGGGAAATCAGAAAATACAGATATTGGGGAACATGAAGATACAACATACCCAAATTTATGGGATACTGTGAAACAACCCCTCCTAAAAACATATAAAAGGAACTCAGAAAAAAAAATGTAAAGAAAGAAAAATCTTAAATTAATAACTAATCTTCCACTTTAAGACTGGAACAACACCCACAAACTAATCCAAAAGTAAGCAGAAGGAAGAAAATAATAAATGTTACAGTGGAAATTAAAGACATGAGAATAGAAAAATAAAGAAAACTGAAGCAAAAAGCTTATTCTTTGAAAATGTCAAAATCAGCAAATCTTTAGACTGACAGAGGAAAAAAAGAGAAAACTCAACTAACTAAAGGCAAAAATGAGAACAGGGACAATATTATCAACCTTACAGACATGAAAATGACTACGAAGGAATACTATGAACAATTGCACACCAACAAATTAGATAACTTAGATGAACAAATTCCTAGAAAGACCCCAAACTACTAAATCTGACTCAAGAAAAAATAGATGGCCTGAATATATTAATACCTATAACAAATGAAAAGACTGAATTGGCAATTAAAAAAAAAAAACTATCCACAAAGAAAAACCCATGCCCAGATCACCTTACCACTGAATTCTACCAAACATGTAAATAATAATTAACGCAATTCTTTGCAAACCCTTCCAAAAAATATGAGAAAACATTTTCCAATTCACTTTATGAAACCTGTATTACTCTGCTACCAAAACCAGACAAAAACATTATAAGAAAATTATTCACAGTACCTCTTATGACTGTGGATACAAAAATCCTCAACAAAATACTAGCAAACTGAATCCAGCAAAATGTAAAAAGAATTACATACAATGACCAAGTGAGACTTATCCCAGGAAGTCAAGGTTGGTTCAGCATCTGAAAATCAACTAAGTAATATATTCATATCAATCAATAGACTAAAAAGCAAAAGTCACATGATCATTTCAATAGACACTGAAAAATAATTTGACTAAATCCTCATGCTTTCATGATAAAAACACTCAATTAGAAGAAAACTTCCTCAACCTAATAAAGGATATCTACAAAAATCCCACAGCTAACAATATACTTGATGATGAAAGACTGGCTGGTTTTCTCCTAGAGCAGGAACAACACAAGAACGTCCACTTTTACTCCTATTCAACATTGTACTGGAAGTTCTAGCCAGGGCAACTAAGCAAGAAACATAAATAAAAGACCTCCAGGTTGGAAAGGAAGAAATAAAACTATATTCACAGATGAGATGATCTTTCATTTAGAAAACCCTTGGGGATCCGCTAAAAAACTATGAGAACTAATGAATGAGTTCAGCAAGGTTGCAGGTTACAAGATCAATATATAGAAATAATTGTATTTTTACATAATTGCAATAAATAATCAGAAAGTGAAACTAAGAAAACAATTTAATAAAAAATAATAAACTACCTGGGAATAATGTAAAAGAGAAGCCCAAAACCTACACTGCAAAAACCACAAAACATTGTTGAAACAAATTAAAGAGCTAAATAAATGGGAAAACATCAGCGTTCATGGGTCAGAAAACTGAACATCATTAAGATGGCAGTACTCTCCAAACTGCTCTACAGATTCAATTCAATCCCCGCGAGGATTCCAGCTGACTTCTTTGTAGATATTGTCAAGCGGATTCTAAAATTCAAATAAAACTGTAAGAGACACAGAATAGCCAAAACAATACTAAGAAAAGAACAAAGTAGGAGGATTCACACTTTCTGAATGCAAAATTTACTACAAAGCCATGGTAATCAAGACGATGTGGTACTAGCACAAAAACAGACATACAGATCAACAGAATAGAAGTGAGTGCCTGGAAAGTAAACCCATACAGGTGTCATCAATTGACTTCTGACAATGGCACCAAAACCATTCAACTGGGAAAGAATAGTCTTTTCAACAAATGAAGCGAAACAACTAGCTCGTCACATGCAAAAGAATGAAATTGAACCCTTACCTCATACCATATACAAAAACAAACTCAAGGCAGACGGATGAAAAAGCTAAAACTGTAAAATTCTTAGAAGAAAACACAGGTATAAACATGCACAGCCTTGGATTGGCAAAGCATTTTTAGATATGACACCAAAAGCATGAACAACAAAATAAAAGATAGATTCACTGGGTTTCTTCAAAACAAAGAACTTTTGTGCTTCAAAGGATACCATTAAAAAATTGAAACGGTGGAACAGGATAAAATATTTGCAAATTACATATCTGATAAAGAACTTATGTCCAGAGTATATAAAGAATGCTTACAGCTTAGTAATAAAAAGGACGGTTAACCCAATTTAAAAATAGGCAAAGGCTCTGAATAGACATTTCTCTAAGCAAGAAATACAAATGGAAAATATACAAATATACACAAAAAGACACCTGACATTATTAGCTATCAGGGGAGATTCACATCAAAACAGCAATGAGACAACACTTTATACCCAGTAAGATGATGAGAATGTAAAAGTCAGATAATAACAAGTGTCCACAGATAAACTGGCACCCTCACACCTTGCTGGTAAGAATGTCAACTGCTGCAGCCACTTTGGAAAAATAGTCTAGGTCTAACAGTTCCTCAAGTAATTTAAACATAGAGTTACCATGTGACCCAGCAATTTTACTCATTTTACTTTCATTTTACTTTTTTGGATATCCAAAAAAGAAATGAAAAAATATATATATGTCTACACAAAAACATGTGCACAAATGTTTATAGCATCATGATTTGTAACAGCCAAATGAGTTATATCCATCTAACGAAATATTATTCAGTCATAAAAAGGAATGAAGGACTGATAAATGCTACAACGTGGATGAACCTTAAAAACATGATGCTAAATGAAAGAAGCCAGTTACCAGAGGCCACATGTTATATGATTTCATTCATACAAAGGTCCAGAACAGAGAAAGCTATAGAGGCTATAAGTGGATCAATGGTTGCAGAGGGCTGGCAATGGGGAGTGGTGAAGGGAAGAGAGTGATGGCTACATGATATGGCATTTCTTTTTGAGGCAATGAAAATGTTTAAAATCAATGGTGGCACGTGTCTGTGAATA
Source organism: Ateles fusciceps (assembly GCA_036589455.1). NCBI lineage: Eukaryota > Metazoa > Chordata > Mammalia > Primates > Atelidae > Ateles > Ateles fusciceps. The sequence continues at coordinate 962,159 of JAZHEH010002406.1, read as the reverse complement.
TACTAAAAACCATTGACTTGTACACTCTAAATGGTGACTTGTACAGCATGTGAATGATATCACAATTAAGTTGTTTTTTAAAATTGTTAACTTTTAAACCTGATGAGAAACAAGATATTCACACAGTCCCCAAGTACCACCTCATGAGATACTTAATAATTAGAAAAAATAAACAGCACTTTCCAGTAGAGAAACCTGGCAGGCAACCACCTTAATCAAGCGATGAGTTAACACCAAGCAGCAATGCACAAATCTCCTGATACGAGGTACTGAGAAGGACATAACACGGCTTCCGTGGTATTTTGGACAACACTGTGTAACCTAATCTAACTACGAGAACATCAGACAAACAAGAACTGAGGGGACGTTCTGCAAAATATCAGGCCTATACACGTCAAAAATGTCCAATTCAAGAAAGAAAAAGAAAGACTGCAGAACTCTTCCAGATTAAAACGAAAACGAAATGCAACCCATGACCCCAGATTGAATCTGGGACCAAAACTCAAAAAAAACCATTTGTTTTTCATCTGCTATAAAGAACATTACGAGGACAATTGCTGAAATTTCTTTAAGGGATGAGGATAAAATAATAATAGTATCACACTGATGCTAATTTCCTGACTTTGATGTTTGCACCGTGGTTACGTATAAGAGACAGTTATGTACAAGAATGTCCTCGGTCTTAAGAAACATACAGTGAGCTATTTAGAGGTAAGAAGCCTCATGTCTTCAATGTATTCTCAAATGTTTCAAAAGAAAGTTAAAACGTCACATATATACACCATTTCATATATACACACACATAGAGAGAGAATAATTAAGTATATACAGTGAAATGTGAACAACTATGAAATCTGGCAAATGATATACAAACGGTACTTGTACGTTTTTAAAAACCTTTCAACTTTCTGAAATTGTTTCAAATAAAAATTGTAATTAAAAAAGCATGCTTGCAGTACAATGTCATTTATATAAAGTTCTACAGCAGATGAAAGAAAATTATCCTCATCTATATACACATGCAGCAAAGGTGTAGAGCGTTCGTGACAGTGGTTACCTCTGGGGAGGATGGGGCCAGGTACGCAATAACTTGTGTTTTATTTCTCAAGCTGGTGGCGAGTATGAGGCTATCCATTTTACTGTTATTTATCTTTTTGTATATCTAGAATATTGCATAATAACATTTTAAATTTAAAACCCACTCCCCACCCCTTACCCCTCCATCCTCCCTTCCACAAACTGCAGGACTGCAATGGGCGGCGAGCTCCCACGCGTCCCTGGACGCATTTCAACCGCACTGAGAAACCCTCCCTGAACACAGGCTGGGTTCCCTGGAGAAGAGGACCAAGGGCAGGGAGCGCCCATGGCTGCCTCGGGTGGGAGGGAGAATTCTTCCAGGCGGCAGCTGGTGCTCTGGGGGAAGGACAGCGGCACAGGACCCCAGAGGCAGATGACTTCCCAGCCCCTAGGCTTGGGTGCCCGTGTCCAGGAAACCGTACAGGGTCTCCGCAGCTCCTTGCAGAAGCAAGGGACATTCCCAGGGAGGCTGAGCAGCAGGCGCCCTCCCTGAAGCAGGGCTGAGGCCACCACCTCGCGTGGACTGAGGAACAAAAGAAGTGGCCTCTGCCTGGTTCGCTGTTACCATCTGCTTGGAACTGATGCCCCGCTGAGCGCAGCTTGCCTCCCACAGTCAGGCAGGAGGAGGCCTCTCCAGGCAGGAAGCCCAGAGGGCGGAGAGGCGGGGCAGCAGGCTCCAACCTGAGTCCCAGGCCTGCCCTGTCCTCTGAACAGGAGTTGGGGGTGGGGGGTGGCATCAGTAAACAAGGAACTTCCCTCCTTCAGCAAAGATGGAGAAAGCACCCACCATGTGCCCTGCAGGCCTCCAGGCACTTAGGAGAGAGAAGTGGGGGAGGAAAGACAAAAACCTCTGCCCTCCTAGGAGGCGGTGGGAGAGAGACAATAAACAAAACAAGCCAGCCAGCACACGATATGTCAACTGGGACTAAGCTTTGGAGAAGAAAAAGGTCAGGAACAGGGAGGAAGAACTGGCGCCTGGGGGGGCCGTGCGCTCCTGCCCTCCAGGCTCCCTGCCTGTAGGGGCCTCCTCCAGCCTCACTACAGGAAGGGAGCAGGGGTGAGCAGGCATCTGTTCCAAGCCAGAGGGCCAGCGTCAGGGAAGAGCTGGCCAGAAAGGAGACTCGAAGCAAACACTTGAAGGGAGGAGGGAAGGTATGGGAATCCGGAGCGACAGGCCGGAGCAGAGTCACAGCAACGAGAGGTCCCTGAGCTGGAAGCTGCCGCTAGCCTCTTAGCAGAGCCTCAAAGAAGCCGGCCTGGCCAAGCGGGTAGGAGTGATGGAGCAACCCTCTGGAAATGAGACCAAAGAGGTATTGGGGGTTATTCAGGGTGATGACAGGAGCACCCAGGACTGCTGAGACATGGAAGGAGCACATTCCTGACACCTTCTGAAGTGCAGCAGCAACCATGGTCCCCGGGAGTCATCAGGGCACACACAGGTCAGCACCCACCTGTGCAAGCAGAAGCCTCATGTGCCACTTGCACTGAGTGATTCCAGGAGAGTCAGGGTCAGGGCCTGTGAGAGGTGATGGTGCATTGGGGAGGGGGGGGGGTGTGGTGGTGGTGGCAGTGGGCGGGGCGTGCCTAAGCTGCAAACTGGTGAGGCCACCTCCATGCCCCCAAATGCAAGGTCCCCCACGGACATCCTGGCTCTGCTAGATGGGCTGAGCAGGGCCTGGGGAAATTCACGCACTTGAATGAGGCACAATTCAACCTTTTATGCAAGAGAAAGACACAGGCAGAAACTGGACTCCTGAGTTTGGGTCACCCCTACATCCTAGAACTTACTGAGAAGATAGGGCTTCCCTGCTGTTGACTGGAATGTTTCCAGCGTCCTGAAAGGGGCATGACCTGGATTTGAAGACCACTCTAGGGTGATTTCCACCCTCATGGAGTCTGTCTTCTCAACTATGAAATGGAGTGGAAAAATGTCCCAGTGGTTGGGAGGCTTCAGTGAAATGAGTAGATGGACAAGCAAGTGGATAACGGGTCGGGAGGCAATACTTAGAGGGTCCTTCCTCTCTCCTCGCCTCTCCCAAGAACATCCCACATTCAACTTCCTAAAAAGAGAACAGTCATCCCCCAGGTCACAGGGAGCTGTGCGCCGCCAGCTCCTTAGGAAATGATGCTGCATCCTGGTCAGGAGAAACGTCCATGTCTAACAGAACAGACATCTCCCGAACCCCGTGTGGACAGCTGAGAGAGCATCTCCCGGTCCTTGGAAACTCCCTGAACTCCTTCCTGCATCCAGCTCTGGCCACAGGTCTTGCCCATCCGGGACAATTGAGCTCTCTCCTCACTCTGGCCAAGTCTAGCTGGTGCCTCAGGACCCCTTGTTTTGCCTCCACCTCCCTGAAGCAATTTCAGCATCTTCTGGCCGCTGGTCCTTCCATCCTCACATCTGGCACACACACGCGCGGCTTCAGCATTCTCAGAGGGTGTCACAGCTTCATCTTCCTATGACATGTACACTTCTGGAGTGCAAGGACCACAGTGATATTCTATTTCTCTGCATTTTCCAAGGCACATGGCACAATGCTAGATGACTCGTGTGTATGTAATAGCACTTGAGAAGTTGAAGATGATAAAATATATATGCATTAAAAATTTTTAATTAGAAAAAAATGACTAACATTAGATCATGAAAATTCTGCCTTGTGTACCAAATTTGAACTCATTCTAGAAACACTTTTTTGTTACAGACTTTGCAAGGAACCAAGCAATTAATGCCTTTTCATTAAACTGAGTACTGAAACTGGAATATTAAAATTGCCATTCAGCGGAATGCACATGTAATGCTGCAAGTCTCCTGGTGAATAATTCCTGGTTATAACGACATGCGTGTGGACTTCAATCTTACTCCTAGACATGAGAAAAGACAGCTAAATCAACTTTGTCCATTTAAATATCATTTTAAGATATCTAGAACTCATCTCTTTATTGCTCAACAACTCTTAGCAATTTCTTTTGCCCTCATTTATTTCTGGCTCCCAAGGGAATCCTGTCTGATTTATTGAAAATTAGTTCTTACGGCTAGTAAATGCTTTAAACTGTTTTCATATAAATCACCCCAAAAATCTGTTAGCGCACTGAAGCCTGTTCAGAGTGATTTCCTCCAGCCACGCCTAGCTCCACCACACCCTCTCTCCTGCTAACTGGCATGTCCCATCAGCAGTCGGGGGCTCTGTGGGAGCAGGCAAACAGATCTCTAAGAATGTATGTTTTCTTCACACATACTGTATCAGTCTGTTCTCACACTGCTATAAAGAACTACCTGAGACTGCGTAGTTTATGATGAAAAAAGGTTTTGTTAACTCACAGTTCTACAGGCTTCACTGACTGGGAGGCCTCAAGAAACTTACAGTCATGGCAGAAGGCAAAAGGGAAGCAAAGGCGTCTTAGCACGGTGCGGCAGGAGAGAGAGAGAGCTAAAGGGAAATGCCACATGCTTTTAAATCACGAGTTCTCCTGAGAATTCACTCACTATCACGAGAACAGCAAGGGGGAATCTGCCCCCGATCCAATCACCTCCTGCAGGCCCCTCCTCCCATTCATATGAGATTCAGGTGGGGATACAAACCCAAAGTGTATCACATACTCTTTCTTTTTTTTTTGAGATGGGGTCTCTCTCTGTTGCCCAGTCTGGAGTGGCGCGACCTCTCCTCACTGCAACTCCCACCTCCTGGTTCAAGCAATTCTCCTGCCTCAGCCTCCCAAGAGCTGGTACTACAGGCATTTGCCACCACACCCGGCTAATTTTTGTATTTTCAGTAGAGATGGGGTTTCACCATGCTGGCCAGGCTGGTCTCAAACTCCTGACCTCAGGTGATCTGCCCGCCTTGGCCTCCCAAAGTGCTGGGATTGTAGGTGTGAGCCACTGCGCCCAGCCCACACCCTCTCTTAATCAGACCCCTTTATTCTTCTGCTGTGGCCAATGACTGTCTAAACAGAAGCACTCACAAGCCAACCTCCTCACGGGGTCAGAATGTTTTCAGGAACAGTGTGGGCACCCAGCTGAAGGTGAGTGTGCCATGTGTGGCGGGAAGAGTGTCACATGCCAACCACTGTGGCCTGCTGGTATCCACCTGCATCAGTCAGGACGGGTGAGGCCATGATGCAGTGACAGGAAAGCTCTACTTCCTGCTTCTGCCCCGTGGTCACTACGGGCAGCTGTGGGGCCTGCCGCCCCTCACACCACTTGGCCGCCAATCCCAGAAAAGCTCAGCTCTGCAAGTGCTTCCAAATAGCCAGGGCAAGCAGAGAATGTGGATAACAACACTCAGACACCGACTACCTGTACCATGAGGTCGCACCCACTTGCATTTCACGGGCCAGGGTACATGACTTGGTCGCCCCAAATATCCAAAGGTGTGAGGAAGTGGAAGCTGCCATCTGCCTGCCAGGTGGATGGCACAAATGTCCATCAAGCTGCCAGCCCTTCTTTTGCATGTGCTGGGCAACCGCAAACCTCTCCTGCTACTGGGCTGGGTCAGTCGGTGGTTTATGTGTGTGTTTGCTTATTTGTGTGTTTGGCTGTTTTCACCATAAAACCAGAAACCTTCTACCTAGCCGGCAGGCATCTTCCTACTCTGAAAAGTTTGACAATTTACCATGTTTTAGCCCATGAGATGCTCCATGTACTCTTTATAGGAATCAATCTCAAAAACAAATGATTGTTATCTAGATAACTGCTAGGAATAGAAAGAGCTCTTCAAATTGACAAAGGAGAAGGAGGGAGGGAGGAGGGCCTTGCAGGCATAAGTGGAAAATAAGAATCACAGGATTCTAAGCCTCTTAGCAGAGGAGAAGAGCCAAATATTTCTCTTAGCCTCAGGCTGCTTCTGGAGCACAGGGAAGGAGGGTCAGACTAGGGGCTGCACAGCCCTCTCCCCCTCCTTACTCAGCTTTAGGCAGAAGAAATATCGCAAGTCCTCTTCCTTGCCCTCTCCCTTTCAGCTTTCCACAAATAAAGGGCTATTTTCAGGAGAAATCCTCCAAGTACTGCTGTAAAACAGCAGGATATAATGCTCACCGCAATAACAAATGTATGTAAAAGGATCATCTGTAGAAATCATTTTTAAGTGAGATATCTTTCAAAGGCAAAAATGATCTATATTCCAAAAGACAGTGCTTATATATCTTTTGGAGAAATGATAGGACCTCATTCAGTGATTTAAAGAACAGCACCATAAAAAAAATAATTCCACGTACAAACATTTAAATATAGTTTATTATATTCAATACCTGTCTAAATATATCCTCCGTATAGATCTTTTCCAGCTGCATTCAAAGCTGTGGACTCTAAGAATACCAGGAAGCATTAAAAATACAGTAACTAGAAAACTTCGCCATATCTTTGGAAGACAGAGATGTTTTTAAAACCAACGTACCAAAAAAGTATCTATATTTTGGCCAGATAAGAGGATAGTAGGGGATTGTAAAGGAAAGGAATTTAGTAAAAGTGTTTTTTGTTTCATGTCATGCTTCTAAAGGCCACATTTCATGGACTGAAAATACCTCATACGATTAGCTACAATTCTCCTTTTAATATGCATCCTTTAAATTTAGGTCACACACCTACATGTGTATCTGTATAAAATGCTTCTGTTCATGTGTATCTGTCTACATATCAGATGCTGAAGGCATGAAAGATGATGAATAAAATATAGGTTACCATTGTTCCACTACTGTCATCAAGAGCCTTGTCATTTAGGCCTTGGAGACGGTGGGAGACATTAATGGAAACCCGACAGCTAGCCACAGCTTCGGGCCCTCAGCCTCTTCTGTAAAATCCACCTGAACATCTAAAGGGATGCCCAGGGAGGAGAATCTTCCAAACCTCATATTCTCTTTCCATTGGGTTCTTACAGAATTCCAGACATCCAAAATGTTCGCATTCTATCAAGTGGGGTCACACTCAGAAAAGCCATTGCCTGGGCTCTCCGCATTTGGGACCAGACTCTCTGTGTGTGGCCCAAGCTTCCACCTCCTTCTGCGGGTGGGCACACACGAGGGGGAGAACTCCGTCTCCCTGTGCCCTTCACCTCCCTGTCAATGTCCCTTCTTCCACTATCCCCTCCCCCTTCCCTCATGTTTCTGATGACAGCAGATAAGTGCTACTGAACTTTAGCTGTTCAGTCATCGGAAACATCCGATACAATCGGGCTGCACTCACCTGCTGAAGTACCATCTAAATCAGAAGGCATTTGGCTTTCATGGGAGACTTGGGACTTGGAAACTGACACTAATAAACAAATGACTCTTTTATTTTTTTGAGACAGAGTCTTACTGTGTCACCCAGGCTGGAGCACAGTAGTGTGATCTTGGCTCACTGCAGCCTCCACCTCCCGGTTCAAACAATTTTCCCTGCCTCAGTCTCCCAAGTAGCTGAAATTACAGGCGCCTGCCACCACACCCAACTAATTTTTGTATTTTTTAGTAGAGACGGGGTTTCGCCATGTTGGCCAGGCTGGTCTCGATCTCCTGACCTCAGGTGATCCTCCTGCCTCCTCCTCCCAAAGTGCTGGGATTACAGGCGTGAGCTGCCACGCTGGGCCCAAATGACTATTTTTAAAGGACCAGCAGAAGACACTTGTCTCCTCTTAGTTTTGATGCCTGTGGGGTTAGGGGCCTGGGATAAGCCCCTAACCCAGTGCTGTCTGGCCACAAGCTCTCTGCATAATGAAGCCAAGGAGTGACTCTGCAGGGACCTTTAGAGCATGACTTAAAACCTCAGCCTAAAGCTTGCCTGAGATTCTCCAGTTCTCCTTCTTCCTGTTCCCTCTGGTGACTCTGCAGTCACTCCTCACTCCTGGGTTCAGATCCTAACCCTGCCACTGACTCACAGTGTAACTTACATAATCCCACTAGGCACGCTCCTTCATCTGTAAAATGGGAGTCACATGTCTTACCTTGCAGGGTTGTGAGGGGGCTGTGATGCCCAGCACACACTGGCGGGCAGCATGCACTCAGGGGCTGGGCCCAACCCCCATCATCACTGCTTCTGCAGGTGGCACTCGGCTCATCGGCTAGCAGTGGCCACAAGCACAGAGAGTTCCATCCAAGTTGCCTCCAGACTGAAATTCTAGATCTAACTCAAAAATCCCCAGATTTGAGATCCCAGGCCCTCCTTTCTACAGTGACAGAATTTCCACCACTGGGCTAATGGGCCTCAGTTCCTTCTCACATTGGGATTGCCAGTAAAGCACTGACCTGTTCCCCTCTGCCCTGCCCCTCCACAGCTGCCAGTGATGAATCAAGTGGCGCTATCCCAAGCACCATGGCTCTCAGCCCGGTCGGACACCACAGAGCACCAAGTCAGCTGAGGAGCCTGTCAAATCTTGGCCCCAACATAGAGAAAGATGCAGAGGAAGAGGCTGGCTGCTACCACACAGGCAACATCAGTGTGAGAGTCTCACGGACCTGATCCCAGAATCCCAACTAGAAGAGTCAAAGAGCCAGCAGCATCGCAGCAGAGAAGACAGACAAATGCATCCTGACATGTCATTATCCAAACAATGCATCTCAGATGTGTCCAGTAGCTCCAAGCAAAAGAAGCCACTATTCCCTCACCAGCCCCGGCCCCCAAAAAGCTAATGGAAGGGGATATCCAGAACACCAGCCCATTTCCCAGACGGGATGTTGAGGCACAGAGAGAGCAACGTGTGTCTAGTGACACAGTGAGTTCTCAGGGTTCTCAGAAAGTGAGCCCAGATCCCTGGATGCCCAGCTGTTCTGTATTGGCCTTCTCGCTGCAGGAAGGGGACGTTCTTGGAGAAATAATGCAGGGCCTAATGTCTCTCCGGGAAGCTTATTTCTGGGGGCTGCACACTAGCTGTGCAGAAACCGTCGGTGACAAAGCGTTTCCTCCCCTTCCTCTGCATTTGTTACAGTGCTGTGTTCTCATCCCTCACGCCTTGCAGCTGTACCAGATGTGGAGAAAATTACATGTTCCCTGAAACTTAATGACCAAATTTAAAGCAATTTTGAACTAATCAAGATTCTGTTAAGCTGATTTTATTAATTTAACAGTTTTAAGAGTTTAACAAAATGATGCACTTAGAAATCTTTGTTGTGAAATCTGTTCATTTAGGTGTAAAAAAGATGGTGCCACCCAAGAGAGCTAATTCAAAGAAAAGGATGATTTGTGAAGTAACGAATGAACGCTTCTCGAAAATGCAACGCTATTGATAACACGGTGCAAGTGGTATGCCATTCCCGCCACTCAGGCTTCTAGGAGCAGTTTATGCCTGGTGCATGTGCAGAGGCAAATGAATAGAATGCCTATATCCAGAATTAGAGAATTCAACCGTGACTTTAGGATAATCTATGAGGTTTCCATTCATATCTAGGATTCAGAACAAAGCTATGGGGTGTCCTACCCAGTAATTCTCCTTATTTAAAATAGAAACACGACATCATTTATTTCTGATAGAGACTGATGACAAACTCCTGGCACTCTTCCCATGCCCAAGGGCTCTTATAATCAGAGCTGTGTTCAAATAAAGCCAAACAAACAAACAAAATGCCAGACCCTAATGGTCCTTGAATCTTACAAACACAGCCCGCACTATCTCAGTATGAAAAAAAACAAAACAAAACAGAAGTTAAAATCCACGTTATAACAAATTACCAGTGTACCTGTCTGGAAAAAGAAGTCTCACCATTAAAGAACTAAATATACATCACTCACTAGCTGTGTGATTTCAGGTGGGTAACTTCACCCCTCTGAGCTTATTTCCTTATGTGTAAAACATGGATAACCTCCTCCATAGTGTAGTTTTCTGCGATAAATCGGTGATTTCAAGTGCTTAAAATGGAGTCGCCTCCCAGTAAGCATTAGAATAATGCATTACCATTACGTGCCCCTAAAACATGTATGGGCCCCATGATTGAGGATGTGTGTTTTATGACTTGCACGGTGGGCTTACTATATTTGTTTTCTCTATTTTTTAAATTACAAAAGTAATATACTTCTTGTTAAAAAAAGAAACAACACTCAAACAGTTGGAAGCATAACAAGTAAAAATTGAAATTCCCCTCCCCTACTCATCTCAGAAGTAATCACAGTCAACCACCTCTGCCTGTTTTTCCAGAGCTTTCTGTGTGTGTTTGAAAAAGTTATATGTTCATTTATATTATGTCATGATTGTTTTGTACACATATAAGAATCATTACATACATTATATATGCTACATGTAATACATATACTCATGTATTACATGTACAGATATATATATGTAGACATACATCTATTCACACGTGTAGTTTTTAATGTGCTCTTTTATGGCTTTTTTTTATAATTTTTTATTTCCATAGGTTTTGGGGGGGAACAGGTGGTATTTGGTTACATAAATTCTTTAGTGGTGAGATTTTGGTGTACCCATCTCCCAAGTAGTACACACTGAATCCAACTTGCAGTCTTTTATCCCTCACCCGCTTCTCACCCTTTCCCCCAAGTCCCCAAAGTCCACTGTGTCATTCTTACACCTTTGCATCCTCATAGCTTAGCTCCCGCTCATCAGTGAGAACATATGATGTTTGGTTTTCCACTCCTGAGTTACTTCACTTAGAATAATAGTCTCCAATCTCCTCCAGGTTACTGCAAATGCCGTTAATTCATCCCTTTTTATGGCTGAGTAGTGTTCCAACATATATATAAAGATATATATAGATATATATATAGATATCAATGAGTGGAGATATATATATACACCTATGTGTGTGTGCATATATATATATGTGTAGATATATAATATATATGCACACACCAGTTTCTTTCTCCACTCGTTGACTGATGGGCATTTGGGTTGGTTCCACCTTTTTGCATTTGCGAATTGTGCTGCTATAAACATGAGTGTGCAAGTTTTCATACAATGACTTATTTTCCTCTGGATACTCAGCGGTGGGAGTGCTGGATCAAATGGTAGTCCTACTTTTAGTTCTCTGAGGAATCTCCACACTGCTTTCCATAGTGGTTGTACTAGTTTACATTCCCACCAGCACGGCGGACATCTTCCCTTTTCACTGCATCCACGCCATCTTTTTTTTTTTTTTTTTTTTTTTGATTATGGCCATTCTTGGAGGAGTAAGGTGTGGCTTTGATTTGCATTTCCCTGATCATTAGTGATGCTGAGCACTTTTTCATATGTTTGTTGGCCATTTCTATACATTCTTTTGAGAACGATCTATTCATGTCCTTAACCCACTTTCTGATGGGATTGTTTTTCTTGCTAATTTGGTTGAGTTCGTTGTAGTTTCTGGATATTCACATGTGTAGTTTTTAATGTGCTCTTGTATGGCTTCATTTTTTTCACTTAGAAATACGTCATGGACCTCACTCAATGCCAGCATTGCAGATGTAACTCGTTGTTCACTGTTGGATAGTATTTCCCAGTCTCTGTGTGGCACACATTATTTCACCTTGCTTTTATTGATGGACATTTAGGCTTTCTCCAGTGTTCTCCTGTTAAAAACTACAAAGTATTTTGTGTACAACTTTGTGCACAGGCAACAATAATTAAGTGAGGCTGAAGGAGAACATGAGGTCAAAGAGAGGCTAGGATTCAGAATAGAGAACAGATGGCAGCTTTGTATATTACCTGTTCATAAAAACATGAAGCTTAAAGTGTAATGGTTTGATGCCATTTTAAACTTACTAGTGTGACTATCATTAAAAAACAAAAAACAAGTGTTGGTGAGAATGTGGAAAACGGCAACCCTTGTGCACTGCTGGTGGGAACGTAAGATGGTGCTGCTGCTATGGAAAATGGTATAATGGTTCCTCCAGAAATTAAACAAAGATACCACATGGTCCACTATTGGATATACACCCCAAAGAACTTAAATCAGGGGAACTGAAAAAATATTTGTACACCTATGTTCATTGCAGGATTGTTCACAATAGCCAAAGGTAGAGAACAACTCAGATTTCCATTGACAGATGAGTAGCTAAATAAAATATGGAATACAGTGGAATATTATTCAGCCTTAAAAAGGAAGCATATATTGATACCTACTACATTATGGACTAACCCTGAGGACGACATGCTAAGTGAAATAAGTCTGACACAAAAGGACAAATACTGCATGACTGCACTTGTATGAGGTCCCTGGAGTAGTCAAATTCATAGAGACAGAAAGTGTAACAATGGTTACCAGGGCTGGGGGGAGAGGCAAGGAGTTACTGTTTAATGGGTACAGAGTTTCAGTTTGGAAAGTCAAAAAAGTTCTGCAGATGGATAGTAGTTACGGTCAAACAACAATGTGAACATACGTAATGTCACTGAATGGTACACTGGAAAATGGTTAAAGTGGTAAATGTTATGTCAGGTACATTTCACCACAGTTTCCTTTTAAAAGGGTAATGGTTTGTTTGGGCCCTGATATGGTTAGGCTTTGTGTCCCCACCCAAATCTCATCTTGAATTGTAATCCTCAGGTGTTGAGGGAGAGACTGGTGGGAGGTGACTGGATCATGGGGTTGGGTGCCCGCATGCTCTTCTCGGGATAGGGAGTGAGTTCTCACAAGATCTGATGGTTTTAGAAGCGTTTGGTAGTCCCTCTCTTGCTCACTTCTCTCTTCTGCCACCTTGTGAAGAAGGTGCCTGCTTCCCCTTCGCCTTCCATCATAATTGTAAATTTCCTGAGGCCTCCCCAGCCATGCAGAACTGTGAGTCAATTAAACTTCTTTCCTTTATAAATTACCCAGTCTTGGTATTTCTTTATAGTAGTGTGAGAACAGACTAATACAAAGTCCATCCCAATGTTCCTGCATCAAAAGAGCTATCTCCAAGAAGGAGCTCCCAAAAAGCTCTATCAAAATAATTGCATGCAAACACAGGCCTGGCCTCCAGCCAGGTCCCACTCTAATGGGCTGGAGGGGGAAAGGGCGGGTAAACAAAGCATCAGTGAAAATGAAAATGCAAAAACAATGAAGGTTAGTGCCAACGAGTATGCGCTTTTCTGAAATGCAGAGGGCAGGTGAACCGATGTACCTCTTATTCTCTATAATTTCATGTATGTTAAAAATATTATATACTTTTTTTTAAAATACATTTTTTAAACCAGAAATTACCATGAAACTTCATTCAGGAAGTCTAGAATGCTTAAGTTCCCAGCTGTTTAGATTTTATAATCCAGTATTTAAAAATTTAATGGGGAGACAAATATAGGACTGACAACTTATTTTGCTAAGTAAGGACGTTAAAAAAAATTGCCATCTGCTTTCAATATAATTTCATAAAAGAATGTGTATTTTATGTTAAAAAATGAGCTCAGGCATAAAAGTAGTTCTTCCCAATGAGTGTCAGACATCACCACTGCCTTCATTTCTCACATTTTGCCATAAACCAGTTAAAACTCTGCAGGCTGGCACTGGTCAGGATTCTTGAGTTCGGGACTGCTTCCCGAGCCCATATTCCTCTCTAGAAACCTGCAGTCATTTTCAATCTTGGTTCAAATGCCCCAGCACCCACCCTGCCCTGTGCCGCAGCCACTTTCTCATACTCTCAGGACAGTGACCAGCACAGCCTCATTGTCCATCCTATATTCCTCCCATCACAGGTGAGCACCTCCAGCCCTTCTCCCAGACCACGTGAGCACTGACTTCCCAGGGAGACTCTGAATCACCCCCTACTAGGAAGACTCTGAATTTTACCCACCAGAACACTCCTGAATTACACCCCACTAGGAAGACTGCGTTCCACGCCACCACCCGCCAGGAAGACTCCTAACGGCACCTCACCAGGAAATATGTACCTGGTTGTGCACGTTTCTCTGTGCTGCTACCGTGCATACTTCTCTCCCCCTAAACTACAGCATTCATTCCCTGTGGAGCTGGCTTATTGCAAGGAATAGTGGCTGGCACATAATTTTCAATAAATGATGTTAATGAGTGAATACATTTAATAATGAATGAATAAAACTCATTCAAAAGTAGGCCTAAGAAGAAGGTACCTCCCCCTCAAAAAATGAAACTTGAATGATTGCCAACTTGCAGTCACATAGCAGGTGGGTGTCAGGGCTATGGGAACCCAAGTCACCAAATGCTCAGCTCAGGGCTCCTGCCATGAAGGAGGCTGCCATCTGTCATCCCCCAATAAGAAAGGGACGTCTCCAACAGGTCAACTCAGAGCTAGCACCAAGTCATCATCACTCCTGATCATCAAAGTTATCGTTTCTTTCATGATTCCTATGTCCAGGTCCCAGTACTAACTGAGTATTATCTCATTTAATCCTTAACACTGCTAAGAAGGGTATTATACTACCCCACTTTTTAATTGATTTTTATTCCGAAACACTTCAAGACACAGAAAATTGGCAAAAATAGTACAAGTAGGCAGGGTGTGGTGGCTTATGCCTGTAATCCCAGAACTCTGGGAGGCCGAGGTGGGCGGATCACGAGGTCAGGAGATCGAGACCATCCTAGCCAACATGGTGAAACCCCGTTTCTACTAGAAATACAAAAAAATTAGCTGGGCGTGTTGGCACATGCCCGTAGTCCCAGCTTCTCGGGAGGCTGAGGCAGGAGAACTGCTTGAACTCAGGAGGCAGAGACTGCAGTGAGTCGAGATCGCACCACTGCACTCCAGCCTGGGCAACAGCGCAGGACTCCACCTCAAAAAAAAAAAAAAAATAGTACAAGTAATTTTTGTATATCCTTCACCCAGATTCCCCCAAATGCTGACATCTCATTTGCTTTCTTTACCCGTCAGTCTCTCTCTCTCTCTCTCTCTCTCTCTCTCTCTCTCCTCCCCCCTCCCTCCTTCCCTACAGACACGCACACAAATATATCCCCCACATACACATTGTTTTCTGAACTGTTTCAGAGCCAGACAAAGCCACAATGCCCCTTTACCTCTTCACCGTGTATTTCTTAAAAATCAGAACATTAACATTGACACAAAACATATTATCTAATCCACAGTCCTTCAAGTTTCACCACGTGTCCTATCATGCCCTTGAGAGCCAAAGAAAAGAACACAAACTCGCCTGGTCCGGGATTGGGTCCAGCATTACGCAAACATCCAGTTTTTGTGTCTCTTTAGTTTTCTTTAATCTGGAACTGTTCTTTCATGGCCTTGACATTTTTCTTAGAGCAAAGGCCAATTACGTTGTAGACATCACTCAGTTTGGGTTTGTCTAACGTTTCCTCATAATTAGATTCAGGTTGTACATTTTGGGCAGGAATATCATAGAAACGATGGCAGGGCCTCAGTGCTTCAAGCCAGAGCCACATCTATTTGTCCAGGTATTCGTGGTGTCTTTTGATCACTTGATTCAGGTAGTATCTGCTATATTTCTTCATTGTAAAATCGTAATTCCCCCCTTTGAAATTAGTAAGAATTTTGTGGGGAGATGTGTTGGGACTACGTAAATTCCTTCTGCATTGTCAATCTACTATAAGAAACACTATTCCGGGCCGGGCACGGTGGCTCAAGCCTGTAATCCCAGCACTTTGAGAGGCCGAGGCGGGCGGATCACGAGGTCAAGAGATCGAGACCATCCTGGTCAACATGGTGAAACCCCGTCTCTACTAAAAAATACAAAAAACAATTAGCTGGGCATGGTGTCGTGTGCCTGTAGTCCCAGCTACCCGGGAGGCTGAGGCAGGAGGATTGCTTGAACCCGGGAGGCGGAGTTTACAGTGAGCCGAGATTGCGCCACTGCACTCCAGCCTGGCGCCTGGTAACAGAGCAAGACTCTGTCTCAAAAAAAAAAAAAAAAAAAACACTATTCCTTCTTTTCCACTTATTTATGTTAATTTTGATGCTCGGTTATTACAGATCTGACCAGCAGGTGCCTGGCTCTGTGTCTTTTTTTTTTTTTTTTTTTTTGAGACAGAGTTTTGCTCTTGTCACCCAGGCTGGAGTGCAATGGCGTGATCTCGGCTCACTGCAACCTCCACCTCCTGGGTTTAAGCGATTCTCCTGCCTCAGCCTCCTGAGTAGCTGGGATTATAGGTGTTCACCACCATGCCCGGCCAATTTTTTTGTATTATTAGTAGAGTCGGGGTTTCACCTGTTGGTCAGGCTGGTCTTGAACTCCTGACCTCAGGTGATTCACCTGCCTCAGCCTCCCAAAGTGCTGGGATTACAGGCGTGAGCCACCGCGCCCGGCAGCTCCGTGTCTTTTGCCACCTCTCCACGAGTGTGTGAGCTCTTCCTTACTTTCTGGTCCAAATTTTTCCAGGCTCATTTGTACTGTCTCTGCCCTAACCCTAGAATTAACCATACTGCCCTTCTACCATTTAGTGGAGAAATATTTAGGAAAAAAGATCAGGGTGCCAGGTTTACTACTGAGACATCATTGCTTCTAGGCTATCTTAGCAGACAGCTACATTAATACATGCATTTATTTCTAGAACTCTCTGTGTATGTATGTGCTCATACTGATACCTCAAACTCCAACCCAACACCACAGGACTAATTCTAGCCTTCTACCTTCCCGTATGTGTAACTACCTTCACTGATTTAGGGGAAAAAATGGCTCCCATTACTCACAATATATTTACATCTTTCTTCAATCTTGAGTATAAATCATTTCAGAACTGCTAGTCCACATCACTTCAAAACACAAACCCTACTAGAGCAGTCACATAAATGTTCTTTACAGTTGTTTTCTCTTATTAGCCTGGTGGTTTATGGTCAAAATAGCCCAAAAGTTGCTTGGGGAGCTCCCCCAACTTTCAACATGGCTCTGTATCCATTTGAAATACAGCTGCTCTCGTTTGTTTCTGTTTTTATTCCACATTAGGCTTCATCTCTAGCCCTTGATGCTTTTTGTTTTCTAGTTTGAAATACTGACAAGATGATTCATGTCAAAAGCATACAAAGAGATACACTCAGAGAAATTTCACTCTCTGACTCCTGTCTCCTTCCCATACTCCCATCCTTCAGCCCTGCTCCCAACAACTCCATCAGTAATCAATCTCATTAGACTCTAACTCTCCTTTCCTATATTTCTTTCTTACTCAACAACACAGATACGTGTATATTTTCTTATTTTACTTTAATGTTTTTCAATTTTTGTGGGTATGTAGCTGGTATATATACACCGGGTACACAAGATATTCTGATACGGGTATGCAATGCATAATAATCACAACAGGATAAATGGAGTGTCCCTCACCCTGAAGCATTTATCCTTGGTGTTACAAACAATCCAATTACACTCTTTTAGTTACTTTTAAATTGCAATTAAATTATTATAGACTATAGACACCCTACTGTGTTAGCAAATACTAGGTCTCATTCATTCATTCTAACTACTTTTTTTTGTACCCATTAACCATCCCCACTGCCCCCCACTACCCTTCCCAGCTTCTGGTAACCATCCTTCTTCTATCCCCATGCAGTCAATTGTTTTGAGTTCCCAAGAATAAACGAGAACATGAAGAGGTTGTCTTTCTGTGCCTGGTTTATTTCACTTAACACAATGGCCTCCAGTTCCATCCACGTTGTTTGTTGCAAAGGACAGGATCTCACTCTTCTTCTGGCTGAATAGTATACTACTTTGTAGATGTACCATGTTTTCTTTATCCATTCACCTGTTGGTTGGTAGACACTTAGGTTGCTTCCAAATCTTCGCTACTGTGGATAAATTTATTTTACTTTCTTTAATATGCAACAGTGGCATAATAAAGATGCTCTTTAACATCTTTGTTTAGGCGTAATTTTCATATCATAAATTTATGCACTATAGGTGTACAGTCTGACGAGTTTTAAGAAAGCATAGAGTGTGCAACTTTCACTGGCATTACACCAAGAACTGTCATGCTCATGGGCCTTCACTCCCTACTCCCACCCACAGATGTTCTTTCCCACTTTGCCTTTGTCACATACCAGTATATCCTGGGATGCAACCCATGCCAGTTCATAGAAACTTTCCTCTTTCTTGTTCACAGTTACATAGTACTCCACTGTGCCAGGTACTGTGTATTGCGCAACAGTTATTCAACCACCCCACTGTGTTTGGACATGCAGGCTGTTCCCAGTATTTTGGAATTGCAAGTAATGCTGCAGTGAATAACCCTGTGCGTGGGTATTTTCATACTTTTGAGGTATATCTTCAAGAGTGAATTCCCAGAAGTGGGATTTCCGGGTCAAAATGTACATGTACAGGCAGTAATGACAGATGTTGCTGATACGGTTTGAATATTTGTCCCCTCCAAATCTCATGTTGAAATGTGGTCCCCAAGTTGCAGTTGGGGCCTGGTGGGAGTTGTTTGGGTCATTGGGACGGATCCCTCATAAAAGGCTCGGCCCCTCCCTCCAGTAATGGATTCACAGGAGAGCTGGCTGTTAAAAGGTACATGGCACCTCCTCCTCTTTCTCTTGCTCCCCCTCTCGCTATGGAACACGCCAGCTCCCCTTCCCTTCTGCCATCATTAAAAGGTCTTACCAGAAGCCGATGCTGACACCATGCTTCCTGTACAGCCTCCAGAACTGTGAGCCAAATCACACCTCTTTTCTTTATAAATTAGCCAGCCTTAGGTATTCCTTTACAGCAATGCAAAGCAGACAAACACAATTGCCACGCTTCCCTTCAAAAGGGTTATACCCATTCGTAGTCCTCCAGCAACCTGTGGGATTGCTTATCTCCTCGCGGCCTAGCTTCTTCATGTTTGCCAATCTGACAGATTAAAAATGACAGCCCAAAGCCATTTCCACTTCTCTAATTATGAGTGAAGGTGAACATCTTTTCATTTGCTTAAAGGCCATTTGTATATCCTTGATGTGAATTATGTTTCATGTCTTGTGCCCATTTTTTCTATCAGGTATCCCTTCCTCAATGTTAACAGTTCTTTACACATCGGGGATATTAACCCTTCTGATATATGTTGCAAATGCTTTCTCCTACAAAGTCATTTGCATTTTGACTGTGCTTATGGTGGCCTTTTTCTTTTCTTTTCTTTTCTTTTTTTTTTTTGCCACATCAAAACTGTTTAGTTTTTGTAATCAAACTTGCCAGTCTTTTCTTTAACTACATCTAGATTTTGAGTCATTGTTAGAAAAGCTTTTCTTACACCCATGTTATATAAAAACTCACTCATGTTTTCTTCTAGTGCTTTTTTTTTTTTTTTTTTCTGAGAGGGGGTGTCACTCTGTCACCCAGGCTAGAGTGCAGTAGCATGATCATGGCTCACTGCAGCCTCAAACTCCCCAGGCTCAGGTGATCCTCCCACCTGAGTTTTTGTATTTTTAGTGGAAATGGTGTTTTGCCATGTTGCCCAGGCTAGTCTTGAACTCCTGGGCTCAAGCTATCCTCCTGCCCTGGCCTCCCAAAGTGCTAGGATTACAGGCATGAGGCACTGTGCCCAGCCACTTCTACTACTTTTATGATTTCACCTTTTATATTTAGATCTCAATGCATTTGGAATTTATTCTTGTATATACTGGAAGGAATGCATTAATTTTATCTTCTTCCAAAGGCTGCCTGGTCATCCTGGCACCACGTATTGAAAAGGTAATCTCTGCTCCAGTGATTTAAGACACCACCTTTGTCATATACTAAATTTCCATATGTTCTTGGGTATATTTCAAGACTTTCTATTCAATTCTACTGCTATTTTGAATATTCATGCATCAATTTCACCACACTGTTTTAATTATACAGGCTTTATAGTTCATTTTAATTTTTTGTAGAGCTATTCCTCCCAGTAGTTCTTAATATTCAGGGTTATTGTGGTTACTGCATATTTGTTTTTTCATATGAACTTAAGTATCAGTTGTCTAGCTCCATAAAAAAACTTACTGATATTTTCACTGGGATTGTGTTAAATTTATAAATTAAACTTGGGACAAACTGTCTTTTTTATGATGTTAAATCAACCCATCCAAGATCAAGGGATGTCTTTCTAATGTTCAAGACTACTTTCACATCTTTCAGAAGAGCTGAAAAATATTTCTTATCAAGGCTTTGCCCACATCTTTCTTAGTTTATTCCTAATATCTTATACATAAATAAGAACCAGTGTATCCTCACACTGGTTCTTATTTATGTATAAGAAAGCTAATAAGTTTGGTATGTTAACTTTTTCCTGCTAGCATAATGACTTCTTTTATTGTTTAATTTACTTTTATCATTGGTTCTCTAGGGTTGTCCCAGTATACTATCATATTATGTAAAAATCGAGATAGTTCTGGCTCTTCTTTTCTAATATCCATGCCAGGATTTCTCTTATCTAATTGCTAATACCTCCAGTACAATTGTGGGATAGTAGTAGACATAATGAATATCCTTGCCTTGATCCTGGTCTTATAGTGGAAATGCCTCTAGCATTTTACCATCAACAAGCATCCTGACTTTAGGATTCAAATATTTTATCAGGTTAAAAAAGCATCTATTTATTCCTATTTTCTTCAATGATATATCAGAAATCTGTATTGAATTTTTTCAAAGGCTTTTCGACAGAGATAATCATGATTTTCTCCCTAGATCTATTAATATGTTATATTAATAGATTGCCTCATGTTGAACCGACCGTGCATTCCTGGGGAAAAGACACCATTTGGTCACGGTGCATTGATTTCTTATTGTGGTATTGGTTGGTTGATGAATAATTTGTTTATCACTTTTACTTCATTATTTATAAGATTATAAGTGATAATGTTCTGTAATGTCATTTTTGTACTTGCCTTTTCAGATTCAGGTGTCAATGTAGTACTTACTTTCAAGAAAGATTTAAAACACATTCCTTTATTTTCAGTTCTCTAAAGCAATTAATAAAGAATGGAGAATATCTGGTCTTTGCAAGTTTGAACCAGGTGTGGTGGCTCACATCTGTAACCCCAGCACTTTGGGAGGCCAAGACAGGTGAATTGCTTGAGCCCCATGTTCAAGACACGCATGGGCAACATGGTGAATCCCTGTCTCTATAAAAAATACAAAAATTAGCCAAGTGTGGTGCCACACACTTGTGGTCCACCTACTTGGGAGGCTGAGGTAGGAGGATGGCTTGAGCCTGGGAGATGGAGGCTGCAGTGAGCCATGATTAAACCACTGCACTTCAGCCTGGGTGACAGAGTGAGACCCTGTCTCAAAAAAAAAAAAAAAAAAAAAGTCTGGTGATGTTTTGGGTAGTTCCTTCAAGATTTTTTCTAGATCTTTTATGGAAATTGGTTTATTTAAGCTTTAAGCTTCCTAGAGCAAATTGGTACTGTTTTCATATATTTTTTTTATAGAGGTCTACAAAATAATCTTTTTTTTTTTTTTTTTTTTTTGAGATGGAGTTTCACTCTTGTTACCCAGGCTGGAGTGCAATGGCATGATCTTGGCTCACTGCAACCTTCGCCTCTTGAGTTCAAGCAATTCTCCTACCTCAGCCTCCCAAGCAGCTGGGATTACAGGAACGTGACACCATGCCCAGCTAATTTTTGTAGTTTTGGTAGAAACGAGGTTTCACCATGTTGACCAGGCTGGTCTCGAACTCCTGACATCAGGTGATCCACCCACCTCGGCTTCCCAAAGTGCTAGGACTACAGATGTGAGCCATTGCACCTAGCCTAATCTCATAAAAATTTCTTCTTTGTCAACAGTTATGTCTCTTTTGTCATTTATTTCATATATTTTTGCTTTCTCTCCATTTTTTTATACTAGCAAGTGTTTCATTCATTTTTAAATATTTTAAAAATTCATATTTAGGGATTGCTAATCAGTTCTACTGTTCTTTCATTCTCTACCTTATTATTTTCTGCTTTTATCCTTACTATTCTTTCTCGTGCTTTCTTTTGGTTTACCTTGTGCTTCTTTACCTAGCTTTTTGGGCTAAGAACTTAGTTCACTTATTTTCATTTTTGTATTTTTATTTTTTGAGATGGAGTTTCGCTCTTGTTGCCCAGGCTGGAATTCAAGGGTGTGATCTTGGCTCACCACAACTTCTGCCTCCCGGGTTCAAGCAATCCTCCTGCCTCAGCCTCCTGAGTAGCTGCGACTACAGGCGCACACCACTACACCCAGCTAATTTTTGTAGTTTTAGTAGAGACGGGGTTTCACCATGTTGACCAGGATGGTGTCGATCTTTTGACTTCGTGATCTGCCTGCCTCGGCCTCCCAAAGTGCTGAGATTACAGGCATGAGCCACCGCGCCTGGCCTCATTTTTGTATTTTTATTAAAAGTGTTTAGGGATATGAATTTCCCTCTGATCACTGCTTTAAATCTATCTCATAAATTCTGGTAGGTAGTGTTTTATGATTATTTTTTAACTTTTAACTTGCCTTCCCCATTTCATCTAAGAGTGAATAGGTTGCTTTTTATTTCTAGATGATAGGGTCTTTTCATCTTTTTGCCTTTGTTAATAATGTCCAATTTTAGTGCACTGTGGTTAGAAAGTACTGTTTATAATATTTCTACCTTACAGAACTTGCTGAAATCTTCTTTGTGCCCTAATATGTAACTTTTTGTAAATGTTCCATGTGCACCTGAGAAAAAGGCATATTCTGTATTTTTGTGGCATAAATGTACACATATAATAAAGATATATATGTCTCTTCATAATTCCTATCTTCTTGATTCTACTGTTATGTTTCCTTCCACTTGATCTGCCTTGTGCTGAATGTGGTACATCAAACTTTTCCAGTATTAGTGTGTTTTCTCTGCATCTCCTGGTTTCTTTCACAGTCCCTGCTTTATAAAGGTGGGTTTCTGTGTTATTTCATGCATAGATGTTCACGACTGATCTATAAGTCTTTTGAATCGTTATTAGCAGTCATTTTTCTGAGTGAAGTCATTGAGAACCTGCTGTGGGCAAGGCACAACCCATATCATCATTTGTCCTTCCATGTATTTGGGAGCAGTGGCCACAGAGGGGCACAGAGATGCTTCGCCTTGGTCAGGAAGACACCCTGGGATGCTGGTACGGGTACGGGTGCTCCTCACTTAGAGCACCAATCGTGCCAGAAAGTATTCATGAATCCTGGGCTGTTCCCTGGTTCACGCAGCCAGCATCCCGGACAGCTCCTCCACAGCCACTGCCAAGCCACCTGCTGTGGCTGAGAATGGATGCTTCCAATCCAATCGTGTTTGGTAAGGATTAAAAGAACAGAAAATGAAGGAAATCCCTGAGGTTGTGGCTTCTTGATACCATGTTGTGTTCGGCTGAATTATGGCAGACTTCTTATAAAGGAGTCTGAGGAGGGCTTCATTCTCCAGAACAGCTACAGGGAGCTCTCTGCAGCCTGGCTACTCCACAAGTGCCCTTCTCCCTCTGGTTCTTTACGGAATCCCCCACTCTACCCATTCCGGGAGAGAGTTCCTTCTGCAGGATCAAGACAGAGAGGAATCTTCTCTGGGCATAGAAAGTGTTTTGGAACCAAAGCCTTCAGCCCTTGGCTAGGAGTCAAGCCAGGATGTAAATGCAAAGAGAACCAGTTAGACTTCATTGATTAGTGAACCTGGGGTTAATCAACAGGCTGGGGGAGGGGTGTGGCTTAGTTCAATACCATTAACACATGCTCCCTCCCTGCCCCAACACAGAGCCGAAGATGTCAGGTAGAATTTGTCAGCCTAATTACAAACGCTGAGCCTTCATTTGGTAGGCAATTAATAGTCACTAGAAATATAAATCAGGGCAGGGACAAAGGGGGGGATAACTGTTCACAAACCCTTTAAAGGAGCCTTTTAAAAATAGTGGCAGAGATAGAGCATGGTGGGGAGAAACAGTTAGGGATTCCTCCTGTGGCCCCACACTCTGCACCAGTTCTGGCAGCCCTGGGCACAGACAGAGGAACAAAAGGAACAGACCTCCTTGTTCTTTTAAGTGTTCAAGCCTTTTCCTCAGGAGGGACTTCTCTGGAAGAGATGCAAGTCAATATGTGGGAGGGGCCTTGGCATGTGAGCGGGGACTTTGATATGTTGAAGGAGGTCTCAGGGTGTGGGAAGGAGCCTCCCTGTGTGGGAGGAGCCTCAGTGTGTGGGAAGAGCCTCAGTGTGTGGAAAGGGGCTCAGTGTGTGGGAGGAGCCTGTGTGGGGGGAGGAGCCTCAGTATGTGGGAGGAGCCTCAGTGTGTGGGAGGAGTTTTGATGTGTTGAAGCAGGGCTCAGTGTGTGGGAAGGGGCTCAGTGTGTAGGAGGAGCCTGTGTGTGGGAGGAGCCTCAGTGTGTGGGAAGAACCTCAGTGTGTGGAAAGGGGTTCAGCGTGTGGGAGGAGCCTGTGGGGGGGAGGAGCCTCAGTATGTGGGAGGAGCCTCAGTGTGTGGGAGGAGTTTTGATGTGTTGAAGCAGGCCTCAGTGTGTGGGAAGGGGCTCAGTGTGTGGGAGGAGCCTGTGTGTGGGAGGAGCCTCAGTGTGTGGTAAGGGACTCAGTGTGTGGGAGGAGTTTCCATGTGTTGAAGGAGGCCTCAGTGTATGAGAAGTACCTCAATGTGTGGGAGGGGCTTCAGTGTGTGGGAGGAGTCTCAGAGTGTCGGAGGCACTTCTGTATGGGGAGAGTTCCATGTATTGGAGATGGCAGTGTGTGGGAGGAGCCTCAGTGTGTTGGGAGACCTCAGTGTATGGAGGGGCCTCTGTGTGGGGGGAACTTCTGTGCGTGAGAGGGGTTTCAGTGTGTGGGAGAGTCCTCTGTCGTGGGGAGGAGCATTGGTATATGGACAGGGCTTTGATGTGTTGGAAGAAGCCTCAGTGTGTGGAAGGTACCTGGACGTGTGGGACTGGCTTGAGTGTGTGGGCGAAGCATCTGTGTGGGGAAGGGGACTCAGTGTGTGGGAGGGGGAATTGGTGTGTGGGAGGGGCCTCACTGCGTGGGGAGGAGCCTTAGCATGTGGGAGGGACTTTGACGTGTGGGAGGTGCCTCAGTATATAACAGTTGATGAGTGGGAGGGGATTCGGTGTCGGGGGAGGGGCCCTGTGGGAAGGAGCCTTGGTGTGTAGGAGGGGCCTTGTGTGGGGGGGGGGCGTGGTCTGTTGCCCTTGTGACTCAGTCCTGCCCAGTGGAAAGTGGCATACATGATGCATGCCACTTCCAGGCCTGGTCCATAACAATCTCTCCTGTGGACACCAGTCAGAAGGCCTGCCCAAGATGGCACAGCCAGGGGGTGGCCTGACCATTGCTACAATTCACATTGTTACCACTTTATTATACTGACTCCCAATTCATCTACTCTTGCAAAAATGTCTTGATTAAATATGCTATGGAACGATCCAGAGTAGAAACCATGAGTGCTCCTATGCCCTCAGGGTCTGTCTATCCCAATGGCTAACCCAGGCCAACCAGGAGAAAGCGCTAACGAGCTGGAGAATCAGAAGCAGCTGGAGCTGGAGCTAGCGTCTAGACTCAAAGAGCAGCCGGACTTTAGCATCTGCAGGCCCCTGACTCCGAGGCCTGAGGATGCCCTATGAACCACCCTGTGTGCTCAGTACAGAAGTCTTCCAGAACATAAGAGCATCGTTCCCTTGGAAAAAGTCCCTCCCTCTGCATAGAGAGCAACGCGGAAGGAGTTAGCAGCCTGCGTCTCCCTCGACCACCCCAGCTCCCAGGGCTTTTGGTTCCCACAGAGCTCAGAATGCCTTGAGTTTGGGATCTTCTTTCCCTAGTTTCACCTTCACGCTGCTCCTCCTGCTTGGACAGAGAGCTCTAGCTGCGGTGACAAGTGCGGCTCACTGTGGCAAAATGCAAGGGGCAGCTCATCACATTACAAAAGGATTCCATTGTTTTAACATGAACCAAGAGGCATCTACCCGCTCCACCCCCATTACCAAACAGGAGGAATCTGAGGTCAGAATAACACAAGTGAGGTACATGCCCCCAAGGCCAGGTGGTGGGAGCTCCAATCTGCCCTCCCTCGGGGGAGCAGCTTTCCTGACCCACTTCAGAGTTTGCCTAGAGATGATTTGGAAAAGTGTGGGGGACCACCGACAAGATCAATGACAATGAAAATTGCTTATTTGTGAAGTTACAGTGTAAATCGGCAGGAAAGAGCCTTTCTGAAACCCACAGAGCTTCAGGCAAAGCTTGCCAGTCCAGGACCTGCAAATACCTGGGGGCTGAAAGGACATGCGTGCCTGTGAACCTGCTCCACTCAGCTGAGGACTGCCTAGAGGGGGAAAGGAGAAGACCCGGCCAGGGACAGGGCTTTGCATCAAGGCAGTGTTTGATGGACTGAGGTTTTGACCCCAGTGGACACCCCACTTCAAGCAGCTGGGGTGGATGCAGGACTTGGACCTGGGGTTTAACAGTGCAGTCGCCTGCCCCTTCCCAGGCTGCACGCCGCCCCTTCCTCCCCCGCCCCCGCAAACCGCCCCCACGCAACTCCTGCACTCATCCATTGTAAAGGAAAGCACAGTTTGGAAAGGGTGGGATTCCGCACTTTAATTCTGCTTATGGCTTAATACAACACATAGAGCATTTGGCGGGGGTGCCTTTCTGCTGAAGGTATGAACATTTTAATGGAATTGTGTTATCATGCGAGCGTGTGGCCAACTGTTCAAACAAGATACTCTATCTGGCTTTCTTGAAGAGCTAGGCAGGTTGTAGTAGAACAGAAAACAGAAGAACAGTAATTCCAGTATTGGACATTGTTGCATGGAAAAATATTATGTTATTGACACGCATTTGTCTCCATCACAGGGTCCATGGCATTAAAACTGCCAGCTGCACAGTGGCCAGATGTCAACGACCCTGTCTACTGTCCTTCCCAGAGTGTCCACTGGGACAAGAGGCAACACCTGGACACCTGCAAAGTGCCAACATCTAAATGTGTGCTTGGGCACATGGGTCAGAGTACTGACCCTCCCGCTCCTGCACTCTCCTGCCTTACACACGTGCAGACACACACACACATACACACAGACACACACACATACACACAGACACACACACAGACACACACACACAGACACACACGCACACACACACCAGAATGTGCCAAGATAAGTTACAACATTTGTTTCTACGTTTCTAATTTTCTAAATTATTTTCAAACATAGTTTACAAAAGAACTGCTCCCTAATCCTAAGGAAAGGCGTGACGGTGGAGCCGGATGCCAGGTCACTCTCTTCTGCCTTAGACACACAGCAGGGAAAAACCATCCACCCCAGACCCACAAGCCGCTGCCTGAAGAGGACTGAGAGGGCACCTCTGCCTCGCCTCGGCTGGGCACCAATGATGCCCAGCTCCTCCCACCTCCCTAGAAGAAGCTCTAACTCCTCTCAGTTCCCAGGTCCCCCAGGGCCACCGGTCTCCTGCTCATCACAGCCTCTCCTGACTGGAGGAAGCTGAGCTCCACACAACCAGGTCTTAGGTTCTTCCCTCACTTGCCATAAATGCAGCTCTCATGGCGTCCCCTCAGAAATGGTCCCCTCAGAAATGGTCCCCTCAAAAATGGTCCCCTCAGCCTCTGCTCCTGGTCTATGAGGAGGTAATGTGCTCTCAGTCCCCGAATCGTGGCTTCACCCCTTCTGGAATCTTCCAGTCACGCAAGAGCTGTTTCGGTTACCTCTTCTCTCATCCAAGGCACTTGTAAACAGTGACTTTTTGAAAAAGGGCCTTGTGTATTTTTATGTTCCCAAGATTTATAGAAATAATTAAGAAATTTGATTACAATTCCATTGTGGCTGTTTACTTGGAGAACAAACCTTTTTTTGTGAACACTTCTTCACTCTGACTAATGCACTCGAGTTTCTTTTTATTTTTCAAGCATAAATTTTCCTTGTTGATAGTACTATGTATAGCGGTTGCAGCTGGGGCTGTTTGTACTAAGTTTCTAATCTAATAAGTTCTACAGAAGAATAATACAACAATTTTCCCGGCCTGACAGAGCTGCTCTTCAGGGGATACAAGCCCCGGAGAGCTTTCTTTGCATTGCTCCTGGTTGAGCCGTTTTTCCTCGGGGAGAGGGAGGTGGGGAGGTGAGGAGAGAAATGGAGGGGCTCTCACGTGGACTGATTAGAGGGCTCGACAGTCACAATGACAAGGAAAGGTACCCAGGTATCTTGAAGGGCAGGAGTGGGGGAACCTTGGTGTCGAAGGTAACCCATGGTAAAGGCTGGGCCCCTCTGGGTTACACCAAGTTTCGTTGGTACCTGCTGGGTCCTGTTGAGTCCCTCTGGGTCCCCTGGGTTGGTTTTGCTAATTTCTGCTGGGGTCCAGTCCACTGGGCCATGCTGAGGTTTTGCAGGAAGGAAAGTCGACTGTCGCCTCCCTCCTTGCACCTCCCACCCCACACCAAGCAAGGGATCATGTAAAGAAGTTTAGAAAGAAATAATTAAAATAAATAAATAAATAAACTCTGGGCCAGTTGCAGTGGCTCATGCCTGTATTCCCTGCACTTTGGGAGGCTGAGGCAGGTACATCATCTGAGGTCAGGAGTTCAAGACCAGCCTGGCCAATGTGATGAAACCCCATCTCTACTAAAAATACAAAATTAGCTGGGTGTGGTGGCGCATGCCTGTAATCCCAGCTACTCAGGAGGCTGAGACAGAAGAGTCGCTTGAACCCAGGAGGCAGACTTTGCAATGAGCCAAGATTGCACTGTTGTACTCCAGCCTGGGCAATAAGAGTAAAACTCAGTCTCAAAAAATAAATAAATAAATAAACTGTGTATTCCCATACTTCCACAAAGATTTAAGAAGGGAGCAGCGTTCATGGAGCCTCTGCCACGGCCAAGCCCTAAGCTGTGCTCTGCCTTCTCCTGCTCACTTAAGCTCACAACTCCACCATGGGGGGATTATCATGCCCAGTTTAGGACGATGTGCCTGAGGTCAGAGGATTGGGAAGCTGTCAAGCTGGGATTCAAGCACAGACATAGTGACCCTCAAGAGGACAGAGGGCAGCCAGAGGCTCTTTCTGTCTCTCCTGAGGAAGGCACAGCTGAAGGGACAGGAGGGACGCAGCATCCAGCTGCTCTTGTTTCGGAGCCTCACCCCTGCGCCTCCCGCACAGCCTGTCCCCAGCCACGCTCCGGCACAGGATGGATGGACACAGCCAGCCCATCCTCCCCGAGGCACCAGGGAGGGATCTAATTTTAGCTCCCAGAGCCTAAAATTGCTGGTGCAGAAGATCATTAAACACTTGGCTGCTCCCAAACGTCAAGGATAGCAGACGGAGAGTCTACAAAGTCCCACCACGAGAGGAGATAGTGCATTTGCGTCACTGCCCCTCATGCCTCACCCTCCAGGGCCCCGGGGGATGCCAGCCGTCACGGGCATGGTCCCAGCAAGCAAATGTCCTTCTTGCTTCTGAGTCCAGTGTCCTCCTGTCTCCCCAGGGAAGATGTTGGCAAGAATGAAAACATCAGGCTGGCTGGGAGGTGCAGCTGCCCAGTGAGACTGTTGTTTAAAGATCACGAAAGTCCCCAGGCTGGGTGTCCTTCATCAGATGCGTGGGCAGAAATTCAGGCTCTCTATGCTAAGTCGCTCCATGCCCCACCCCCTTTGCTGACCACCAAGATCATTCCAAGGCCCGTCATGCTGTTGTTCATGCTCCCCACACCTCCACCTCCCTAGAAGCTCTTCTGGATTAAGAAGCCATCAGGGACGCGGTGCGGTAGCTCACGCCTGTAATCCCAGCACTTTGGGAGGCCAAGGTGGGCAGATCACTTGAGGTCAGGAGTGCAAGACCAGCCTAGCCAACATGGTAAAACCATATATCTACTAAAAATATATAAATTAGCTGGGCGTGGTGGTGGGCGCCTATAATCCCAGCTACTCAGGAGGCTGAGGCAGGAGAATCGCTTGAGCTCAGGAGGCAGAGGTTGTGGTGAGCTGAGATCATGCCACTGTACTCCAGCCTGGGTGACAGAGCAAGACTCCATCTTAAAAAAGAAGTCACAGGAGAAGATCCCCACCTCCACTGCTGGGTTCAACCAGAACCTGTCCCATGACAGAAACAGCAAAATGTTGAATGATGGGGCTGAGTGAAAGGAAAAAAAATGGAACAGGATGGGAAACTACCCAAATAGTAATCAGCAGAAGAATGGATAAACAAAACGTGGCCCATCTGCACAACAGACTATTATTCCACCATGAAGAGGAACGAAACACCGACAAGTGATACAACGTGGATGAACCTCGGAGTGCACGCGGAGTGAGGGACGCCAGTCACAAAAGGTCACATATTGCATGATTCCATTTCTATGAAACATCCAGAACAGGCAAATCCATGGAGACAGAAGGCATCTGAGTGCCTGCCAGGAGCTGTGGGAGGGGGAACAGGGAGAGACTCCTGGGCCGTGGGTACAGGGTTTCACCTTGGGAAGATGAGAGCCCTTTGGAATTAGGTAGCGCTGGTAGCACAACTTTGTGAATGTGGTAAATGCCACTGAATTGTATACTTTAAAATGGTTAATTTTATGTTATGTGAAATTTCATCTCAGTTTTTAAAAATTTAAGGAATGGATTTGATTGGGAGCAGGGAGAATAATTCATAGAAAATAGTCCCTTAAGAGCAGAAACTATTTCAGTCCAATAAATACTTGTTGACCACTTGGTCCGTGCCGGCCCTGTGATACTGGAGGAGGCAGAAGCGGAAACAAATAATCGTAATAGGAGGTGACCTTTGAGCAGAGCTGGAAAGAGAAAGAGTTCACCAGGTGAACAAGGGGCAGAGAAAAGGGAGAGGTGAAAGGCATTCTGCGCGGGGGAACAGCTCGAGCAAAGCCAGAGTCCTAAATGTGTGCTGCCATGACTCCAAACTAAGGCAACTGAACATACTCTCAACAGCTCACTGCAGATGGAAATGACAGATGTGAGTCCAACCTTTCTTGAACTGGCCACTTGACAAATGGAACAAGGAACAAGCTGCATTTTCCTCCGTTCCAGGAGAACAGGTTGAAAACAAATTTCTCAAGAAGTGAAGTAGTCAATGAAGGAAAGCTCTAAAGGGAAGACCAGGAGAAACCGAACAAATCCACCATTAAAAGGGGAGATTTTTAGGAGACTTTTCTCAGTATAGGTCAAACTAAAACTAAAATCAGGAAAATCTGAACGACTCGATTAACAAACTTGATCCAATCCGACAAGCACTTAGAACATGGCACCCACAAAAATGGAAAATAGTCCATGTTCCATATTTGCTGGAACCAATACTGGGTCTCAGAAAATTCAAAAGTGCCAGCATCATATAAATCATATTGTCCAAATGACAATGAAGTTAACTAGAAATCAAAACTTAAATTAGTAACAAAAAGATCCCAGAAAAACGCCTGTATGTTTGGAAATTAAGAAACACATTTTAGACTTGGAACCAATGCAAATGCCCATCAATGACAGACTGGATAAAGAAAATGTGGTACATATATGCCATAGAATACTATGCAGCCATAAAAAAAGAATGTGTTCATGTCCTTGGCAGGGACATGGATGAAGCTGGAAACCATCATTCTCAGCAAATTAATACAGGAACAGAAAACCAAACACCACATGTTCTCACTCATAAGTGGGTGTTGAACAATGAGAACACATGGAAACAGGGGAGGGGAACATCACATACCGGGGCCTGTCAGGGGATGGGGGGCAGGGGGAGGAAGAGCATTAGGACAAATACCTAATGCATGCGGAGCTTAAAACCTAGAGATGGGTTGATGGATGCAGCACACCACCGTGGCACATGTAAACCTATGTAACAAACCTGCACATTCTACATATGTATCCCAGAACTTAGAGTAAAATTTAAAAAAAGAAATCCATTTTTAAAAACTCAAAAAAGAAATCATAATGGAGGTTAAAAAATATCGTGAACTGAAGGATAATCAAAATGCTACATGTTAAAACACATGGAACGTACGCTAAAACATATTTAGAAAGGAATTGTTCATTCAAATGCTCATATAGAAAAGAGGGGAAAGCTAAACATGAATGAACCAATCCTCCCGCTTAAGAAATTAGAAAAAGGAAAGTAGAATAAACTCAAAGAATGTAGAAAGTAGGAAAACAGCATAAAAATGGAATTCACAAAACAGAAAACAAATCTAAAATAGATACAAACAGCAATGTCAAGTTGGTTCTTTGAAAAGAACCATACAGTTGACAAAATTCTGATTAAAAAAGACAATACTGGGAGTGAAAAGAACATAACCAGAGAAGCTTCAAAGATTAAAAAATTATTGAGAGGATATATGACCATATCATGACAATAAGTTAGAAGCTTAAGCCAGGTGCAGTGGCTCATGCCTGTAATCCTGGCACTTTGGAAGGCTGAGGGGAGCAGATCACTTGAGTTCAGGAGTTCAAGACCAGCCTGGCCAACATGGTGAAACCCCATCTCTACTGAAAATACAAAAATGGCTGAACGTGGTGGTGCATGCCTATAGTCCCAGCTACTCAGGAAGCTGAGCATGAGATTTGCTTGAACCTGGGAGGTGGAGGTTGCAGTGAGTTGAGATCTGAAATCACACCACTGCACTCCAGCCTAGCATGAGCAAGACTCCATTAAAAAAAAAAAAAAAAAAAAAAAAAAAAGCTTAAATGAAATTGACAAATTACAAGAAAATAAACTTATCTAAACCATCTTAAGAAAATATAAAAACCTGGATATTCTTGTAAACACACACACAAAAGAAGCAGTAGATAAAAATTACCAGGTCCAGATGATGGGACCGTTTAAATAGTGCTAATTAAATATTCAGGTAATAATCCAAATCATCATCTGACACAAATTATTCCACAGCATAATTATTCCATGGCCTCAAACTCATATTTGACATTAGGTCTGACAAGAATATAATGAGAAAAGTCATGAACATATACACAAAGCTCCTAAACAAAATCACAGAAAATCAAATCCAGTAATGCCTAAAAATGACAATACTCCATAAACAAGTTGGGTTTATCCTAGGATTACAGTTGGATTAATATTAGAAAATAAATATCATTCATAATGTTAACAGATTATAGAAGAAAAAGTATATGATCATTCTTAATAGTGACATTGAAAGCATTCAATAATACTAAACATCCAGTTGTGATTTTAAAAATTCTTAGCAAACTAAAATAGAAGAAAACTTCCTTGATCTAATAAATAGTTTATACTATACCAACCAACAAATAAAACCCCTACAGCAAATATCACTATTAACCACGAAACATTAGAAGAATCTCCTTTAGAATCAGACATGAGACAACCGTTCCTACTATCAGCATTTCCACTCAACTACAAGTGGTCCTAGGACTTCTAGCTCTAGTTCTTATTCTCTGTACTGGAACTTCAAATTTATTTCTTGTTCTTGCATTACTGTGCAGATTAGAACTTGTAGTACAATTGCCAGGCGCGGTGGCTCATGCCTGTAATCCCAGCACTTTGGGAGGTCGAGGCAGGTGGATCACCTGAGGTCAGTCTGAGGCCAGCCTGACCAACATGGTGAAACCCTGTCTCTACCAAAAATACAGAAAGTTAGCCGGGTGTGGTGGTGCACACCTGTAATCTCAGCTAATAGGGAGGGTGAGGCAGGAGAATAGCTTGAACCTGGGAGGCAGAGGTTGCAGTGAGTGGAGATCACACCACTGCACTCCAGCCTGGGTGACAGAGCAAGATTCCATCTAAAAAAAAAAAAAAAAAAAAAATATATATATATATATATATATATACATACACGCACATAATGGTGAAAAACACCATCACTGGGACTAGAGGGAAAGAAATTAGGTCACTATTATATGTATACATTATGCTTTTATGCTTTATTTCTTTTTAAAAAATCAAATTAGGCCAGGTGCCGTGACTCACACCTGTGATCCCAGCACTTTCAGAGGCCGAGGCAGGCAGATCACCTGAGGTCAGGAGTTCAAGACCAGCCTGCCCAACATGGAAAAACCTCATCTCTACTAAAAATACAAAATCAGCCAGGCATGGTGACACACGCCTGTAATCTCAGCTACTTGGGAGGCTGTGGCAGGAGAATCGCTTGAACCCAGAAGGTGGAGGTTGTGGTGAGCTGAGGTCACGCCATTGCACTCTAGCCTAGGTGACAGAATGAGACTCCATCTCAAAAAAAAAAAAAAAAAGAAAAGAAAGACATCAAATTAAATGGGGCAAAGGGTAAGATTTGATCAAGAAAACTAGGTGGTGGTAAACAGCTGTGCATTACGTTACTCTCTAGCTTGTCTGTAGGTATCATCTTACGACGTAATGAATAATCCATTTTAAATGAAGGTTGCCAACCACTCATTTATATGTTGACAACTTTTGTCCACCCCGGGATGATTTTGCAATCTAATCATTTGAAGTGATTTAGCCAACTTCTATTTAGTTTTCTTTTTTAAAATAGATCATTTTTTTTAGCCAGTAATGTCTACTTTATTATTGTCACACTTTCAACATTTTTCAGCTACATTTTATTTAAGCAGCTTTTCCAAACACTTTCTCATAAAGAAAAGTGACAATTCGGAAAGGGACAAAGGGACGAGCATTCTAATGCAAGATACTCCTGAAAAGAGCGATACTGTAACACATGATGTTACCATTGAAACAGGAAACAAAGAGGGCATAAATATTTGTATCATTCTCTCCGTGTTCCAGTGATCACACTGCCCCAAACACATCCACATACAATTAGACAACGCTCTTCTCTTAGTTCGATTAATCATCCTTTGTGAAGATGAAACAAACCATACTGGCTGAAACGCTGCAAAAACAAGGAACATATAATTTGAATTTTCAAACGATCTGTCCATTTCTATTTCTCCCTGGCTTTCAAAGCTGCAAATACAAATTCAGCACTTCCTGTGAGATCTGACCAGATGCCCAGCTCTGCACATGACAGGATGGGCCAGTCCCAGGCTCGGGCATAGACCCCAAGACACTGGCTGGCACATGCTGCAGGGGTGCCACAGCTTTGGAATGAATAAAGTGCCAAGCAGAGTGAAGGGTGCCAGCCCAAACATGGGCCACGCTGGCATCCAGCCGCCTGCCCATCAAACCCCTCGCATTCTCTGGAATCCTTGGATTAAATTAATATTTGGCAAAGGACTGCTGGCAAAAATGATAATAAATTCAACTCAATTCCCACCACAAACTGGCAAACTCCTTCAACAACCCAATCCAATCTGTCTGCCTCAACTTCCAAATAGCTGGTAATGGGGCCCACTGGGGCCTGTGGGATCCCCGGCAGCTCTTAGTCAATATCGAATGCCTTGTTATTTGCCAAAACTTCTGAGGTAAAATAGAGGGTGGACTTGGCTTCTACGCTGGAGTCAGCATGAGAAGGAACATGGGGGAGCGGGGGAGTGGGGGAAGCCTCTAATTCTATACGCCCTCCTCCCAGGACCTCAGCTAACTGCTGTCCTGGCATTGTGATGGCATCACGGGAAGCGCTCAGCATTCTCTCATCCATTCAACCAATATTTTTGAGCACATACTAGGCTAGCATATCTGTGCTAGAAAGTGGAGCTACAGCAGGGAATACAAAGATATGCTCTCTATAATACAAAACGTACCGATATATAGTCTAAAGGGAAGACGACTGCACCAATAATTATGGTAGAGCTTGATCAGGATGTGACAGGCACCGAGAGCACATAGTGGGAACTCCTGCATAGGCACTTTCTTCCCTGGCCCGCTCCCCAGCCCTCCCTAATCCTTCGAAGTTAAGCAGGGAATACAAAGATATGCTCTCTATAATACAAAATGTACCGATATACAGTCTAAAGGGAAGACGACTGCACCAGTAAATATGGAAGACTTGATCAGATGTGACAGGCACCGAGAGCACATAGTGGGAACTCCTGCACAGGCACTGTTCTTCCCTGGCCCGCTCCCCAGCCCTCCCTAATCCTTCGACCGTATTGTGCTGGGTCGCACAGAGGATCACTGACGTACTGTTCATCATCGTCCAGCTGCTTTCAGGTCAGGCCCCAGATGAAGCCTGACATTCCCCAAGGACCCCGTCTCTCCTGGCCTCCCCCAAATGCCACTTTTTCTCCCATACCCCAACTATTGCAGAGCCTAGAGGTAAACTGATGTCCTCCTTCTTCCCTGTTACCAATTCCAAAGTGTTTCTCCTGCTTTCTCCTTCAAAACCCCAGTTCCCTGGAAGCCACTGCCATTCCATAGCACCGCCTGTCCCTCACCTCCCATCACTGCCATCTGCGGACCCCTGGCCACGCTGCCCGCTCTGTTCTGCCAGGCCTGGGTCACTCTCTTCCTCTCCAGTCCCACCCCTGCCACCATTCTGGGTGACCTCAACATTCATGTAAAGACCCACCTACCCCCAGCCTTCCGCTCCATTGTCTCCCCCTATCCAGTGACCTTTCCCCCGACCCCAGCCTGGCCACCCACACCTCTGGCCACCAATAACAGCACCATCTCTGAAACCGCCACTGCAAACCTCTTCTCGGGCCAGCATCTGTGGCTCTGTCTCTGTCACCAGGACTAACACCCAGTCATTCTCAGGCTGAGCAGGACTTCCAACCACACGGTTTCTGCACTCCCCATCACTCCCAGCTCAGCCTCACTATTCTCCCCCAGCTGAACTTCAGGGACTGTAGTCACACACTCTTGAAGGCAGAGAGGCCCATCCAGCCTCCTCCGTGCCTCACAGGTCCTCCTGCCTCCCCCGCTTGCTTCCTACAGTCTATTGTCCACGGCAGGAGAGAACCGGAACTGCCAAAACCTTCAAAACTAAACCTCTGGTGTGAACATAAAATGGTGTAGCCACTTTGGAAAACAGGTTGGCAACTCCTCAAAAGATCAGACACAGAGTTACCAAATGGCTCAGCAATTCCACCCCAACGTCTATACCCAAGGGAAGGAAAGGCACACAGCCAGAAGCTCATATAGGAAGATTCCCAGAAGCATTATTTGTGTTAGCTAAAAGGAGGAGGCAACCTGAATGTGCATCGACTGATGAGTGGATACATGAAATATGGTCTTTCCAGACAGTGAAATATTACTCAGTCATAGAAAGGAACGAAGTACTGATAAGTGCTAAAATATGAATAAACCTTGAAAACATGACCCTAAGTTTAAACAGCCAGTTATAAGAGACAACCCATTGTATGATTCATTTTATATAAAATGTCCAGAATACATCAATCTGATAGAGACAGAAAGTAGATTTGTGGCTGTCCTGGGCTGGGCATCTGGAGAAAGGGGGGAGTGGCTGCGAATGGGCACCAGGTTTCCTTTGGGGATGAGGAAAACTGATTATGGTTCTAAGACTGACTGTGGCAATGGCTGCACATCTCTGTAAATAAATTAAAAACTAAAAACTAAAAAATCCATTTGTACTCTTTGAATTGTATTATGTGAAAATTATCTCTCACTGTGGCACTCCCTTGCTTAAAACCCTCCAATGGTGTCCACTGCACCAAAAATAAAATCCTAGCTCAGCTCCCTACCATGACCTACAACACCATGCATGGTCTTGCCCCAGTCAACCATTGGGACCCAACAGCTCCCCTGCTTTCTTTCTATTCCTGGTCTTTCTAGCCCTGGTCTTCTTTCTATTCCTCTAATGTATCCAGAAACCCCCCAGCCCAATGGCCTTCTAATGTTCCTCCTGCTGGAGCTGTCCTTCCCTCTGATCTTTGCAGGGCTAGTTTCTTCATCTCTTTCAAGTTTGAGTTCAGATGTCATCAGGGAGAGGATCTGAGGTTGTCGACACAGAAAGAGACACACACACAGTAAGCCTGGCATTGCACACCTTGCCCTGTTTTCTTCATTGCCATTGTAATTAGAGCCAATCAGATTCATTGCTTACCCCTTACTGCCTTTGCCCAGTGGCTGTCAGCTCTGGGAATGAGACCCTTGCCTCTCCGTCAGCACTCCACCCTTGGTGCCTGGATGGAGTGGGCCTTCATATCAGTCCATTTTTGTGCTATTGATAAAGATATACCCAAGACTGGGCAATTTACAAAAGAAAGAGGCTTATTGGACTTACAGTTCCATGTGGCTGGGGAGGCCTCACATCATGGCAGAAGGTGAAAGGCAAGAAGGAGTCTTACATGGATAACAGCAGGCACAGAGAGAGCTTGTGCAGGGAAACTCCTGTTTTTTAAACCATCAGACCTCATGAGACTCATTCACTGTCATGAGAACAGCACAGGAAAGACCTGTCCCCATAATTCAATCATCTCCCACTGGGTTCCTCCCACGACATGCGGGAATTGTGGGAGTCACAATTCAAGATGAGATTTGGGTGGGAACACAGCCAAATCATATCAGCCCTCAGTGGAGATATACTGCATGAATGAAGGAAAGAGATCAGAGAAAGCTTCCTGGAGAGGGTGTGACTCTGAAGCTGAGCACTAGATGATGAGTAGGAGCCATCCAAGTGCAGGGTGGAGAAGGAGAGCCACAGGGAGAGAGAAAAAGAGACATGAAAGCCCATAAGGAAAGGGCACAGAGAGGCAGAAGGGATGGGTGGCGGGGGAGAGGCTGGAGCCAGCGTGAATGCTGCCCTGTGAACAAATGCAGGAGTTTGGATCTTGTCTGAGAGCAGTGGAAAGGCGCTGAAAGGTTTTAAATATTCGAATGACATACACAAAATTGAGATTTAGAGAACGAAGTGGAGGAGGGCAGGAGAGGGAGCAGGGAGGAGAGGAAGAGGTCTTTGCAGCAATACAGGAAACAGATCATGGAACCCTGAACTCAGATTGGCTTAAGAAGGACAGAGTGAAAGAAGCGACTTCCAGGTAACAGAGGTGGAGTCAACACAAGTGGTGAACAACTGGACCAACTGACCAACTGGGGAGGAGAACCCAGATGGACGGTTTCATATACTGAGAAAGAGAACACAAGAGAAGCGCATGTCAGGGGAGAGAGGAAAAGAGGGCAGGGATTCCAAGGGAAAGTGGTCAGTGGCCAGCTGGGGTTACTGTTCTGAAACTCAGTGGTACTACCTGGGCTATAGACAGAGAACTGTGTGTCATCATGGAAACCCTATCCATAAAACTAGATGAAATTTCCCAAAGCTAGTTTTTAAAGTATGGAAAACAGGGACCTTGGACTGAATCTTGAGCATGGCAAATATTTAAGAGATGAGCAAAGGCATGGGAGGTCACAAACTCAAGAAAGAAGGTGGTCGAGGGAGTGGGAAGGAAAGCCAGGAAGCCTGGTACCCTAGGGGAACCAGGGAAGAGTCTGTTTCAAGAAAAAAAAACGTGGCTCAGAGTGTCCAATCAATGCTGCCAAGGTAGTCAAAGAAGTAAGGACTGAGAGACGTCCAATGGCAACCGGGAGGTCGCTGGTGGGGGCCAGGTGATGAGGTAGAGACAGCCACTATGGACAATTTCAGAACATTTGGGGAGGGGCGTGGCGAGCAAAGCTGAAGACATAGAAAGGAGATATGATAGGGAGAGTTAAGACATTAATAATAACAGCTATTTCTTTTGCAATGGAGTTACACAGGCTGAATCTCAGCTCACTGCAACCTCCACCTCCCAGGATCAAACGATTCTCCTGCCTCAGCCTCCCAAGTACCTGGAATTAGAGGTGCCCACCACCACACCCAGCTAATTTTTGTATTTTAGTAGAGATGGGGTTTTGCCATGTTGGCCAGGCTGGTCTTGAACTCTCTGCCTGCCTCAGCCTTCCAAGGTGCTAGGATTACGGGAGTGAGTCACCGCACCCAGCCACATCTAATTTTTTTACTGAATGTGTACTGTATGCCAGGCACCATTCTAATCTTTACAGGACAACACTTTGAAGTAGGCACAGAGGGGCAAGGCGATCCTCTACATTTATCCAAAAGGCCAGGGGTGATGGCTCATGCCTGCAATCCCAGCACTTTGGGAGGCCAAGGCGGGAGGATCACTTGAGGCCAGGAGTTTAGGGATGAACAGCCTGGGCAATACAGCAAGGTCCCATCTCTCCAACTATTTTTTTTTAATTAGCCAGGTATGATCCTGTGTAACTGTAGTCCTAGCTACTTGGGAGACTGAGGTGGGCCCAGGAATTCAAGGCTGCAGTGAGCTATGACTGCGCCGTTGCACTCCAGCCTGGGTGACAGAGAGAGACCCTGTCTCAAAACAAAAACAAGAAGGATAACAAGACTGAAAGTGAAGAGGAAAGAATGGTGGGATCCAGAGCTCAGGGAAGGGGAGAATGGCTGGACCGCTCCCTCGCCCTTCCAACAGGAGGCCACAGGAAGGCACACAGGGAACTCGGCAGCCTGTGGGGCATGGGTGAGGACAGTCTACTTTCATGTCTTCTGTTTGCGCTGGAGAAGTAGAAAGTGAGACAGGGAGGAGGAAGGTGACTGGACTTCAGGTTTGCATTATCAGAGTTTAAATTCCAGCTGTACTGGTTTGTATGTTTTTCTACTTACATTTAAAAATAAGCATACTGAGCCAGGCACGGTGGCTCATGCCTGTAATCCCAGCACTTTGGAAGGCTGAGGTGGGCGCATCACCTGAAGTCTAGAGTTCAAAACCAGCCAACACGGAGAAACCCCCATCTCTACTAAAAATACAAAATTAGTTGGGCGTGGTCACACATGCTTGTAGTCCCAGCTACTCAGGAGGCTGAGGCAGGAGAATTACTTGAACCCAGGAGGCAGAGGTTGTAGTGAGCAGAGACTGAGCCACTGCACTGCATCCTGAGCAACAGAGCAAGACTCTGTCTCAAAAAAAAAAAAAAAAAAACAACATAATGAAAATGCCCATCACTTTAAATTTCTGCAATCAGATAAAGTCAAAATTCTCCCAAAGTCCAGCTCACCCTGGGGATGAAGGCAGCCCCCTCTTAGACTCAAACTATTTAAAGCCTGTTAAAAACAGAACTGTGCCCTACCCCTAAGACCTCATTATTTCCTTAAAAAAGAAACCTTCAGAGCCATATAATTTTTTTTTAATTTTAGTATGTAATACTTCATACATAGAAAGATGTGTGTTCTGTATTTATAAAGTACAAAGTTTAAATAACAGAAGACCCATTACCCCACCCCCCACCTCACCCCAACTTAGGAACTGGAACATTCCAGATAAAGCCACTGTGGGTACTTCTTTGAGCCCCACTCTTAAGCCTGACCCAAGGGGAAACCGCCTTGCTAATCTTTGTGCATAAAATTCTCGTAATTTTTAAAAATCTAGTTTTACCAGATGTATATGAATCCAAAGACAGATTACTCGGTTTTCCTCCAAAACTTTACTATGAAAACTATCAAACATACAGAAAATCTGAAAGCATTTTACAGAGGAAACCCTTGTGTCCACCACCTAGATTCCATAATTAACATCTTGCTACCTTTGCTGTGTCTCATAACCATCCGGCCATCCTTTTGTGCATTCATTGATCCATTTTATTTTTTGATGCATTTCAGAGTAAATTGCCAACATCAGTATGTGTCTAAAGGCACATCATTAGCTACAGTTCAATATTTGTTTGCAGTTTTTTTGTTTGTTTGAAGTAAATTTTACAGAGTGAACTGTATGGATCTCAAATGCATCATGGGACACATCTGACAAACGCGTCTCACTGTGTAACCCAACATCTGTCAAGATACAGGCATTGTAGTCACCCAAGAAAGCTACCTTATGTCTTTTCCCAGTAAATTGCAGACACCATCACCCACAACAGAGGTAGCCATTGTTAGGATTGTTTTGCACCATCAATTACTTTTGTCTAATCCAGAAGTTGATATAAATGAAACGTAGAACATGTACTCTTGTGTCTGGCTTCTTTACTCCGCATGACATTTTTGAGATTTATCCACGTGTGTGGCATGTGTCCAAAATGTGTTTCTCTTTATTGCGGGCGGCGTTCCATTGTACAAAAATACCTGCACTTGTCCATTACCTGTTGATAGACACCTGAATTGCTTTCTGTTTTCACAGACCATGAGTAAAACTGCCGAGAACATTCCAAGTCTTTCTGTGAACATATGTTTTCATTTCTCTTGGTAGATGTCCAAGAGAGGAATTGCTGGGTCATGCGATAGATATATATTTAGTTTAAGAAACTGCCGGGTACTTTTCCAAATTTTTTGTACCAAGTACATCCCCATCAATAATATGTGAAGCTTCCTGTTGTCCCACAACCTTGACAACTTACGGTAACCTCAGTCCTTTAACATTTTCACCAGTAGGGTGGCTGTGTTGTGTATCTCATCCTAGTTTCAGTTTCCATTTGCCCATGCTATAGACTTTTCAGCTGCCTTTTATCAGATTAGGAACAGGCCCTCCTATTCCTAACTTGCTAAAAGTTTTTATCAGTAATTTTTGTGTTAAGTGTTGTCAAATACTTTTTTCCGCATAAAAATCTTTTCCAATCCCCTGATTTTCTTGGGAACACAGAGGTGATGGAGAGTTTTTGTTCTGAAAGCCCCTCTCTTACAGTTTCTACTGGCCTATAACCCACTGATGACAGCAAGAGGAAAAAGTCAGGGTGAGGACGGCAGTGGTAGCGCAGGAAAGGAAGAGGACCAGCAGCGAAGACGAGACTGTCTGCCCTGCTCAAAGTGTGAGCCTGCCCAGGTCATCCGAAATCACGAATGATCTGCTTGCCATAAAATTACATGTCGTCCCCAAAATAGTCAAAGGACAGAAGTTACGCTTGTTGCAGATACTTCTGAAATGAAGAACGCTGAATCAGGATTAGCAAAGCTGCAGGCAACTAGTGAAAACATTCCTTACCCTATTTTGTATTAACCAGGGCGCTTGGCTCGGCTTCTTGCGAACAAGGTAGGAGCCCTAGAATATCTGTGAATAGTCAGTGCAGGTCAGAGGGAGCTCATTTTGAAGGGAATTCAGTTCAGGCACCACCTCCCTGTTGAGAAGCCCTCTCTGGCCCTCGCAGGCCAGCTGGTCGCCCTGTCTTTCTGGTCCCACACGTCTCGCTCATGTCCTGCCTACATTACATTAATTTTCACCATTCGCGTATCTATCTGCTTCCTCCACTAGGCTGAGGGTTCCTTGAAGACAGAGACCCTCTCCTATTTATCTTTTTGTTTTGTTTTGTTTTTGAGACAGAGTTTTCGCCCTTGGTGCCCAGGCCAGAATCCAGTGGGGCAATCTCGGCTCGCTGCAGCTTCCGCCTCCTGGGTTCAAGTGACTCTCCTGCCTCAGCCTCCTAAGTAGCTGGGATTACACGTGCCACCATGTCTGACTAATTTTTCTGTATTTTTAGTAGAGATGGGGTTTCAACATGTTAGCCAGGCTAGTCTCGAACTCCTGACCTCAGGTGATCATCCTGCCTCAGCATCTCAAAGTGCTGGGATTACAGTTGTGAGCCACTGCACCCGGTCTCCTATTTATCTTTATATCTCCTTTTTGGCACAGAGCTAGGTCT
This sequence comes from Ateles fusciceps, assembly GCA_036589455.1. Taxonomy (NCBI): domain Eukaryota; kingdom Metazoa; phylum Chordata; class Mammalia; order Primates; family Atelidae; genus Ateles; species Ateles fusciceps. The sequence continues at coordinate 918,926 of JAZHEH010002406.1, read as the reverse complement.
AGAGAGGTTCCCTATAAATGTGGAACTAAATGAATGAAGAAATGCATTAGAAATGTGATCACTCACACCCAGCACGTGCACAGCAAATGCAGGGAGATGTGTCATTTGGAGCTGGGGTACCCCAGGCTGTGGAACCATGAGGCACAGAGAAGGGGACTTCTAATCAGAGGGGCAGCCTTGCTCAAGACCTCGTGGCTCACTGGCTGCTCATGCCCATAATCCCAACACTTTGTGAGGCTTAGGTAGGAGGATCGCTTGAGCCCAGGAATTCAAGACCAGTCTGGGCAACATGGTGAGACCTCTTCCCTAAAAAAATTAAAAAGTAGCCAGACATGGTGGCACGCACCTGTGGTCCCAGCTATTCAAGAGGCTGAGGCTGGAAGATCCTGTGGAAAAAAAAAAGGCCTCATGCCTCATGGCTTGTTAATGACAGGTCAGGCCTCCTTATTCCCAGATCAAGGCTTCTCCGTGTCCTGCTCTGTGGGCTCCACTCTTTTCCCTGCCCAATCCCCACCCCACAGTGCCCTCACAGAGGCCGGAGGGGGACCCACCTGTGATCTCACACTCCCTCCCACAGGCTCCCTCTGAGTCAGCAAAAGGTACAGGTCGGCAGGGGTGGGCCCTGGCCAGCATGACGAGGCTTTGACCGTCTCACATTTGGGAAAGGCTCATTCTGCCCTGTCCCCGTCCCCCCCAAGGCCACCTTCTTGCCTGTCCACAGTGATGTGCCTCCTCCGGCCCACAGCCTCCCATGCCCCCACCCCGGCACAGCCTCCCTGGGGGACCTCTCTGCTACCAGCCTGTTCCACGCCTCAGTAGCATTTCACTCATGGCATTGATGTTCAGCCATGTACCTTCCGTTCATCCTGGCCGGAGAAGGGCCCAGTACAGGAAGACTGCAAACCAGCCAGGGGGATGTTCCCCTCACAGGACAGGAGAGACTTTTAGTGAAATATGTGCACACGCAAAGGCTGCGGGCTCCATGCCGGCCCCCACAAGCCTGGTGGAGTGGGAAGGGGCTCTGCGGGGAACAGACCTGCTCTCCCCCACCCAAACCACGGCCTCCCTGAGAAGTTGAGAGGAAGAATGTCACCTTTCAACTCCTGGACAGTAAAGGTTTGGAGTCCAGTAACCCCAAAGAGACTGCCCATAAGCCCTTGACCAGTCTCCTGTCCCAAGAGCTTCCAGCCTCCAGGCTGGTGGGGGACAGGAGGGCATCCTGGACTTCAGGTGGGTGTCTCATGCCTGGAACCCCACCATCAGCACCCCTTACCTTCAGGTAGGCACTGCCCGCTTCACCTAGTCCTCTTTAGAGCAAGTATCACACACACAGGACAGATTACACACAAATTCACCACTGCCTTAGTGAGAGTCACTTCTCAGATCCTCTCCTGCCGCAGAGGGACGCGGACAGCAGTGAAAGAGCTAAGCACCCAGAGAGAGAGAAGTGATGGCGGAGTTGGAAAGGGGACCGAGGAGGAGGCCTGGAGAGCTGAAGATAAACCCCATCGACTTCACAAAGGAAAAGAGAGGAAATTTAAGACAGGCTTATTCACTGAGGCACCCCTCATTTATCAACGACTCCAGAATCTTAGCAGCACATTCTCCTGCTATCAGATGTCAACCTCGACACCTATAGATGGGAGTCTCAGGTGGGGATTACCCCCCAGGGTCAATCTGTTCATCTTCTGACTTCAGAAAAGGGAACCCCTCAACTGTACAAGTGGGTGGACCCCAGCATCTCCCCTGTACTTTGCACTGCTGTCTCCTACTAGGACTTCTCTAAGTACCTGCTACAAACCCAACCTAACTGTCCAGTGATGCTCCAGAGAAAACAAGGGCTTGCCACAGGCACTCGGAAACTGCAGGGCCCCGCTCATCCATCCCACTGCCCCAGTACACACAGGACACCCAGCGCCCCAAGGGGGAGACGGCTGTGCCCAGATCACAGAGGAAGCCAGGGGGCAGAATCATGACCGGAGCCCAGGCCTGTGGCTCCTGGTTCCTTTGGTCTTTGTTCCGTGTCACCATGCAGCCTTCTCAGGGGCCCCATCCAGCCTTTTAACAGCATGTCCATTGTCATTCACGAAATGCTCCCAAGACCTAGAATGAGTGTATTTTGGAGGGGGGGGGGGCAGGGAAAAGAGTGGAGCCCACAGAGCAGGACACGCAGAAGCTTTGAGCTGGGAATGGGGACACCTGATCTGTCATTCATGAGCCATGAGGCATAAGGCCTTTTTTTTTCCCTAGGGGTCCTTCCACGTCATGCAAGGGACCCCCAGTGGAAGAAAGGCAAAAAAGGTCAAGGACTTGCAGTGGCCGTCACGCCAGAAGCAGCCCTGGGGCAGCTCCAATGTCCGCCACCCACCAGATCACCTCCCACTGGCTGTCCACTGTGAGAAGAACGGGCAGGTGGGAGGTGCTGGTCACTCGCCCTCATCCCCCAGCTTTTCCCCTCCTGCTAGGCCCTGGACCTTTCTCCTGGCATACTCTGCTTGTCTCTGTTGGTTTGTGTTATTTCTTCAGGAGGTCACCAACAGTAGAGCAGGAAACAGAGTCTCCTCCTGAGTGCAGGTAAGCAGGAAGGCAGGGAGAAACCTGGAAATCACTCCTTTTCCCCCTGAAATATTGCTTGAAAATGAGAACTTCAATTTGGACAGCAGGTGTGTGCCTTTTACACAGCGACCTCAAATACTTCCAATCCAATTTTTAATTTTTTTCCTTATACCAAATGACAAAAGATCACTGTGCTCTGATACAGACATTCCGATTCACAAGCCAACCAAGTGTCCTAAGCAGCAGGCACTGTGTCTTTTTCACGAATACCAAATCTTTCCGTTAAAGGTCTACGTTGCTGTTGTTGTTTTGATTTTTGGTTTTTTTTTTTTTTTGCATTCCAAACACTGCAAGAGACAGAAGAGGGTTCCGGACATTCATTACGCACCTCTCACAACGCTTCCCACGGCAGAAGCCTGATAAACCACCGCGATTCAATATCCTCGCACCCCACCTAACTCGCTTCAAGTATCTATGAAATGACCTCGAGGCTCTGGCGGTTTCTGCTGCTGATGCAGTATGCAGATTTTACAAACAAGATTTAGCTTCACAGCTGGTTTTCAGAACAGCTTAGAGTCAGAGATTCAAAATACAGAACACGGCGAAAGGGTTCTTATCAAAATGTCAAAATCGATTTTGCCAGAAAACCTTGGCCTGAAACATCTGTGAAAGGTTGGGGTCGGGCACCACTCCCTCTGGTTCATACAGATGCCAAATTAATCAGGGCAAATGAAACACGACAGGGCCACGTGAGGCTCCAGGATTCTCCCCTGGGTCCGCCCACCCTCTCTTCCAGGGGGAAGGAGTCTCTACTGGGAGGGACTCAGAGGGGCCTCCAGGGAGGCGGGGAAGCCTGCTGGGAATTGAGCAACATTGAGCAATGTGCGCCCTCCCCTTCTCCCTGAGGAGGCAGGCGCTTGGCAGCCTCAGAGCAGGGGCTGGACATCTCTCTGCCCTTGGGAACCTCCCTGCTTTCTCAGCATGGCTCAGAGGTGGCCTCAACATAAGAGAAAGAAGAAAGCTGAGAATGCCCCCCAACATCCCAGTGAAAGCCCCCAGTCACATTCCTCCAGCAGCTACCATCCTCTGTCAAAAAAGCTAGAGTGGGGAGCCCAAGGTTGAGGGCTTCGAAGTTCTCCATTTTCTTCCCTGGAGGGCTGAGTCTAGACATGAGATACTTATATGGAAGAAGGAGCTTTAAGGCACTCTGAGGAGAACGGCAACGGGGAAGGTACTGGAGATGCGGGAGCTACTGCTTGAATCTTGGCAAAGAGCTGAGACAAAGTCCTCACCCGAGGATTCTTCCCGTGGCGGAGGCTGTGATGGCATTGTCTGCATCCTCTCCTGCGCGGTGTAGGCTTACGCTGAGGTCAGAGCTAATGACTGATTCTAATTTTTTCACTTCAGACAGAATCGTAACACTATTCAAACCTAATGCATTTATTACTGTGATCCTCAACCGGGCAGTATTAAAACTTGCGAAAGTGACTTTGCAAATTACCAAACAGTCACCAAGCTAATGAAGCAGGACTTTTAAAGTGACTGAGAAATAATTCCTATATTATAAAGACAGCAATCTGTGAAGGGAGATTTGGTTTAAAAAAAACACATTATAACGTATAATGGAAAATGTTAATCTGTGGTGAATCCAATCAGAGCCGGCTGAAGAGAAAAACATAAGGAAAGTGAAAATACAAATGGAGTGTGCACACTGGAAGGAAACTTCCTGGGTAGGAGGCTCCCTCCAGGGCCTCCCAATGGTCGCCGGGAGCACCAGCCGCCTGTCACATCCTCCAACCTCCAGTGGGAGACCCACCCCAAAGCCATTTCCTCTGGAAGAGGCTCCGCTAAGAAGCACTGGGGGTCCCCGTCTGCCCTGTCTGGGAAAAGCCCTTGGACTTGGCGAGGAATTGGCTGTGCCATCAAGACTCTCAGGGTTGCATGGCTTAGATTCTCTGCCAAGAAAAAGAAGCTCCCGTCTCGGAGGATGGCTATATGCAGAGATCAGGCTTCAGGCAGTGAAAGGCAGGGACACAGCAGGAGCTGATGGGATCACCAGTGGAACCCCAGACACATACACCCAAGGGCCAGACAGCCTCACTAGGCAATCCAGGGTTGCCCCCTGCAAGAGGAGCCGAGAGCAGGAAAGGGAGCCGGGCCCCAGGCCTGCCCAGATGCTAATGAAGAATCCTGCATTAGTTAATTAGGCTCGGGTGCTGCCTTTCAGAGGGAGCCCTCTCCATCATGAAAACACTTTGGAAGGTGCCACATCAAAGCACACGGTGCAGAAGAAAGCCAGAGAGCCAGGCACGAACGCCAACACTGGCCAAGGGAGAGGAGGCCCATGTTTCTTGTTAGCGTCTGACAGCAAGCACCGTGTGCTACTTAGTGAACCAAATCCTCCTTTATGCAAAGTGTTTTTCTCATTCTTGGCCCAATGGTTTCAACGGGTGCTCCCCCAACAGATTTCAAATCCTATTATACAGTAAACATCTGTGGCATTAATTTTCGCCCTGTAAACAAATGCAGGCAGCTGCGGCGGATCATTTGATGAGTCAATCAATACATGAGCAGCACTCTGCGCCTGCCTTCTTTACCCGAGCAAAATGGAACGGTGCTTTCTGAGCCCGTCTGCGGCACCAGCCAGCAGTGACAACATCAGAGGGGAAATACACATCCCACTTTTATGTCCGACCAGGACCCAGGTCCTTTCCCTCGGAGCATCCGAAGGAACGGCCACGGCCCAAACACACGGGTTCCATGTCCTGCACATTCTTCTGCACATACCAAGACTTGGCCCTAAACAGGCTACGAGTTACAACTTTTCGAGAATCACATCTTTGCATTGGGTAGAGCAGTGGTTCTTGGTGAAGGGCGATTCTGCCCTCCAAGGGAATTGGACAAAGCCTGGGGACACATTTGGTGGTCACATCTCAGAGGTGCTATGGACATCGAGTGGGTGGAAAACAGGAAGCGCTGTGAAACCTCCTTCCATGCCCAGGACATCCCCAACAACAAAGAATTATCCAGCCCAGAAGGTCTGTAACACCCACGTGGAAAGGCCTGGCTGGAGAGACGTTGGTGTCTGAGGAAATGCATCTCCCCCTTCCCATCTGGCTTGCCCCCCATCCAGGGAGGAAGCAGGGGTTTCGTTTGAGGATGCTCTGTGGCTTTGTGACTTCCTCTAGTTGGAGAAGCATTTCCATTCCTGTTTCCTTAATCACACCAGCCAGGTACAATGAGCCTGTGCCCACCTGCCAGTCCAGGCCAACCTGCAAAGCCCAGCCAGAGCCCCCAGGGTAAGACTGCAGCCGGGGGAGGCAAAGGGCGGCGGGTCCAGGCACTCTGGCCATACCTGCCTCACTCCTTATGGGCCGTGGGAGGCACGAAGGGCCTTTGAAGAGGCATCACTGAGGGACGGTCCTGCAGGGAGGCCGCTGGGTGACTGGACGGCAGCGGCATGCTGGTGGAGTCTAAGGCCACCGTCTCCTTGTTGGAGGTGAACGTCTCCAAGGTTCAGTTTCCCTGTTTGAGTCCTGGGCAATCGCCTCCCCCAGCAGGGAAGGGAATTACATAAAGGTTCCCCAGGCAGTACAAGTCCCCAGGTACAGCAAGGAAGGGAGGCTGCCAGGATTCCTGAATCATTATCAAGACTTTTATTGCTATACACTTGCTGGTCCCCCACAGGCACACATTTCTCTTCAACATCTTCCCGGCATCCCCTTACCCTGGGCACTGTCACCACCTCTAGCCCAGCTTTGACCTACTGGCCGCAGCCCAGGCCCAAGTTATTCCAGGAACATGGCTGGCCCTGCCCATCCCCCAGTGCTCAGGGGACAGCCATGCTTGGAGAGCTGAGCACCCAGTGGCTCGTTTCCTGTCCTCTAGTGTGTGTCGGGGACTAGCTAGGATATCTAGCCCAGCTCTTCAGACCCAAATGAGAAAAACTCCTATCACACTGCCGACATTCTGCCTTCTTCAAAATCAGCTCACCAGATCCCGATAGCAGCCCCAGGAGACAGCACAATTATCCCAGGCCCAGAAGGTGAAGCACCTGACCCACAGCCACACAGCCGTTATGAAACCAAACTACCAGCCTGAGCCAAAGCTGGCATTCCTACAGCGAGGGGCTGGAGAGGGACACGCATTTCTTCTGCTACATTCGATGGCAACAGAGGAGCAGAAAATGAGCAAAATCCCAGCTGGGCATGGTGGCTCATGCCTATAATCCCAGCACTTTGGGAGGCCAAGGTGGACAGATCACGAGGTCAGGAGTTCGAGACCAGCCTGGCCAATATGGTGAAACCCCATGTCTACTAAAAACAAAAATTACCCAGGTGTGGTGGCACATGCCTATAGTCCCACCTACTCAGGAGGCCGAGGCAGAAGAATTGCTTGAACCTGGGAGGCAGAGGTTGCAGTGAGCTAAAATCGTGCCACTGCACTCCAGCCTGGGTGACAGAGTGAGACTTCATCTCAAAAAAAAAAAAAAAAAAAAAAAAAGCAAAATCCCTTGCCTGAGAGCTCCCCCAAATCCCCCCTGCAGAGTCAGAGCTTCGAGGCTCCAGCCATGGGCCACTGTGAAAGAAAGTCGCTGCCATAAAGTCCTTCTGCTCAGAAGCAAAGGCATCTGCACTCAGATGTAAAAAACCCTCTCCTTCAGGAGAGGCTCGTAGGAAATGTAGAAGGCTGGAGGAAATGTGGACTTCTTGAGGGTATGTAGTAAGTTGTAGAAGGCTGGAGGAAATGTGCACTTCTTGAGGGTATGTAGTAAGTTGTAGAAGGCTGGAGGAAATGTGGACTTCTTGAGGGCATGTAGTAAGTTGTAGAAGGCTCGAGGGAATGTGGACTTTTTGAGGGCGTGTAGTAAGTTGTAGAAGGCTTGAGGGGATGTGGATTTCTTGAGGGCGTGTAGTAAGTTATAAAAGACTCAAGGGAATGTGGACTTATTTGCCTTGGTTTACAATACCTGCAAATAATAAGTTTGAACAGAAACAATGAAATGTGTTAAAAATTTGACCATATTAAATCAATTTTGGTGGATTTGTTCATAAAATGAAAAAAGACTGGTAAATCTTTTATTACAAAATATTTCTGTTTCTATGGGTACTCAAATAAATATTGATAAAAAATTGAAAGCTAAACTTAATGCTCTTAAACAAATTGTTACTGTTTTAGGAGATAAGGTTTATAATATGCAGTCTCGTCTTTTTCTACGCTGTCATGTTGATTTTAAGTACATTTGTGTAACTCATTCTCCTTATAATGAGACTGAATGAAATTGGCCTTTGGTTAAAGCCCCCTTGCAAGGTATTTGGAGTCATAATAACATGTCTTTGAATGTTTTTAAACTACAACAACAAATACATGCTATTGATTTTTCTTGTCAGGAACTCCCACGAGATGCCACTATTGCTCGTGATATTGTTAACACTTTGTCTTCTTGGACCACAGGTTTTCATCTGCCATCTTTCTCTTTAATTACAGCCATGGAAGGCTGTCTCCTTCTCATTGTCCTTCTCCTGCCATTCCTCTTTCGCCTTGTGTTTTCCTCCCTCCAGCATATTCAACTCAAACTTTTTGAGTTGCATTTAAAAAATAAACAGGGGGAGATGTGGGTATCACTCCAGCGTAGAGACCCCCAAGAGTGCCTCCGCCATAATGTGAGCTTGAGCCCAGAAGCATTTTCCCCCTCCTGGAGGCAGTTGAGCTATGGGAAAGCAGGAACTAAGGATGAGGGATTGTGTAAAAGGGCTATTTTGATCTCCCAGGCGCTTACACAGTGGCCTGGTGACGGCTGTGTGGTTTTACTAAGACATTGTGTTTTGTCTCGGTTCCTGCTTTGGACTAGTTTTGTGACTCTGTTTATCAAGTACTGCTTGAACCCTGTGATTATTCATGTGATTCTTTAAGATTACTCTTCCTGGAATTTATGGTGGGCCTGACCTTTAAAGAATGTTACTTTGTTAAATATAAAACTCTTTCACAATAGATAATAAGAAGAGCATCTGCTTGTTTTGCATCTTTTTGTGGTTATTTTATGACTTCAGTACTGTTCTCTTTTAACTTGTATCTTATCTACTTTGCCAGACTTTGTAACTTTGTTCCCTTTAATGTTTAAGCTAAAACAATGTGGACTGACATCAGTGTCTGAAAGCTAACAGTATATATTGAGACCCTATGCACAAATAAAATTGCTGTTTAGGCATTGCTGTGTAGGCATTGCCTTTCAGCCCTCCAGACCCTGCTTCTCTGTCTCCTGTGTTTTCCGCGCACTCTCTCTTCCAGGTATCGGGACCCTCTCGCTGGCTGAGAGCTCCCTGGCATTAATGCCGTCCCCGACAAGGAGCACCCCTTCCAAGTCCGGAAGGGAGACATCTGAGACGCCCAGTTCCCCTGCAGGGAAAGCCGCCCTCTCCACCCAGTGACAGTTTGGCTGGCGAAATGGCAAGAAGGGACTTGTACCCAACCCCAGAGGAGCCCCTGCCCCCCTCCACACCCCAATGCCTGGGCAGCTGGAAGGGAGGGGGATGATGTGGAAACACCAGGCCCCTGTACCTCGGCAATATGCCCACGGGAAGCCCCACTCCACTGGACACATGCACCTCCCATACTACCAGTAAGGCGTTCTCTGTGCTCCGTCCTGAGCAGGTGCCCAGGATCTGGGGATAAGCCAGCCCAGGCTCTGGCCTACCTTGGAGACCACTACTGAGCTGGGAGAAGCAAGTGAACAGACAGCCCAGTGGCAGGGCAGGGCAGGGCGGGGCAGGCCAGAGAATAATGTCACCCATTGGCAGTCAGTCTCTGCAGGCGCCACCTCTCAGTCAGCTGGATAGGTGGTCACAGCCCACAGTGTGTGTGTGCACATGGTGTATGAGTGTGTGGTGTGTGTTATACATTTCACTGCATAGTATGTGTATGCATGTGCATGGTGTATGTGTGTGTGGTGTGTGTGCGTGATGTATATTTGAGTGTGTATGTGTACATGGTGCATATTTGAGCATGTCTGTGCATGTGTGCACGGTGTATGTGTGCCGCGTTTGTATGTGCATTGTGTATTTTAGTGTCTGTGTGCATGTATGTGGTGTATGTTTGAGTGTGTGTGTACATGGTACATGTTTGAGTGTATGTGTGCGTATGTGCATGGTGTATCTTTGAGTGTGTGTGTGTTACGTATGTACATGGTATATGAGTGTGTGGTGTGTGTGATGTATGATACGGTGCATAGATAACCTTCCTATACATTCTTATCTCTTCGTTTCTTTCATATGTGCATGCATGTGTGCATGGTGTATGTTTGAGTGTGTATGTGTGCATGGTGTATGTGTGGTGTTTGTGCACATGGTGCATATTTGAGTGTGTGATGTGTGTGTATGCATGGCGTATGTTTGAATGTGTGTGTATGTTGTATGTTTGAGTGTGTTTATGTTTGCATGGTGTATGAGTGTGTGGTGTGTGCGCATGGTGTATATTTGAGTGTGTGATGTGTGTGTATGCATGGTGTATGTTTGTGCATGTTGTATGTTTGAGCATGTTGTATGTTTGAGTGTGTTTATGTTTGCATGGTGTATGAGTGTGTGGTGTGTGCACACGGTGTATATTTGAGTGTGTGATGTGTGTGCATGCATGGCGTATGTTTGAATGTGTGTTTGTGTGTGCATGTTGTATGTTTGAGTGTGTTTATGTTTGCATGGTGTATGAATGTGTGGTGTGTGTGTGCATGGTGTATATTTGAGTGTGTGATGTGTGTGTATGCATGGCATATGTTTGAATGTGTGTGTTTGTGTGCATGTTGTATGTCTGAGTGTCTATGTTTGCATGGTATATGAGTGTATGGTGTGTGTGCGCATGGTGTATATTTGAGTGTGTGGTGTATATGTGTGCATGATGTATGTTTGAATGTGTGTGTGTGCATGTTGTATGTTTGAGTGTGTTTATGTTTGCATGGTGTATGAGTGTGTGGTGTGTGCACACGGTGTATATTTGAGTGTGTGATGTGTGTGTGTATGCATGGTGTATGTTTGTGCATGTTGTATGTTTGAGTGTGTTTATGTTTGCATGGTGTATGAGTGTGTGGTGTGTGCACATGGTGTATATTTGAGTGTGTGATGTGTGTGCATGCATGGCGTATGTTTGAATGTGTGTTTGTGTGTGCATGTTGTATGTTTGAGTGTGTTTATGTTTGCATGGTGTATGAGTGTGTGGCGTGTGTGCGCATGGTGTATATTTGTGTGTGTGATGTGTGTGTATGCATGGCGTATGTCTGAATGTGTGTGTGTGCATGTTGTATGAGTGTGTGGCGTGTGTGCACATGGTGTATATTTAAGTGTGTGATGTGTGTGTGCATGCATGGTGTATGTTTGAATGTGTGTGTATGTTGTATGTTTGTGTTTATGTTTGCATGGTGTATGAGTATGTGGTGTGTGCGCATGGTGTATATTTGAGTGTGTGATGTGTGTGTATGCATGGCGTATGTTTGAGTGTTTGTGTGTGCATGTTGTATGTTTGTGTTTATGTTTGCATGGTGTATGAGTGTGTGGTGTGTGTGTGTATGCATGGCGTATGTTTGTGCATGTTGTATGTTTGAGTGTGTTTGCATGGTGTATGAGTGTGTGGTGTGTGCGCATGGTGTATATTTGAGTGTGTGATATGTGTGTATGCATGGCGCATGTTTGTGTTTGTGTGTGCATGTTGTATGTTTGAGTGTGTTTATGTTTGCATGGTGTATGAATGTGTGGTGTGTGTGCGCATGGTGTATATTTGAGTGTGTGGTGTGTATGTGTGCATGATGTATGTTTGAATGTGTTTGTGTGTGCATGTATGTTTGAATGTGTTTGTGTGTATACAATAAGCCAAACCCTTCCCTCTCTACCCCGTCTGACTGCCCATGTCAACCCCCATGCAGCCAGTCCCAGAGACGCAGAGACAACCCAGCCCCAGGCCATGGGACAGGTTCTGGCACCCTGACGGCTGCTGTTCAAGGAGGAGGAGCCGGCACGCTGTGGCCGTGGTCAGGGAAGGCTGTGGAGGTGGGTGTCCCACGGGCGGCAGTGTCCACCAGCGCAGAATACACCAAACTGGTCCTCAGCAAAGCACCGAAACAGATCCTCCCAGGCTTTCCCCGACAGGACCCTTGACGGGAAGCATTACTGCCCTTCTTAATTGAAAGATAACCTTCCTACTCGTTCTTATCTCTTCACTTCTTTCATACATGCTTCTTCCCCCTTCAGGATATGTGGAAATTAACTTCTCATATCCCAAGGCCCTAGCTGATCTACATAAGCCAAGAGGGAGCCGAGCAGGCGCGGGTTTCAGAGGCTGCCAAGCTCCTGCACGAAGGGTGTTGCAGGCAGGATCACAGGCCTGGGGCTACTTCTGGGAGGAGCAGCTGCCCGGTCTTCTAAGGGCGGGAAACACCATGACTGCACATCCCCCAGGGGGAGATCCTCAGCCCAGCCTTTACAATCATCCCGTTTTAAAAATGATCCAATTAAAGCAGTGGGCACAGTGCCACACACGTAGTAAGTGTTCAGTAAATAGAAGCTATCATTCATGCATGCCACAACCTGGACGGTTGGGATTATCTCTGCTTCACAGACCGGAAGGCTGAAGTTCAGGGACATAAAGGAAATACCCCAGGTCACAGGTCATAGAGGGCGGCACAGGGATTTGAACCCAGGACTATGTTGTGGAAAAGCCCGTACGCAAGAACCCCGCAGCCCACTCTGCATTGCCCTGAAAGGCAGCCTCTTCCGCTCTGCAATGCGAGGCTTTGTGCTTGCAGCCTGGAAGCCATGAACACAGTGCTTTCAGGAGACACGGGTGACTGCAGTCTTTGCGGCCCCTCTGGGCTCACGGACTCGTGGATAACTACAGCTCTACGCCATCAGACTGGACTCCAGCTCCTGCGGTGACTCAGCCCAGGGTCCCAGACAATGAGCTGTCACTTTCCTGTGCCTTTGCCTCCCCTACCAAGACAGAGATGAGGGGAAGGCCCGGGCAGCCGCGGGCTCAGAAGGGCGTTACTTGGGCCCAGCTCTAGCGCGTCCCCAAATCACCCTCCTTCCAAGCCCAGTGGCTTCTCCGGTACTCCCCATCTCCATTTCCATTTTCTCTCTGAAGTTACAGAGCAGGTCCTGCTCCTCCTGTATTAAAAGCCCAATTTTCCCTGCACTATTAAACAAATTTCTTCAAAGATAGAAGCTCACATTGAATTAAACCCTTTTCTGAAGTCTTTAGTAGTTTCCATAAATACAACAGATGAATGAGCTGGCAGCCCACTAATAACTGTTATTTAATGCAAGATAAAGAGGCACGTGGAGTCCCACATAAGCCATGGAGGAGCGGTGCGGGGAGGTGCTCCCCGCAGGGGCCTGGGAAGGTGACAGGAGTGCCAAGGGGGCGGTCCCAGCTCAGAGGCAGCATCTCCGGCCCTTGGGGTTAATATTTCCAGGAGATCCATGATGGCTTGGAGAAGGGACCTGAATAAAGGACTCAGTCTGCCCCCTATCCCCTGAAAGATCTTGGCCATGCCAGTGAACCTCACTCCCTTACTTCCCCCAGAGCAGAATGAGGCAGCGAAGGGGACCCAGCTCGGGAAGAAAGCGAATCCAGGTCAAGGCCAGCTCGGCCTCCCAACCCTGCATAGCTTCAGCGGTTACTCGAACTTCCTATCTGCATCTGTCACATGGGACCAAAAAGCAAGTGCTGCCTCTCCAGGTAGTTGTGGGGGACAAATGATCAGCTTAAGGTTGAATTCTTAGAGTTGTTCAAATCATAAGGAACATTTCTCAATGGCTCTACTTTAAATAATAAAGTTCTCTTTGGAGAAGACCCATTAGCTAAAATGACGTCAATCGATGCTAGTTTGGGAAGCTTACTGAGATGACCAGACAGGGCTCATAGAAGGAAGCAAATAAACTTGACACCTTTTTAGTAATTATTCTGAGCGGTGTGACCTGACAATTGCAAGTGCTAATATCTGTATAAATAAGCCTCGTAACGAGTTCTGAAAATGAGAGTAAGTCCTCACAACACAGAAGCCACAAATGACACCGGCAAGGCAAATCTTCTAACTCCTCCTAGTGTTATATTTATCGGTCCTGGTAGCATGAGGGGCTGAATCGTGTCCCCCGAAATACATATATTCAAGCCCTCACCCTCAGTGCCCGCAGGGTGACTGCTTTTAAAGGTGTGGACTTGGGGATGTAATCAAATTTAAATCAGATCAGAAAGATAGGCTCTGTATCCAATAGAATTGGTGGCCTTAGAACAAAAAGAAACTCTCTTTAGCTCTCTCTCTCGCTCTCTCTCACACACTCGTACACACACACACACACACAAAATTAGAACAGGCCATGTGAGGAAACAGCAAGAAGGTGGCCGTCCACAAGCCAGAAAGAGCCCTCACCAGAACCTGGCCACGCTGGCGTCCTGATGTCAAACTTCCAGCCTCCAGAACATAAGAAAATAAATGTCTGTCGTTTAAGCCACCCCGGCCTGTGGTATTTTGTTACGGCAGCCTGACCTGAGACAGACGGGATTAAAATTTCTAGCTGCGTCATACCTAGATTCAAAACGTGGTATTTCTCAAACAACAGGGAAGTAAAGATGTCCCTGTGTTTGATGACACGCAGAGTGGCTTCGCAGATGACAACGTGCACAGGAAGAACTTGAATAAACACCATTTCACAGAATGAAAGGATGGAGGGGAAAAGCCTTATTGCTACAGATACTTCAGTTTATAGACACATGACTTTATATGCGTTCATACAATGACATTAGTACACATAGTATAAGTTGACATTTAACCACTTTGTCTGAATCCCTAAAAGTCAACATTTTCAAGTAGATGAAAAATACTTTTATCCCATCACTGGGAAAGGGGGTGTTTGCCATATAGCTGAGTAGTTAGTTCTGCAATGACTCCACTGTAAAAGGTGAGAAGACTCAATGAAACAACTCCCAGGGGCATCCGAAACCTTCTGCTCACACAGCAAGAGAGGAAGCCAGGAAGGGAAGGAAGATGCCAGGCTCTTTTAAACAACCAGCTCTTCGGGGAACTCACAGGAATTAATAGAGCAAGAACTCACTCATTCCTGCAAGGATGACACCAAGCCGTTCATGAAGGATGCGCCCCTGTGACAGGAACACCTCAGTGGCGGTTGGAAGGTACTGGAAGGAGCTCCTGGCGGAAGGAGACCCTGCACTGCCCCAGAGAATAGTCTGACCAGAAAAGCCAGATATACCCAGAGACGGGAGAAAGCCAACTGTTGGCACTTAGGCGTTTGTCTGGGTGTGAAAATGTCATTAATTTTGGTTTCATACATGGCTCCAAACAACACTGACTCTGGAACATTCCAAAGCGCCTCAGTTCTCCCAGTGACTAACACTTGAATATAGGATTCACTGTCCAAATACATAATATCTGACGAGAATGGAGACTGCTGCCTGTGTATCGTGTATGGCTGTTGGCCCAGGAGTCCGAGGGCTGGGCTCCCACATAAAATTCCTCCCTGGAGTGTGACTGAGTCTCAGCCCACCCCGCCTGGTTGCTGATGCCCCCACCTTCCACCACAGGAGCTGCACCCCGTGGCTTTCTCTGCTCACTTTTCTACTGTTCCTTCTCCCCCACGGTCCCTGGAGGGGCCTGCACTTAGCCCAGCAGCTTGTCTGCCCTCTAGCATCACCTGCAGGGAGAGAAGTCTAATCCAGTTCCCCAACGTAGACCTTAGACTGGAGAAACTTAGAAAGTTCGGGCATGAATATGCCAAATCAGAATCAATGTGTGTGGCCCAGAAGCACCATGAAAGCCAGTGGGTCCAGCCCCTCATGTTTCACGGAAGGCACCTGTCTTAGTCTGTGTGTGTTGCTAAGAAGGAATCGCTGAGGCTGGGTAATTTATAAAGGAAAGAGGTTGCTTTGGCTCACGGTTCTGCAGGCTGCACAGGAAGCGTGGTGCCAGCATTTGCTTCTGGTGAGGCCTCAGGCTGCTCCCACTCATGGGGAATGCTAAAGGGAGCCAGTGTGTGCAGATCACATGGCAAGAGAAGAAGCCAGGAAGAGAAGGAAGGTGCCAGGCTCTTTTTAAAGAGCCATGACATGAACACCTCCCATTAGATCCCACCTCTAATATTAGGGTCCCATCGTAACAGGAGGTTTGGGGATACAAGCATCCTAAGTAGGGCAGCACCTTATGCCCAGAGAGCGGACATCACCTGCCCGTCATTACTGACCTGGAGGCCAAGCTGGGTGGGGTCCTCTCCCCATCATTGCAGTTCATGGACCACTGCTTTCAAATAGCCTCATCACGACTGCGTTCCAGCACAAAGGAAGGGCCTTTCCTGCTACAGGGAGTGACAGCACTGGCTGCCTGAGAGTACCACTCAGATGGTACTCTGAGTGTGCCGAAAGTGTAATTCTGAGTGTGACAGAAAGCAGAGAGGCTGCTGGGAAATGGGAAGGTTCTTTAAGGTTCAGGGAGACCTCTTGGCCAGTCCATCTGCCCACAGCCTAGGAGGGTGCTGGCAGCAGAGCAAGGCTCTCCAAGACTGCAGAAGTGCATCTTGGCACTCGCCCCAACGAAGTAACAGAAGGGTACCAGGAAGAGCTGGATCCAAGCAGTTTAGGGTGGGCCCTTCCCCGCACAGAGGAAGCTGCAGTGAGGTGGGAGCAGCCAAGATATTAGGGAAAAAAACGGGAAGTCAGAGGACCCAACTCTGCCATGGCTCGCTGTGTGTCCCAAGGGGAGTCCCTTCTCCACCATGAACCCCTGGTTTTGTTCTGCAAAAGTGGCGGCATGAAATGAGATGACCCCTAAGTTCCATTCCCGTCTCATGACCAGTCAATAGACCTCTGGGTCATGTAACCATTGCCTGCCTCTCCTCCTTCTGCCAGTTGGCAGGTTCCAGAAGGATCCTTAAGAGGACCTACCAGGATCTGAGTATAATTAGAGTCATAAAATATTCATAATCTCAATACTAGCGAATATTTACCCAGGACTTGCTGCATGTCAGACTCCAGGATAGGTGTATGGTAAGGACGGATCCCATTTGAAAAGTAGCTCTGAGTGTGCTGACAACAGCGATGGCTCACTAGCCACAGCCAGAGCCAACCCTGGGGAATCCTTGCACCCAGTGTGCTCTTCTGCATCTTTTCCCCTCTGCCAAGGCCATTTCCTGGGCACCAGCATCCACCCGTCTTCCACGGGGGATCTGGAGACATTAGCCATGGCAAGGGGATCGTGACTGGTGAATGCTACCAGTCGTCCATGTTTCAACAGAGAACAAGACCTCAAATTAAAGGGATAATATTCTCGGGGAAAAGAAATCAGACATCAGAAAGCTAGCAAGAAAGGTGTTTGGGGGACAGGAGCAGGACCCTGACACGCCACTACGAGAACAGATGCCTTCTGAAGCCGGTCACACCTGGCACATCAGGAAGAGCCCAGGGGGCTTCACCCCTTCACCTTTGCAAGGTTCCATGACTCCTGATTTCTGGAACTGGCTACAAGAGGTGAGCAGGTATGACCAACCAAAGACGTCACATCCTGGACGGCACCATATACATGGAGAGGTACCCTCTGGCCTGCACTGGGGCCGAGTTCAGCTGAAGAGCCACAAAAATTAATATTTAATTGAAAAGTTATTTCCTGCATAAACATCCCCAAAGGTTCATAGAACAGTCATGCTACTTCATCTTCTGCTGGAAGACAAGAGAAGAAAAGGTAGCAGAGAGTGGGGATGGTTCAACTTTAAGGTACGTTTTTAATTAAAAGAAAAAGATCAGAGCTGTGATGCGGCATCATAAAGCAGATAATTTTACAGCTGGATGGTCTCCCTCTGATGTACTTGAAAACCATTTTCAAGCGACATAAAGTTTAACATACCGGTACATCTGCCTACCCACTAGATTCTACATGGAATTTAAAATTTAATTATATTAAAGCTTTGTTACAGTGTGCATTGCAAGCATGCTAACTAAGTGGAACTTTAACAGAATCTCCACAGATAGCTTTTTTTTCCTTTTAAACTCAGTTTTGTGGAACCCAGGGCTGAGTTTGACAAACAGTTGATGACGCTGTCCAAAGTGTTTACTGCTTACACAACGAAACACTTGAGACCCAGTTGCTTATTCTCCTGGGTGAATTCTCAGGAGTCCATCTTCCCATTGCCTTCTCATTGCTAAAGCAGAAAAGCTGCCAAAGAAATCAGGCAGTCAGAGAGCTGGAGTTGACCCTTTCGAAGTCCTACAAGGGGTCGGGGGAGGGGCGGAGGGGAGTTATTCTGGAGACAGTCTCTTCACTATTAACGTTATGTGCAAATTAAAGTACTACTTTCTCACGGGGAAAAAAAGTCGCCATGTTAATCTATTATTCACAGGTTGCATGTTTTCTGCAATTAAAAATGCAACCAGTCTCTACAGGAAGACAAAATTCCATGCAAACCTGGCTCTCCATCAGAGAAGTACAAGGTTGGGCCTGGAAAGCTGGGCTGTGGATCAAGCAGCTTAGTTTGAATCCTGGCTCTGCTACCACCTAGCTGTGCATTCGTGAGCAAAGTACTTCACCTCTCTGAGCCTGTTTTATTAACGGAGATAATAATAGTACCTAATTCAAACAAGACTGTTGAAAAATTAAAGAAGATAATGTACATAAAGCATTTAGGCACAGAGTAAACACTCAATAAATGGTAACTGTAAATTTTACTGTCATTCTTGATATATTTTTAAATGCCAGTGCTACACTGTGGCCGAAAGAGCCAGCTACTTTCCCCGATGGACTAAAGAAAGCCCACGCCCAGCCAGCAAACCTGCACAGCAGGAGTCACGAAGCATTGCGAAGTGCTGCTTTGGGAGAAAACAGAAGAGAGGCTCATCTTTTCATTGTCCCATTTATCCATCCATCCACCCAACAAGCAGCTACTGAGCCCACAACTCTGGAAGCCACGAGACTACAAAAGACCCACGCTGCCTAGTCCCCCAAGGAATGTATCATCCAAGGAATCAGTTAGACAAGCAGCAAGGCTGCAGGCAGACAGGAGGAAAGCGAAAACTATGTGGAAAAGTCCTAGGAAGGGTGTGAAGTGGGGGAATGCCACAGCGGCTCTGAGAATCCAGACTTTCCAGGGAGGGGCTCTTAAACTGCGAGCTTATTGAGCGAGACATGCCCCCGGAGAAAGGGGGAGGGGCAAAGCAGAATCACTGCCGGGCGCCCACCACCGCCTCAGAGAGGGTTTTCTGAAGGTCTAGAGGCACGAGCACAGTAGAAAGATCATATATATATATAGTATTTTTTTTTGAGTCTTGCTCTGTGACCCAGGCCAGAGAGCAGTGGTTCCATCTTGCCGCACTGCAATCTCCGCTTCCTGGGTTCAAGCGATTCTCCTGCCTCAGTCTGCTGAGTAGCTGAGACTACAGGCACACACCACAACACCAACCTGATTTTTATATTTTTAGTAGACATGGGGTTTCACCATGTTGGCCAGGCTGGTCTCAAACTCCTGACCTCAAGTGATCCACCTGCCTCAGTCTCCCGAAGTGCTGAGATCACAGGAGCCATCGAGGCCAGCATATCTTCAGTATATTTTTAAGTTAAAAAAAAAAAGTGAACTAGATACAAAACAAGAGACCAGTTTTTAAAAATGTCTGTGTGTATGTGTTTTATCTATACAGAGAATCTATATCCATACACCTCATTGTCAGACAACGTAGTGAGATCCCATTTCAACAAAAACTTTTAAAAATTAGCTGGGCATGGTGGTGTGTGCCTGTGGTCCCAGCTACTCATGTGGATGATATGGGAGGATCACTCGTGCCCAGGAGGTCAAGGTTGCAGTGAGCCATGATCGTGCCACTGCACTCCAGCTTGGGCAACAGAGCAAGACCGTGTCTCAAAAATAATAATAAAATAAAATAAAATAAAGATGTGCTGAGTCCCATGGACAAACTGGGCATGATTCTAGGCTCCAGGGAGCATGTCTGCCCCTGATATTCAAGCAGGGGTGCTGTTCTTTGTAGGGTAGCCGAGTTGAGCCTCCTTGAGAAGGTGACATCTGAGGCACTGCCTAAAGGAAGCGAGGGAGGGAGCCTCAGGATATCAGGGGAAAGGGCATCCCAAGCAGAGGAAGCAGGAAGTGCTAGGTGTCCACGGCAGGAGTACAGGGTTCAAGCTTCAGCTGGAGCAGAGCAGGCCAGCAGGAGATGCTTGTGTGAGAGAGGGGGCCGTGTGACATCGTTTGGCACAGGTATGGACAAAATAGTGTGTGGCATCTCTGGGTAGCACCAGGGCCTGGAGAGGGGGGATCGCACATTTAAAACACGACCAGTTAGCACAAGTACCTGTTTTTCTCCAGTCACACTGGGCTGCTGGTCATAAGGTCCACTGAGCTGAGGTCACAAAGGTGGCAAGCGCCAGACCCAGCAGAGTTTTCTAGACTTTGAGTAGAATAGGAGCTAGTGGGGGCCTTTCAGCAATTCGGTGATGAACGTCAAAAGGAAATCTTAAAAGAGGGCTCTACAGACAGTCCGGGAGAAAGGTGAGGGTGGGATAGACTCTAGTGAAAGCGACGAAGGGTTCCAATAAGTCGATGGCTTCTGTATCTACTTTGAAGGTGGAGCCACAAGATTTGTGGATTAAAGGAGGGAAGAGAAGAAAAAATACCATAAACGATGACCCTCGGGCACCGGGGCAGGTTGGAGTTGCCATTTTCTGAGACAGGAAAGATTAGGGTAGGAGCTTAGTAAGAGGTGATGAATCCGCTTCTTGTTGGGATGCTTCAGTCTGAGATACCTGACACTCAAGTGGATAGACGCATCTGAAGGTCAGGGCAAGGCCAGGGCTGGAATTACACATTTGAGGTAATCAGAATGTAAAGAGTGTGCAAAGCTAAGAGGTCACGAGGGAGCATTTGGGTAGAGAAATGGAGACGATGATGACTGGAACCTGGGCGCTCCAGCCTGACGGAGTTAGGAGGAGAGAGGAGGAGGAGTGGTCAGGGAAGGAGCCAGCCGGGACAGAGCAGTTTCATGAGTGGGAGGAGGCCAGTCATGTCAAATGCCACTCATGGACCACTAAGAGGAGAACAGAGACTCAACTATTGCTTGGTGGCCTTAACAAGAGCTCTTCCCATAGAGTAAAGGCAAAAGCCAGATACTTTAAGAAAGAACTGGAGGGGAGGAATCAGAAAAAAATGAATGAGAGAATGTGGTATACCCAAGCTGTTTTGCTGCAGAGAGAAGGGGATGGGCAGTAGCTATAAGAAATGTGTTGTTTTTTTTTTTTTCAAGATAAGGACTACTACAGATGGATGGGGTATGAATGGTAGGAGTACTAACAGGAATCATCCAATAGAGAAGAAACATCTAAGGTTGAAGGTGAGAGAGGGAATAATTGCAGAGTGATGCCCTTGAGTAAAAGAGAAGGGATGGGATCTGGCACACAAGGAGAGGGTCTGGCTGCAGCCAGGACAAACAGGTCGTCCACAGAACAGGAGGGAAGGCTGCCGTGTGGGTGCAGACACAGGGAGGCGGGCGGCCGGAGCATGCAGAAATTCCCTCCTGATTTGTTCCATTTCCCCAGGCAAATAAGAAGCAGGGCTAAGAGATGAGAGTGAGGAGGAGGAAGAGGAGCTGTGTGGAACAGGGGACCGTGTGACACTGTTGGCACAGGTATGGACAGAGTAGTGTGTGGAATCTCACAGCACCAGGACCTGGGGAGGATCACACATTTCAAGTAAGACCAGTGAGCACAGGTACCTGATTTTCTCCAGCCACAGTGGGCTGCGGGACATAAGCCTTCAGAAAGTATAAAAGTTGGGTTTGAACAGGCGTGGGGTGTAGCCAGGTAAGTACCATAGAAATGTGTTGGATTTGGCATAAGCAAGAAATAATCTTTTATTGGGTTAAGCAACTGAGATTTCGAGGTTGGTTTGTAACAGCAGAGAGTGTTACTGAATGTCGCTGGTACCCCTAGTTATTCCCGTTACGGAGAGTGTTACTGAACGTCACTGGTACTCCTAGGTTCTGAAAGGATCTCTGTGTGGATATTAAAAATCACCAAGAATTATGACAGGTAGAGAGCCAGAAACAGACAGCGATTCAGATGCTAAAATCTTCAAAGAATGAGAGAGAGCAACTCAGGCAATCTGCAATGACTGCAATAAGACAAGGCACCAGATGGTAGAAGCAGGGAGGTATGAGCCTCCATGCAGCAGAAGGGCTTGCAGGGAAAGAGCTGGGCAACAGCCTGGGGGTGAAAAGATGGGGAGGAATGATGCGTGCACTGCCTCCAGGTCCTGCGACACCAAGAGTATAAAAGGTCTCCGAACTGCTCTCCACAGGGGCTCAGCTAATTTGCATCTCTGCCAGCAGTGTATAATTGTTCCCCCTCTCCCCCACAGCCTCACCAGCATCTGTTATTATTTGACTTTTTATTTTTATTTATTTACTTCTTTATTTATTTGAGATGGAGTTTCTCTCTTGTTGCCCAGGCTGGAGTGCAGTGGCGTAATCTCAGCTCACTATAACCTCTGCCTCCCAGGCTCAAGCGATTCTCCTGCCTCGGCCTCCCAAGTAACTGGGATTACAGGCACCCGCCACCATACCTGGCTAATTTTTTGTATTTTTAGTAGAGACAAGGTTTCACCATGTAGGCCAGGCTGGTCTCGAACTCCTGACCTCAGGTGATCCGCCCACCTTGGCCTCCCAAAGTGCTGGGATTATAGGTGTGAGCCACTGTGCCTGGCCTTATTTGACTTTTTAATCATCACCTTCTGACTGGTATGAGGTGGGATCTCACCGGTTTTGATTTGCATCTCTGATGATTCGTGAGGAAGAGCACTTTTTCATGTGTTTTGGCCACTTGTACGTTTTCTTTTGAGAAGTGTCTCATCATGTTGCTTGCCCATTTTTAGTGGAGTAATTTGTTTTCTGCTTGTTGATCTGTTGAAGCTCATGATGGATTCTGGACATTAGACCTTTGTCGGATGCATAATTTGTGAATATTTTCTCCCATTCTGTAGGTTATTTGTTTACTCTGTTGACAGAGCTGCCGTTGTCGTTAATGGTAGCTGGTAATCCCATGAACGTATAATTGCATGTGTCTTTTTTGATAGAATGATTTATTTTCTTCTGGGCATATACCCAGTAATGGGATCACTAGCTACTGTGTGTTCACAATAGCAAAAACATGGAGTCAACCTAGGTGTCCACCAATGGTGGATTAGTCAAAGAAAACGTGGGCCAGGCATGGTGGCTCAGTCCTATCATCCCAACACTTTGGAAGGCCAAGGTGGGAGGATCACTTGAGCCCAAGAGTTTGCAACCAGCCTGGACAACATAGAGAGACCTGTCTCTAAATACATACATATATACATACATACATACATACATACATACATGTTTAATTGGCCAGGCATAGTGGCAGACACCTGCAGTTCCAGCTACTTGGGAGGCTGAGGTGGGAGGATCACTTTAGCCCAAGAAGTCAAGGCTGCAGTGAGCCATGACTGCACCACTGCACTCCAGCTTGGATGACAGAGCAAGAGACCCTGTCTCAGAAAAAATAAATAAAAATAAAAGAAAATATGATACATATACACCATGGAATACTGTGCAGCCATAAAATAGAATAAAATCATGTCCTTTGGAGCAACATGGATGCAGCTGGAAGTCATAATCCTAGGTGAATTAACGCCAGAACAGAAAACCAAATCCCACGTGATCTTACTTAAAAGTGGGAGCTGGCCTGGCATGGTGGCTCATGCCTGTAAACCCAGCACTTTGGGAGTCTGAGGCAGGCAGATCACAAGGTCAGGAGTTTGAGACCAGCTGACCAACATGGTGAAACCCCATCTCTACTAAAAGTACAAAAATTAGCTGGGCGTGGTAGCATGTGCCTGGAATCCCAGCTACTCAGGAGGCTGAGGCAGGAGAATCGCTTGAACCTGGGAGGCAGAGGTTGCAGTGAGCTGAGATCGTACCACTGTACCTCAGCCTGGGAGACAGAGTGAGACTCTGCCTCAAAAAAAAAAAAAGTGGGAGCTGGGCCTAAACATTGGATAGTCATTGACATAAAAATGGGAACAATGGACACCGTGGACAACCTAGGGGGGAGTCAGGGAGGAAAGTGTGGGCTGAAAAACTACCCGCTGGGCACCCTGCTCACTCCCTGGGTGACAGGATCCACACCCAAGCCTCAGCATCACACAATCTACCCATGTAACAAACATGCACACACACCCTCGGCATCTAAACCAAGAGTTGACGTTATTTTTAAAAAAAACTTATTAGGTAGTAAAACTGTTACCAAATAATCTATGACTCTATTGTACTGATAAAAAAAAAAAGTATGAGAGAGAAAACATCCACCTCAGAGAGGTCGCATGGGAGTAGTAACATAAGGAAAAGATACAGTTGAGCTAGAGCTGACCAAATTCACCAAGTCTCTTACACGGAACTCCTTCAGAGCCCTGAAAACCGCGGAGGCCGTCTGCTGCTACCTACCATGGAAGGACAAGGACAGGATCTCCCTTCCCACGTCAAGAAACTTTTCTAAAAGGGCAAATTAGATGAAACAACAGTTTTCACACACTGACAGTGCAGGACAGTGACACCTGGCAGAAACGTCAATGGAATTAAAGGTGGCTCTCTGAGAAGATCAGTAACATTGATAAACCTCTAGACAAACTGATCAGGGAAAAAAAAGAAGACACAAATTATTGATATCAGGGATGAGAAGGAGTACATTACTACAGTGCCTACAGACATTATGTAAGAAGGAAATATTGGAATAATTTTATGGCAATAAATTTGATAACCTGAATGAACAAATCCCTAAAGGACATGAAGTACTAAGCTCACTCATGAAGACATAGATAGCCTGAATAGACCTTTACCTATTAAAATTACATCTGCAGTTAAGAATTTGTCCACAAAGAAAACTCCAGGCCCAGATAACTGGTATTTCACCGATGAATGCTACCAAACAAATATATAGTAACCAACTCAGCACAAACCTTTCCAGAATACAGGAGCGGAAGAAACATTTCTTTCCTCATTTTCTCAATCTAGCATTACTCTGATATAAAACCAGACTAAGACATTATAAGGAAAGAAAGTCACAGAAAAATATCCCTCAAACACATATGTTAAAATCTTTAAAAGGTATGAACAAATAAAATCTAGCTATATATAAAAATAATAATATAACACAAGTAAAGGTTGGTTTAACTTCTGAAAATCAATTAAGGTAATTTACCATATTAACAACGTAAAAGAGAAAAATCATATCAGTAGGTACAGAAAAATTATTCAACAAAATCTAATACCCATTCATGAAAAAACTCAGCAGAAATCCAAGTAAGGTTTTTAGTCTAGCTGATAGTGTCGTGCCAGCGTCAGTTTCCTGGTTTTGATAATACTCTGTAGCTATGTAATATGTTATTATTGGGGGAAGTTAGATTAAGGACACAGAGAATCAATCTCTCTCTCTCTCTTCTCTCTCTCCCCTCCCTCCCTCTCTCTTTTTGCCCAGGCTGGTTGCAAATTCCCAGGCTCAAGCAATCCACCTGCCTCAGCCTCTCAAAGTTCTGGGATTACAGGTAGGAAGCACCATCCCTGCCCTCACACAGAACCTCTTTGTTCTACTTTCACTTCTTGAGTGTCTATAGTTATGTCAAAATTAAAAGTCAATTACTCCATCCTGAGAAACATAGTGAGACCCTGTCTCTACAAAAAATGCAAAAACCAGCCAAGCATGGTGATATAGGCCTGTAGTGCTAGCTACCGAGGAGGCTGAAGTGGGAGGGTCGCTTGAGCCCAGGAGTTCAAGGCTGCAGTGAGCTATGATCACACACCACCACACCCCAGCCTGGGCCAGAGAACAAGACTCTGTTGAAGGAGAAGGGAAGGAGGAAGGGGACCTTAATATTATTAAGATGTCAATTCTCCCCAAATTTACTGACACATTCAACGCAATCCTAATTAAAATCCTATCCAGCTTGTTATAGAAATTGATCAGCTGATTCTAAAAATTTCTAAAATGTATATGGAAATGAAAAATAATTTAGAAAAGCCAAAATAATTTTGAAAATGAACAAAACTGGAGTGGGTGTGTGTGTGTGTGTGTATGATGGACTCTCACTCTGATACCTGGGCTGGAATACAGTGGTGCCATCTCCACTTACTGCAACCTCCCTCCCAGGATCAAGCAATTCTCCTACCTCAGCCTCCTGAGTAGCTGGGACTACAGTCACGTGCCACCACGCCCAGGTAATTGTTACATTTTTAGTAGAGACGGGGTTTCACCATGTTGGCCAGCTGGTCTCAAACTCCTGACGTCAGGTGATCCACCCGCCTCAGCATCCCTAAGTGCTGGGATTACGGGCTTAAGCCACCACGCCCGGCCCAAAATTGGAATATTTACACCCTTGATTTGAAAACATGTTGTAAAGTTCTGTTAATAAAGTATGATATTGGCATAAGTATAGACATATAGAAAAATGAAACAGGATAGAAGGTTTAGGAAACGGTTCACATATACATGGTGAATTGGTATTCAGTGAAGGGGGCAAGGCAATTCAGTGGGAAAAGAATAATCATTTCAACAAATAGTGCAGGGACGATCAGGTAGCCATAGCAGAAATAAATAAATAAGCAAAAAAAACCTTGATCCTCATCTCACACCACACGCCAACTTGAAATGATGGTAGACCTGACTATAAAAGGTAAACTACTAAACTTCTAGAAGAAATTTAAGCCGAAGAGAAAATCTTAACGATCGTGGGCTTGACAAGGATTTCTTCTGTTATTAATTTCTTAAATATGATGCCAAATACGTGATCCATCAAATAAACAGTCAACGAATTTTACTTCACTGAAATTTAAAACCTTTTCTCTTCAAATGATCCTGTTATAAAAATGAAAAGGCAAGTAACAGACTAAGAGAAAATATCTGTAAAATATACATCCAACAAAGAATTTATATCTAAAATATGCAAAGAACTTTTACAACTCAATAATAGGAATATGCCCCAATTTTTGAAAGAGGCAAAAGCCTGGAATACGCACTTCATTGTAGAAGAGAGATATATGGATAGCAAATAGACAAATAAAGAGATTATCAGCTCTTTTGAACAGATACATGGGAAGAGTATGTTTATAGGATTGTCAGCATCATCCGTCATTAGAGATACATCCACGCATACGCTAGATTAGCTAAAAACGTTTAAATAAGTAAATAAACTGACCACCCCAGGGCTAGCAAGGATAGGGAGCAAAGGGGAACTCTCACACACACTGCTGGTAGGAAAGTAAAACGACACAGAAATCACACAGGAAAATACTTTGGTGGTTTCATATAAAGTTAAACATATACTTCCCATACAACCCAACCACTCGACTTTAAAGTGTTTACCCAAGAGAAATAGAGGTATATGCCCACACAAAGATGTGTACACGTATATTCCTAGCAATTTTGCTTGTAATAGCCAAAAATTAGAAAATGATCTATGCATCAAAAAGTGAATAGACAGGAAAAAATGTGGCATATCTATAAAATGGAATACTATTCAGCCATAAACAAGGCATGGATATTTGATACATGCAACATGCACGAACCTCAACATAATAATGCTGGGTATAAGAAGGTAGATCTGGCTAGGCACGGTGGCTTGTGCCTGTAATCCCAGCACTTTGGGAGCCCAAGGCAGGGAGATCACTTGAGGTCACAAGTTCAAGACCAGCCTCGCCAACATGGTGAAAACTTGTCTCTACTAACAGTATAAAAATTAGCTAGGTGTAGTGGTGCATGCCTGTAGTCCCAGCT
The DNA here is from genome assembly GCA_036589455.1 of Ateles fusciceps. Classification (NCBI taxonomy): domain Eukaryota; kingdom Metazoa; phylum Chordata; class Mammalia; order Primates; family Atelidae; genus Ateles; species Ateles fusciceps. The sequence continues at coordinate 891,547 of JAZHEH010002406.1, read as the reverse complement.
ACTCAGGAGGCTGAGGCAGGAGAATGGCTTAAACCTGGGAGGTGGAGGTTGCAGTGAACGAAGATTGCACCATTGCACTCCAGCCTGGGCAATGGGTGACAGAGTAAAACTCCATCTCATAAAAATTTTAAAAAGGTAGATCTAAAAGAACAACTACTATCTGATATCATACTTATAAAATGTTAGAAAATGCACACTAATCCATAGCGACAGAAAACAGGTAAGTAGCTGTCTAAAGATGGGAGAGGGACAGGAGAGATGGGTTACAAAAGGCACAAGGAAACTTTTAGGGTGATGAACATGTTCATTCTCGTCTTGATTGTGGTAGTGGTTTCATGACCATACACAGACGTCAAAACTCATCAAATTGTATACTTTAAATATGTACATTTATTTACATCAATTACATCTTGATAAAACTATAAATGAACAAACCTATTAAGCACTATTAATATCTCCATTTTACAGATACAGAAACTGAGGCAAAAAGGAATTAAATGCATTGCCTGGAATAAGAGCCTCACACAGCTAAGATTCCAGCGCAGACCCTCTGACACCAGGGACAAGATTCTTGGTCACAAAACTCTCCCCCCCTCCCCTCACTGGTGACAGTACATGGTGCTACTCCAAAGCAGTGAGTCCTGGAGAGAGAGCAGGCACAGAGGAAAAGGAGAGAAAGACAACCACCCAGCTTGAGTGTTCTCGATAACCTTTCTCTGCAAGGCTCAAGTCCTCCCTTGGTCTGTAACATCTGACGGAAAGAACCCAGACTTTCTATTAGGTTGGTGCAAAAGTCATCGGTTTACACCAACCTAATAGAAGCCAGATGGACCTAAATCTATGGCAAGCTGGAGCCCGGGCAAGTGACCTTACAGTCTTCATTTTTAAAAATGGGGCTAATCGGGCATGATGGTGCACGCCTGTAGTCCCAGCTACTCAGCAGGCTGAGGCAGGAGAATCGCTTGAACCCTGAGGCAGACGTTGCAGTGAGCTGAGATCACACCACTGCACTACAGCCTGGGAGACAGAGCAAGATTCCATTAAAAAAAAAAAAAAAAGGGCTAATCCTTTCCACTTTGTAGGGTTTCTGTAAAAGTTAGAAATAAGAGAATCCAAATTCCTTACCATGGCTAAAAGGCCTGACGTGATCTGACTTTTCTGAGCTCATCTCATACCACATCCTCCAAACCAACAGCCCTGCCCCCTCAACCCTGTTTCTGTTGCTGCCTCAGGGTCTTTGCACAAGCTCTTAGATTTGCTGAGGATGCTTTCCAACACCTGCTCTCTCATACCTACTGTTCCTTAAGGTGTCAGCTAAATGTCACCTCAGCAGGGAGGCCTTCCCTGGCCACCTGTGTTAGGGAACCCCAAGGCCATCCCAGGTCTGGTGAGTCACTGAAAGGACTCACAGGACCCAGCACGTGGCTGTGCTCATAATGAAGACTTGTTATAACAAAAGGAGACGAAAAATCAGCAAAGGAAAGGGCACATGGGGCGATGTAGGGGGAAATCGGGCACAAGCGTCAAGGCTCGTCTCCCAAGGGAGTCACAGACGCACCTGATTCCTCTAGCTACAGGCTGTGATGACACTAAGTGCTGTCTGCCAGGGAAGCTCCTCAGAGACCCAGCACCCAGGGCTCTGTTGGGATCACGTAGGCATCCCCTGCTTAGCACATCCCAAAATTCCAGACCCCGAGAAGGAAAGCCGGTGTTCGGCATCAACTGTATGGTTTGCACAAATAGTTCAGGCACAGTGAGCCACTCTAATCCTTTAGTGAAGGTTTTATGTCAGAATAGAGAACTGTTTACAATCAAGTTCCCAGACACCAGCCCAGAGCCAAAGGGGCAAGCAGGCCTTCCTAACGACAGGCCTGAGGCTTTCTGAGGACAACCAACAGCCGGTTGGGTTAGCGCGTTCCTGCACGTCACCCTGGACGAGGCTAGGTCCCCTTGCCTGTTTCCTGCCCAGGCTCTACCACACCTGGATTTAATAGTCAAGCATTAACTGTTTGTTACCATCTGTCCCCTTCTAGACTCTAAGCTTTCTATGGACAAGCATGGTGCCTGCTTGGCACGGAGTCGGTTTCATAAATCTGCACTGGGTGAATGAATGATGGATGCAGAGTGAATGAATGCAAAGAGGCTGGCAGGGTGACTGGCTCGTATGGACACCAGCACACGGCAGTTCCACTCCCATTAACTGCCTGAGTCTTGAGTCTCCCTGAGAGCCCTGGGGAAATAGTTTGGCCATGAGCGAAGAAAGTCAGGATTGTAAGAGTATAGATGAAGAGACAGCCTGGAAAGTTAAAGACACCATGGTCAGAAGTCCAAGCAAGAGGAGTAAAGGTGACTTCAAGGCGTGTGAGCTAAGTCCATGGGTGCAACAGCTGAAGACTTCCCATCATAGATCCTAAGGGAACAGCTTCCAGCTGGGAAAAAGAAAAAATGAAAAAACAAGCCCCAAAGCCCCTCTGGCCTTCCCTTCACCCCTGGAGCCACAGGCACCCAGAAAATGCTGAACAATCAGAGAATTCCCCTGGGGGTTGCACAGTGCCCAGCTGCTCGGCTAGCCCCACGTCTGCAGGCTCAGCCCCCTGTCTCCCAGGCCCCAGACTGCCTGATCCTACAAAGAAGTGGCCATCCTGAGCAGTGACAGAAGCGCATGGGCAGACAGATGCAGGGATTTCCAAATAGGTGTTGCAAGCTATGCATTGGTTAGATCTCCAGCTATTAGGAGAAACAAAACTGTAAAAGCATAGTAAGTTCTAAAGATTATTCATTATTTTAATACAGCCAGATGCTGCATGATCAATAGGGACCCTTGTATTTTTAATGTGAATCATTATTCAAAATATGTCACTGCCCAATCAATACAAAAGTTAAAACTCATCAATATTTAAATTTTTCCAATTGACATCTTATCATTCTATCCAGGAAAGAGCCTGGCAGATCACAAAATCCATTATTCAATCTTTTGAGATTGCAGAGTTCAGAATTAAACACCCCTCTATGTCATTAGCCGCCTGAACAGAGGCTTGTGGCAGATTGAATTAGGGAGGGGGGTACAAGGCTCCGACGGGTAGACCTGAGTCAGGGCCGTTGCATCTGAGGTGGCCTCAGAAGACAGGCAGGCATTTGTTAGGTCTGTGGGATTGCTGGGTGATACGGTTTAGCGGTGTCTCCACCCAGTCTCATCTTGTAGTTCCCATAATTCCCACGTGTTGTGGGAGGGACCCAGTGGGCGATAACCGAATCATGGAGGGGGATTCCCCCCATACTGTTCTCCTAGCAGTGACAAGGTCTCGCGAGATCTGCTGATTTTCTACGTGGTTTCCCCTTTCACTTGGCTCTCTTTCTCTCTTGCCTCATTCTCTCTCTTCACCTTCTGCCTTGATTGTGTGTGAGGCCTCCCCAGCCACGTGGAACTGTGAGTCCATTAAACCTCTTTTTCTTTGTAAATTACCCAGTCTCCGGCACGACTTTATCAGCAGCATGAAGATGGACTAATACCCTGGGCATTGGGGCTTCGAGGCTTTGGGGAGGAGAGATGGAGAGGAGGGGCCCCCCAGAACCTCTGTCCCGTGAATTCTCTTCAGGTCAAAGCCCAAATTCCTCAGGGTAGGTGACCTAGGTATGAGGCCCTCCAGGGCCCGTTCCCTCAACCTTCAGCCCCTCTCACCCCACCCACTGGTCCTGCTGAACCTCCAGCACCCAGTCGCTCCGGGCCGGCTGTCCTTCCTCTAGCCTCTGCAATGCTGTTTCCCACCTGCAATGTCCTCTCCCTCCTCTGCCTTCCCACTGGCTGGTGAGTTCCTGCTCCTCCTTGAGGCCTCTGCTTATTTGTCCTTTACTCCAGGAAGTGTTTCTGTAGGTGACTACAGATGGGTAAGCGACTGCCACGTATGCTACCCACCCTGGACTCCGGGCTGACCTTGAACACAGGATCTGTCTGGCTCTATTGCAATCACCCTGAGCTTTCACGTTGCAGGAAACGGTCCTATCTACTTCTGTCTCCCCATCACCCTGCATGGTGCCTGGGACACAGGAGGGACTCAACCCACACCTGATGAATGGATGAATGAGTGAGTGAGTGAGTGAATGAATGAATGAACAGTCAGCTCCCTTAGATCCACTGAACTTCTAATATCCCCCAGGATGATGTAGAGGAGGGTGACCTGGAGGAGGGGCAGCCCCATTCAAGTGATCAGAGATTGATTCCCATGCCTGGCTCAGTGTGCCATCAATGAATGAATGAATGAATGAACACAGTCAGCTCCCTTTAGATCCATTTGAACTTCTAGTGTCCCCCAGGCTGACGTGGAGGAGGGTGACCTGGAGGAGGGGCAGCCCCATTCAAGTGGTCAGAGATTGATTCCCATGCCCGGCTCCACGTGCCCTCCTCCATCTTAACAGGGTGTGGACGCAGAGACATTGCTTCCTGGAACTCCACTCAGGGAGCAGGGACAACAGATGGGGACTTTCCACTTCTTACAAATCTAATATTCAATCTCATGACAGAAACCAGACTCGGAGCTCCCTGGGTGCTCACAGCTATGAGGACAGAGCAGAGACGGCACTTAGAGTAGATTTAAGGATTACCAGGAAAACTTCCCCCCACAAAATCTCCTCCATTCTCCTTCTTGACTCCCACTTCTTTAGGCTTCCACGAATAAGAGGGTATTTATTTAGTGTTTAAAATCTTTGTTCTTTAAGAGTTCACCACTAAATTGCAGAAAACCTGGGAAAGCCAACGTTCAGTCTTCTCAGCTAATAAGTTCATTCATCCCATCCACACCTACTAAGCCATCTCCTGCTGTCAGCCCCGCGCTTCGCTGTGGGGACTCAAGAAGGGACCCATGATCCTAAACTTCAGGGAATCTGCTTACCATTTACTGATGGCAATGCCAGAAAAATCAGTCAACAAATCTGTTGGGTATCCCCCATCTGGAATATAAAGTATTGATCATACACTATTCCTGGCTTCAAGGGCTTTATAGTCAAGCGAGGGGCAGAGAGAGAGTACGTGTCCAGGGCACGAGTTCCCATTGCAGAAGGGCCATCCACATGGCACATGACATTCCTAACAAAGAAGGAATGGCAGAATCCGATTGCAAATGTGGAGAAAAGTGCCAGAGGGAGGGAACATTTGATCTAGGCCTCGAAGGTGGGACAGAACGTTCTAGCAGGGAATTTTGCTTCCACAACAGGAGGAACGGTGTGTGTGCAGGGAGGGCGCTGCACCCGTCAGTAGGACCAGCAGTTGCAGGGTAGGAATGAGACAGGGGACAGGTGTCTGGGAGAGAGGAGACTCATCCCAGGAGGGGGAAAAAGAGCACGGAGCGCAGAACAAGTCCCCAGCCAGAGCAGCTTGTTGCCAAGGCCTGACCTGTGACCCTGTTCCAGTCTCTCCTACTCAATAGAGTCACTTAGTGGGACCCAGTGACAAATGCGGAGAATGACACCCACCGGGCTACCTGGAAACAAGACTGTAGCTGTGAGGTGAGACATCAGCGCCCCAGAGAGCAACTCACCTCTGGCCAAGACGCATTTCTGCAGCTGAGAAGCCGTGCAGTGACATTCCCATGGGAACGTCCAGCCCAAGTTCACCCCCTTGGGCCAACCCCATGAGACACTTTCCCGGTGAAGCCCATGGCCACCTCCCCTGGCTGCCCCTAGACTTGGATGCAACCCCACAGGCCTCACACTCTTCAAGGCCTCGCTTCTCACTGTGAGAAGGGACTTGGCAGTGAACAGGTCAGGCCGGGGAGGGGAATATCGCAAAGGAGAACTGAGGAGCTGTGGGGGTGACAATGGGGCTCTCCAAACAAGTCAGGGGCCAGAACAGGTACCCCTAAGGAAGGAACTGGGAGTGAGGACAGTGACCAGGGCTCAGTGGGGCCAAGGTCCTGCCCGGGCTGGATGCCCAGGGCTTATCCAAAGCAGAGGCACTGGCACATGTGCCTGGGTGAAGGCGAGTGGCAGGGAAGAGCCTGGCATACTCAGGCAAGCGCAGAGAGCAAGTGTAGAGAGGGCAGGGGGCGCGCAGCACACACGGCACCTGCTATAGAGTGAATGGTGTCCCCAAAGATGTTACCTGTGAATGGGACACTGAGAAATAAGGTCTTCGCAGATGATCTAGACAAGATGAGGTCATTAGAGTGGGCCCTATTCCAAGATGACTGGCGTCCTCACGGAAAGGAGGAACTGGACACAGAGGCGGACACATTCAGAGGGAAGACGTCGTGAAGACGCAAGAAGGAGATGGCCACCTCCAGGTGAGGGACACCTGAGGGTACCAGAGGCTAGGAGAGGCATGAAACAGAGCCTCCTTCTCAGGCCACACAGAGGGAAACAGACTTCTGGCCTCCAGAACTGTAGGGCAAGACATGATGATTGTTGAAGCTACCCAGAGGTGGAACCTTATCACATCAGCCCCTGGAAACTTACATGGTACCCAACCATCATGGGTCGTTGGGCTGTTGGGCTGGCAAGGCACTGTGGAGCCCCGGTGCATGCAGTTTTCTGGCCCAACCATCAGGCAGGCTGGCAAGGCCTCCTGGAGCCCTGTGTGTGTGCAGGCTTGCAGGCCACATTCAAATCTTGAGTTTCATCCCAGAAGAGCTGGGGGCCCTACAGGGCCTCGACGTGAATGGGACATGGGCAGACTCACACTTTTGCAGAGTACCCTGACTTCCAGAGGGAGAATGGCTGGGGGTGGGTATAAAGGGAGACCAGTGGGGGCCACTGTGATGTCTGCAAGACAGAAGAGCAGCTGGGCAGGCGTGATGGAGGGAGAGAGGAGACGGGAGACACGAAGCTTCCGGCTTCAGCAGTAGGGAGGCGGCAGAGCGAAGGTGGGCGTGGAAGGCACAGGGTTGGGTGGCCTTGCACTCCAGCATCAGATGTGGAGCCACGCTCAGCAACAACAGCCCCGGAGGAAGAAAGCCCCGAGCTTCTCTCAGCCTCACCTGCAGACACTGTCCTGAGAGCTGACCTGGGCAGGAAGTGAGCCCTGTTGGGGAGGGAAAGTCACTCTCAGACAGTGTGCTGGTGGACGGACAGCACCCAAAGCGCCCGCCCGTTCTGCATCTTGTTACATGCCATCCCTCAGGCGCACTGTCATGCCATCCCTCAGGGGCACTGTCCTCCCCTCTCTGTCCATGCACTTGCAGGGGTCCTGCAGGGACTACCCATTCAAATATCCCCTAAAGCATGCTGATCGCCAGGCACCCCAACCAAATATGCACGCCCCTTACATTTCACCCCGTGGGCTGTCTCCATTTCTTCCTCCAGAAGTTCTTGGGGATGGGGGCTTCCTCTGGAGCTCTTGGGGGTGGGAGTGGGGGTGATGTCTCACTCATCCCTGGGGTATGCGTGGCTGTGCAAATATAATCTGGCATGTCCCAATAAAGTTCAATGTGGAGGCAAGAGGAAGACAGGGATGACAGGGACAGTGGGGGATGAGTTGATATGCTTCTAGAAGAACAGGGCAAGGGTGGAGGAAGAAGTCCCCTTTAGGGACAGGGAGGGCAGGAGAAGCATACGCAGTACCACCAGCTTCCCCTTGGAAACTCGCAGGGCTCAGAACACCCCACAGCCTTTCCCAGAAACAGCCTCAAGCCCATCCCTGCTCTGCTGGCCGGCATTCCCAAGGGCCTTTCCTGGGCCCTGGAGTGATGAGGAGGGAGGTGGGTTGGGGGGAGTGACTGACAAGCCATAGGAGCCCAAGGAGAAGGTAACATCAGAGAGGAGAGAAGGGCAAAAGCAGTGCCCTTCCCTAGAACCCAGCCTCTCACCCTGCCAGACGCCCATAAGACTCAGGACACAGAGTCACTCCCAAAGAGCCACCTGGCACCCCCGTCACAGCTCTCCCCACCCCACTGTGGGCTGCCAGACCCTGCCGTGCCAGCTCCCATCTTGGGCTGTGTACCCCACCCCAGCAGGCACAGTGGAAGAGCAGGACCCTGTCTTGTTCTTTCCAGAGGCCCCCTGGGGACTGAGGCCATCTGACCTTCCCATAGCCCAGCAGTGCCCGCTGAACCATGTGAGAAAAGTGTAGTAATGGTCAATTATCATGACTCTCCTGTTACGTATGCGTCCATGCACTTCACCCATGACTCTAAGAGTTCTCCAGTTCTTTCACGACTGCCCATTTCTGTGGGAGAGTGTGCCACTGTTCTCTAGCAACCAGAACATTCCCTTAACTGGAACATCTCACTCATGACCACCTCATCCACCCACTGCCTGTCGGGAATTGTGACCTACTTTTTATGACTCTCTACAGCACCCATCAGGATACCTTACTGGGTTCCCTTGGAGCCCTTAAATTACACAGATAGCTCATGTTCTTTTCCATTTAAACCCAGTCCTCTTGTGCTCCATGCCCTGGCAAAAAAGCCAAGGTCACTCAGTGGCCAGAAATGCACAGAGATCTTTGCTTCATGCCATCTTCGATTCTCCAGGTAATGTGCTTGATGCAGCCTCTCCTGGAAGATTTTATTTCCCTCCAGTTGTGGGCACCAGGCCCCTAGGAGGCCAGGCAGAGGCTTGACACCACTGGCAGAATTGCTGGCTCTTCTTAGCTGCCACAAGCAAGAGCACTTCTGCAAAACAACCCTGGCCCTGACATCCCTCCTGAAGGCTGACTCTTTGAAAGATAACTTTATGAAATGTGTAAAGTTGTATCTGATACATTAATCACAAGTGTGGCTCTGAAATTTTAATTCCATCCCTGATAATATCAGAGATGTAGCAAACAATGAAAACCATATCCCTAAAGGTAGGCAGTGCAATTAAACCTCTCAACCCACAGGGAGGATCCTTGAATCATCACCCAGTTAGGTCTTTTCTGCACCACAAAGGGAGGCAGCAAGGCCTGAGCATGGGCTTTGGGATCCATGGTAGACAGAGCCTAAGATCTCCCCCTGCGTTATCCCTGCCTATTGTGCTCCATGCCCTGGTGAGGTCCCTTGCCTGTGAATGCTTTGCTTCTCACCAACAGAATGGCAAAGGCAATGGGATGGCACTTCTGTGGTTTTTTCACATACAGCCAGTGGGAATGTCTGTCTTGCTAGCAGGCTCTCTCTCTCTCCTGCTGGCTTTGATGAAGCAAGCAGCCACCTTGAAGGGCCCACATGTCCAGGAACTAAAGGCAGTCTCCACTCACAGCCAGCACGAAACTGAGGCCCCTGTCCAACAACCTGTGAGGAACTCAATCCTGCCACGCCTGTGTGAGCTTGGACACCAGTCCTGCCTTTGCCAAGCCCTCCTATGAGGCCACAGCCCCAACTGATGCCTTGACTGTAGCTTCATGAAGAACACTGAAGCAAGAGAATGCAGCTAAGCCAGGCCTGGGTTCCTGACCCTCAGAAACTGTGAGATAAGGAGCATGTGTTGTTTTAAGCCACTCAGTGTGGGTAATTTGTTACAAAGGAACAGATAACCAACACCAAGTCAGACAGAGCTGAGCTCTGGTCCTCATTCCTCCGTTTGCCATCTGTGTGATCTTAAGCCAGTTACTCAGCCTTGGTTTCCTCATCTGTAGAATGGTGATAATAATTATGCCTATCTCAGGGGGTGGGTGTAAGGATTAAATGTGCCAGTTGGTCAAAAGGTTCTCAATGAGGGTTACCTGGGGGAGTTAAGCCCTAACTTGCCCCACAGGTATCCATGGTGAAAAACTCACTTCTCTGCTGTGCAGCAGAACGCTACCAGCTACACGCCATCCTCAGAAGGACTGAGAAAAGGCCACACACATCATTTTATGTACAGCTTAATTATCTTATGAAACCCCAGGTGAGAAAGTCTGCAAGTAAGCCTCCCATTAACGCAAGCTGAATCTTTTGATACTGTTATACTGTTACATCAGATGCCCTGATTCTCCAAAGGCAGAAATTCAGTCATGTCTAGTCTGGCATCGTGACGTCTCTCCTAAGCCCCCTTCCTCATCCTGCCTACACTACCCACCAATTAGCCCAGAAGACAGACCCAGAGAAATTTAATAACAACAGGATTTCTTGCAATAACAAGCATTCTTCTGTATGTTTTTGGCTCAGGGCTTCATCCATGTTAACTCTCCAGAACTCCGATTTGGCAGGACAGAAATAAAAATAATGCCCCCCCGGCCCACCCCCGCTGTTCACGGCTGTCCTTTCCAAGGATTATCTTGGTTTCAGCAGGAGGAGGGGTGCAGGGGTATAGAAGCCCTGTGGTTTGTGTCTCTCATGTTTAATACGGTACTCATGTGGACTTCTCAGAGGCTTCTCCAACACCCTCCGCACTGGTGTTCATCTGGGTTTGAGCTGAGACAGCAGCTGGACAGAAAGGTGGGGTTTCAGCAGTGCCGCAGTGGTTCCTGATTGGTTTTGGGGAAAGACTGCACCAAAGGAGTCATTTTAATGAAACAGATCAAGTGCTAGCAAGTCTTCAGAGAACACAGAAAGCATTTAATCCTTTAATTTCTGAAATTTGAACTGACATCAGGGGTCCTCGGAGAGCTCTGTGAAGTAAGGCGATTCCTGCTCTCCAGACCCCAGGCTGCATGTGAACTGCATGGGTATCTGGGAAATACAGGAGTTTCTGGCTTAGCAAATTATTTCTCATTCCACACAAAGATAAACTCTGTTCATTACACACGTCACACTCTGCTCTTCAGCATAAAAATCAGCTTCTGAAGTCAGCTCGTCCTCTGACAAACACAGCTTGCTATACAAACGGGTCTGTATTCGGAGCCTCTCAACGGCAAGGTCCCCAGTGTTTTTCCCTCCCTTCCATCAAGGTCTCCTGACTCAGTCCCTGACATACAAATGGTTCTGGTGCCACCAAACCACATTCCCCACTTAGGGTGCAGCGTGTGTGTTTACAAAAGCAAACAGGGTGCCATTAATCTAGCGCACCGGGACACACATTTTTTAAAAATGAAACATTTCAAACAATGGGTGAAGACACAGTCATAAACATTTCTGACTCCAAAAACCGCCTTTTGAAAAGAATCAAAAGCATCAAAGCTCAGACAAAGTCCTCTGCTGTGCTTCAGAATGGTACTAGCCAACAGCCATCCCACTCTTGCGGAATGCCAACAGCCTGGGGACACAGGAAGACCCAGTCTCTCTAAAAAAAAATGTTTTTTAATTATCCAGGTGTGATGGTGTACTCCTGCGGTCCTAGCTACTCAGGAGGCAGAGGTGAGAGGCTCACTTGAGCCCAGGAGGTCGAAGTTGCATTGAGCCAGGATCACACCACTGCACTCCAGCCTGGGTGGCAGAGCAAAACTCTGTCTTAAAAAAAAAAAAAAAAAAAGGGATGACAAGGATCTGCAGTCCCCTCTGACCCAGGCCACTCCGGTACTCCCAGCTCTGGAGTCCCTCAGTCAGGCAGTGCCCTCAGGTGACAAGAGAACACTGGCTAGATCTAGCAACTATTTCCCCAGCAATCAGAGCTGGCTCTACCCATCAACAGAGACAGCCACAGGCCTGAGGATTTAAGCCACGGATGCTCTGAGATCCAAACCGCCCACGCGAGTCAGCCCGTCCTCCAGGCTTGGAGGTAATGAAGCCTTTGTAAGCCAACACCTCGGCTGAAAATGCTGATTAAATTAGTCAGCCAAAAGCCTAGTCGGTCCTGAAGGGGTTAGGATACAGAACAGAGGAGTTCTGTAGGAAGAATAAAAAGCCAGAGAGTTCAAAGGGCTGTCTGAGTGGGCAAGCCTGGTAGGATGGCAGCAGCAGAAGGGAATTGGCTGGAAGAAGCGAGGAGGGTCAGCCATCCCCAGGGGGCAGGGATTATAAACACAAAGGAGGAGGAGTTGGTGGCTGAGTGAAGACCAATTATGACTGAGATATGCTGATTTTTGGACACTCCCTTAACTGTCTTCAAGGAGTCAGATAAGCCAGTGCCAGAGGCCGTCCTCTGCTCAACATCCAGAAGGCAGTAGGCAGTGGTGTGCCAGGGTCACCCCTGCCCACTGAGGAGAGCCAGTTATTAAATGTTCAGGGTTTTGAGCCAGTTGGGTTGTTTAACCACTGGTAACCAGAAGTCACCCATGGCAGGAGCATTTACACCATGGAAATCGGTAAGTGCTAGGACGAACCAACCCTTCTCCCCCCCTCGCTGAGCATTCACCAGTCCACGGGCCACAGGTGGTCATTACTCTCCAGGCTGCCATGTACTTCTTGATCCATCAGCTGAGTTCTATGTGTACTGAGAATCAGCTCTGTTTATTCCCAAACCTGCTGTGCTGGCTGTACTCTTTATTGTAATTACATAAATAAAAATATAGAACACAGTGAAATGTGAGTATAAAAAGAAAGACAGGCCGGGTGCGGAGGCTCACACCCGTAATCCCAGCACTTTGGAAGGCCAAGGCGGGCAGATCACCTGAGGTCAGGAGTTTGAGACCAGCCTGGCCAACATGGTGAAACCCTGTCTCTACTAAAAATATAAAAATTAGCTGGGTGTGGTGCCGGGCACCTGTAATCCCAGCTACTTGGGAGGCTGAAGTGGGAGGAGATCACTTGAACCTGGAAGGTGAAGTTTGCAGTGAGCCAAGACTGCGCCGTTATACTCCAGCCTGGGCAACAGGAGCAAAACTCTACTCAACAACAGCAAAGAAAGATAGCTGTTTCTATGAAAACTAAGCCAAATACTTAGCAAGACTCGATAAAAATAAGTTGCCTAAGGAATGCTATGAAATTGGAGTGGGTGTGGATTGGATTCAACTATAAAATATTGGGGGAGGGGGTCATACAACTCTAAAGGATTCTGTGCTCTGATTGCTTCATAGGGGTGTCCATAGCTGCCCCTCCGTGTTGAAGAAATCTAAATGAGAAACTGTAGGAAAGGTCTTACAAGGCAATCTGTGGAAAGAGACACAACTCACCCACAGATAGCAGGCCCACAGTAAGGAAAACCAAGAAAACCTTGGTCCTACCTCAAAAGATTAGTAAATACTCAGTTATAGGTTTTAAGTTAAATTTTTAACTTATGTACCTACAATTATGATTCTGTACTTTAAGTGATTTTTTAAAATTTAACTGATTAATGACTCAACCTACCTGAGTCAGTGGTGAGACACTGGAGGTCACCTGTCAAGAGATGGTGGTTGAAGGCATGGGGTGGAAGGCAAGGAGGAAAGACAGGGAAACCCCACAAAGGTAAGAGGGAGAGAGGCTTCCAGAGGCAGAAGGGCATGAGGGTGATGTTACTTGAGGGGTCACGTTGTATGAGGGGTAAAATGTTATGTGTTCATCACCTAACTGGGCCACGCAGTGTTTGGATATCGGCCACACGTGATTCCGGATGTGTGGATGAGGGTGCTTCTAAATGAGATTAACATTTGAATCAGCAGAGTAAAAAAGACTGCACCCGTCATGTGCCCATCCAGTCAGCTGGAGGCCTGAATAGAACAAAGAAGCAAAAGCTGCCCCTCCCGTAAGTGGGAAGATCCCCCTCCTGCCTGACTACCTTGCGTGGGGAATCGGGTCTTTCCTGGCCTCTGAAGTCAGACTGAAACTTGACTCTTCTTGAGTCTCAAGCCTGCTGGTTTTTAGATCGGAACAACACCATCAGCTCTCCTGGGTCTCAGGTTTTCAGCCTCAGACTGGAACAACACGTCGGCTGTCCTGGGTCTCCACCGCCCTGACTGTAGATCTTAGGATTATTCAGCCTCTGTAATCACAGGAGCCAATTTCTTATAAGAAATCTCTTTGTCTATGTCAAGCTTGTCCAACCCGTGGCCCACAGGCCACAGGCAGCCCAGGACAGCTTTGAATGTAGCCCAACACAAATTCATAAACTTTCTTAAAACATTACGAGAATTTTTTGCAATTTTTTTTAGTTCATCAGCTAGTGTTAGTGTTACTGTATCTTATGAGTGGCCAAGACCATTCTTCTCTTCCAATGTGGCCCAGGGGAGCCAAAAGATTAGATACCCCTGGTCTATGTATATGTATGTACACACACACACACACACACACACACACACACACACACACACACATACACACACACGCTGCTTGTTTCTCCAGAGAACCCTGACTAATACAGGGGACCCTGGGTCACAGCAGTGGCACCTTCCCCTCCTGCTGCTGCCACTGTGGTCTGGGTGTCTGGGGCCCCCACTGGACATAACTCTGAGGGCAGCAGTTCAGGGCCTTGGCACATGTTAGAATCAGAATCAGCAGAAGAGGACTTTGACAAAAGGTCCATCAACCTGCAAGGTCAAATCCCACCAAAGGCCAAGGAGAGTGAGGATGGGGGGAGGGTGCTGCATGCAGCAGGCCCGTGGGATGGGCCGTGGTGGGATGGGCCGTGGTGGGATGGGCCGTGAAGAGGGAAGGCCAGCCCTGAAGAATCCGCAACAGTGGCCTACCAGTGGTGGGGAAGAAGAACAATTCAGCCACAAAGCCAAGGTTCCCTGTGTTTATTTCACCATCCGACCCTCTCATAGCCTTGGACCAAAAGTACGGAGGAGTAAAACCTCGCACGCCAAAGTGACTTCATTTTTGCCAGGCATTTGGATGCAAGAAGCACTCACTCCTTTCTGTCTGCTATGTTTTTGAAGCATAAAATATATTGCTAAAGTGAGAGAATATCATTAAAGGTTAATTATGGGAAACTTAAAGGTTATTTTTGCATATCTCACCTCTTGGACAAAAGCCGCTTCCTCATTACCATGTTAGAATATAAATTAATCTGTAAAGCATTTAAAATGCCACAAACTCTTTAACTTTCTTATGATGTGAAATACCATGAATAAATAGGCACTGCCCTGGTCTGCCTGTTGGGGGAGGTCTTGCCCAAGACCGTCCTTCCTCCCTCTGAATTCCTGGACACTGACCGAGAGCCACTCTGGCCCCCAGATCCTTCTCTCCAGACCAAGGGAATCAAGTACCGGTGACCCCTCTCCAAGGGGGCCACGTCTGGCTCCTCCACCCAAGTGTCTCTGTCATCCACCCCATTTGCTCAGAGGGGCGGCACAGGCACAAGGCCAAGCAAACACACGGGAAGCCCAACCCAAGCCCACATGTGAGGGACCAGCCCATGGCCAGCCACAATCCTCTTGGCCCCAGGGTGCCGTCTAGGTCCTGGGGCCTCTGCTGATCCTACCTCTGTCTGTGGCTTCTGACAGAAAAGGATGATTCTGGCCTTAACAAAGTTAGACTGGGTTTCACTGAATAATTTATCTGCACACACTGCATTTCAGAAAGTTGCTGCCTCTTGTGCTGATGCTACACTTTCCTGGGGTAAACTGGGAGCCCCAAGTGCAAAGACTGGGAGAGATGGGACCAGAGTACCTGAAAAGCAGACGTGAGGCCACCGGGGGAATGTTTCCACCAACGGGGTAAAGGAAGCAGCGTGAGAAAATGCACTAATGCATTCAACAGGGCAGCCCCCAAAAGCAAGAAGCCTGAGCCCAAAGCAGCCCCACCTCCGTGCAAGGAAGTGAGATCTGGAAAGTGGAAGAAATAAACAAATGGCCCCTGTGATCAAAGGGCCACCTCCTGATCTTTAATGTCAGAGAGGCGCACAGAGGACCTGGAAGGCCTGGGGCCCCTGAGACACACAAGCCAAAAGGGACAATTGGGCAGCATGTAACTGTGACCCTGCCCCTGTATTCAGCGAGCCTTAGCGGAGGCTGCTGGCCCCAGAATGTGCTCCCACAAAGGGAGAGGGACCTACAGGGGGAGGGAGGAGGCCTCAAGGCTTATCCAAAGTAGCCAACCTCCACTGGTTATCTACTGGGGGGAGAGAGTAGACCCCTAAGGGAAGAACGCTCCATCTGGAGTCAGATCTGGGGTTAGTGTTCAGCTCTGCCACTGTCACCATGTAACCTTGGGCAGGTCATTTAGTGCTCCATCTTCTGTCTGTAAAATGGGGAAAATCATCTCCACCTTCACTAGTTATAGTGATGAAAAACATGGTGGAATGGCCAAGCTCTTTGAGGAATCAAGGAGAACTAATGGAAAGATGGATATTATTAAAATTATCCACAGGAATTTTGAGGGAGACAAAGGAAAAGGTCCGTCCCCTGTCTCTAAGGGGCATATAGTCCAATATCCTAAAAGTAAGAGAATGGGGTTTGAATGAAGCCGAATGTGAGGGATGACCAAAGGGGACAGCCCAGCAGCCACAGCTCTACGAAGTGCTCCTGCAGCCACGGCACTGCCACCGAATCCAGCAAATGCCCCCGAGACCCACACAGCCTCCCCTACAAAGGGTCCAGATAAGGGGTTCATAAGATACCAACCCCCGCTCTGGACAGAGAGAGACCCACACACTCAGACTGAAGATAGAGATACGTGACAGCCATCGTGATGGTGGCCACCCACGAGCTGCTTCCCAGCGCCACTTCCTTTCCACATAGCAGCTCACTTCACCTCACAGCAGCCCTGGGAGTCAGTCTTCGTAAGCGCATTTTATAGGGGCTGCAAGGGTTGAAGCAATTTGTCTACCATTCATCAGCCATCATGTGACCAACACCATTCTCTGAACTCACAGGTGGCAGAGTTAACATGGGTGCAAGCCTATCTGTCCCCCAAAGCCCATGCTCCTAAAATTGCATTAGACAGCATGCTCAGGAAGGTTCTCAGAGGTTTTCTTCTGAATGGAAATTTCTATAAAACCAGGAACAATGAAGCCAGGGCAATGGTAGGTGTGGGAGGGCAGAACAGTGCACCCTCTCCCCAGATGTCCATGTCCAAATCCCTGAAACCTGTGGCTATGGTAGATTATGTGGTAAAGGGGAAGGTGGCAAGTTGAACTGAGATTGCTAATCAGCTGATCTGGAGATGGGGAGATGATTCTAGATTATCCAGCTGGGCTCAAAGTAATCACAAGGTCATTCCAAGTAGAAGAGGTTCTCAGGAGAGGAGATCAGAGAGAGAGAGCCAGAGATGCTCCACAGCTGGCTCCACAGATGGGGGAAGGGACCCAGAGCCAAGGAAGGTAGGCGGCCTCTGGGCCGCTGGAAAAGGTGAAGGGATGGACTCTCCCCCTAGAGCTTCTAAAAGGAACACAGCACTTCTGACACCTTGATTTCAGCTCATTGAGACCTGGGTCAGACATCTAACATACAGAACTGTAAGACAGTGCATTCGAGTCTGTTTTTTTAAGATGGAGTTTCGTTCTTGTTGCCCAAGCTGGAGTGCAACGGCGCGATCTCTGCTCACTGCAACCTCTGCCTCCCGGGTTCAAGCGATTCTCCTGCCTCAGCCTCCCGAGTAGCTGGGACTACAGGCGCACGCCACCAGGCCTGTCTAATTTTTCATATTTTTAGTAGGAATGGGGTTTCACCATGTTAGCCAGGCTGGTCTCGAACTCCTGACCTCAGGTGATCTGCCCGCCTTGGCCTCCTGAAGTGCTGGGATTATGGGAGTGAGCCACCGCACCGAGCCCCAAGTCATTTTAAGCAATTAAGTTCTCAGTGGTTTGTTACTGCTTAAGGGGCACATTTGGGAATGGAGTTCGCACAGAGTCCCTAGGTTGGGAGGCCCCGGGGGGCTGCTTTCTGCTGACGAACAGAAGACTGACCAAAGGGATCACCGGTGAGCCCGAGGAGCGGCGCCATCCCTCTGAGATCAGAGGACAAACCATCTTCCTTAAAAAGGCAGGAATCTGACCCAGCTTCTAAGAACACTCATTCATCTGCCTCTAAGTGAGCAGCAGCTGTCTGTAAAGATGATGCTGTCCTCCCGGGTTGCTGATTAAATATTACAGGAGGAGCACCCACTCTCCCCTGCAGCAGGGCTGAATAATTCATCGCGGACTCATTTGAATGAAGCGGCAGAAGACAAGGAGCCGAACTGGGTCAGGCTGGCCTGGCCTATTCGCCCAATTCAGCTATTAGGTCATTTTAAAACAAAAGGGAAGAGCTGTTTCGAGGATTAATCATCAGCTCCTCAACTCTCCTGAAGCACAGTGGCTAAAAATCATTGCAAATCAATGTCTATTAAGCTGCCTCAGAACATTCCAGCCCTTCAGGAAAAGAAACTTAAAAAAAAAAAAAAAAAGAAGAAGAAGAAAGGGAAAGGGTGCTGAAATTCTAATGGGTTGGGATAAAGGGTTACACAGCCCAGAAAATGTGCTGTGTTCCTTGTTAACAGGATGCCCCCAGCAGCTACTGGAAGAGAGTGAATGGGTGGGATCCAGATTTCAGAAGCAAATTAAGCCATCACCTCGAGCCCAGGAACGCGATCCAGGAAGGAACAGGATGAATCATTTGAAACTCAGATAAATTGAATGCAGAAACACCTCAGGCCACCTCAGGCTCATTTCCAGAAAGACCCATGCTCTCCTTCCAGCTGGCCATAGGCAGGAGAGCCTCTGGGGCCAAATCTGCCCCCCACAGGGAACCAGACAGAAGATGTGGGGCTAAGCCCACCCCATTGGGTCAAGCTAATCCCACGATGGGCTCCTCAGCAGTGTCCCCCTCTGGATCATCCCATCTAGACACTGGGTACTTTCTGGGAAGGAAAGGGCTGAGGTACAGAACCAGGACCCCCAGTCCTCAGTCTCTAAGGAGTCGGCTTTCTCACTCGGGCCAATGGGAAGACGATTCATCTGCCCATTTTTACTGTGATGTCTTGATTGACAGTCTGTGGTGCCATAAGCACAGAATGTCTCTTTGCAGATAGCACAGGGACGGCAGATGGATTTCCACACAAGTGCTACCTCTGATCAACGAGTTATGTCTGTCTGAAACAAGAGCTGGGTTAGGAGGGATTCTGATGGTGTGCCCAGCTCACAGAAGACTGTATCATGGGGTAGTGATATCTGCTCTGGGCATGGATGGATCATGCATATTTGCCATCCCTGTATCCAATTAAGCCATTGTAAGGAGAAGGAAACTGAGTCCCAGAAAGGCAAAAATGCTTTGCCCAATGCTGCCCAGAGAGTGTGTACTGATGCCGTGGTGAACTCCCAGTTTGTGGCCTGTTCTTCCTACACTTTGCCCCTCTTACCAGTCCTTTCGTGTAACGCACAGTGTGGCGGCAGCATCTGAGGGAGCCCCCAGTGACTCCTCCCCCTGGAATCCACACCCTTGTAGGATCCCCTCCCCTTGACCCGAGCTGGACTTAATGGCTGACTTCTAAGAAACAGATGGCAGCAAAGTGGAAGGACGTCACTTGTGGTATTTATTTTCAAAGAGACTCTGGCTTTTGTCTTGTTCACCCTCTCATAGTCTCTTGCTAACTCTGGTTAAGCAAGCTGCCCTGTTGGAGACGCCCATGTGGCAGGAACTGAGGGCAGCCTCTGGCCAACAGCTAGAAAGGAGCTGAGCCCTCAGCCCAACAGCCCACAAAGAACTGAATCCTCCCACAATGTATGAGTGAGCTTGGGAGTGGGTCCTGCCTCAGTCGAGTGTTCAACTGAGACTGCAGCCCCATCAACACCTTGACTGCAGTCCCGAGAGAGACCCTGAGACCCAGCTAAGTTGTCCTGGATTCCTGACGGACAGACAGGGTGAAATGATACACAGGTGCTATTTTAAGCCACTGAGTTTTGAAGCAATTAGTCATAACGCAATAGGTAACTAATCCAATGGTCAATAAATATTTGTTGGATGAATAAATAAGTAAGTTTGGACTCTTGGCTTCCCATGCAGCATTTGACTCTCTTCACCACCACCTCCTATTTAAAATGCTCTTCTTTGCTGAATGTTGTGATACGGACTCTCCCCTCTTTCCTCTCTGAACCTCTTTCACCCCTAGGATTGTTGAATTGTTTTTGGTAGTCGCAAATGATGTGAGAGTCCAGGCCATCCTTCTGCACAACCACAAAACCAGAAGTGCGGAACAACTGGGCTGTGTGCGTACAGAGTCCAGGGCCATCTGGGGCTGCCGTTCAGAGCGGATTCCTGGGGAGATCACTGTCAATCACACACCAATGATACTAAGCCCTAAGTGCTCAACACGCTTCACTCATTTACTCTTCACGACAGTATGTACTATTATTACTCCCATTATATAGATGAGAAAACTGAGGCACCGTGGGAAGGTAACTTTCTGCTACTAAATGGGAGAACTGGGCTTCATATACAGAGCCTGGCTGTTGACCACCAAGCACTTGGGTAAGAATTCTCTTCACTGACTTCTTGCTATCAATATTTGGGACTGGATAACTCACTCATGTGGGGCTCTGTCCTGTGCACCATAGGATGGTTTCCAGCATCAACAGCCTCTTCCCCAGATGCCAGCAGTTTGGCCCCTCCCATGGTGACCACCAAAAATGTCTCCCAACATTGTCAAATGTCCCACGGGGGACTGAGGGAGGGGCTGGTTTCTCCCTGGTTGAGAGGTACCCTTCTCAAGGGTAGGAAGAAGTCAGCAGGCAGATGATCCCAGTGACTCATCAGGGTGACCTTGTAAACACTTCCATTTATGGTCCCATTAACTTGAGGGGTGCAGTGGGACAAGCAGGCTTTCAATAGACAGACATGGGCTGGAGTCCCTGCTTGGGAAGTCCCCCCTGGCCTCACAGTGCCTGCCTAGATGCTCACTAAATGGGGCCAGGCTGTGCCCCTCGAGGGCAGCCCCGCAGCTCAGGGTGCAAATCTGGGAAAGACAGCTCTGCCTGGCTGAGCCCTGGCCAGGCTCCCACTGAGCATGCACAAAAAGGCATCCCAGCAGCACCCGCCCCTCCGGGGAGGTGACTCCTGCAGGGATGCTCGGGCTTCGTCCCATCTTCCTGCATTCCATGGCCTCCAGAACCTTATCATTTATGCTAACACCACCAGTGAATCTGTTCTCTGTGGGGTTAAGAATGAGAAAAGTCCAAGCATCGTCTCTCCCATCCCCCACCAGGGCATGCCGTTCCCCACCAAAGTTCACGGTTTTCTGATTGAAATTCACCCATACAAATGCTGCTGTGCTGTTTTTCCCAATGAAATCAATTGAATCCAATTGATCTTGGCCCCGTTTTGCATTCCTCCCACAGCTCTGCGTGTGGGCGCATGCGCCCACACACACACACACACACACACACACACAGACACACACAAATACACACACACGCACACCAGGCTCTCCTGCGTGTACCGTCTGGGAACTTCTCTCCAGTTATCTCAGATATGCGTGACTTGTCTCTCCAATTAGATTAGGGGCCACGTTTTATACTGCCTTTGTAACCCCACAGTGCCTACTACAAAACTATGCACGCAGCAGGCACTCAATAACGGCTTGTTGACTAACCCTAGACATTATGGAATTGTATTTCAAGGCCCTGTCTCCCCACCCCACCTGCCATCTGACATCCCTGGTGACACGGCTATCCCTAGTGGGTTCCACGTCTCCCCCGGAAGCTGCCACTCCAGTCTGCACGTTACTGATAGCACCTCATCCTCCAAATAACAAGACCACAGTCCCAAACCAGATCTAATCCTGGCGCCTCCCTGAGTCACACCAGAAAGTCAAGATATTAAGCCATCTGCTTGTTGGAAGCCACTTTCCAAGCCAATTAGGGATAATTTTAGGAGAGCAGGTTCATGAGATGCAACATCAAATGCTCTCCTCTGAAATGAAGGCTTACCGTAGGATCAGCTTCCTCAGAGCAAACAAGTTTCACTGGAAAATTATAATGAACACTTGGTGAGGCAGAGAAATGCGGTTCCACAGGGTTATAAATACTCTCAAGTGCTCCACTACTCGGGGGTGGTTAAAAGTTATTTTAAAGTGCTAAGAAAGACACCGAAGTTGAAAAAAGCACTCAAATGTGAAAAAGAAAGAGCTGGGCTCTAGTCCCAACTTCTGTACCTAATTAGCTGAAGTGACCTTGGGTAAGTCACGTAATTTCTGGGTCTCAGTTTCCTCATCCATGAGTGGAAGGAAGTGGCCAGAGAGGAAAAAGAAGGCTGGGTGTGAGACGTGGCTCGCTCCATCTCTCTCCTTCTCTTTCTCCCTCCATCCCTCCCTCCTCCTCCTCCTCCTCTCTCTCCATCTCCCTCCCTCTTCTCCCTCTTGTTCCTCTATTCCTCCTCAGCCTCCTCTTTCGTCTTCTCCTTCTCCTTCTCTTCCTCCTCCCTTCTTCCTCTCCCTCTCCTCTTCCTCTCTCTCTGTCTCTCTGTCTCTGCCTCTTTCCCTGTCTCTCTCTCCATCCCTGTCTCTCTCTGCCTCAGTATATCCTTAGACATTAGCTACTTTGCTGTGCTATTAAGAGGATTGAGATCCCAGATCTGAAGGGGTTTTGCAAGTTGTAAGCAGCCTACAAGGTACTCAGAAACTTCTCAGCACCACTCAGTGGGTCTGTGCTCTAAGCAGTTTTATAAATTAACATAAACCAGGTCTAAAAGAAATCAGATAATTAGAAAACACAAATAAAAACTGAAACTGTACTTAACCATTGACTAAGAGCATTAGTGGATAGGAAATTATTGTTGACACCTCCTAAAACTCTGTGGGAAACCACCCCCTTTTTTTTTTTTCTTGAGACAGGGTCTCCCTCTGTCACCCAGGCTGGAGCACAGGGCGTGATCTTGGCTTACTGCAGCCTCAACCTCCTGGGCTCAGGTGATCCTCCCACTTCAGCCTCCTGAGTGGCTGGGACCACAGGTGCGTCACCATGCCCAGCTAATTTTTGTATTTTTGTAGAGATGCTGGGGAGAGGGTCTCACTATATTACCCAGGCTGGTCTCAAACTCCTGGCCTCAAGCGATCTGCCCACTTCAGCCTCCCAAAGTGCTGCGATTACAAGTGTGAGCCATCGTGTCTGGCTCCAGAGTTATTTTAAAATCAACTTTAAGGCATATGCACCTTATCATTCCTTCCCTGGGATGTACGCCTGCATCACAACTCATTTGGACTAATGTTAATACTCAACTGTGTTACAATTCCTCCCAAAAAGCAGCTCAAAGCAACAGCCCGGTGCTCAGCAGAAGGGAGAAGAGGCCCCAGAGCCGCCCTCGCTCCGGGCCACCCCACCCTGGGCGTGTCGGTGCCCGGCAGATCTGGGGAATTCTCCTAACTGATGGCAACGTGACTTCTGTGAATTCAGATACTTTTCCAGATGATGAGTGCGAACTTTCTGGCAGGGGGTAAACTCACAAAGCAATGACCTTAACTTGGTAAATTAATTCCAAAGCACAATTGTTTTCAATCTTCATTTAAAATCAGGCTTCGTTAATCTAGATTTAATGACATAGGAAATGGAAATTCCCTTAATAAAATAAGTTATGAATATTTATCATCCCATTTTACCTGAAAATTGAATAATTCATCAATTAACTCTACTATTAATTATTTAATGCAAAATTAATAAACTGCAAAACTCATACATATCCTTACAGACCCTCTGGCACTGGGTAAAGAAATTAAGCACCAGAGAAATGGCGTAACTAGGGATACTCCTAGACACACACTGACGGGTTAGATGGGGTTAAGGCTGGAATTTTTCTAGAAGGAGCTGAACCAAATCACTTACTCATAAAGTGAAGGGAGAGATTTTTTTCTCTGTCACAGCTAAAAAAGAATTCAAAGTTTGGCAATTATATCTAAGAATAATTCCCCCCATGCAGTCTCTCCATTACCCATCGCCATCATCGTCATCAACAACTGTTTTCTAAACTGTAAATGGGCCCGTGATGTGAAGCTGCCACAGCCAGCACCACCCCTTGTCCCTGGAGCCCACCTCCCTCCTGAAGCCTCAGCTGAGAGCCTGATCAGCAGGGGAGTGGCTGAGCACACAGAGATGGGAGTGGGAGTCAGTTTAAAGGAGCGTAGAATGCCAGGAGACGCTGGGACAGGGGGGTCTGACATCAGCCCAGTCCGAGCAGCTGGCATTCAAGGGGAGCTGAAGCTTGGTGCTTGGAGCCTCCGGGCATCCAGTTCCCCCCCAAGCTCCTCTGCTTCTCCACACTCAGAAGGCCAGACCCCGCTGCGTCTTTGCTGATAGCAGCTAACGGGACAAGGACACCTTCAGAGAGCCGGTGCCTCGGTCTTCCCACCAGTAAAATGCTATCTACACTGGCATGTGAGCGCTCCGGGTTCTTTCTACTTTCACTCTTGGACTTCCAGTTCATTCTCCACCCCCAGGGCAACCAGGCAAGGGGGTTAATAATAGCAACTCAGCTAGTTAACCCTGTTCAACACCCCATCACCGCTGGGAATTCCCACTGCACCTGGCGTCATCCCCAAATCCCTAACTTTGCCTGGCCAGCCTTCCCTAACCCCGTGCCTACCTTCACTCCCCCAACACCCTCCTGCCTCAGATCTGCTCAGGCTACCACAGCCACGCCCAGGGATACAGTGCTTTCCTGCAACGTGTGTGTACACACGCTTTTACACACACATACACACGGGCAAGGGGCAAGCTCGTCAGGTGCCTACCCAAAGCTCAGCCCCTCTGGAGGGCAGCCCAACCTCCCCACCCCATGCACTAGAGGGGCAGCCTCTGCCTGCATCTGACCCTTGTAGCACTCCTCAAAATTGCAATTCTTGTAAATGATCTGACTTGATCACCACTATGTCCAATGCCCAGCACAACGCCTGGCACACGGGAAGCAGTCAGAAAGTACTAAGAGAAGAGCGAGTGCCAACCACCAACTACAGAAGGTGACGGTTCCGTGTCACGAAGCTCAGGACCAAAAGGGCTCGCTCGTAGCCCCGGGAGAAGATGACACCCATTCCCCCAGACGAAGCTCGGTCAACCCCAACCTCAGAGGGGCAGCATCACCCAATACCTGTGAGCTGAATTAACCAGAGCGAGCCCATGACACTGGAAGCAGAAGGGCCATGAATTTTTGGTGTGAAAATATGTGGAAATGGCACATTTCATGGTGCAGGCTGTGCTCCTGGGGAGAAGGAAAAGTGTCTCATCTGCTTTCCCTCCTCCATCCTCATGCACACATTTGTTCTTCCATAATGCCATCACCTGCCTCGACATGGTTCCCCAGACCTGGCAGTGGGCTGATTTCTCTGGTCGGTCGGCCTAGCTGCCATTCTACATGCAAATTCAATTCCACTGCAGGCAAAGGCCAAAAGAAAACACTCAGATCCTGAATGCCTACAGATCATCCCGGGGGAGGGAGTGATGGGAAGTCACAACGCCAGCCACCAACGCTTCAGCGAGCTCCCTGTCCTCGGCAGGGCAGGACCTTCCCCCTCCCGGACATGGCAGCCCCAGCCTGGACTCTCGCTCCCTCCTCCCTCATAGTCACCTCAAACTAAACAGCTTAATTAACAATAAATTCCCTGCCAGGTGAGGTCAGGAGTAGCCAGTATAGAAAAATTAATTTTTTCTTTTAGGAGAAAATTTCCTCCATCCAAAAAAATAGACACATAATGAACAGAAGAAAAATTTTCCCACAGATTTCTTAGAACAGTGACCAATACAGGAAGGGGCGTGTGTGTGTATGTGTGTGTGTGTGTAGGTATTGCGTATTTATGCATGTTTTTACATGTGTGTATATGTATATGTGTTTCTGTGCTGTGTGTATGCATTATATGTTAATATTTGCTTGCATATGTGTTGTGTGTACGTGTGTAGTAGCGTGTGTATGTGCCTGTATATGCTTCTGTGTGCCTGGGCACATGCATATGTGTGTCTGTGCCTACATGTATGTATGTGTGTTTCTGTGCTATGTGCAAGCATGTATTGTGTTACAAATTTGTTTATGCATGTGTGTTGTGTGTACGTGTGTACTTGTGGATCTGCATATGTATGCTTCTGTGTCTGTATGTGCCTGGGCACACACATATGTGTGTATGTGTCTACATGTGCAAGTGTGCTGTGTATGTGTGTACATGTGTTTGTGTGCTGTATGTATGTGCTGTGTGTACGTGTATTGTGCTGCGTGTGTGTACGTGTGTGCTGTGTGTACATGTGTATGTGTGCTATGTGTATGTGTGCTGTGTGCACGCTGTATGTGTGTACATGTGTATGTGTGCTGTGTGTGTATGTTGTGTATGTGTGTACATGTGTATGTTGTGTGTTGTGTGTGTACATGTGTATATGTGCTGTATGTATGCTGTGTGTATGTGTACATGTGTGTGCTGTGTGTGCTGTGTATGCTGTGTATATACATGTGTATGTGTGCTGTGTAAGTATGTACATGTGTATGTGTGCTGTATGTGTGTACATGTGTGCTGTGTGTATGTGTATATGTGTGCTGTGTGTGTGTACTGTATGTGTATATGTGTATGTGCCGTGTATGTGTGCTCTGTGTACATATGTATGTGTGCTGTGTATGTGTTCTGTGTGTATGTGTGCTGTGTATGTGCTGTTGTGTATACATGTGTATGTGTGCTATGTGTATGTGTGCTGTGTGTACATGTGTGTGTGCCATGTGTACGTCTGTGCTGTGTGTACGTGTATGTGTACATGTGTATGTATGCTATGTATGTGTGTACATGTGTATGTGTGCTGTGTATGTGTGTACATGTGTATGTGTGCTGTGTGTGTGCTGTGTGTGCATGTGTATGTGTTCTGTATGTGTGCTGTGTGTACATGTGTATGTGTGCTGTGTGTACATGTGTATGTGTGCTGTATGTGTGCTGTGTATGTGTGTACGTGTATGTGTGCTGTGTATGTGTACATGTGTATGTGTGCTGTGTGTATGTATGCTGTGTGTGTACATGTGTATGTGTGCTGTGTGTGCTGTGTATGTGTGTACGTGTATGTGTGCTGTGTATGTGTGCTATACATGTGTATGTGTGCTGTGTATGTATGCTGTGCATGTGTGTACGTGTGTATGCTGTGTATGTGTGCTGTATGTGTGTACATGTGTATGTGTGTTGTGTATGTATGTTGTGTATGTGCGTACATGTGTATGTAAGCACACACCACACAAAGCAAAAGCTCAAGCGAAAGTGGGCTATGCAGTAGAGCTGGAGAATCAGAAAAGATTTCCTGCCTTTGTTTTTGGTTTATTTTTAATTTTTTTAGAAAGCTCCATAATGAAGGACTGTGGAAAATCTAAGAATAGCAAAGACAGTAATACCTCCTAGCCAAACAGTGCAGGGGTAGAATCTCCAGCCCAGAATACCCAGATGATCTGGTGATTACTCATTACACAGAAACTTATGAATTGCAAAAAGTCCTTTATTCCAAGAACTTGCCTTCCCACCTCGCAATGCCACAAGGCCTGCGGGCCAGCTCCCTTTCCCTTTCCGTGGGCAGCGAGCAACGACTTATTAGATCAGAATTGATCCAGAGGAAACACCATGGATGCCAATCCAGGACCGTTACAGAAATACCAGACAGTCCTAACTTTCCAAACCCAGGAGAGGGGGCTGAAGATGCTAAGAACAAACTGCGGGGCGGCAGAAACAAACCAAAATGACCATCGATGGAAACGGACAGGGCATGCAAATACCTATCGATCTGCGTGAGCACAGTGCCAGGGAGCTGTGTTATTCTCAGAAGTATTCATCACTACCAGCCTGTCCTGCTTAGAGATGCTGGCAGGCGTCACCCTGGGCGGGCAATCTCCTGTCGGGGCACCCCAGCATACATCACAGACACCCTGGCATGAAGCCCCTGTCGTGAAGGCTTTGTCCCGGTATAATCCAAAGAAGACACATGCAGAACCATGTAAAAATAAAAGCCACAGAGATGCCACCATCAGGGGACATGCACAGCATAGTGGATGGCCCTGGCCGTCCCCAGAATCCCTGAAATCCTGCTCAGGGAGAGGCCACACCATGGCCCTTGTGCCAGTGCCAGGAAAGGCTCTAAACTAAGAGTGGTGCCTTAAGAAGGCAGAGAGGCGGCCAGCACTGGGGCTTGGTGCGGGTGGGGCTACACACCTGGGCCCTCGCACACAGGAAGGATGCGTGCATGTTGGCAGCAGGATTTCCCAGCCTGAGCAGTTGTGCACTTAGAAACACTTAGAAACCTCCAAACTGCACTTGGAGGCATTTCTTTCTGCAGACTGAAAAAGACTTGAAAAAGAGAAAAAAGCAAGAGAGGGGAAACAGCAAGTTAGCTTGAGAGTGAGCAGGAAATGAAGAAGAGAGAGAGGAAGGATGAGAGAACGAGGGGGAAGGGGTCCCACTCGCACCAACTCTGGACGAAGGCCAGCGAGGAAGAACAGGGTTGGCTCTCGGGGAGGACGCGGGCATCGCTACTCCTAACCAGTGACAGTAAAGGAAGGAAAACAAGTATAAACCCACAAGGAGAAAGCCAAGGGGAACAGAGACGAGCGTGGATAAGAGACGCCAACACATTCTAGAGAGACGGGAAGCAGATGCAGGGTTGGGAGCTGACACAGCCAAATCTAGGAAGCGGAAACCCGAGTGCGTACAGGGGATACCAGGAACAACATGCTAATTGGCCTGCCAGGCCCCCAGAAGACTTGCGAATTGGAAGCAGCAGGTGCCACAGAAGGCGGAAGTCAGGAATGGGGTGGGAGGCAGAGGGAGCTCTCGGATCTGTGTCGTGGGGAGTAGACCCCCCCAGGGTCCCATGCCTACGCTGAGCAGACAGGCAATCAACCCCTGGCCTCTGCCCCAATGGGGAGACACATCGATTCTCTGAAGAGCTGAAATCTGATAAGACTCCAAACTTGGAAACAGCAGAAGAGAAGCAAGAAACACAGGCTACAAACTGGGAGAATTACGTGATAGCTCGCGTTCCCAATGCTGACATTCCCAGCCCCCTGCCCTGCCTGGTTCTCAGACCACTAGCAGCCAGGCCAGCTCAAACTAGGCAGCACATCGACCAATCCTTGTCAGGAGAACCCGGAGGGCTCCAGAGAAAAAAAGTAGAGATGCTGAACCTCAGAGCTACCAACAGAAAGCTGACTCCCTCCATGAACCAGCCCCTCCCCCAGGTAAGGAAGAGCCCGGCATCGGACACAGTAAGAAAGCTAAATCCTCAGTTAGCATCTGAGGAAGCTGGAAGATGATGTCTAAAATTGACAAATCAAGAAATAGCAGAGTCAACATATTTAGAAATCTGGAGGTAAATATCAGAACCAAAAGAGTGGAAAGCAGCCACCCCTGGGAACCAGGATTGAGCTGTAGGGCAGAGGCTGCTACCTTTTTCTTACAAGCTTTTTAGGGCCATTTGGCATACTAAACTAAGCACATGTATAATTTTTATAAAAATAATAAAAGAAGGGGGGTGGGCGCAGTGATACACACCTGTGATCCCAGCACTTTGGGAGGTCGAGGCAGGTAGATCACTTGAGGTCAAAAGTTCAAGAGCAGCCTGGCCAACAAGGTGAAACCCCGTCTCTACTAAAAATATAAAAATTAGCCAGGTGTGCTGGCGGGCACCTGTAATCCCAGCTACTCAGGAGGCTGAGGCAGAAGAATCACTTGAACCTGGGAGGTGGAGGTTGCATGAGCAGAGATCACACCATTGCACTCCAGCCTGGGTGACAGGGAGACTCCATATCAAAAAAAAAAAAAAAAAATGGTGAGGCGGCAGGAGCCGTAAGTTGGTAGCTGTCTAACCCAGGGAGGGAATCAGAGACACAACACCAATGCTTCCTTCTTGGTTCCTCCAGAACACCTGGGACTTGCACTCCTGGCCCCGAGAAGAGAGGAGGGGTGGGATGAAGGCTGACCCTTGGCACTTGTGCTAAGACATGAGCCCTGGGCTGGGGCTGGTGGCTAAGCTGGCTGAGGTCACATGAGGCTCGCATGTCCTCTGATCAGGAGCCCAGCGTGTGTGACACCCCCCATAGGCCATCAGTGCCCCTGCCTTGGCCACCTTCCTGGACACGGCGTGCCGTGGGGGGGGATGTGAGGAAGTGGCCTCTGTGGGTTGTCCCTGCTTTGACATTTTGTATTCTGAGATTAACTAGGATAAAGATAACTGGAATCCAGGGCAGACCTATTTCCATGCAGAGACTGGGGACGTCCCTCCCACTGTCGAGACAGCGCCAGACACTCCATCAGGATACAGGCCACAGCTCATTCCCTGCCTCATCCCGAAAATAGATGAAAACTATGTGATAGGTGCCTTGTGAGGAAATCCTCAGGCAGGAGGGCTCCCTGGGAGTTCTGACAGACGTGGGGCCCACCATCTCCCTCACCCTACAGTTGCCCTTTGGCTAACAATGGCCTCAGCCAAGGATTTGCTGGATACGTTATATAAGTGCTAAAACGCACCTAATGTGACATGTCTCTGTGTTAATTTGAAGCAAGACCCTGGGTCAGCATAATGCAAAGGTTACCGTCCAGAAACCCCTGCTCACCCAGTTTCCTTTTTCCTGAGTAGTTCCAAAATGCAGAGTCCTAAAATGAGCTGAGTCTAAAACCCATGTCTGCACACGCACACACACACACACACACACACAGTTCCCCCACCCCTGCCAATCCTGCCCAGCTAAATATCTAAGGAAGAGCTACAGAAGCAACTCTGGAATTTGTTTGTTTGTTTTGAGACGGAGTCTTGCTCTGTCACCCAGGCTGCAGTGCAAAGGCTCGACCTCGGCTCACTGTAACCTCCATCTCCTGGGTTCAAGCGATTTCCCTGCCTCAGCCTTCTGAGTAGCTGGGACTACAGGCACACGCCACCACATCCTGCTAATTTTTTGTATTTTAGTAGAGACGGGGTTTCACCATGGCCAGGATGGTCTCAATCTCCTGACCTCGTGATCCGCCTGCCTCAGCCTCCCAAAGTGCTGAGATTACAGGTGTGGGCCACCGCGCCTGGCCAGGGAATTTTTTTTTTTAATTGTGGCAAAATATATGTAACATAAAATTTACCATTTTAACCATTTTTAAGTGTAAGTTGAGTGGCATAAAGCACATTCACATTGCTCTGCCGCCAGCATCACCACCATCCATCTTCTCCAGCTGAAACGCTGTTCCCATTAAACACTAACTCCCCATTTCTCCCTCTCTCCACCGCAGCCCCTGGAAACCATCTACTGTCCATTTCCGAAGCTGACTATTCTAGGTCCCGCAGGCAGCAGATCACACAACGTGTGTCCGTTCGTGTCTGGCTTATGTCACTGAGCGTCACGTCCTCAAGCCTCCTCCAAGTTGCAGGAGGTATCAGGATTGTGTTCCTTTTTAGCTCTGGGAATTTTTTAATGATTTTTGCAATTCTATTCTGGTCACTTGAACAACTTTACCAGGAATAGGGGCTTCCTTAGAAAAGTCCTGTAACTGTCCTGAGGAGCAGACGCCTTAAAGGTGGCCAATAGGTTGCTCCCAGGGGTCTTACGGGGGTGCTGAACAAAGACAGTCCCCCACTGCACCGGGACCAGCCTGGGGCCTGATAACACGGGCTGTCTAGGAAGAGGCCTCTGCTTACAGGCTGACACCATGCCAGGACCCCAAGGGCTGTCTAGGTCAAAGAACCCCATGGATGGCAGGGTCTGGGCACTGGCACTCCTGCCTCCTGGGCAAACTTGCTGCCATGCAATGAGTCCATGCTCTGTCCACCTTCTGCCTACTCTACCCCATCGAAGCCCTGGCCTCCCTGCACACAGGCTGATAAGAAACAAAAGGGACGGCATGATTCTGTCCTTGGGGACGTGCCACCCCACTGGGGAAGAACTCGTGATGGCTGAATTGGCAAACAACTGACGACAAAGCACATGCAACTACAGGAGCAGGAAGGGAGAAGGGCTCGCCCTGAGTCGGTGAGTTTGGGGAAGGCTCCCAGGAACAGGCAGATCAGATTGGACTTGAGGGCATTCGAGGTGAGGTCAATGCCAAGTGAAGGCCAAAGTGGGGGGACAAGAAAGATATTCAGAGAGCAGCCAGCAGCTCCCCAACTGTAGCAGCACCTGGAGGTGGGACGTCAAGGAAAATAAACTGAAAAGGGTGGGTTGAGACAGAAGGGCAAGCTTAAAGACATCCCTGGAAGGGCTAGGAGCTCACAGGAAGTCTCTAAGGCTTTCAAGTAGAAGAATGATGGAAAAAAAGGAACATTTCAGGAAAACCAACGGGGAGGAGGAGTTCGGCTTAGAGAGGGAGACCTAGTAGGAGACATTTCAATACTCCACGCCTGACAGTAGCGGTGAGGATGCAGCCGAACCTGGGGGGAAACGTAGGAAAATGAGGATGTGAATTAAAGTTGGAAACACTGGCAGAGTTGGTGACTAATGAGATGCAGGGGACAAAGGAGAAAGAGGAGCCACCTGGAGTGCAAGGTGTACGCCCTGGCGTCTCCAAACATGAGGTGGCTCTTCTAGAGCCAGGGAAGTCAGAAAATGGAAAGCAGAGTCGGGGTCAGGGAGGGAGGAGGGAAGATGGCGAGCTGGAGATAGTAACGCGGCATCCAGGTGCCAGGGAGACAGAGTCAGATGTGAGGAGTGATCCACGGAGACTTCACAGTCAGACCACAGAGCCGGGGGAGTCCTGGGAGCCCCGAGAGGGAAAATGTGGGAAGAAAGAGCAGAGGATCACAGCTTGGTGTCCATCACCGTCAGGGCGGGGAAAAGTCTGGGGCACTTGAAGCTGCAATGGACGGATGAGGTCAAGAAACCAGAGGAGGAGAGTGGAAGCTCTCTCCGAGCCACTGGAGTCTTCTTGAAACTCAAGGCTCACTCTTCTCTTCTTTTCCTTCTAGACTCCCTCCTTCTACGTGGCTGTTTTATTGCTTATTGACCAAAAAGCATTTAGTGTTCATTATAGGAAAATTCTATTACTAGACCCTTAGTGCGTCTGTGTTAAGGTGCTATCTATATCAATCTAATTAATTAATTAGATAATTAACAGCCTTTTCCAGCCTCTTTCTAACTGGTATAAACAGGATTCTAGGGAAGGACATGCTCTTACATCGATCTTGAGCTTTGTGTGTCCCTGGCTTCCAGGGAAGGTTGCATATCTCCCAGGGGAGGAGGAATAAATTATTGGGATTGCTCAGTTTTACAGTCATCTGCCTGGACTGGGCTCAGCCCTGCTCCCTGCCCTCTGGTGAAAGGGGCCTTCTCCCCCACGGTAATGTACAGTTCTTCCACACTGCTTGTGACTGGGGGGCTAACTCCAATTCGGTGGGGGGACAGGGTAGGAAGCCCTCCTGGCTGGCACGTGTAAGCCACGCTTACTCACAAAGAGAACCTTGCCTGGAGTCCGGTTCTCTTGGTTTGGAATTCATGGCAGTGAGAGGCGGAGAGGAATAGAGGAGCTATTGATGGGCTCCCCTGGGAACCTCCACACGCACTCTGGGCAGCAGAGGCACAAAGCGAAGGTTATGGGCTTTGCAGTGAGATCATCCTGGGTTCACGTTCCAGTTCTAGCACTGACTCACCAGCAGCCCCAGGAAGGCATGCGCCCTCCACACCTGGCAGAGCTGCCAGGAGGGTTTCAAAGCACAGCGTTCGGCCCATGGACCGTGCCCGAGATCACGGTGCTGGTCCAACCGGACAATCCTGGGGCTAGAAATACCCGAAAACAGAAGTGGAGAAAACCCAGGTCCCTTCCTTCACAACACTCAGGGTCACCTTTCTACGTCACTTTCGTTCATTTCACGGATATTTCTTGAGGGTCTGGGAGGTGTCCACACTGTTCTAGGCACTGGGGGTGCCCCATGAACAAGCCCCACTAAAAATCCCTCTCCTCTTGGTGCTAACGCTTTGGAGTGGGTCGGGTAATGAATACATAAATTAAGCAAGGCAATCGTGACAGACACAGTGACAGAAGACGATGGGTGCTCCAGAGAAACGTAAAACAAGAAAGGAGGAAAGGGGGCTGGCTGGGTGGGAGCGGGGCGAGGCTTTAAATCGCTTGGTCAGGGACACCTCCCGGAGAAAGGGACACCCAGTCAAGCCCTGCGGGAGGAGCTGGAAGAACATTCTAGACAGAGGGAGGACACTCTTCATTCCAAGAGTCTTAATTCGCCTGGCAGGGTGGGGAGTGTGAATTTCCCTGGGGTCTCCAAACGGTATTATTATCACACTGAGCACACAGCAAGTGCCAAATAAAGACGTCCCACAGGGTGATTTTTCAAACCGGAGGTCCCAGCTGCTGAGAGTACAATACGGGCTGTTGGAACACTCAGCACTCAGCTCCGCTGCGACACCACGGCTGCCCCCAGGGTCCCCAGCCCTGGGAGCCTCTGTGTAGCACACCTCATTATTAAACAGGTGAGCTGGGGCTCCCGGGGCCTTCTCTGTAATTAGGGCAGTATCTGAGCAAGGACTCTATTTATAACCCCCAGCCGGCAGCAGGCCACAGAGACAAGCAGGGGGCCCCTCTGCAGCTCCTATACCAACATCTATATGTGAACTGATTACAACAATTAATTTAATAGGGATTCCTCCACACAAACAATGTATCATTTTATTAGGAAACTCTATAAATGTCAGTGGTGCAATTCATTTTTATTAATTTTCCAAAATGAAATTAGCAGTGGCGGTGGCGGCAGCAAACAGAAGTTGTACTGCCTTTTCGTTCAGCAGAGTATCGGTGTCATTAATTCCTTAATACCAGGAGGCCAGTTTGTATGAACTCAGCAGTTAACTGCACCAATTAATTTCAATACTAGAGATGGGGTGGGGGTGGGGGATCCAAACACAACTCAACAACTAATTTAGGAAGGTCCTTGAACAAGCACAGCAAGTTTCCCTTCTCCTGGGACAAGAAGCTTTCAAGTGTAAACACGGAGTGGATATTATAATACTAATAGGAAACCTGCCATCTTCACCCTCTGCCTTTAGGAGGAAAGAAATTCGTCCTTCCAAAGCCTAGAGAAATCCTGGCAGATGCCTGCTGAAGTCGAAGCCTCCAGCAGGCTGGGGACTGCCCTGCAGATAGAGACCCTCGTCCATGGACACAGACCCGCACGGCATTCAAAGCAGAATCAGAAACACGACTACATTCAGTCCTCACCGTGACCCAGCAAGGATGGGATTGACATCAACTCCATTTTCTGTATGAAGAAGAAAAGCAGAACTTTTAAAGGAGCGAAGATGACCTTTTCACAGTCACAAGGCCACTGAGTGACAGAGCCAGGGCTCAAACCTGGATTTGTCCACATCTGAAACCCGCCTTCCTTCTTCTGCCAGGGTGGGGTCTCTTGTCTCTGTGTATACCCCAGAAAGTCAAGTGAGTCAGGCAGGGCCTGAGTGACATCCCCTTTTCAACTATAACCCAAATTCCAAGGGCCGAACCTCCAGGTAAAAGCCCCGCCTTGAAATGTTCTACTGTTCTACGGTCAAAGGGTGGCTGAAACCTGGCACAAGTCTGCATATCTGAAATCAGATGTCTGGCCCGGGACACGTTCCAGAGAAGCTCACTCTCTGGCTAAGGAGGAGCTCTTCTCTTTCCACTTAGATTCAAGGAGTGTTTCAGTGGGGAGTGAAGGGCGCACGGAGAGGCTGGTGGCTGCTTGACATGAGAGCCACCCCTGGGAGTCAGGAAATAGTGCAGAGACAGAAATCAGATAAGCCTCCTTCTCCCCCACAAAACTAGGCCAGTGGTCCTCAAAGTGCAGTCCCAGACCAGCTGCATCCTACTTCCTGGGAGCTTGTTAGAAATAATAAATGCTCAGGCCCCACCACCGCACCTTCTGAATGAGAAACCTGGGGGTGGGGCCCTGTGGCCTGCACTTTAATAAGCCCCCAGCTGATTCTGATGCCTGCTCAAGTTTGAGAATGATGCCCTCAAAGAAGATGGCACAGAAGAAAGGGCAGATGAGCGTGGCAGGCTCTCTAGTTTCTGACACGGCCGTATTCACCAAACAGTGCATTGTATTCCCATCCACTCCCCATGGCCCGCCTCTGCCCCATTCTGTGGAAGGATGCCCTTCCCAGCCCCATTAGTACTGGGCTTGGCCAGGGGACTTGCTTTGGCCAGTGGATTTATCAGCAGGCATGGCATATGATGCCACATCTGAGCAGCAGTTTTAACTGCACCTGCACCAACTGCCTTGAGCTTGTAAGCCTCTGCCCTCCTCTGGGAGAAGCACATGTCCCAGGCAGAGGGGCTTTCTCAGCCTAGGTCCCAGAGCAAAATGATGCACTCAGCAGACCTGACCTCAACCAAAGCCACAGGCAGCCCACAGACCCATGACGCAGAAAATAAAGGTCTGTTGTTTAAAGTCACTAAGCTTGCAGAGTGTTTCTTACACAGAATTATCACAGCAAAAGCTGATTGATATCAACTGTTTGATTTTATAGCGAAGGAAACCACAGTCCCCACAGGCTGAGGCGCTGGGGACTCCTGCAGAGGGACTCTCCTCCTGCTCTCGGGCTGGAGGTAAAGGAATCAGAGCCACGTGGGGAAGGGAACCTCAACATCCAGTCTTCCTTCCACAATAGCCTCCTTCAAAGGGGAGGATTGTGCCCTCATCTAAACGATGCTAATCAGTAAACATCCAAGCCTAATAATGTGATATTTTTAAGTACCTTCCAGAATAAATAAGCATTCCTAAGGATGACCTTTCCCATGACTCAGGAAGGATGAACAGGTCAAGGTCATGGGCCATGGGCACAGAGGACACACCCAACCCTTTCCTGGTCCCAGCTAACAAAGCTG
Organism: Ateles fusciceps; assembly: GCA_036589455.1. Lineage (NCBI taxonomy): Eukaryota > Metazoa > Chordata > Mammalia > Primates > Atelidae > Ateles > Ateles fusciceps. The sequence continues at coordinate 855,173 of JAZHEH010002406.1, read as the reverse complement.
GGGACTCTGGGGCTGCTGTCCAATGTGAAACTGGCAGGACGTTCCACAACTTCAGTTCAAGCCTGCAGTCCAGATGTCCTGTGTAAACCACACTGCGGCTACCACCCCTCCAGCTGATAAACACCTGAGCCCTGTCACCGCTAACAGAAAAATTGCGGCAATTGGAAGAGAGTGGCCATGTATTTCCGAAGCTCTAGAATGTAGCATTCCAAAAATAAAAACCTGGAGTTGCGGAGGACAAAAGAGGCTGCCTTTTAAAATCAACCTTACGTCCCAGCGCCACCGTTCTTCACACGACGGTAACATTACTGGTGCTGGCGGAACGCAGGTCGGCTCTATTTTGGCCAATTCCCTCTATCCCCCAAGTGGTGAGAGAGGCTAAGTGTTTGCGGCAGTTAGCAGGTTCAAGGACATTTACTGCATAATAAACTGCGAGCTTAGCCATTGCTTCTGATTTGGGGGGGGTCTCTTTACCACCAATCAAGAATAACTTGACTTTCAGTTTGTAAGACACGTTGAGATAAAAGTGGGCAGTTAAGCTGGTTTCTCTTTTTTAAAAGCTCGTTTCTAGAGAACACTAGTGGCAGGTGAAATTCCCAAAATAAACTTCCCCCGAGGCTCCTGCCTGTGAAGACTTCCAAGCACCCGGCTGAAGGATGCAGCCGTCAGGTTACAAGTTCCAACCGGCGGATGGTACTTGCGCTCTTTTTAATCCATCTGACGGTATTCACTGCCACGGTCTTACGTCAATGAATGAGACCTCAATGTCGAAAGCCATCTAGCACAACAGGGCACTTTCAACTGGCTGCCCACGAACTGACTGGCCAAACCAGGTAATCAATGCAAATCAATCCACTTACTGTACATATTTGAAAAACTGCAACATCTGGGACATTACCTTGTCTTAGGGGAGGTGGTTAGCCATTCTTCGTGTTTCTCAAATGTTATTAAATAAGCTGCAATTTCCTGAAACAGAAGAATAGAAAGATAATAACAACAATTAGCTCACGTTGGATCCCGAGAGGTAAGAAAGTTTTTGCTGTTTCCCCAGCTGCTGTTTTCCTTTGCGAGCCTGGAACTCCAGCTCTGCTAGAGAAACCCTCTACTTGGACTCTGTGTCTATTCTGATTGTCTAAATCCTTTCCATTCAACCTGCCACATGGTAATAATCAAAGCACTGGGCCTCAAAAGATGAGTCGGTGGCAAGGACGAAAATCTTTCTCTGTGGGAGGAAGACATCAGACACCATTTCAGATTCTAAATGTCATTAATTGAGGGAGGGAGAAACGTATCCCAGCAACAGGTCTCCACGATGCAAGGTCATCCTTGGAAAGTTTCATCCTTTTCTGAAGCTGGACGAATCTGTCATCTTTGTCACAAGAGACGTTGTGTTCTCTCAGCTTCATCCCCAACCCCCTGAGCCAAATCACACCAAGATTAAAAAGAAAAGACACGATAAAGCCATATTCCAGAGAGGAAGTGGGGGGGAGAAATAAGTTAACCTTTCTCACTACTGATAACTTAAATCTAGTGAGTGGCGCTTCCGAAGGAGAGCAACGTCAGCAGAGTTGAAGGTAGAGAGGAAGCAAATGTGGGCACCTGAAGGTAAATTAAATATTTATAAACACAACATCACTGCAGACAGAATTACTGATTTATTAATAATTTCCATAAAAAGCCAGTGAGTGACATCAACATAAGTCATTGCTCCAGCTCGAGGCATTATATGGGCCATTACTTCCAACTCCGAAACGATCTGCTAACATGAAATTGGCAGGGATTGTAAGTTAAATTAAGACTGGACTAGTACACATTTCCCTTGATCTTGGTGAGGCTACAACATGGAGCTGCTGCCCTGACTATCAGGAAAATGCAGAGGGGAGGCCTCCCACTCAGCTCTCTCTGCAGCCAGGGTTCCCCAGAGGGCTCCTGGGAATGTGGCAGCCCCTCTGCCTGCGGGTGAGCAGCCTCTTTCAGTTGGGACATAATGGAGTTGACACCTGTGACAAGAGATGCTAAACTTGGCCTTGAGAAGGAAGCAAAACCCAGTAAGCAGAGCAGGTGAGAGTAGAAAATATCCATGAGCTATGCAGTCCAAAGGCCACTGGCCAAGAGGAAATCAAGGCCTCACACACTGTGGGAGCTGGCCACCGCCACAAGGCAGCCAGTGATTGGGAACGGAGTGCCCAAGCCACCTCTGTCCGGAAGCCTGGACCTGACAAAGAACCTGGGAAGCAGAAGCCTGTAGCAAAAATAGAGTTGCTTCACTGTGCAAGTTTCTATCGCTGACTGCAGCTGAAGAAATCATAAATAAGCAGCTGATCAACCAGCACATTGTTCTCTCATCCCTGAGCCTTTTCACATTTTATTTCCTCTCCTTAGAAAAATCTTTCCCTGAGGTCTCACTGTAGATGGATCCTTCCTCTGGCTAGCCCTCCCTAACTATTCATGGTGGCGTCAATCATCCCCTCCTACTTGCTCGGGTGCCACTGGCACCTTCCTCCAGTGGGCAGGATTTATAACTCTGCATTCTAATTGCTTGTTTACTTGGATAACATCCCCCATTGGAGCATGAGAAGGATAAGGAATATGTCATCACTGACATATCCCCCAGGAAGCACCTGATAAGTGTTTGTTAGACACATGGCTGGACGAATGGATGGATGGATGGATAGATAAATGAATGAGTGGATGGATAAATGGATGGATGGATAGATGGATAGATGGATAAATGGATGGATGGATGGATGGATAGATGGATAGATGGATGGATGGATGGATGGATGGATAGATGGATGGACAAATGAATGGATGGATGGAGAGATGGATGGATGGATAGATTAATGGATGGATAGATAGATGGATGGATGGATGGATGAATAAGTAGATGGATGGATGGATGGATGGATGGACGGATGGACGGATGAATGGATGGATGGATGGATGGACAAATGAATGGATGGATGGATAGATTAATGGATGGATGGATAGATAAATGGATGGATGGATGGATGGATGGATGGATAAATGGATAGGATGGATGGATGGATGGATGGATGGATGGACGGACGGACGGACGGACGGATGGATGGATGGATGGATGGATGGATGGATAGATGGATGGATGAGGACGGATGATGGATGGATGGATGGATGGATGGATGGATGGATGGATGGATGGATAGATGGATAAATGGACAGATGGATGGAGACGGATGGACAGATGGATGGATGGATAGATGGATGGATGGAATGTGATGAGGGCAGGAAAAACATGCATGGCAGAAGTAACACACACACAGAAGTGAGTGTGTTATTTGTGTCTGTTACTGAAGATAGTTGATGCAAGAGCTTAAAAGCTGCAAAACGCAGCAGTTCCTGGATAAAATTTGCCAGTTAATTAATTCTGTGTCACTGTAGGAAGGCAGCATAGTGTCACAGTTAAGAGCACATGCCTTAGAAGCGAACAGTGTCCTGGATTTGGGTACCAGCTCAGCCTCTTATTAGCTGTATCATCTTGAGCACGTTACCTAACCTGTCTAGATGAGTTTCGTATGAAACTGGAGAATATCAGCTCATGGGGCAGTTCTAAGGAATGATAATTGTAAATACACTGGCTGGCAGATAGCATGCCTTTAAACAATAGCTGCCATGAATCATTATAAGATCTACGTGGTGTGAGCCACCTGTCTAGCAGCCCCTGATGAGGTCACAGGTACCAAAATGGTCCAAGTCAGAGGCTGCCACCACTGCTGGATTAATCAACACCTGTCACCTCCGCTACCCCGGACACCACCACGTGCTCATGCCGGCAGTCATGAGCGGTACATCAGAATGACCGTTCAGAGTTGCTTTGTTGACTGGTTCCCATTTGGCTTCACAAAACCAGTGCAGACCACAGCTGGAGTCAGTACGTGGATTTACTAAGCCACTTGTCACATGCATCAGCTCATCTGCCTGAACTTCAGGTGATCTTGGATTCAGAGGAATAGCCTGTGCAGCTGGAACCCCCGATCCATGGCCCTGCCCAGGACCATGCCAAGAGAAGTGACCCTTAGTGGCCCAGGGGTTGGGAGGTGCAGTGTATCCCAACCACCTCTAGACGTGTGACTTGTTCCAAAACCCTGGACACCCGAAGACGACTCATGGAACTCCTTCAGGTAATACTCATCCCAATCTGGCAGGGCTTCTACTGCTATGGACCTCCAAAAAGGAAAAATTGCCTGGACCACTTACTGCCTTCTGTGTTTACTCTATAAACACTTACTGAGCATCTACTGCTTACCAGGCAGGGAACAAGCCTGTTGTTGAGGAGCTGTTCAGGAGCTGAGCAATGGGTACAGGCAAGTCAACACAATAGTATGTGTGAGTGCTGTTACAGGGTCACCTCTGGGGCCAAACTTAGGGGGGGTCACCCCATGTCTAATGAGCTCTGTCAAGCAAGCAGAGGCCCAGGAAATCACACTGATGTAGGAACTACCCGTGAGCACCCGCCACTCCCTCATCCACCCCTAAAGGTAAATTTTGCTTCTCCCAATCCAGGACACCTCCCACACACACAGAGCCCCTCTGAGAGCAGCCTTTCCGAGGAAGCTGAATGCCCAGGCTCCCACCTCTGTTATGCTCAGGTTGGCTGGGCCCTAAAGCTGGACTCACCCGCCAGGGACTGTCCCATGCCACTGCACGAACCCAGCTGGATGGAGCATGTCTAAGTTACCTGTCTAATGCCAGGCCCCCTGCTGTCCAGCCTTCCCAGCCCATGGCCCTTCGCCAGGCCACCTCCTCATCAAATGGGGAGACCACAGGTGAGCCCGCCTTGCAAAAGCTCAGGAACTGGTTTAGAGAGATTTGCCAAAGAACGAAAACCACATAAAGTATTTGGTGCAAATGGCATGGAGCCATGTAAGAGCCATCCAAATTCAGGGCGACTCGGGGGAGAAGGACTTCACCATCTGTGTCATTGCTGCCATCAATGTCACCAGTGCTACGGCGGTAGAGGCACTGCCCTAGGACTTACATGGGACCATCTCATTTAATCTTCATAACAAACTATGAAGTAGGAACCATGGCCATTTTACAGGTGTGGAAACTGAGGCACAGAGTGGTTAAATGACTTGCCTAAGGTCATATGCCAGCACCTGTAGAACCAGAACCAAAACTCATGCAGAATGGCTCCCAGGCTCGCATTCTGCACCACTGCTCTGAGTTTCAGAAAGGACAGCAACAATGTGCTTGAATGAGGGAGAAAACAGAAAACTTGTGTTACGAAGACCTGGATTTTTCCCAGCCCAGGCTGACAGCTCCCTGTTCCCCACTGACACAGGGTCATTGCCCAGCCCCACCTCCCTTCTGTGGACCAGGAGGAGTCCAGACTGAAGCTCCTTCAGTGGGATTCTCTCCTTCCAGCAGGACCAAGCTCACTGCCACCCCAAAAGCCTAGTTCAACTCATGAGAGCCTCGACGTCAGTGACAGGCCAAATTCCTTGTCTCCATGGAACATCACAGGAAGAGGCAAAAGCGACACACAGAGCTGGAGGTGCTCCCGCTGAGGAGGGGAGCGAGCTGTGAAAAGAAGGGTTTTTAGCTCCACTGTCTGGCCTCTCTTTTTATTTTTTATTTTTTTAAAGTAAGACGGGGTTTCCCCATGTTGGCCAGGCTGGTCTTGAACTCCTGACCTTGTGATCCGCCCGCCTCGGCCTCCCAAAGTGCTGGGATTACAGGTGTGAGCCATCGCAACCAGCCTGGTCTCTCTTCCCCTAGAGGTCCACAAACCTAGGACCCCAAGGAAGGCAGATGAAAACACAGGTCTGCTCTATCTCATCTTGACAGAGGAAAAAACTGAGGCACAACACAGGAAAGAACATGTCCAAGCTCAGCATGCTCATGGTGGAGCCATGCCAGGACTCCACACTACAAGGCATGCGCGTTCCTTCCCCCACACCTGCTGCCCCCTCAAACCCAAGCCTGGCTTAAAAGACTCATAGGAGGCTGGGCAAAAGCACAGCCAAAGGAAGTGAAAACAGGAACTCAAAGAAAAACACAGACACACATGTGCACAGTAGCATCGCTCACAACCAAAAGGGGGAAGTCCCCCAAGTATCCGCAGACGGATGAATGGATAAACCAAATGCATCATGGACATGGACGTACAATGGCCTGTTACTCAGCCATAAAAAGGAATGAGGTTCTGACCCCTGCTACTACATGGATGAACGCTGAAAACAGGATGCTAAGTGAAAGAGGCCAGGCACGGAAGGCCCTGCATTGCATGGCGCCACTTACACGAAACATCTAGAATAGGCAAATCCATACAGACAACAGGCAGATTCGTGGTTGCCAAGGGTCGGGGAAGAGGGTGATGGGGAGAAACTGCTAATGGGTGTAGGGTTTCCTTTTGGGCTGGTGAAAATGTCTGGAGCTAGATGGCTGCATAACCTTGTGAATGTACCAATGGCCACTCACGGCGAATTGTCTGTTATGTGTCTTTTACCACAATAAAAATACAAAGGAGAAGGAAGAGGCATAGACACCCAGCCAGATGTGGCACTGAGGTGAAGGAATGGGAGCCCCCCCACCTATGCAGACAGCCCCTGAGCCCAAAGGACCATGGGCATGTGCCCGGTGGTCTCCCCCTGCACCCTGGCTCCCTTAGCTTCCTCCTCCTCTGGATCCTAAACGTACATCGATGCTGAGAAGAATGACTCGACTGTCAAGATGAAGAAATTCACTGCACGCTCCAAAGCAAAGACTGTCCAGCTTGCAGATTTTAAATGTTTAGTTTGTCCTTTGGACGTTCAAATAGAAAAAACTGCCACCAAGGTGTGATGTCTGTGTGTTGCGTGGGCTCAGGAGAACAAACTGGCAGGGTCCCAGACAGACCCCTCTGTGTCTGCTCAGCAGATACAGTTTGGTGCCTGCAGACTAGGGAGGCAGGTGGGCCCTTCCCCAAGGCTCCCAGCTAGACACGTCAGGAAGGGAGGCCCGGGCAGGACTGGGGGCCGCAACGCTGCACCTGGCGTCACTGCCTGCTCACACGCCATGCTGCCATGCATCCACCTTCACCATGCAGAGGCATGTGGGTCACCCACCATCCTGTCCCCCAAGCTGATGGGTTCTGAGGGAGGACTGCAAAGCCTGTGTCAGGGGCCAGCCAGCAGGGTGCCAGCAGGGAGCCAGCAGGGTTGGAGGGTCCTGCCACAGGCTGCCCCATGGGGCTGGCAGGTGAGCATGCATCGCTGTGCCGACCTGGCTCCCCGTCCTTCATGCCTCAGCGCCCATGCGCCAACTCTGCCCACATAACCTGTCAGGCCCTGTTCATCATCCAGCCCCTCAGGGGGAGTCCCCTTTGCTGCGTCCCTCCACAGTGCAATGTAGCTTCTGGAACTTTCTCGGCAATGGCTGCACCGCTTGGGCTTTCTCTTGCTAGGTCTATGTGGGTGGTGGTTCTCCCTTCCTGGTTTTTCAGTATTCAGGGAGGGTTTCTGTCTTGGTCCGTCTGTCACTGTGAAGCCCTGCACAGCTCCTGTGCCCAAAGATGACTGCTGACACAGCAGAGACTGTGAAGCTCTCTTCTCAAGGATGTCACCCCAAGAGCCCACACCTGAGCCTCCCCGGGGGATGGGTGCGGGGAGTACGTGCACAGACAAAGGCGCAGTTGCCATCGAGGCTTGGGTCCTGAGTGAGAGGTCGCACAGCACCGTCTCCTCCAAGTGCCCCCTCATTTAGGAGGTAGCTCGTGGCCAACCTGTGAGTGCCAGAGCTGCACCGTCCAATGGAAACAGAACCTGAGCCACAACGCAAGGCACGTGTGTCATTTTAAAATTTCTAGACACAATCGCTAATGCACGCAGGGCTTAAAACCTAGATGACGGGTTGATGGGTGCAGCAAACCACCATGGCACGTGTATACCTATGTAACAAACCTGCACGTTCTGCACATGTATCCCAGAACATAATGTAAAATATAAAAATAATAAAATTTCCAGAAGCTACATTTTTAAAAGATAAAAGGAAAGATAAGAAAGGTTAATATTTTATACTTTAACCCAATGTAGCCAAGAGAGTATGATTTTACTAATTTTTCAAAAGTAATCATGTGCCATCTCATACTGTTTTCCCTACTGAGGCCCCTGTGTTTTCCATGGACAGCCAGCCTCTCCAGCTTGGCTCAGCCATATCTCAGGTGCTCAGTGCCACTCGTGGATGCCGTACTGGACGACCAGCTCTAGATGCAGACGTCACAGGAACCCACAAACACGTATGCCTTCTGGAGCCAATGGCGGCCACCCTGCTGCACCCTCTGTGTCCCCACGGGCTGACCTAGAGGCCCAGGTGTGGAGGAAGCTGTTCCACAGCACACACTTCCAAGGAGAGCAGGTGCCCCCTCAGTCCATCTCTGAGGTGATGAGCTATGTCCCCTCCAGTGTGTGGGGAGGCTGCCGTCCTCTCAGAGTGGCTGGATTCACCTCCACTTCTCAGCCCCGGCTCTCTCTGCTTCCCCCAACTCCCTCTCCAGAAGGAGCTCTCCATTGCAGGCTGTGTTTTATCTCAACCCTATAGAACCCCAGCCCAGAGAGATCAGCCTCCCCTCCCACAATGTCCCTGGAGCGGCCCTTAGAATAAGGAGAGTGTCCTGCCCAGGTCTCTCAGACAGTCCGGCCTCCATCTGTCTTCAAGATACAGGTTCAATGTCAGGGAGAGAGAAAGGTCTTTAGTGCTCACTGCAACGAATTAAACAAACAACAAGTATGTGTGTATATATATATGTATTTATGTAAATATCTCCTGAGTTCAAGTAATAAAAATATCTCTATAGTCTATACAATCTCAGATATATTTTGCACACAAACATGGATTTTCAACCAAAGTATAATTTCTTAAAGTTTGGTTTTTATGAGAGTTCTGCACAAGGGTTTTATATGTAAGGTACCAAAGCTGACGGGGGGGGGAAAAAAAGGGGAAAAAAAAGCCAAGGCTCCCCTAGCAGCTGGCCCCAGCATCTGCTAGAGCCACAAAATGCAATTATATTACTCCCAAACGAGAAGTAAAAATATCTTGTTTCCAATCCTCTTGGTTTTAAGACTCATACTTAATGTCCTCGGGGTATTTCAATGGTGCCAGATCTCTGTGTTAGGTACTTTATTAGGGATGTGTGAATGTCATATTAATGACTTCTAACCAACATGTTTACAGTGAAAGCAAGTTTTCCCAGAATCCACCACTCCCTGCACTTGACAAAAATAATTGGCCTTAATTTAAATAAATAAATAACCAGGCCCTGCCCTCTCCCAGTGGTATGATCCAGCGGCTTTCTCCAGGGCACCCATGCATGGAGCTGGCGGGCCCTCCTCCGTGATGAACAGTCCAACCCAGGTCCCACAGGACACGGCTCCCTGTGAGCATTCCTGTCCCTGTCCACTGATGAACTTCCCAAGTATCCAGCTGGCCAAGCCCACACCCTGCACAGGATGCCCTGAATCCCCACCCACAAGTCAAAACCGACACCCCCAATCTTGCTTTCAAAATGACCAGCTCTTGCGATCAATAGCTAGCATATAGAATAATGGTTTATATTTTTTCATTTGCGTGGAATGCAACACAGCTCTACGCTGACAATTTAAGAGAGCAGCAGTGGTTAAGACTGTAAGGTGTCTGGAGGACTGTCTACAAAACTGTAACTGGCAGTTCAGAATACATTCCTAATAGCCTGGGCTTCTGAAATGAAGCCTGGCCCCAATGGCTGTCTGCTATTTAGTCATAGTAAAGCATTCTTATGACCATCAAATTACCAATCAGTGAAGAAACAATCAGCCACCATAGAAACATCCACAGCCAGAGTCTGTAAAGAAGCAATTCACCCCGGTCTCTCATTCATTCATCCACACATTGGTTCACTCATTTGATGAATTATTGAGCACCTACAATATGCCAGGCACTATGCAAGGCCCTAGCAGTACAAAGACACATGAGTAATGGCCCTTGGAAATACAGCTGGGAAGACAGATAGAGGCGCAGGATCCAGGGCTATCATGTCAAGTGCAAAACAGACAAAGAGTGCCAACTTGGCAGCACCGACGATGTGTCCAGACTGAGAAGAGAAGGAAGGGTTGTGCCAAGGAGCGAACATGTCAACAGCGCCTTGAAAAGTGAGTAGGAGGTTGCCCAGCAGACAAGTGGTCAAGGTATCAGGGAAGGGAAAGAGCGTAAGGGAAAGCAGGAAAATGGGAGTAGCAAATGTGTTCAGGGAAATCTGAGCAATATAAAGTAATGAGAGTCCACAGGGCAAGGAAAAGAAGGGCAGAACTCAGCCAGACGGACAGAGAGGCACCAAACTGTGGAAGAACTGAATGCCAGGCAATGGGGTTTTATCCACGAGAACCAGGGAAGGCTCGTAAGCAGATGGGAGACACACAAAGAGCTGTGCTATCTACCTACCTACCTACCTAACACCTACCTATCTATCTATCTATTTCTAGATGCAGTCTTGCTCTGTCACCCGGGCTGGAGGGCAGTGGCATGATCTTGGCCCATTGCAACCTCTGCCTCCAGGTTCAAGAGATTCTCCTGCTTCAGCCTCCTAAGTACCTGAAATCACAGGGGCCTACCATAATGCCCAGCTAATTTTTGTATTTTTAGTAGAGACGGGCTTTCACCATGTTTGTCAGGCTGGTCTCGAACTCCTGACCTCAAGTGATCCACCCGCCTTGGCCTCCCGAAGTGCTGGGGTTACAGGCTTGAGCCACCGTGCCTGGCTAGCTGTGCTTTTTTGAAACATTATTCTGGTGGTGGCCTGGCAAAGAAGAGGCTGCCGATCAGAGACCATGATTACAGTCCAAGATAGAAGCCACAGGACCCTGCACTAAGGCCGTGGGGGTGGGGGAAAATGGGACAGAGCTGAAAGTTTTCAAAAGTGAAATAAATGGGGCTTGAAAACCAATTGGCTGGGGAAAGGAGGGACAGTTAGGCAATGAGGACACCTCAAAGAAAAGGTCACAAACTGGTAGCCCAGGGACTGACTCCACTCAGAGATGTGCCTGCCTGGTCCACACAGTCTTCTTGGCATTTGGCTTATCTGCCTAAAGACTGAGGGTCAGGGATTTCCAGCTTCTCTTGAAAAATAAGGCCTGGCAACCCAGGCCGGCACACTGCACAGCATCCACTGCTTAGCGCTGAGAAGCTGCTGTCCATTTGGATGGGCCTGAGTGCTCAGAGGACCGCCACTTCAACCTGCCGGCTTTCCTCACTGTCATGGCCAGCTTGGATTTGTAGGCCTTGGCCTTGGGGCTCCTACTCCGGTATTTATGGCATTGGAAACTGAGTGGATTGTAAGACCATGAACCAATATAGGCAACCCAGAAAGAAACAGATTTTAGAACAGTGCAGTGTTAACCAGAACACTCACTGCCCCTTAATACGGTGACATGTGCTAATGAAGCCAGACCCCAGACTGCCCCAATTTCTATTTTCATATTGTTCCAGTCATTAATTTATTATCTCTGAGTTCCAGTTTCACCCTTCCTGGTCCTTCTTTGTGATACTGAAGCTGGACCCTATAAACGTGTCTCCTTTGCTGGTGCAGTAGAATGTTAAGCTTCATCAATAGGCAGCAATGACACAAACCTGAAAGACGATAGTGGCAATGACACACCCCTTGCGGACCTCTTACCATCACCATCATTATTATAATCATCACTGGTTTTTTTTGTTGCATTTTAGGTTTTGGGGTACATGTGAAGAATATGCAAGATTGTTGCATAGGTACACACATGGCAGTGCGATTTGCTGACTTCCTCCCCATCACCTATATCCGGCATTTCTCCCCATGCTATCTCTCCCCAAATCCCCACCCCCTGCTGTCCCTCCCCTATTTCCCCCCAACAGACCCCAGTGTGTGATGCTCCCCCTCCCTGTGTCCATGTGTTCTCACTGTTTAACACCTGCCTATGAGTGAGAACATGCGGTGTTTGATTTTCTGTTCTTGTGTCAGTTTGCTGAGAATGATGGTTTCCAGGTTCATCCATGTCCCTACAAAGGACACGAACTCATCGTTTTTGATGGCTGCATAATATTCCATGGTGTATATGTGCCACATTTTCCCTGTCCAGTCTATCATCGATGGGCATTTGGGTTGGTTCCAGGTCTTTGCTATTGTAAACTGTGCTGCAATGAACATTCGTGTGCATGTGTCCTTATAGTAGAACGATTTATAATCCTTTGGATATATACCCAGTAATGGGATTGCTGGGTCAAATGGAATTTCTATTTCTAGGTCCTTGAGGAATCCCCACACTGTCTTCCACAATGGTTGAACTAATTCACACTCCCACCAACAGTGTAAAAGTGTTCCTATTTCTCCACATCCTCTCCAGCATCTGTTGTCTCCAGATTTTTTAATGATCGTCATTCTAACTGGAGTGAGATGGTATCTCTATGTAGTTTTGATTTGCATTTCTCTAATGACCAGTGATGATGAGCATTTTTTCATATGTCTGTTGGCCTCATGTATGTCTTCTTTTGTAAAGTGTCTGTTCATATCCTTCACCCACTTTTGAATGGGCTTGTTTGTTTGTTTCTTGTAAATCTGTTTTAGTTCTTTGTAGATTCTGGATATCAGCCCTTTGCCAGATGGGCAGACTGCAAAAATTTTTTCCCATTCTGTTGGTTGCCGATTCACTCTCACGACTGTTTCTTTTGCCGTGCAGAAGCTGTGGAGTTTGATTAGGTCCCATTTATCTATTTTGGCTTTTGTTGACAATGCTTTTGGTGTTTTGGTCATGAAGTCCTTGCCTATGCCTATGTCCTGAATGGTTTTGCTCAGATTTTCTTCTAGGGTTTTCATGGTGTTAGGTCTTATGTTTAAGTCTTTAATCCATCTGGCATTAATTTTAGTGTAAGGTGTCAGGAAGGGGTCCAGTTTCTGCTTTCGGCACATGGCTAGCCAGTTTTCCCAACACCATTTATTAAACAGGGGAATCCTTTCCCCGTTGCTTATTTTTGTCAGGTTTGTCAAAGACTGGATGATTGTAGATGTGTTGTGTTGCCTCTGAGGCCTCTGTTCTGTTCCATTGGTCTATATCTCTGTTTTGGTACCAGTACCATGCTGTTTTGATTACTGTAGCCTTGTAGTATACTTTGAAGTCTGGTAGTGTGATGCCTCCCGCTTTGTTCTTTTTGCTTAGAATTGACTTGGCTATGCGGGCTCTCTTTTGGTTCCATGTGAAGTTTAAGGTGGTTTTTTTCCAGTTCTGTGAAGAAGGTCATTGGTAGCTTGATGGGGATAGCGTTGAATCTGTAAATTACTTTGGGCAGTATGGCCATTTTCACGATATTGATTCTTCCTAACCATGAACATGGAATGTTTCTCCATCTGTTTGTGTCCTCTCTTATTTTATTGAGCAGTGGTTTGTAGTTCTCCTTGAAGAGGTCCTTTATGTTCCTTGTTAGTTGTATTCCTAGGTATTTTATTATCTTTGTAGTAATTGTGAATGGCAGTTCGTTCTTGATTTGGCTCTCTTTAAGTCTGTTATTGGTGTATAGGAATGCTTGTGATTTTTGCACATTGATTTTGTATCCTGAGACTTTGCTGAAGTTGCTTATCAGTTTCAGGAGATTTTGGGCTGAGACAATGGGGTCTTCAAGATATACAATCTTGCCGTCTGCAGATAGAGACAATTTGACTTCCTCCTTTCCTATTTGAATACCCTTTATTTCTTTTTCTTGCCTGATTGCTCTGGCTAGAACTTCCAGTACTATATTGAATAGGAGTGGTGAGAGAGGACATCCTTGTCTAGTGCCAGATTTCAAAGAGAATGCTTCCAGTTTTTGCCCATTCAGTATGATATTGGCTGTGGGTTTGTCATAAATACCTTTTATTATTTTGAGATATGTTCCATCAATACCTAGTTTATTGAGGGTTTTTAGCATAAAGGGCTGTTGAATTTTGTCAAAGGCCTTTGCATCTCTTTGTCAAAGATCTCTGCATCTATTGAGATAATCATGTGGTTTTTGTCTTTGGTTCTGTTTATGTGGTGAATTATGTTTATAGATTTGCATATGTTGAACCAGCCTTGCATCCCCAGGATGAATCCTACTTGATCATGGTGGATAAGCTTTTTGATGTGCTGTTGCAATCGGTCTGCCAGTATTTTATTGAAGATTTTTGCATCTATGTTCATCATGGATATCGGCCTGATGTTTTCTTTTCTTGCTGAGTCTCTGCCGGGTTTTGGTGGTATCAGGATGATGTTGGTCTCATAAAATGATTTGGGAAGGATTCCCTCTTTTTGGATAGTTTGGAATAGTTTCAGAAGGAATGGTACCAGCTCCTCGTTGTATGTCTGGTAGAATTCGGCTGTGAACCCACCTGGACCTGGGCTTTTTTTGGGTGGTAGCCTCTTAATTGCTGCCTCAACTTCAGACCTTGTTATTGGTCTATTCAGGGTTTCAACTTCTTCCTGGTTTAGGCTTGGGAGGATGCAAGTGTCCAGGAATTTATCCATTTCTTCCAGGTTTACTAGTTCATGTGTAGAGTTGTTTGTAATAATCTCTGATGATGGTTTGAATTTCTATCGAATCCGTGGTGATATACCCTTTATCGTTTTTTATTGCATCTATTTGATTATTCTTTTTTTCTTTTTTATTAATCTGGCTAGTGGTTTATTTTGTTGATCTTTTCGAAAAACCAGCTCCTGGATTTATCGATTTTTTGAAGGGTTTTTTGTGTCTCTATCTCCTTCAGTTCTGCTCTGATCTTAGTTATTTCTTATCTTCTGCTAGCTTTTGAGTTTTTTTGATCTTGCTCCTCTAGCTCTTTCAATTTTGATGATAGGGTATCAATTTTAGATCTCTCCTTGCTTCTCATGTGGGCATTTATTGCTATATATTTTCCTCTAGAGACTGCTTTAAATGTGTCCCAGAGATTCTGGTATGTTGTGTGTTCGTTCTCGTTGGTTTCGAAGAACATCTTTATTTCTGCCTTCATTTCATTGTTTATCCAGTCAACATTCAAGAGCCAGTTGTTCAGTTTCCATGAAGCTGTGCAGTTCTGAGTTAGTTTCTGAATTCTGAGTTCTAACTTGATTGCACTGTGGGTCTGAGAGACTGTTTACGATTTCCGTTCTTTTGCATTTGCTGAGGAGTGATTTACTTCCAATTATGTGGTCATTTTTAGAGTAGGTACAATGTGGTGCTGAGAAGAATGTATATTCTGTGGATTTGGGGTGGAGAGTTCTGTAAATGTCTATTAGGTTTGCTTGATCCAGGTCTGAGTTCAAGTCCTGGATATCCTTGTTAATTTTCTGTCTCGTTGATCTGTCTAATGTTGACAATGGGGTGTTAAAGTCTCCCCACTATTATTGCGTGGGAGTCCAAGTCTCTTTGTAAGTCATTAAGAACTTGCCTTATGTATCTGGGTGCTCCTGTATTGGGTGCGTATATATTTAGGATCGTTAGCTCTTCTTGTTGCATTGATCCCTTTACCATTATGTAATGTCCTTTTGTCTCTTTTGATCTTTGTTGGTTTAAAGTCTATTTTATAGAGACGAGAATTGCAACTCCTGCTTTTTTTTGCTCTCCATTTGCTTGGTAAATCTTCCTCCATCCCGTTATTTTGAGACTTTGTGTATCCTTGCATGTGAGATGGGTTTTCTGGATACAGCACACTGATGGGTTTTGGCTTTTTAGCCAATTTGCCAGTCTGTGTCTTTTGATTGGGGCATTTAGCAGGGACAAAGATAGCAGAGAAGAAACTTTTTGATTGGGGCATTTAGGATTAATATTGTTATGTGTGAATTTGATCCTGCCATTTTGATGCTATCTGGCTGTTTTGCCCGTTAGTTGATGCAGTTTCTTCATTGTGTTGATGCTCTTTACCATTTGGTATGTTTTTGTAGTGGATGGTACTGGTTGTTCCTTTCTATGTTTAGTGCCTCTTTCAGGAGCGCTTGTAAAACAGGCCTGGTGGTGATGAAATCTCTGAGTACTTGCTTGTTCGCAAAGGATTTTATTTTTCCTTCACTTATGAAGCTTAGTTTGGCTGGACATGAAATTCTGGGTCGAAAGTTCTTTTCTTTAAGGATGTTGAATATTGGCCCCCAACTCTCTTCTGGCTTGTAGGGTTTCTGCTATGAGATCTGCTGTGAGTCTGATGGGCTTCCCTTTGTGGGTAACCCGACCTTTCTCTCTGGCTACCCTTAGCATTTTCTCCTTTATTTCAACCCTGGTGAATCTGACGATTATGTGCCTTGGGGTTGCTCTTCTTGAGGAATATCTTTGTGGTGTTCTCTGTATTTCCTGGACTTGAATATTGGCCTGCCTTGCTAGGTTGGGGAAGTTTTCCTGGATAATATCCTGAAGAGTGTTTTCCAGCTTGGATTCATTCTCTCTGTCACATTCAGGTACACCTATCAAACATAGATTAGGTCTTTTCACATAGTCCCACATTTCTTGGAGACTTTGTTCATTCCTTTTTACCCTTTTTTCTCTACTCTTGCCTTCTCGTTTTATTTCATTGAGTTGATCTTTGACCTCTGATATCTTTTCTTCTGCTTGGTCAATTCGGCTGTTGAAACTTGTGTATGCTTCGCAAAGTTCTCATGTTGTGTTTTTCAGCTCCATCAATTCACTTATATTCCTCTCTAAGTTGTTTATTCTCGTTAGCATTTCGTCAAATCTTTTTTCAAGGTTCTTAGTTTCTTTGCATTGGGTTAGAACATGTTCTTTTAGCTCACAGAAATTTCTTATTACCTACCTTCTGAAGCCTGATTCTGTCAATTCATCACACTCACTCTCCATCCAGCCTTGTTCCCTTGCTGGTGAGGGGTTGTGATCCCTTGTAGGAGGAGAGGTGTTCTGGTTTCAGGTGTTTTCATCCTTTTTGCACTGGTTTCTTCCCATCTTTGTGGATTTATCCACCTGTCGTCTTTGTAGTTGTTGACTTTCAGATTGGGTCTCTGAGTGGATGTCCAGTTTGTTGATGATGAAGTTATTTCTTTCTGTTTCTTAGTTTTCCTTCTAACAGTATAGCCCCTCTGCTGTAGGACTGCTGAGGTCCACTCGAGGTCCTGCTTGCATGGGGGATCACCTGCAGTGGCTGCAGAACAGTAAGGGTTGCTGCCAGTTTTTTCTTCTGCTATCTTTGTCCCAGAAGGATACCCGCCAAATATCAGTCTGAGCTCTACTTTATGAGGTGACTCTTTGGATATACGGGGGTCAGGGAGTTGCTTGAGGAGACAGTCTGTCCTTTATAGGAGCTCAAGTGCTGAGCTGTGAGCTCCATTGTTCATTCAGAGCTGCTGGGCAAGTACGTTTAAGTCTGCTGTAGCAGAACTCATAAACCCCCTTTTTTTCCCAGGGTGCTCTTTCCCGGGGAGTTAGGGCTTTATTTATGAGTTTCTGTTGTGCTGTTGCCTTTTTTTCAGGGCTGCCCTGCCCAGTGAGGAGGCAGCCTAGTCACTGTCTGCCTGCAGAGGCTTTGCTGAGCTGCTGTGGGCTCTGCCCAGCTGTCGTGTGAAATTCCCTGCAGTCCTGTTTATACAGGTGTAGTGAGAACTGCCTTGGCAATGGCGGCCCACCTCTATAATGGTGGACTCTCTCTGTAATGGTGGGCTGCCTCAGCAATGGCAAACTACCTCCGTAGTGATGGACTGCCTCGGTAATGGCAGACGCCCCTCCCCCCACAGAGCTGGACCATCCCAGGTTCAGCTGTGCTTGCTGTGAAACTCTCAATCCAGAGCATTTCCGATTGCTGTTTTTTGTGGGGGTGGGACCAGCCAAGCCTGATCACCTGGCTCCATGCCTCAGAGCCTTTTTTTAATTTTTTTTTTTTAGTTGAATGGTCGACTGTCTCCCAGGTGTTCCAGTCGCCTGTTGAAAAGGTGCCGGGATCTGTGTGATTTCCCGTGCGGCGACCCACTGCGCTGGCTAAAACAGTGGCACTGAGATTCGTGGCACTTTTATGCCCGGGAATCTCCTGGCCTGGCTCCCTGTTTCAATCCCCCTTTTTAATCAGATGAATGGGTGACTCTGCCTTCCTGGAGCTCCAATCGCCAACTAAAATGGCGTCCGGACCCATGTATTCTGTAGGGAGAACCGCCGCGCCAGGGCGCCAGCAAAACAGCCGTGCTGGCCAAAACAGCCACGCCCTGGTTAGTGCTGGTCACCCGTGGGGCTCCTCTGCCTGGGAATCTCCTGGTCTATGGGCAATAAAAATCCATCTGGAAATGCAGCATCTACTCACCCTCTGGGCTTTCACTGGGAGCTGCAATCCTCAGCTGCTCCTAATCGGCCATCTTGGATCCCCTCCTCATCACTGTTATTCAGAGTGGAGTCCAGTGGCCATGCAGGTGAGCTCCAGCTACACCCTCCACTGGCAGGCTGCTGTAGACCACTCTGTTCTGGTTGACACAATACCTCCACTGGCAGGCTGCTGTAGACCACTCTGTTCTGGTTGACGTCCTCAAGTGACAATTAGCCAGTCCTCCAGACCACTCCCAGCCCAGGCCCTTTGGCAGGCAGTGTGTTCCTTTGGTAGCCATGCACTCTTTGAAGAGGTCTGAATTTCAGCCAATGTCAGGGAGGGTCTTCTGGTCCTTATTTTATTTGCTGTCTACTTTTCCTCAGCCTAGAGATAGCAGCTGCTGCTTTGCCCCCGATATTTTGGAAACACTTAGAATTCTCCTTCATCTCTGTGAGTAATCGGCCACATTCTACTAGCTAGAAAGTCATTATATATTAAATTTTCTGTTTAAATAACCAAACATGGCTTCTGTCTCCTGATAGGATCCTGACTGATATAAGAATAATCCACCAGCCTGGCCAACATGGTGAAAACCCACCCTCTATTAAAAATACAAAAATTATCCAGGCATGATGGTGGTGCATGCCTATAATCCCAAATACTCGTGGGTCTGAGGCAGGAGAATCACTTGAACCTGGGAGGTGGAGGTTGCAGTGAGCTGAGATCAACAGAGCAAAACTCCATCTCAAGAAAAAAGAATAATAGTAATAATTAATCCACAGTGCTAAGGATGTTTAAATCTCACTGATGTGTAATCCTAGAAAACACACTAAAAAGTAGAGGGAGAATGAAAAAATACCTGAAAGAGAAGCAGCATGTATTTGAGAGGAAACATCAAATTGCCCCAGTAAGGCCTTTATAGCAGGTTTCCTAGATGCCAGCCAGATCATAGTTTGAAAGGCACTGGAGGAATGTATGTCCTACCCTTTAGTTTGTGAGAAGACCTGAATCTACCTATTTTGAGAGATAAAAAGCATTTCTTTTAGAATAGAAAAAGTTACTCCATCTCCCTTTGGCTATATGATTTGGGGGAAGTCACTCGATAGCTCCATGCCTCAGTTTCCTCTAATGCTTACCATGAATCTCCATGTATTGCTTTGTTTACTACAATTATGTTATCCCATATTTCAGGGGTTAAAACCTATTTTTAATCAGCATCACTGAGGTATAATTTACACACAATAAAATGTACCCCATTTTAAATGTATGCTCCAGTAGATGTTAACAACAAATACATTATGTATCTATCACCATATTCAAGATGTAAAACATTTCCAGGACCATGTAAGGATAATTTACTCAATACAGAATTCTAGAATGACAGATTGTTCCCCCTTTTCAGCACTCAAGAGATCCAATTCCATTGTCTTCTAGTTTGCATTATTTCTAATGAGAAGTCTGCAGAAATTCTTATCTTTAACCTCTGTAATTTGTCTTTTTCCCTTCCTCTCAGCTGACTTTAGGATTATTTTCTTGCTGGGCATGGTGGCTCATGCCTGTAATTCCAGCACTTTGGGAGGCCAAGGCAGGAGGATCACTTGAGGTCAGGAGTTCAAGACCAACCTGGCCAACTGGGCAAAACCCCGTCTCTACTAAAAATAAAAAAATTAGCCAGGCGTGATGATGTGCGCCTGTAATTCCAGCTACTTGGGAGACTGAAGCACAAGAATCTTTGAACCTGGGAGGTGGAGGTTGCAGTGAGCCAAGATCGCACCACTGCACTCCAGCCTGGATGACATGATGGAGTGAGACTCTGCCACAAAAAAAAAAAAGAAAGAAAGAAAAAGAAAAGATTGTTTTCTTTATCACTAATTTGAAGAAATTTTATTATAGTATGTGTGCCATTCTGCAGTTTTCTTTGTATTTACTTGCTTGGGGTGTGTTGAGCTTCTCAGACCAGTGAGTTTATAGTTTTTGTCAAGTTTGGAACACTGTCAGCAATTGTATCTCTAAATAAACAGCATTAGGCTTTACTCTGGCAGGCATTTAGGTTACTTGTGGATCAGCCTGACCCTCTCAAGCCTTATTCTTAATCTTCATAAAGGTAGGTCTACGGCACTTTTTAACTCCAGAAATGTTTTTACCCTGCTATTATTGTTTCTTCCTTCTGGAGTCTCTACGGAATGTCCCAAATATTCAAGGACAGCTCTCTGATCTGGCTGGTCAGATGCAAATACCTCCAAGTCCTGTATGAGCTCTGTAAATGTTATAGCCCCTATGTGCATTTTGTCCAGTTTTGTGGAGTTTCACCTCATACATCAGTGGTTTAGTATTCAACAGAACATTCCGGGGGGAGCCATATACGTTTCTAGAGCACTTTATCTGCTAGACCTTCTCCTGTAAAATATTCTGCCCTACAAATTCTAAATAGATCAGCCTCTCCAAACTGCTGATATCTGTCTCCTCAGCTCAACAAGGTCACTGTACTCTTCTTGGAATACCTCCCTGAAGATACAGTCTTGAAATGCCTCCACGCAGAAATACAAAGTGACTGTAGGGTTTACAAGTCTTCTCTTAGAAACCACAGTCCTACTCTGACTATCATCTAATAACTGAAAATATTTAATTCACAAGTTTTATCCAGTTTTATAATTGTTTGTAGCAAGAGGATGAACCTAGTCCTAGTTATTCCATCATAGCCAGTAGCAAAAGCCTCATCATAAGTTTTTAGACTTTTATGTTATTCTTTGAGAGGTCAGCAATCTTTGGATGAATGATATAGCCAGCCTAAAAAAGACAGGGTTAAAACTTTGAGGGTGCCAGTGTTGTCTCAGAGATAGGCTATGGGGATACAGACTTTCTCAAATATCAAAAAGTGGGAGGGAGAGATAGTGTTTGAAGACTACTCAATACTGATTCTGCCTTCTTTAATACCCACCCCCCTTCACCTCTACCCCCAGATGAAGATGTAGACTTGCTGATCTGGAGGTTCAGTTCAAGAATCAGAAGAGCCTAAAAGAGCACAGATTGTTGTTATAAGTCCTTCCAGAACAGTGATATAAACCTGAATATAAAACAGAAGTAGTGTTGCAAAAATTTGGCTTCTTCTTCAACCTTGGCAGGATTCTATGTGCACAGAAAGTGTCACTGACAGCCACACACTGCCAACTCCCATTAAGCACTAAGGACAAGGGATGAGCTATGCAAAAACATGCTGCATCCACTTGGTCCTTGCGTAGCCACGTCCCTTTGAGATAAACTCTGAATCCATGGCTAAAGAAATCACGAATTTATATCTGTGTGTGTGTGTGTGTGTGTGTGTGTGTGTGTGTGTGTGCTCTTTCCACCCATAAATAACCCCACCCACAGTGCTGAAAATCTCCACTAACACCTCTGCTTTAGAACATTAACCAGTACAGCCCTTTGGAAATGGGTCGTAAGTCACTCAAAGAAGTCAGAAAAAGCTTTGATGGTAGCAGACAGCAGCTCTGGTGCCTACAGGGACAGAGCAGAAGAGGGCATTTTGCCTCGCTCCAGGCGCTTCCAGCCTCCAAGTACAGCACAGCCACCTAACCCCGAGCAACCGCGTTTCCTTGCAGAACAAACACCAATGCTCATCCTAACCCTTCCCCCCAGCACAAATCCAATAGAACTAATAAAAACAGAAGCAAGCCATCTTAAAATTAACACATCCAAGATACAAGCAGAAACCATTGATCAAAACCTCCTATCTCCCCTCACAGCCGACAGCTCCAGAGAAGCCCTAACACCCCATAATGGAATCCCATTATCTACAAAAGAAACTCGTTCCAGAGGAAAGTCACAAACAAAGAGAGAATCAAAGGAGGCTGGCAAAGGGGGAGACTCCACCACTCCCCCTCTGCTCCCATAGAAGGGGTACAACACTCAAGCAGAGAGAGCCATTAGAACTGCAGTAAGCGGGGAGGCACTTTCCACAAGTTACAAAACTGAGAATGAAATCAAGACAGAGTCCAGTGGAGAAGGAGGGTGTGAGAGTCTGCTTCTTTCCATCTGTGCAAAAGCAAAACAGAAGCTTCTTTCACATAGGGAGAAAAATGGGTCCAAAAAAAAATCTTTCCTTAAATTCCAGAACTGCATGCATTTGGAAAACACAGGGATTTCAGCCAAAGTAGGGAGCAAGTAAGATTCATTAGCAAATGCCTCAAATCCTTAATTCACACTTCAAACAAACAAGTTAATTGTGTGGCTAACAGAGTGTGACTTGATTATAGGCCACTGGTGGCCATTAATAGATGAAAGGTGTTTGGATTTCAATAGCGTTTGGATTTCATAACCCGCCTTCATAAGACGAGTTCAGATTAGTCACCACGTCTATTTGCCAACACCTGTGATCATGAATCCCACATGACAAACAAGCACCCCAGCTTTGAGCTTCTGGAACTGAAGAGTAAACAGGAGGAGAATTCATGAATTTTACAGAGGTAATTGTTCTACCCTGCTTTGAAGAGGAGTGAAGTCTGGTCTCAGAAGACCTTAACATATGCATGAACATAGGTCTCCTGGCTGACACACAACTCAGAAGGCCCACCGCCGTGTTTCCACAGCAAGGATCCCTTTGGGAAAGCAGAAAGGGACAGGGCTCCAACACTCAGATATTATTAATCAATGACGCCAGTGCCCCATTCCCAAAGACATGAGTCTAGGTCCACGTGAGGACTACTTCAAACTAAAAATTGTAGATGTGTCAAAAAAAAAACTGACCATTGATAAGTCTGTATGAGTCTTCCCTTTGACCAGATGGGCTCTATCCTTAGAATCTCAGATTTTATTAGAAAGAAAAGAAGAGATGTCTTATTCCTCTTCTCTTGCTCCTCGATGTTATCAAGGAGTAAGATGAAAGATAAGCAGTGCAAAAGCTCATATTGTGTCACCTGAAGAGCAGCATGGGCTGCAGGGAAAAGACACAATCAAATGTATCTTCCTGGAAACCTTGTGACGCGGTGATGCACATGATGTCAAAGCTATAAAAAGGGAGCTTGCTTTTCAAAGGCTTACAACAGAGCAGTATCAAGAGGACGAGGACTCAATTTTTTTCTACTCATGTAAAAAAGAAAGAGGTTCCGATAAAGGGAGGCCCTTCTTGTCCAATGTGATGACAGTCTACAAAGTCAGTCTCAGCAGATCTGCAGCCAGCCACACTTCCAGGGGAGGAACCCTGATGCAACATCCTTATCCTCATCTTCGAAGTTCCACTAATTCCTTGGAGATCTGGGGTCAAGCACTAAAGGGAATATAAGCCATGGTGAAAACCTAGGTCTTCTCTCCAAGAAGCTGATGATCTAGGAAGACCAGGCACCTAACTTAGGGTCTAAAATCACTGATATTGGGGCAGATGTGGTGGCTCACACCTGTAACCCCAGCACTTTGGGAGGCCAAGGTGAGTGGATCACCTGAGGTCAGAAGTTCGAGACCAGCCTGGCCAACATGCAAAATGCTGTCTCAATTAAAAATACAAAAATAAGCTTGGTGTGGTGATGGCAGCTGTAATCCCAACTACTCGGGAGGCTGAGACACAAGAATTGCTTGAACCTGGGAGGTGGAGGTTTCAGTGAGCCGAGATAGCACTACACTCCAGCCAGGGTGACACAGCGACTCCGTCTCAAAAAAAAAAAAAAAAAAAATCACTGTGATGGAAAGTGCACCATGGGAAGTCAAAGAAGAGCCAGATCGACACAGGCTGGAGAAGTCAGAACAAGGAACCAAAATGTGACAGCAGGGAAAGCAGAGCACAGGAAGACTTCCCGGAAGGGAGAGGTGGGCTGCTGTCCTTGGTCCTGAGCCAACACTGTGATCCAGAGCAGCAATTTTACTGCTGGGATTTGTCGTAACCAGTGAGTCCTGAAATCAGTTTAAGGTAGAGATTGGTATTGTTTTAATCAAATGGAATGGAGTGGAGTGGAAAATATCAGAGTTCACCATAGGTAACATTGTTTCCTGAAACTTCTGTTCAGATCTCATCATCATAAATTAATATACATATATGTGTTCTGGGTCATAACCTAAAATACATTTCTGGCGACTTGTTACGGACATAGCTTTGGCAAATCACTGCTCTATGGCACAGTTTTTTCTTTCCACCCCTGGACACTGAAGCCTTCTGACCCTTTTTGCAGGAATTATGACCAGCGTTTTGACCAAGAGGCAGTGGTAGCGGAGAATACAAGATGTAAATCAAGAGAAACAAATAAAGAGAGAATGACAACCACCAAGAGATTGTGATGGGAATGATAGGAATAGGTTGTTGTTGTTTTTACATAACAGTTATCAAAATTGTTGGGATTTCTTTCCCTGAAAAGTTGAAGTAGGAGGCATGTCTCCAGCGTTACTTCCAGCTCCACAGGGTTTCAAGAAGAACATGACCACATGCCAGCTCACCAGAGGCCTTGCATGGGAGGCAAGACTGTCTCCTAAAGGGTGTCTGTCCCTTCATCCTTGGTCCCCCACACTCAACATAGGGCTTTAACTCATGTTAAAGGCTTTAACTGTAAACTGCAAATAATGATCTTTCCTATGTGAGAAGGTGGTTATGAGGATTAAATGAGCTAATTTAGATAAAGTACTTAAAACAGGGCCTAGAACCCAGTGAATGCTATAAAAGGGTTAACTATTCCTACTGTTTCACTTGGATATAAGTTGAGATGGAAAATGTAAAGATTCCATGGTACCCAGCCATGAAAAAATTAATGAAGAATTTAATGCTTCCAATAACAATGTTGAGGAGAAAAAGCAAGATACAACACTCTGTAACAGTATTATCTCAAATGTGTTTTTAAAGAGTTCATAAAAGTATTGGAAGAAAATTCACTAAAACATTAACAGCAGTTGGATTTGGGTAGGAGGCCTCAGATAAATTTCTTCTGCACATTTTCTTCTATTTTCCTATTTTTCTACAATTAGCATGTGCTTTTATAATTAGGAAAAAAAAAACCTACACTTCAAAGACTGTAACTCAAAGTCAAAATGGCTTTAATCTTGAAATGTGCCATTCTGCAAGGCAGGCAATAAAACTGAATACAGGAAGGAGGGGAAGCAGTGGGCTTCATTTGCACAGTCATACAGATAAGCCACCACTTAGCAGGAATGTGGTATTTCTGACTTTCTGATCTTTCTGTCATTTCACAACTGCCAAAAATGGGGAATTTACCCAAACTTTTGATTTCCTTCTAACCCCAGGAGGGCAGAGTAACAGAGATTACCTTCGAAAATCCCCAGGATACAGAAACACCAGGGTAGATCCTCCTGGCCACTCCTCAGTCAGACAGGCTGCACTCAGCACTGGCAAACTTCTTAAGCCCTTGCTATGTGTTGAGCACTGAGTTTCCAACAACATCTCATTTAATCGTCCTAGTAACTCTATGATAGCAGTATCATCTGTGTCCCCATTTTACAGATCAGGAAATAGAATTTTAAGAGTTAACTAATGTTACTATTCCATCCTTATACTCCCCTTCAAAGCAAACTTCCTTTGCAGTGTTTATACTGGCTGCCTTCAAGTTCTTACCTTCCATTCTCTCCCAAGCCCACTCCGATCCGATTTTTATCTCCCACTATTCCATCAAGACAACTGTTGTCAAGGTCTTCAATGACTTCCACATTGCCAAAGCCAGTGGAGAATTCTTAATCTTAATTTTACTTGCCCTGCCAGCATCTTTTGATAACCCTCCCTCCCCCATCGAAACATCAGCTTCACTTAGCCTCTAACACGCCCACTCTCTCTGGACCTTCTGCTCTCTCTGGCTGTTGCTTCTCAGATTCCTTTGCTGATTCTTCCTCATCCCCCCTGCCCTCTAAACAGCAGATTGCCCCAGATCTCCTCCCCTGGGCCTAGTTTGCCATCTCCCCTCCCTCCCCAGTCATCTCACCCAGACTCAGAGCTTTAAACATCGTCTCTGCACTGACTACTCGAGAATTTACATTTTCAGCCTGAACTCCTCCCCTTGAACTCCAGGCTCCCAGATCCAGCTGCCTATTAAACAATTCCATCCAAACATCTTCTAGGATCTTAAACATTACACACTTCACACATAACCCTTGATTCTCCACCACCACACCCACACCCCTTCTCTTTCTGTAGCTTCCCCTGTCTCAGTAGATGACAGCACCACCCTGCTAGTGGCTCTAGCCAGACATCCGAGTCCTCCTTGTGTCCTTTCCTTCTGAAACATTAGAAGCAAATCTGTTCACTCTACCTTCAAAATATGGCCAAAATCCAGCACTTCTCCCATCTTAATCGCTGCCCCCTTGGTTCAAGCCACCAGTACCTCCTCCCCACCTGGAAGACTGCATCTGTCTTTCAGCTCTCCCTGTCTATACTCTTGCTTCTTCACACTATCCAGGGAGACCCTTTAAAGAGTCCCCCATGGCACCCAAAGTCAAAGCCAAGGTCCTCCCAATAACCTATCTGGGTCCTACATGATCTGGCCCCATGATTTCTCTGTGATTTCTCTGATCTACTCCTTCCACCCAGCCACATGGCCCCCTTGCTACTACCTGAACAGACAGCAGGCTCCCGCCCCAGGGCCTCTGCCCCTGCATCCCCCTGTGCCTAGAAGAAACTCTTCCCTTGGAATTCTACTTGGCTCACTCCCTCACTTCCTCTGGGTCACAGCCCAAATGCCCCCTTCTGGGTAAGGCCTCCCTAACCACCCTGTGAAACAGCAGCATCCCCTGACACACTGGCTGGCCCTCTACCCCCACTTTCTTTTTCTCTGCAGCAAACAGTCCTGCCCCGACATTCTACAGTGTACTCTGCATTTTGCTACACTGTTTGCTAACGCCCTTCTCCAGGCCTCACCCGACCCCCCACTGGAATGCAGAGATTCTCCTCCATTTTAATCCCTGCTATATCTCCAATCCCTAGAACAGCACCCAGATTTCACAAATATTGAATGAAAAAATGAATGAATGGATAAATGAATGAATGAGCAAATAAACCAGTTCAAGGTCACACAATAAATTCTGGTGCCAGGTTTCAGATTTGGGACTGCGCCTCGGGAGCCCACATACCCCACATCCACACTCCCCTGCCTCTGGCTGCCAAGACATGTTGCCTGACAACCTCCAAAGTCAGAAATATCCAACCAGCACACAGCCTGGGAGGAAGACAGTATAAGCCCCCATGTGGCTAATGGAACCAAGTATCTGAAATGAGACGTTTGAATTGGAAAACTGAGGACATATGGTCATGACAGTAAAACCACATGCCACTTAGCTCAGCTGGGATAGGTCAGCATTGAGAGTGGTCATAGTGCTGATTTCCACATAGAGTGGGGTACCCACAAAGCCCCGTAAAGCGTAGAACAAGGATTTGCCCTTGACTGCAAGAAGGCTCAGGAGATGCAATGCAGAAAAGCCAGCATGAGTCCATCTTCATCACTGGGGGAAATCACCCAAAACCCTGATCCTACCAGCAGAGCCAACAGCCTCCGCTTCATCCCTCAAAGATAGCTTGGGCACACACCTTCATCCTCTTTGTTCATTTTGATAATGGTCCCCCAGGCAGGAGGGCATGGGTATTTTCAGCACATTATGGCCCAAATCCTTTGTTTTAATTGGTCCCAGGCATTTCCACTTTTAGAGCCTCCTTCACTTATTTGTTTTAAAGAGTCAATCTCTGAATGATCCAGTCGGAGCCCAGAGAATAGATAAGATAGTAAGACTCATCTATAACATTTGTGTTTAATGGTTAGATATTAATTGGCTTTTTTAAGTGTGTAAATCGGTCCATTTTTAGTCTTTCTAATCTGTTCATTCTCATTAATGAAGGAGCAATACTCATCAACAGCTCTGCACTACACATCACCTTGTAAAACTATAGTCCGTTTATTTTTTTAAAATAGAATAGATTTATCACGATTTGAAATACAGAAAGTCATTAAAATAATAATTAAAAACACAACTACAAGCACAATAAAAGTTTCATGATAATAAACTACATTTTAATATATATTAATTCCCCTAATGATTTACTCCATACATCTTACAGGGTCAAATCAATGTCTGCACCAAAAAAAAAAAAAATTCAATTAAATTCTATTCACTGTATCTTTCAAGTGAGTCTATTGTTTGCTTTTGTCTCCTATCAGGCCACTTGTCAGTTGTTCTAGCTCAAGATTACAAAGAGAGGGGACATCGCCCCACCAAGGTCAGAAGAAACACGTCCAAATCCTCCCCAATCCACCTTCACCATCTCCTGCGCATTTGTCACTGATGATCTTGTTGGAGGAGAGGAGGAGGAGGTGAGGAGGAGGGGGAGGCTCGCTCCAGTCCATACTCCTAAGCAAGCTCTCGGTCTGCCAGCCCTGAACTGGCATGCTCACTCTCATGCTCAGCCAGCCTCTGTGCCTCGAAGCACAGCCCAAGCGAGCCCCTGACTGTCCCTCTTTAAACTTCCACTTGCCCCAAAACACACACCAAGTCAGTGCCTCTCTTCCAAAGCTCACTTCCCCTAGGAGTTTCAGAGCCAGAAAAAGCACATTTGCTATTCAGTCCCCTGCACCAAAGCAAGTGATTTACCAAGTCTTTACCTTGCCTGAGTGATTTTTCTAGACTTAACATTCAGACACAATTTCCATGCTGAGAAGACACCGCTGGCGACAGTTTGACAAGCTAGAGGGCTGCCTGGTGGAGGCGACTGGGTGGACTCCCTCTCTGGTCCCCTCCCTATCAACCACAGGGATAACGCCTCGGAGCCAGCAGGAAGACCTGGGTTCAGGGTCAGGCCTGGGTCTGAGTTGCAACCTGGGATCGTCGGCTCAACCACTCGCTTTGCTAGTGACCACTAGGGGGCAACAGGCGTCACCGTGATGAGAGAGAAGGTCGTGCTCAAAAGGTTGTGCAGAATCAGAGGAGCTTTCGACTTTGGAAGGAAATCACTGCAGAGCCTCACCCCGTCGCTGCGGGGAGACGACAGCAACCAGCACGATCACGCCCATTTTTCAAGTGAGAAAAAACAAGTCACTGAATGAAAAGTGATGTACTACGGGACCCAACGTGAATCAGTGTCCAAGCCGAAATAAAAGCAGGCGCGGCTGCTGCACATTCAGGCTCTTTCATGAGTTCCCCGAAAGTCCAGAAAGTGCAGGACGGTATCCGCGCCTCCTGCGATGTCCAGGCGCCCTCGAAGCCCTCTAGGGCCCGCCCCGCTCACCTGCTCTGCACTGATGCTGCTGTTCTTTGTGTGGGCAGAGGAAAGGAGAGACCAGGGCAGCCCCTGAGGCTGGCGGCTCCGGACACTTCCAGGCCCCGCCTCTCAGAAGAGCCCTCCCTGCTCCGGAGAGCAAAGGGTGCGTCCTTCCTTGGGAGCCGTGACTCACCCGAGGACCTGCGCATCCCCCAGCCCGGGAGGCCGCGGCAAGGAGCAGCAGGTGCAGAGCTCTCATTAACCAAGATGGCCTGACGCTGGTGCCGGGCTTTCTAAGTCTCAGCTGCAGGATGCTTTTTAAAATATAGGTGCAATTTGGGCCTGTGGTTAAGACCGTTTAATTTTATTTTGTACTGCCTAATATTTTCCCAAGCTAGGCCACGGGTAAGTCTGGAGTCTCCGCTCCAGACTTAGCTGATATGGCAAATGAACCCAGTTAGCAGCCACACACAAGCCCCACCCCCGCTTCCTGCTACCAGACCCTCTGCCAGTCCCCTGTTCCCACTAAACCCACAGAGGCCACAGCACCCCAGAACCTGCTGTCCAGGCTCTCTTGTTCTGCTCCCCCTCACAGGCACCCTACCACCCACAGCCCACCCTACAGAGAGGCAGACAGACCTGGTGGTCCCTGGGACCAGATGGCCAAAACGCTTCACTGACAAAAGCCCTATCCGTCAGCTGACCCTTGGCCCAATTCGTGTGCTTATTCCCTCAACAACTACTGATTGCCCCGTGACCCCATGCCAGGTCATCTGCATCTAATTTTCGGTTTGGAGAATATGACCACTGTGATCCTGATGGAAGGAGGTGAGGCTTCAAAAAAAAACCCTGCATTTTCTAACTCTGGTTCCACCACTTACAAGCTATATGACCCTGGGCAAGTCAGTTAACATCTCTGAGTCTCATATTTGTCCTTCGAGGGTCTCTGTAAGGGCTAGCTAGGTGACATGAAGCGTCAGTCACCTTCTGCATAGCGTGTGGCATGCAGTAGGTACTCACTAAATGACAATGGCCTCTTCGTGGAGAAGGATGGCAATCTTTCCCAGTTGCCTTTGGGTTAAGGGAACAATCATAAAACAAAGGCATTGCCTGGAATGGGGAAACACGCCTAGGATACCGGGGGCCCAGCAGGGTCAAGGGCATGGTGGGAGGGGTCTGAAACTTGCCTTTCCTGCTTGCCAGCTCTGCGGAGGCCAGGCCTGTGTCCAGCTGGGCCATTCCTCCCACCATCCCTGGGTTCTGAAGCAAGCGAGTGAACAAAGAGAGGGAGCAACCTAGAGGAGTCTGTCTTCCTGCTCCGCTGTCAATTATCTGCACAAAAACACGTCAATAAATCTGCCTGGCCAAAGCACCCCATAAGTGCTAGCATGTAAAAAGAAAGAAGATTTCATGCCCAGCATGCTAAAAAATAAGAAAATGACTCATAGTCCCAGGGCACCCCCTCGAGTGGCTGGCAGGGCCCCTGCCACTGAGAGAGGCCCTGGCATAGGCTAATTGGGAGCTGGGGAGCTGGACTGGTTGGATGTTCAGTAGCCATGAATTTTTCTGAATCCCAGTAAAGTGCCTTTTACTTTATTTGCCCAGATTATTTATAAATGGATTTTTCAATAAAAAACAGAGTTCGGGATGCATGATGGCTTTTCTCCGGCACCTCACGTGGGGCACGTTCATCCCCCATCGCTGTCTGCCTGACCCAACAGTACATGCCTTGATCAGCCCGTCCTCTCTTTGGGCCACAGATTGGCTTTCAATAACTTCTCAGAAGCCCATGGGTAGTCACTAAATTTAAACTCACGTCCTTAAAACTCAAATTCAACTCAATAAGCATTTATTGATAGCCTACAACATGCAAGATATTAGGCTCAGTGCTGTGCTGGAGACAGGTGGTGGAAGAGGAAATCCAAGCATCTGGCCATTTAGAAAAGCATGAACTTGTGTGTAAAACTGGGCACAAGACAATGAGCCTGGGGCAAGGCTAAAGCGGCCGCACAGTGGGCGTGAACACGAGGCCAGATGTCTTTTGCTTTCAAGGAGGATACTTTGGGCTGCATAATTATAGAAAATCCAACCTAAACTACCTTAAAGAGGAAGGAAAATGTATCATCTCGTGTTGCAAAAAGTTTGGAGGTAGGGCTGATGTCACCTGGGTCCCTTCTTTAGGGTCAGCCATGCTATGACCTTGGGCTGGACTGGCATGACTGCAAGGTAGTCGTAGCGGCCTCCCACAACCATCACATTTTCCAAAGTCCAGAAGACAGAAATCGTACACCCTTTTTTTTTAAGGGCCAGGAAATTGGCCTAGAAGTGCCTACCCATCTCGCTGGCAATAACTGAGTTACAGGCCGGCCCTAAACCAATCACTGGCAATGATGGGCTTCCACAGATCTGGGTTTATCCCCTGGGACTGGAGAGAGCCCTGGCGTCCCCTGAAGAATTTGGCCACCAACACCTAACACAATCGAGGTCCTGTCGGCAAGAAATAAGAGGGGAAAGCTATTGGGGAAACCATCGGAAGTTGCCCTTGCCTAGAAACACCAGCCTGGGGCATGCCCTCTCACACCCTGTTTATCAATCACAAGTGTGCTCTGGGTTAAACTAGAAAAATAGACACACAATAAAATAGACAAAATACACACACACAAAAAAGAGACACACAGAGCTCTGCTTAAGAATTACGATGTTGAGGCCTGGCGCAGTGGCTCACACCTGTAATCCCAGCACTTTGGGAGGTCGAGGCGGGAGGATCACCTGAGGTCGGGAGTTCGAGACCAGCCTGACCAATACGGAGAAACCCTGTCTCTACTAAAAATACAAAATTAGCCAGGTGTGGTGGTGGGACGCCTGTAATCCCAGCTACTCGGGAGGCTAAGGCAGGAGAATCACTTGAACCCGGGAAGCAGAGGTTGTGGTGAGTCAAGATCACATAATTGCTCTCCAGCCTGGGCAAAAAGAGCGAAACTCCATCTCAAAAAAAAAAAAAAATAGACACACAATAAAACCAAGGAACTTAATCAATCTTGTTTTTTGCTGCATGTTTTGCAAGGAGCATGGTGCCTGGCATGAGTAGATACTCAAATATCTGTTGAATGAATGAATGAATGCTGGAATGAAACCAGGAGGCTGGCTGGGAATAGATTCAAGATCATTCAAACGCCCCTCAGATCTCAGGAGAAGCAGGACAAGAGGAATTCAGCAAGCAAGAACCTAGTTGGTTGCCCTGAAGACTGTTTAAAGAAAGGCAATGCTCAAAGACAGGAAACTTCCCAAGGGGTCAAAGGAACCCTATTTGTCCAGCACCGTCCAGGGAAGACAGACCTTGAGTACAAGAGACAGGAACTTCCCAGCCCCGGGAGAGGCCTTCGTCCCCGGGAAGCAGAGATAACTCCTCCACCTTTTCCATGCTATGGATTTACCAGTCCTTCCAGCAACCTCCCTGCCTTTGCTCCAATTCCCAGCACTCAAGCCAACTTCTGATGAGATGGTGCTACAGGTAAGGGGGTGCCCCATGTGGGAGCTGGAGCATTCCAAGCACAGGGAAGGTGTCTTACCCTTCACCACATCTTAATAATGTGACACCTAGTTTACGTGCCCATCCAGCAGGAGTCAACTGCTTACAAATCAGATGCTACTTCTAGGCTAAGAGTCAGCAATAACATATGTCCCGCCTTGATCTAATCCAACCAATGTAAAACAGCAAATACAATCACCTGGGTAAAGGACAATGCTATATTCCTCTAAACTGAGCCTAAGATACTTCCCAGATGACAATTTAGCCCAGCAATGAAGTAAAACTTTCCTTCTCTTGACTTTATCTATTATTCAGGAAAAGTCCAGGCCCTGAACACAAAGTTAACACAGCCATGTGGGAAGCTGACTGTCCCGTGTCACAGATGTTGTTAGCAACAGGACTTTTTTTTTGAGACGGAGCTGGAGTGCAGTGGTGTGATCTCTGCTCACTGCAACTTCCGCTCCTGGGTTTAAGAGATTCTCCTGCCTCAGCCTCCCGAGTAGCTGGGACTACAGGTGCATGCCACCATGCCCAGCTAATTTTTGTATTTTTAGTAGAGACGGGGTTTCACCACATTGGCCAGGATGGTCTCGATCTCTTGACCTCGTGATCCACCTGCCTCGGCCTCCCAAAGTGCTGGGATTACAGGGGTGAGCCACCGCGCCCGGCCTATCATCGTGACTTCTGAAAGAATGCAACTGTTTACTTAACAGACAAATGGACACTGAATATTTAATGTTTTCTCTTTAAGCAAGGAGTCAGCCTTCACCTTCTTGCACTTTGCAGCCTGGTGCAACGTCTACCAACCTACCAAATCCATCCAGAACACGGGAAACGGGGGAAGTCATTTCATTCTCAGAGGTTACTGGTGCTCTGGGCCAAAAATGTAAGCACGTTTATCTTGAAAGCGGTAAAATCTGATCTATAGATTTTCTTAGATCTAAGTCAGTGTCGACCAGAGACCAGAAAAAAACTGTCTTGACGTCTTTAAATGACACACCCTGTTTATCAATCACAACTGTATGTGCCTTGTCCCACCTACACTGCAGACCCTGGGGTAGTACAGAGCCTGCCCACCTAAGATGAGACACAGGGTGGGAAGGCCCTAGCCACAGGGCAGGGCCACCAGCTGCAGCCCCAGGAGCCAGGGATGCACCTGTGATGCTGTCACCCCTGGGAGAAGAGGGGGTCACTAGAATGAGGAGATGATGTGTAGAGCATCAAAGGGCCAGAGACAGAAGACCCCCAGGAGAGGGTGGTCTCAGATAAGAGGGGGCTGAACTGGAAGCAAGCAGTTAGGACATACACAGGTATAAGGTCAGAGTGGCCCCAGATCCTAGGCTCAGCCCCCACCCACTTGCCGGTCAGTTCTGGTGTAAACACCAGCTGTCTCGTGCCCCCGCCTCGTGCTTGCTCAGGGTGCCCGAGGCTTGGCTGCTTGTCAGCAAGTGCCAACCGCACAGTCAAGGTTAAGTCAGTGCTGCGTTCTTCTCCATTTCACGCCCAGTCTGAAGACTGCTTTACTCTTTCAAAATGTAGGGGAATGGACATTGATAAACATACCTTAAAGGCCACCTGTTCTTTGACAGGATAAAAATATTTTACCAGGTTGAAAGAAAAATAATTATTTTCCTGATCGGTCTTTTCTGTGGTCAGATGTTGTGACCTAGGCCTTCCACCTATCCACCGACCCATCTCCCTTTTCTGGATTCTCCCAATCAACTGACACGGACTCCAACAACAAGGTGCACCTTTCTCCTCTCTCTCCCTCCTACGGCCATGGAACAAGCACCCCGCCCTGTTCCAAGTAGAACCCCTCCAGCTAGGCCCTGGATCCCACCTCCTTCCCCTTTTCCAGGACCTCACGCCTAAAGTTGCTTTTCTTCTGCAGAATTGATCAGTTGAAATTATTTCTCTTCCTTTCTCCCTCCAGCCCTCTCTCCTTCCTCCACTCCCATCCCCATTCCTTTCATCTCCTCCATATTCACTAGAAAACTTGGACCACTCTCAACCTCTAGGTCACCGAATCCAATGATGCCATTCTCTTACCTCATCTCCTCAGTGGCCAGGCCCTCCAGGAAAACGCATGGGCCTTCCATCTTCCTTCCTTGGTTCCTCCCTCTCTCGTCTCTGCCCCATCACCATCTCCTCCTCCTTCCCCTGCCCTCTAAGTGCCTGAGCCCTGCCAGATGTTACTGATGACTTATAAACTCAGGTCTCAAGCCTAGGTCCTTCTGGGAGCTCCTGGCCTGAGATCTGCCAACCTATGTGTCGTCCCCATTTGGACGTAGAATGAGCATCCCACATGTAGCATGTCCAACAGAGATTTTATTTGCCTCCTCAAACCCATTTCTCCCCCAGCTTTGCCTTCTCAGTAGACGGTACTGCTAGTGTCCTAGGTACTCAAACTGAAAACCTACAAACTCGGCTGGTTCTAACTCCAAGGGACATCCCCCAAGCTGTCCACTTCTCTTCTCCCTTCCCAGACCCCCATCTAAGTGGCTGCCACGTCTTGCCTGGACGGTAGCAGGAGTCACCCAACCAGGCCCTAGACCAGAAGTACCTTGGAATCCATCGGTGGACCCCTCTGTCCTCCTACATCCCCCCACCAAGCCCCGAATGGGGCTCCTGCCACCTCCACCCTCTGGTACCAGCTTGCTCTGCAGTCTCTGGACTCCAGCTCCCCACCTCCTTCAGTCCGGGGGACACACTTCGCTCTTCCCCATCTGTTTGCTGTCACCATTCTCTTCACCCAAACCCCCCCTTCCTGGCCCTCCACTGTCCACCTTCCTCTCTTCCTTCCCATCTCAGCTTAAATTGCTGCCTCCTCAGGGACTTCCCCCTCCCTCCCCCAGCCATCACCCTCCTCCCAGCACCTCTTCCTCTGCAGCACTTCCCATCAGGGAAATTCGCTTTGTTATCTATTTTACTCACTGCTACGAACTGAATTTTGTTTCCCCAAAATTAACAGGTTGAAGCCCCAACCCCCAATGCGATGGTATCTGGAGATGGGATCTTCAGGAGGGAATTAATATGAGATGAGTTCATGAGGGTAGAAGCCCTCGTGATTATATTAGTGGCTTTATAATGAGAGAGAGAAGAACAAGAAGAAAACAAGAGGAAAGAGGAACAGGAAGAGGAGGAGGGGAAAGGGCAGAAGAGGAGGAGAAAAAGGAGGAGGAGGGAGGAGGAGGGAAGATGAGGAGGAGGAGGGAGGAGGAAGAGGGAAGAGGAGGAGGGAAGGAGGAGGAGGAGGGAAGGAAGAGGAGGAGGGAAGAGGAGGAGGAGGAGGAGGAGGAGGAGAGGATGAAGAGGGGGAAGGGGAGGAGGAAAGGAGGAGGAGGGAAGAGGAGGAGGGAAAGGAGGAGGGAGGAGGAGGAGGAGGAGGGAAGAGGAGGAGGAAAGAAGGAGGAGGAGGAAGGAAGAGAGGATGAAAGGAGGAGGAGGGAGGGGGAGAAGGAGGAGGAGGAGGAGGAGAAGGTGAAGGCGAAGGCCTCCACCATATGAGAAGGCAGCCACCCAGTAGCCAGGCCAGAGCCATCATCAGGAATCGAATCTGCCAGTGCCTTAATGTTGGACTTCCCAGCCTCCAGAACAGTGAGAAGTCAATGTCTTCTGTTAAAGCCACCCAATCTATGGTATTTTGTTACAGCAGCCTGAGCAGACTAGTATGCTGATTTATTTTTCTCACTCCCCCCAACAAAATATAAACTGCAGGAGGCAGGAAACGTCTCCGACTTATCCATCATTGTGTTCCCGGCATCGCTGGCCGGATGCTGATCGGACAACCAGTGCCCGGACAAGTGTGGCTGCTGACCTTGCTCCCACTGTGTAGCTACACCTTGCTGGCTTTTATAAGAAGAAAATGTCCAATAACCTAAGTCCAACGCAAATGGTAGGTCCAGGGAAGGTATTTCAGATCTAAAATAGCTTTAAGACCAAAAGCAGAGGACAGAGCCGGGGGAAGTTATAGGGAAGGAGATACAGCTATTTTCTTAAGAAGAAATCTTTCAGGAGTTGGAAAGTTCTGTCTAAAAGGTAGTCTGCCCTGCCTCTGATCTGCAATGCAGCTAAACTAGTGTTTCCCAAGGTGTGCTCCCTGAACATTCTCCCCAGAAATCCTCCACCAAGATAAAGGGCAGGGGGGATGGGGTGGTGTCCCAGTCACAAGACCAAGCAAAGCGCTGCCGATGACACTTCCCTCTGGGAAGCGGCGCGTCAGCACGCTGATGGGTCTGCGAGGTGTCGCCAAGGAGTCGTCCCTTTCACTGTCTTTCCACTAGGAATTCCAGACTGGATTTGACCTGCTGTTGGGGGTTGAACATGTACCCCACGAAGACACACTGAAGTCCTAAGTCCTGCACCCATGCGGGTGCCCTTATTTAGAAATAGGGAGCTTTGCAGATGTCATCAAGTTAAGATGACATCATAATGGAGCAGGGTGGGCCCTAGTGCAGTGTGACTGATGTCCTTGCCAGAAGGCCACTGAAAGCAGAGACGCATGGGTTAGGGGAGGCCGCATGAGGATGGAGCAGAGGTGGGAGAGATTTTATTAAAAAATAAGAATAGAATAGAATAGAACCTCATACACTGCCCAATTAAAGCTCTCTGCCCACTCGACCTCCACATCCAGGTGTTGGCAGGGCCAGGCTCCCTCTGAGGTTCCGGGGACTCCTTCCTCGCCTCCTCCTAGTGTCTGCTGTTCGCTGACCTGCCACTGTTTCACTCCCACCTTGGCCTTTGGCACCAAACCCTGGCCCCATGAAGTGCTGCTCTTCTTCCCAGCTCCCTCCTCTGCCAGCACCACCCTCTGCTCTGCTGCCACTCCCCCAACTCCAGCCCCTCTCTCCACCATGGCACTGCCCCCCCTCCTGCCACCCCACCCCCCTCCCCTGTCACCCCCCCACACCAAACCCACCCTGCTGTCGCCTCACAGCCTTTGCACAGCTGGTTTCCTCCGCTGACAGTGGCCATCTGCCTACTCCTCCCTGGCCTGTCTGCTGAGCTTCTGCTCAAAATCTGGCCTGGTCTTGACCTCCTCCAAAAGGCCTTCCCCAACACTTGGCACTCAACCGAGCCTCTCTCATCCACATGCCCTCCACCAGGTGTGATATTCAAAGTGTTTAACAAGTGGTCTGGCACAAACACCGCTACTGAGAACGGCGCAGGCCAGCGCAGCAGGGGCACGTGAAGCTTGGGTGGTACCAGCTCACAGCAGCCACAGCGGCGTTTCGATGGACAAGCATCTGTGCGTGCCAGTGACCAGCCACCCTGTGGACATATATCTGTGGGGGTTGTACAGGGCACCCCTAGAGGGTGAGCAGCTCTGCTCTGCTCCAGGCAAGACCGGGTCTCACTCAGTGCCCAGCATCGCCCCTGGCATGGATGGGGAGCTCAGTTAATGTGTACCAAACCGAACCCAATTCTTTTGGGCAAAGACAAAATGCAGAGACCAAGGATTTTCCCAGACTGTCACCACTCCTCAGTGAGCCAAATGAAACCCGTTCCTGGACAGTCTGTTTGCTCAGATGGTGAGTCTGTCAGATTTCACAGCTTCAGCGACCTCATGAAGCTCTGACCTGAAAATAAATTGAGAGGGAATAAAAAAAGAAGGAGAAAGAACAAGAGAAAATGATCTGCTCCTCCTGAGGACGCTCTTTGGCAAGCGTGCTCCAGTCGGTTCCAAAAAACAAAGGGAAATCTTCGTTATGTCAGAAAAACCGACATAAATCGCCAGCAACTCCACTTTCCTGGCAACACTTTCCGTGCTCCTGGGAAATTGGAACCCAATTCTTGAACAATTTCAATGCAGAAGGCTTGTCTTATGTTATACAAGAGGCCTCAAAACTTTCCGCAATCGGGAGGGAATGTCGGCTGCTCCAGGTGGAGCGAAAAGTGAAGGGACCAGAGGCAGCAGGGCCGTGGGCACCTCGGGGCACCCGCGCCGGCAGCTCTGGGCTTGTGCTTTTCCTAAGGAGTCTAAGACACGGGTACAGGCACAAAGCGACCACCCTAAGGGGACTCTGCTGATGTGAAGCAGATGACTCAACTGTTACGGACTAAACTGTGTCCCCGGGAAATGGGGATGTTGAAGCCCTAACTCCAGCACCGCGGCATGTGGCTGTATTTGGAGCCAGGGGTCTTTAAGGAAGTGAAATGAGTTAAAATGAGGCTATTCGTGTGGGCCCTGATCTGATAGGACTGGTGTCCTTACAAGAGGAGATGAGGACACAGGGAGACACCAGGGAGCCGTGTGCAGAGCGGAAACGCCATGTGAGGACACGGCAGGTCAGGAAGACGCGTCTGCACGCCAAGGAGAGAGGCCTCGGGAGAGCCGGGCCTGTTGACGTCCTGCGCTTGGACTGCGGGGCTCTGGAGCTGGGAGACGGCTGGTTTCTGCTGCTTCCGTCCTGTCTGTGGTGCTTTGTTACAGCAGCTGCAGCACACTCATATCACCCCCTAGAAAAGGATCTGGCCAGGCTTAAGGTCCGCGTCATGCAAATTAGCCGCATGAGACTCGAGGGCCGGTAGGTTAGGCACATGAAAGTTACACCAGACGTCCCAGGGGATCTGGGGCCTGGTCTAGGGGCGGCGGCGGTGGCTGCCTAGGCTGCGGTTGGTGACTTGAGCTGAAATCTGGGTTCCTCAGCACATTTGCCACGTGGCCTGAGCCTTAGATTGCTCCTCTCTGAAACAAGGGTAATAACAGCATCTGATTCTCAGCGTTTTGTGAGATTTAGATCCTATTATATCTTTACAGCATGAAGCATAAGTGCCCAGCACAAAAAAAAAGTTCAGTAAATACCACTATTTCTATTCTATTTTCAACACACCCAATCTCCGCCCCCCGACTGCTTCAGGCGTAAATAGTAAGACGTTCCCCTAAGAAGAAAAGAGGTCACCCTTTGAACAAGACTTAAGAAACAAGGGTACTAGGACGGGGATTATATCATAAGCTCTTCATTTTTTTGTTTCCTTTTGAGATAGGATCTCGCTGTGTTGCCCAGGCTGGAGTGCAGTAGCATGATCATAGTTCACTGCAGCCTCGACCTCCTGTGCTCAAACGATCCTCCTGCCTCAGCCTCCCAAGTAGCTGGTACCACAGGTGTGCACTGTGCCCAGCTAATTTTTAAAATCTTTTGTAGAGATGGGGTCCTGGTATATCACCCAGGTTGGTCTCAAACTGCTGGGATCAAGTGATCCTCCTGCCTTGGCCTCCCAAAGCACTGGGATTATAGGCGTGAGCCACCAGGCCTGGCCAAGATTTCTTAAACTCCTCTAACTTCCCCCAAGATTTGTTATCCCCACCTCTTCTAGCTGCCACCTTCTTGACAAACAAAATTATTTTACTGAACCATTCTTGAGTCTTTGGGGTCAGTAAGGAAGCAGGGATTTCAGTGGAGTCCTTCTCCCCAAACCCGCCTAGGGAGACAGAAACACCTAGGAATGAGAGGAGCAGTGGCAGCCCTGAGATGGGAAAGGCAGGCACTGGGGGCTCCCAAGGAGCCCGGTGAGGATGGAAAGGAGAGCCCAGGAACCCGAGTGGTGGCCCCGACGCGGCACCCTCCAGGAGCTCAGATGAGCCAGACACGTAGCTGGCCAGCCCACGAACTTGGGTCTGTGGATCCTTCACTGGAGTCTAGAATTCAGCCTACAGAGCCACAGAAATGGCCTGAACACACCCAACGGTAAAGAGCGAGGGTGTGTGTGTGTGTGTGTGTGTGTGCGCGCGTGCGTGCACAGGTGCATGTATGTGTGTACACCGTTCTTTAGAATAGGTTTAGTCATCGGAAGTTGTCTGATTTCTCAGAAATACTTTTCATCCTTCCATGGCACCAGGATAACAGTTGGAATATGCTCGTTTAAGGAGAGGAGCGGATTTTAATAAGCCCTGGCCTCTGCATTCACACCCTAGAACTTCGGCAAATCTGACAGAGGTGAGCCCAGCCTTCATTGTATTCTGTGCCTGGAATTCCAACACCCCACGGAGGCACTCCCTTCTCCCTACTCATTAAACATCGCTTATTCATGCTTTGCTTCTTCCTTCATTCCATGAACGTCTACTGGGCATCACTCTGCACAGAGAAACTACACGAGCACCTGCCCTGGCCTTTCCAGCCATGGCACCAACTCAGAGCAACGACTTGCATCTGGTTTCTCCCAGTCCAGAAACAAGGATGCCAGGTGCGGACTCCCCCAGGCAGCAAAGTGGTCCATGAACAGAGTGCTTGGATGTCTTTTTCCACTTTTTCTCTTAAAGAGAGACAGAAGGGAGAACACCTAAGCCATCCTAGCCAAGGAATATATCCTGAGTGGAAAACAAATCTGCAAGGCAGGGAACTCTCTCAGCCCCAGAGGGATGGGGGTAGACATTGCAGTCCACAGGAGAATCTCATCCTGGACATTCTAGAGGCACTGTGATGCAGGGGTGCTGGGGAAGGGTCCTGAGCAGCCACAGCCCTGATGTCTTGCAGGGCCGCTGTCATCTGGTGTGAGGGGAAGGAGAGGAAGGGACCAGTCTCTGTCCCACCTGGACATTACCCCAGGGAATATCAGCCAGGATTGTGCCCTGTGTCCCCTCGCTGCCTCTGGAACAGAAATTTGTCCTTACTCTCCCCACACATATGCTGCAGCAAGAAAATGGCCCGGCCTGGCCTGGCTTGGTGTCAGTATCTGGGGGCCCAGAGAAGAGGGTGTCCTTAGACAGGAACTCTTCTTACCAGCTCTGGCTTTAGAAGTCAGTGGGGCCATCCCAGCTCAGAAGGCAAGGCTGTATGGCCAAAGTGGAGGTCCCATAACTGGATCAACAGCAAACTGTGACTATACCTGGGCCAGGGGACTTGCTATGCTAAAATGTCATCTGTATTTCAACCCAGATGTTGTCAGGACTAACTGCCTAAGAGGCTCAAAGAAAGGCATCATGTGAGTATGAACAAAACGCCAGTTCCGTGGGCCACCTGACCTGGATGCCTCCAGCCCGATGACAGGGTCTCGGCCTCTCTCGGGGTCAGACTAGTCCGTTGGGCAGCTGGACCTCTTCCCGGCCATCTAGGAAG
Organism: Ateles fusciceps; assembly: GCA_036589455.1. Lineage (NCBI taxonomy): Eukaryota > Metazoa > Chordata > Mammalia > Primates > Atelidae > Ateles > Ateles fusciceps. The sequence continues at coordinate 813,189 of JAZHEH010002406.1, read as the reverse complement.
CCCCTGACATTTGGCCTTTTCTCTGGGAAGAACAGGATGCAGCCAGAACAGACTGTGACCTGAGCTGCAGCAAGGGCCACCCCACTGCCCAGAGAATCAGCCAAGCCTGCCACACAGAGGGGCCGCAAAATCCACTCCAGTCCCTGCTTAAATACCTGTAAAGTTGGCTTTTTAAAAACACTGCTCTGGCTGCGATGCAGGCTCTTTGAAGATCAATCCCAGGCCTGCTCCTGCAGGCACCCGGGGAACTGGGGACGGGAGCTCGCCACGTACATGGGGCTCCAAGCTAGAAACCCAAAGGTAAAACTGGAGGTAGGATTCGTCTTCCAAACAGGTGAATTCCCAAAAGGACCTTGGATTGCAAACACACAGAGAGGAGCCCTGACCTCCATCTCAGGCCTGGTGGGGAAGAACAGAGGGCCAGGGGCTCTGTCTCTCTCACCTTCTTCCCCCACCCGAGAGACATGCCTGGCCCTAAGCCAGGCAGATGGGGAGGAGGAGAAGTCAAGGTCAAGGGAAGGCTGGCAGAGAACCACAGAACCATGAGAGCTGGGGGATGCTGACACTGAGGTTCATAAACAAGAGTCTTCTGAGGGGTCTCCCAGTGGAACCACCCAAAGATGAGAGGATCGGCTCTCACTGTCCCTATAGCTTTCTGGGGAAAGACACCATCGATCTGTGTCTAGTCACCTGCTGACACTCCTTTGAAAGATCACAAGCTTTGGGACTTTCCCAGCAGGGCAGGCCCCATCTCCCAAGCCTCCTGGCACCCCCAAACCCACCAACTCATGCCTCCTTTTCAAGGGTGGGCTCTGGGAGTCCCTTGGGGGTAAGTCACCCTCTCTGTTGTTCCCAGCACTGTAGACACGCCACTCCATAAACACGGGTTAAATTCATCCATCGATGAGTCCTCACAGCTGGCATTCTGTACCATTTGTCTTATGTCACTGTCTTAACAGAGGACATTTTTTATTTTTAAAAATAAAAAGAGCTGGAGAGGAAATTACCCCAAACGCCTCTCAGGTGATCCCACAAGACCTCAGCCTGATGGGTCGGCTCATGAGCTCCTTTCCCACCCCGGGCACCCGCGTGTTCTCACTGCAGGTTCAGTTACTTGAGTGGTTAAAAACAAATTATTGAAAATATAAATTTAAATATTCAAAAGCACCAAGGAAACATCAAAAGAGGCCATAAAACCGTGTGTGTGTGTGAAATGCGATTTTCTTGGCTGAGTCCAGGTAAGGAATGAGCCTAGAGCTGTGTAACCCACGTCACCTAAGCTGTCACTCCTGGCCTCTGGCCCCGGGGACCAGCTCTGCATCCTTCTGATTATAAGTTTGTCTACCACCCATACCTAGGGTGGTAAGAATCCCAGGCCCCACATGAGCCGTGCAAAGAACAGCAAATGGCACAGAAACTTCAAGGCACGGCCCTCCTCATGCAGAGGAAGGGCAGGTGCCTCACTCTAACTCAGAGGGCTCCTCTGACCAAAAGTTGCTTATCCTGAAGTCCCTCATCAAGACTCATGACAGAGAGGAGGGAACATGGCCTGGACCCCCGAGTGTGCCTGGGCAGGTAAACCCCAGGATAGAAAAGAGTGAGCAAACAGCCTGGGGCTCGCTGGTGGGAGACAGAGGGCCTCCCACTCTGATGCTGCTACAGCCTCCTGCTAAGGGCCAAGCCACCCCAGGTGAAAGTGTCACAGGACACTCGGGGCCACCTCAAGGGCAGGTCTCCATCAAGGCCACTGTCACTTCCCATAGCCTCCGGCACAGAAGGGACACAGTGAGTGCTTGCTGATGAAATAAATAAGAATAAGTAGGCCGGTCGTGGTGGCTTACAACTGTAATCCCAGCACTTTGGGAGGCCGAGGCAAGGAGATCACCTGAGGTCAGGCGTTCAAGACCAGCCTGACCAATGTGGAGAAAGCCCGTCTCTACTAAAACTACAAAATTAGCCGAGTGTGGTGGCACATGCCTGGAATCCCAGCTACTCAGAAGGCTGAGGCAGGAGAATCGCTTAACATGGGAGGCGGAGGTTGTGGTGAGCCAAGATCGTGCCATTGCACTCCAGCCTGGGCAACAAGAGCGAAACTCTGTCTCAAAAAAAAAAAAAAAAATAGGTAACAACAGTCACTAACACCTGTATTGTATGTTTGAGTTCAGTAAGTCTCTTCTGCATGTTCTTCCACCCGTTCCTCAGGACAGCCCCCTTCGTTGCAGGGAAGAAGTGGGGACTCAGGGATGCTAAGTCATGCTGGAGCCACTGACAGGTACCGCCAAACCAACCCAGGGCTTGGAGGTGCTGTATGCAGATGCTCAACATTGTGGTGAAGGGAAGTCTCTGGCTCTTAATTCTGGGGCTTTCTTTAATTTAGTAAGAGCTACCTGTTGATATGTGCTGGTCACACATTCTCGTTAATCTCCTAACAACTGAACAAGCTAGGAGCTATTGCTATCTCATGTGGTTTGGGTCTGTGTCCCCACCCAAACCTCATGTTGAATTGTTAGCCCTGGTGTTAGAGGTGGGCCCTAGTCAGGGGTGGTCTGATCATGGGGGCAGCATTCTCATGAATGGGTGAGCGTCATCCCCTTGGTGCTGCTCTTATGATAGTGAGTGATTCTTGCGAGATCTGGTTGTTTAAAAGTGTGTGGCACGGCACCTGCAGTCCCAGCTACTCAGGAGGCTGAGGCAGGAGAATCGCTAGAACCTGGGAGGCGGAGGTTGCAGTGAACCGAGATGGCACCACTGCACTCCAGCCTGGGCGACAGAGTGAGACTCTGTTTAAAAAAAAAAACACCGTGTGGGGCCCCTCCCCCACTCTGTCTTGCTCCTGCTCTAGCCATGGAAGATAAGCCTACTTCCCCTTCCTCTTCCACTATGATTGTAAGTTTCCTGAGGCCTCTCCAGAATCTGAGCAGATGCCAGCACCATGCTCCCAGTACAGCCTGTAAACCATGAGCCAATTAAACCTCTTTATTTATAAATTACCAGTCTCTGGTGTTTACTTAAAGCAATGCAAGAATGGACTAATACACCGTCCCATCCTGCAGAGAACACTGATGGCCAGAGAGGCTGATTTCCGGGTCACAGAGCTGGAAGGGGTGGCCCTGTAACTCTAGGGTAACACAGCCCAACTCCAAGGTCACACTGCTGCCTGTTCCCCTCTGTTGCTCTCTGCCAGGAGGCACCCTTCTGGAAACTCCTGTATGACCCCCTTCACGCCGGCACGGGCAATCACCCCAGGGCTTGTCCGGTTCTTTAAGCAACTGCAGGTCAGGCTCAGCCCATCTTTAAGAGGAGGGAACTTGCTGCTCAGCCCCACTAGCTGCTTCCACTGAGCCATACAAACACGAAAGAGGAAAACAAAGAATTACGGAAAGGTGAAGATGTACACGATGTCCGCCGGCAGGAATGAAGCCTGAATTCACCCATCACTGTTGCCAGCAGTTCTCAAGCTCAGAAAGACCAGGGGAGGGTGCTTCTCATAGGATCCCAGACACGTAGAGGCAGCCTTGCCTCTCTGTCCTTCCTTGTGGAGGAGGACATGAGCTGTCCCCCACAGGGAACTGTCCGTGGGCCAGGAGAGAAGCCACCATTCCCCACATCCCAGCTAAACTTAGTGTGAGAACAGCCCCTGCTGGTCTCCCAGCAGGAAATCAAGTGGGCGGGCCCCGAGGACCCCCTTTTGTACAACCCAGGTTCCAGCAGCAATTAAGTCAGAGGCCGGGCAGGCAGTGAGGACGACGGTCTGTGATAACCCATGAAAGGGGTAACCACAGGGACCCCCCACCCCAGCCCAAGATGAATGTGCAGCAAAGGTAGCAGGAGCAGCAGGTCCCCAAAACGGGCACGGGCAGACCAGGGCGGCTGACAGAGGAGGAGATGGTACCAGGGATGCTGCTTTGAGAGCTGCCTCTCACCAGGAAGACTGCAGATTCCACGCAGCATTCATTCACTCATTCACTGCACAAATACACACTGAGCAACAACCACGTGCCAGGTCCTGCTGTGGGTGCTGGGGACACAGTAAAACCTACAACTTCCTTTCCATGCGAGCGAGAGGGAGCCAAGCAGATACCTGCAGGCAGGACGGACCAGCAAGGGCAAAGGCCCTACTGTGAGAATCAGCTGAGGCGCCTGTATCCCCAGAGTGGAGTGAGGGGAGCAAGGGGAAGGGGATGGCTCACAGGGGCCCGGGGGAGTGGGGGCGCAGATCCGGTCACAGCGAGGACTTTGACGTCTACCCTGAGTGAGAAGGGGGCCCTGGAAGGCTTTGAGCAAAGACATGCCATGATCTGATGCTCATTCTAACAAAGTTTCTTGGGTGACCACATGGAGAAGGTTGTAGAGCAAGGGCATAGTGGCAGGAGTGACATGGGAGACCAGAGGGAAGGCTGCTGTGCTGCCATATCACACCTCACCACGAGAAGATGGCAGAACTGGCGATGGCGGGCATAGAACCCATCTTCTGTGAAGCTCCGCTGTGAAGGAAAAACTAGAAAGAGAGTCAGAACCAGAGGGAAGTGAGTCACGATGGGAGCATATGCAGACGCTGATGGTAAAGAACCAGGAAAGAAGAAAAGAAGCTGCCACCACAGGAGAGGGAAGGGACACTGCAGCAGCAAACACCTGGAACTGGCCAAGGGGACAGGGTCAAGTTCATGAGTGAAGAGTTGCCCTCAGCAAGAAGGCTGAGGGCCCATCCTCCCAACCGCCCCCTGCGCTCCCTCCTCCCTGTGGGGCTCTGTCGCTCTTTCCCATTCCCACAGGGGAGTGGCTCTGCGAGGCTGGCAGGGGGAAGCCAGGGTAGTGGAAGTGCTTTTCTGACCGCCCCCGTCTCCTCTGCTCCGCTCCGGGAAAGCAGGTCAGCAGCTGCCAGGAGGAGTGTGGGGAGGGGAGGGGATGGAGGATGGAGGAGAGGGGACGGCCTGGCCCAGGAGATCACAGAGCCAGGCAGGAATGAATCAACAGCAGGGAGGAGGGTTGGACAGTCCCAAGGGGGCACTTGTGCTGGGAACACACAGAGGCTGGTGCTGGGTACTGAAGGCCAGTCGGACCACTGGGCAGGTGCAGGCACAGCCCAAGAGGAGAACCAGGTATAAGTAGAGCTGGACAGGCCATGCGCCTGGTCATGTGAGAGAGGGGAAAGGGACCCAGTGCAGAAGGCACAGTGGGCAAGGGGGGCCTGGGACTGACCATGGAATCTAAGCTGAGTGGGGAGGGCGTGAGACCAGGAAGGGCTGGGGCTGCGCCAAGATACTGAGGGTCCCTGGATTCTGGCGTTGAGGCGTGGCTGGATTGGAGACACTAGGAGGAGTGAGCAGGGAAGGTTGGGTGGTCTGAACGGGACTTCTGGAAGCTGAGACGGTAAAGCAGGAAGCCACGGAGAACAGACCCAGGGCTGAGGGATAAGTCGCTGAACAAAGAGGAGGTCTTTGGAGGGAGAAGGCCCAGGAACTGAGAACCAAGGTGTCATCAGAGAGAACACAAAAACACCATGGCCCAGGACAGCGCTGGACGGGAGCCCGCCAGTAACCGCCAGGAACAAGGAACAGCCCTGGGGCCCAAGGGTGGCCCCACAAGCAGCAGTGGGGCAGGAAGTAGCCGAGGACGGAGACTCAAGGACAAGGGGGGGACAGTGGCCCTGGGGACCAAGGATGCCACTCCCCCACCCCATGCCCCTGCCAAGGCCCAGTAACACCCAGGCCGAGAGGAGAACACAGCGTGCGCTTGAAAGGGCTGCAGGGCAGCAGTGTCCCTGCGGCAGAGCCAGAGTCCCTGAGAGGAAGGACGGGGGTGGCTGCAGAGAGGCTTTGCTAAGTGCAGCAAGTTCCCAAGGAAACACAGCATGTTCCAGGAGCCTGGGTGGGGAGGGCCTGGAGAGGGGGGCACACGGAGCCCTATAGGAACTAGAGTCCAGGGTCAGGGGGTGACTGGGGCCCCAGAGAGCACCGTCTTGGGCTACACAGGACCACTATTCAAGTGAATGTAATCCAGAGGGTGCAGCCTCTGTCTCAGGCCTGTTCCGAGTCTGTCCTGGCAAACAGGGATGTTTCCTGAGAAGGGACAGTCATCAAGGTGCCAACAGCAACTGAGCCCCCAGGTGCATCAGCAACCACCTCGGAGGCCCAGGCTGGGGGCACCTGAAGCGGCTCAGGACATGGCAGTCAGGACCAACGGGAAGATCCCGCTCACAGCACTGGGTAGCGGGAGGCCAAAGGGCCACGGGGGCCAGAGGCCCCAGTCCTGCGGCCCCACCTGCCCACCCCGAGCAGCTCCAGGATGTCGTGAAGACGGGTCTGCCTGGGAAGGAGCCTGCAGTAGCTGTAGGTAACCTCCCTACTGCCTTCTCCCAGGGCTGAACGGTCACTGTGTCACCGGAGGAGCCTGCGTCAGCTGCCGTCTGCCTCCGCACGTGGCCATCTCCCGACCAGCTCACTGCGTCCTGAATGAACTCACAAATTGCCTGCCTGAATTCTGAGATTTTCAGCTCATAAGCAGTGGCAGAGAACATCCAGACCCGAGGTGCCGTATCCACCTTCCACTAAGCACTCCTGGCAACACATTGAGGGCCAACATCGTTCACGGTGTCTCCAGATCACCGGAGGGACGTGGGCACCTTGCCCCAGCTCCTCACCAATTACGACCAAAACATAAAGGAGCTGACGTGGGGGCCGGGGCCTCGCTCCACATGCAAACTCAAATTACACCCCTGGAGAAGCAACACAGTCCTCTCCCCCACGCCTGGGAACACAGTACAGAAGGCCGCACTTCAGCACTACTCCCCCACAGCGGGGCCTCAAGACGGATGGCCAGCGCTCCTGCGCACGGCGCCCGTCATACCCCAGTGTCATGATCCCATTGCTCCTTAACAGAGTCCCCCTCTTTCTCCGCCTGCCTCACCCTCATGAGGACTAGAAACTCGTGCAGGCCAAGACCCCTGAGGGCTCTTTCCCTCCCCATCATACTCTCTCCTCCACCCACCCTACCCCCCACAACCGCACCCGCAAATTGCAGTTCCTCACCTGAGAAATACACAATGAACTCTTCTGCCTTGGTGATAAACCTACAACAACATGTTCAAATAGCCTGGCACTGCCGAGACAGGTGTCTCAACTGGGCACTGCCAGGTGATGTTTACAGAAGTTGGAAGTCCACCCCACGACTTCAGCCCTAGACCCCACACCCCCCACCATGTGTTTGGTGCAGCTGAGGGCCTGTTTGAGAGTCTTCATCTGAACCCACATCCGGTCGGGACCCAGAGCCACAGTGAGCAGCCAGTGTGGGCCCTGCACCCCAGAGACTCAGCTTCAGCCTTCTCCCCCCCCTGGCCCCGGAGCAGGCAGATGCTGTCTCTGGAGTATCTCAGGGTGCAGGCAGCTTATTATTTACACACTCTCCTCCTGTCCCGTTTCCCCAGGAAAGTGATACAAGGAGGCTCTGGTCCTACCCCCAGCCCTCCACCATCATGGAGGACCAGGGTGCAGGCCAAGAACAGTTGCCTGAGTTCTCCATAGCCCTGCGGGTCACTTCCCCAGCCTCGCCTCCTTCCATGTCCTCCCTCCACTCAGCTCCTGCCTTGCAGTCTCCTGGCTGCCCTTCAAATTCTCCCAGTGCAATCCCCCCCACCCCAGGGACACTGCACTTGCGGTCCCCGGATGTCCTCGGGATCCCCTTCCCCCACTGGACCCCATTCCCTCCTTCACTTTCCCTCTGGGCTCATGACGTTTACTCATCACTGAGGATCCCCCAAGTCCCCCTCCCACCAGAACATCAGCTCCTTGAAGGCAGAGACTCTGGCTGCTTTAACCACCACCTCCGAGTGTCCAGGACAGTGCCTGGCACACACTAAGTCTGGGATAAATAAACGCTTGGAAAAGCATCTAAACTTATTAGCTGCTGCTTCTTTAAAACCAAGAGGGCTGGCCATGGTGGCTCACGCCTGTAATCCCAGCACCGTGGGAGGCTGAGGTGGGCGGATCCCTTGAGGTGAGGAGTTCGAGACCAGCCTGGCCACCATAATGAAACCCTGTCTCTACTAAAAATACAAAAATTAGCCAGGCATGGTGGCAGGTGCCTGTAATCCCAGCTACTCAGGAGGCTGCATCAGGAGAATCGCTTGAACCCGGGAGGCAGCGGTTGCAGTGAGTAGAGACTACACCACTGCACTCTAGCCTGGGCGACAGAGACGCCATCTCAAAAACAACCACCACCACCAAGAGATACAAAATGAAGATGGAATGTGACAATATGTGTAGCAGGATCAATGACACTCTCCCAGAATTGAGGATGTACGCGAAGGTGGGAGGCAGGTGGGCCAGCCAGCCCTGCACCCCCTGGCCTTACCGCCACTCCTTCCTTGGGTCTTCCTACAGAACATCTTGGCTTCTGGCTCACCGCCTTTCCAACCAGGTAGTTTCCTCTATGCTTTGTCCATACTGGTCCCCGCTGGATCTTTGGCCTAGGCTGGGACCTCAGAACCAGCATGCAGTTCGTATGTGAACCCCAGACTTGAGACAGGCTGAGCTCACAGTCCAGAGCACGGCTCACGCTGGGTCCTCAAGTTAATTAGCTGGCGTTCGGCAACATTTTCCTCATGTACAATATCACGGAGCTTCTTGTTAAAATGAAGCCACGCATTGTACTTTCCTAAGTCGGCCTGAGTCTAGGGAGATTTGGCCTGTCTGTAACTTTAATTTTAAACTAATTCCTAAAGCTGGAGGAGCTTTGCAACACAGGTTGACGGATCATCTTAGAGTCTCAAAAGTCCTGTGAACGATCTCAGAAGCACTTGGGGAAGGCCTTGTCACAAAGCTCTGCTTCAAGTGGTCATCCCCTCCGAGGAACCCACAGGCGGCGCAAGCGCCTATGTCTGCACACACCTGCAGATCCTTACGCCAGAGTGCGGTGCACGTGGATAACTGCGCCACACGCGGATAACAACTAGGCTGCACGCTGCACCTCCTGAGAGCCATCCACTTCTGACTCTAGACCAGCTGAGAAGAGAATGAAAGGAAGGCAAGACTGTGGCAAGGGAAGGCTTGGAGACAGGGGCCGGGCATGCTCAGGACACCGCCGAGACACGCCGGATCTCTTACAAAGCTCAAATGGGATGATCACTCACTCCCCGGTGCTGCAGAATCCGGCAGAGGCTGAGATCAGGCCCCACCTGGCGTAGCCACACCCAGGCTAACAGCAGACGCTCCCCCTCTCCCTAGAAGACCCGTTCCTGAAACTCTTAATTGACTAATTCCATCCAAAATTAAACTGTTAATTGTACTTTGTTTTTCAAATGGCTCCCACTGTGACTCTCTAGGTAGTATTTGATTCACTCTAGTAATTACCTGGACTTTCCAATCGTAGTGGTTTATTTTACCTTGGAGTGACTCTCTTTTTCCCTTTTTTCCACGCTCAAAAATTTCTCCTTGTCACAATAATTAATAGATTTTGTTCCTAAAGGCATGATATTCAAATGATCTTAATAAAGCATAGCTCTAGGGCCGGCAAAACAGAAAATCTTGATCTCACAAGTCCAGGAAGCCTCCACCCACTCCCCATTGAAATCGTGTATGTCTCCAGCCCCCAAAGAGGCTGCAGCATTATGACCAAGGGCTCCCTCTGCTCTCGAACAACTTAGCCTGGAATTCACCAACTGGCTAAACAGGGAATCAGCTGGGGAGCAGGGTAAGAGAAGTCCTAAAATCTCTTCTTTGTCAATGAAAACTAGAAAAAGTCACCTGGTGATGGAAGCTTCAGGGTTTATACCGAACCCACCCCCAGTCGTAGACTTCTGTTGCTGGGGAGGCATTCAGTCTGCACGGGTGACATTCAGGCGTATCCCCTGCTTGGACGATGCTCCACCACCACCACTACCCAGCAAGTGGAAAAGCTGCACTTACCAGCTTCACTCTCTAATCCTAGCAACTTCCAAAAATAAAAATAAAGAGAGAAAGCCAAAGCCAATGAATGAGCAGGAAGAAATGAGGCTGCAAAGAGCTCCAAGACATGCAACCTCTTTGGAGACACTAGCCAGTTAAATGGCAACTTCTCGGGTCACTCAGAGCCTCAGGACACCTGGCAAGAAAGAGAATGAAAGGGAGAAAGCTGGAGGCAGGCGGGGACAGGGAGAGAGAAGAGAGAAAGAAAGGTAAGCGGAAGAGAGGAGGGAGAGATAATTAGGAAATGTAAATCTACTTGAGAGCCAGAGACCTTATCCTTCAGGTTCTGCATGTGCCAGTTCCTCCACCTAGAATTCCCTTTCCCCTCCATCTAGAGAATGCTGAGTCCTGATTTAAGACTGTGCTGAAGGGTAACCTTGTCTGTGGAGTACCCTCCTTCTCACCAAAGGGAGAATATCTGTCCTCTTGAACATTTAGTTAGGACAAGATGTTATACTGAAGTAACAATAACAGTGAACGCTAATATTTCAGTTGCTTCAACAAAAAGCCATTTCCTCACACCACACATCCACTGCATGTTGTGGGGAGGAGACTCCACTCCACGTAGTCACTCAGGGATCCAGGCTGCTGGAGCCTCCACCTTACGTCCACTGCATGTTGTCAGGGAGGAGACTCCACTCCATGTAGTCACTCAGGGATCCAGGCTGCTGGAGCCTCCACCTCAACACAATCAGCCCTGATAGCTGACTCAGGGGGAAGGGAACATAGCAAACCACACATGCCACTTCTGCTTACCCTGTATGGGCCAAAGGCAGTCTTACAACCACTCCTAACTTCAAAGGAGGCAAGGAAGAACAGTTCCACCATGGGCACCCAGGAAGAAAAACAGAAATATCAACTCTCATTGCTGAGGCTGTCTCCCATGTCTACCCCGGCCAGCAGCTGTGATGGGCACTGCTCCATGGCAACATGTGTGCATCTCACGTTAGGTTTCGTAGTTCCTCCTTATAACAAGCTGGAGGAAAAGCTCTACTATCTGTACTTGCATATTTACAGATGAGAAAATCAAAGCTCAAAGAAGTTAAACATATTTGTTGAGGTCAGATGTGTAATAAGAGTAGCATTCAAGAATAGGAGTCCAAAACTCACACTCCTGCCCCTAAACCACACACATTCCTAAGTGGAGTTAGTCACTCCTCTCCTTTCTCCCATTATCTCTCCCACTGGACTGTGAGTTCTTCAAGGGAAAAACAGGACCTTGTTCACCTGGCCAGCAGAGTCAGGCACTAAGAAATGTCTGCAGAGTGAGCACATCAGCTACATCCCGGGATGGAACACAGACGGCAGCTCCAGGCCACTGCAGCCCTTGACAGTGATGCCATGGAGCCCTGCCAATTCCAGCCACAAGAACCACGGACAGCTCCCATGGGGCATGCACTCCCTCTGCAAGCTCCTGCCTCGGGCACCCAGGAGACCCTTTGGGAGTTCTCAGGGGACTTAGGAGGCTCTGGTATCCTGGCCTCCTGCTGTTCTGGACCCAAGTAAGCCAGCCAGAGAAATCTGGGAGGTTGTCAACAAATGCCCTGCAAGTTTTTATCAGTGTGGGCTTAACTACATTCCCTGCTAGTTTATTAAATAAAGTAAATTAGGTCTCAATTATTTGCCTGCACACCAGGCAGGAAAAATGAAATTTTCAATTTAAACACAATATTGCTATTAATATTCAGAGGCAGATCTGAGATCAGACGTTCTGTGCACCTCTGCTGAGAGAGGTCAGAGAAGAGAGATTCTCATGGAGGGGTACCCTCCCCACCGAGGCACCCGAGGCAGGAACCCCAGCCCTTTCCGAAGAGCTGGGTTTAGGATGCCTGGAAACGCAGTTTGGGAAGGAACAGCAGCACTAAGCCACGCATCTGTTTTATTTTCTTCAGGTGTAAGTACCACCTCACTGCCAAATGCCCTTATCAACATTGCCTTTCAGTATCAACACATCTAAATCGGGCACATTCAAGGCCGCTGAATTTACATGTTTTAATGGAAAGAGAGAACCAGTATCGAGGAAGAATGTGCTTAACTCCAAGCCCTTATCAGCCACACAATCCGAGCACAGATGCTCGAGGACGTCCTCAAGAGGAGACTTTACATCTACTCATGTGGTTTTATTTGAGTTCAATCAGCACAATGTGCTCTAAAAGCCAATTTCATATCTGGAATCAAAGAACCAGGATTCAGTACTGTCAGTCACCTTCTCAGGCACCCCCCCCTTCCAGAAACCCTTCTTGCTAAGGGCATCTACAATGAGGATGTAACGGTTCTCAACAGAATAAAAATAGTCTTTCAAATGTAGATATATATAAAGTTTAAAGAGCTTGAGGTTGGCCTGCTGGGGGGTACAAATTAATGACGAGTCAGACATGCAGGCTGGGGTACCGGGGGTATTTGGCGCCGGACAGTGACCAGCTGTTCGCTATTTCAGCTGAGGACAGAATGAACAGGAAAGATACTTCCAACTAGAGCAGGAGGGAGCCAGACAGGCAGGTGTGGCTAGCAACAGCGGTGCCCTTCCAGGAGAGGGTGGTCCCATCCCTGGAGGCCAGGTCATAGCGGATGAAGAGCAGGCTCTGGGGTTCTGCCACCTTCCTGCTGGGTGACCACCACCAAGTTATCTTTTAAATGTTCTGAACTGCTTTGCATCTAAAACGTGCTCTCAGGGTCCTTAGGAGGATTTTAAAAGAGAAGCACATAAAACACTTGCTTGGTTCTGGCCCATGATTAAAAACAGGATAGACTCCTCTGCGCGGTGTTCAGGTACAAGCTATGCTTCACCAGACTCTCTTGCAGGAGTCTCCCCAGTTGAAGAGATTTATTCATTGGGTTTATGGAGAGGCTGCTTCCAAAGAAACATAGGAAGCCCATAGAAAAAAGAATGGGTTTTTATTTGGGGGGATTTTTGGTGGTTTTTTTTTTAATCAAAATGGCGGGGATATTGTGGGGTGACGAGGCACTGCTGGCGACAGGAATAGGAAAGAAAACCACAGACAGAAGGAGGAGGGAGTGGGGAGAGGAGGTGAGGGGAAAGACGCACTAGGCAGGACTGCAGGCGGGGTGCGTTCTCTCCCCAAAGCAAGGGAGGAGCTGATCCCTCGGAAGGTCGCCCAGAGAGGGGAGGGAGAGCCTTCCTGTCTCTGGCTCACTCAGGCTCCAAATGCCAGGTCTCCAAGGTCGAAGAGGATGTCTCCTCTTTCAGCACCGCCACGGAATCTGCCCGCTAGAGGCCCCATCGCCCATCTGCTAATCATGCATGTGCCTTCCTAGCCTCAGATCCTTACGGCCCTGCTGAAGGCCCTGGTGTTTGTGCCATCAGTCCCATGCAGAGAGGCATGATCTGGGTCCCAGCGGCACTACTCCGCCTCCCCAGGGTCCCCAGAGGCACTGCTCCACGTCTCTCTTGGGTCTCCCCCATTCCTAGCTAGTCTGGGTAAGACCCTTGGCCAGTCCCAGCCATCTGTGAACAGGCCCAGCAGCTGTAGCCACAGGGTTCATGACCTTGGGGGCCTGCTCTGCAGTCCCAGCCATGCGCTGTGCATGCATGTGTGAGTGTGTCTGCGTGTGTATGTGTGACATCCACATGCCTTCTGCAGAGACAGACAGGAGAAATTCCCACTGAAGGGGATGGCAGCAGCATCTCCCACAGATCACTGCTCCTGATCTCCGCTGGCAGCCCAAATAGCCCCCCTGGAGAACCCAGGTAATGCAGTCACCCTCCCACAGACCCATATGTCCTCCAAATGTGCCCAGTGAGGAAGGCGAGCTCCTCCATCCACGCTCTCCCCTGACTGCCTGGCTCCTTGCAGAGATCACATGCAACTCTAACTTCACTGTGTTGAGGCATCTCGGGGATTTAGAACTAGAGGAGAAACCCATGCGTGAGCAGTCTCACAAAAGCTCTAGTCTGTGGGCTGAGTATTTGCTAAATGCAAGCCTGTCAAACTGCACCCCAAGGCCCTAATGTTCTGTGAGCCACCCACCGAAGATGCAAACAGCGTCCCTGGAACCAACCTTCAGGAGCCACTGCTAATAAAGGCAGGTGTTTCTTACGTTCTAGTGAAAAAGTCACCGTATAAGGAAGATGACCAGCCAAAGAGGGCAGGAAGGGTGGTGTCTGAGAAAGAGTCAAAGACATTCTGCCAAGGGGTAAATGTTTTCCGCTGAGCCTCTGGATGAGAATTTGGATGGCTCACATTTCCCGGGCACTAGCTAAAGGCAAGCCCTGTGCTTTTAAGCACCTGAGACATCGTGCACCTTTTAACACCAACAGACGTAGGTGGACAGCACTATTACTGACCCCATGTGACAGAGTGGGCTCGTGCAGACACACACGCACACTCACGTGCACACACATACACACTCACGCACACTCACATGCATACACGCATGCACGTGCACACACTCGCGAGCACACACGCACGTGCACGCACACGTACACACTCATATGCGTGCACACTCAACGTGTGCTCACATGCACATTCACGTGCACACGTGTGCACACTCGCGAGCACACAAGCACACTCACGTACGCACACACAGAAAGGTAAGGCAGACAAGCCTAATTAACCTAAGAAAATCTAACCCAAGTTTGCTGCCAGAAATGGACTTTGAGAATGCACCTCAGGCAGTGCACAGGGTGGGGGCAAGAGGAGGGCCCTGCCACTGAGTGAGGCCTCTGATGCACCCCCCCCCATGCCAGGAGAGCAAGCCTGCCCAGAGGCCTGTGCCAGTGGTCTTAGCAGTCAAATGCTCCTGACGTGGCCACCTATCCCATCCTGCCCAGCTCCACAGCTGGGCGGACCTTCCACCAGTGACAAAGCTGGGGCTGCGGGTCCAAGTCCCAGAGCATGCCCAGGCCAGTGAGGAAACTTGCCCGGGTCTTGCTTGATTTCATTTTGTTTTCTTGAGGCAACCACGCATTTAAGACTCTCGGAAACACCTGCTTTCTACCTTATTACAGTGACCTCTGGTGGTCAAGAATCAGACATTGCACGGCCAAATTAGAATTAAATTGCTTAATTTCAAGTAACTCTAGGTAACAAACGCCTCGAGGTCTTTTAAGAGGTTCTGAGAAGAGCAGAAGAGAAGGGACTGTGAGTTGGGAGCTGCTGCCAGCCCCGCTGAGGGGAGGAGGCTGGCTGTCACCTGACCCTGAGCAAAACCCTCCAGGGTTTCTCAGATGATGCATCCAGAGCAAATGAGAAAGGCCTCCGTGCTCCAACCTGGGGCGGCATCTCGGCCGCTGCTCCCCCGCCCCCGACCAGCTGGTGGCATCTCAATGCCAGGCTTAGAGGGCACAGGCTCAGGAAGGTTTTTCACAAAAGCTTTCACCCTGCCGGCGGGCCTGCTATGAGCTCAGGGGGAGGAAGGGTTTCTAGAAGGCTTGAGGTCTCAGCGCCACCACCAGCCCTGCTCCAGGTCTGAACAGGGAGAGGCAGGGAAACTGGGCACCTTTTTCCCCACTGGAATCACGAGTCCCAGCCAAGAGAAGAAGGTCGGCTAGGAACAAGAGAAGAAGCAGCATTTCTGCCCACACTCCGCGGTACACTGGGTACCCAGGCTATGGTGCCAGGGCAGCCCAGGGAAGAAGGATGAGGAGGCAAGAAAAGCAGCATCCGCTCTGGGAGTCATTTTGGAGACTGAAAGGAAAGAGAAAATCCCAGGGGCCATGACCGATATCCCCTTAGCCCTAAGCCAGGGCAGTGGAAATCAGAAGGTGGAAGGGGGAATTCTTCGGGAAACAAAGCTCCTGGAACAAACCTTTGCACAAGCAAGCACCTCTATCACCCTATCCTCAAGGACACCCCCAAGACATTCTAGATAGATGCTTTATACCCTAAAAACTCTCCAGAGACAAGCATCCAACAACCTCAACCCATTCTAGTAGCTTCTAGAAGCTTCCAGATCACAGCATTCAGACGTTAACCCCTCCACACGTTATTGCCACTGCTTGGTCCATCCAGAGTGTGGAGGCTTCGGTCAAATCCCCAAACACTAATGACAGATCTTCCCAAGGTCCCTGCAGGTACCAAGATAGGCTGGGCCTCGCTGTTTTGAATATGAAGACAGACTGGTTCACTCTCTTGATATTCTTTGGAATTCAAAATGGATGTAGAATATCAATATTGTCTCAATTTTCCTTTATCTACGAGGAGACGTCAGCAAACCTTTCTGCCAAGGATTGTACAAGGATCATTAAAAGGAAAATGTCCATGGTAATTGTGCCTTTATGCATATTTCTTCACTCCAATATTCTATAACATAATAATGTTTCACATTTCTACAGAACTGTCTTTTCAGCATGTTTTCGCATTATGCTTAATTTCGTAAGAATTTCTCAGCCCCACATAACGACACAGTTCAATGCAAAATCAGATATAAATCTAGCTTAAGAGACTCTCAACAGGAATTTCATTTAAAACTGTAAATGTTAAAAGATTCTGCCTCTGATTTATGTTCTGTTGCGTGTGTATGTTTCACACAGTGAGCTTCCCCAGCCCTCTAAAACAATAGATGCCAGCAAAGCCACAGCACCTACAGCCTGGGCCTCGCAGGACTGGCTGGCTCTAAGCCCCTCTGCAGAGGAGGCCGAGGAGGGACAGAGGGCAACTCTTGGGTAGGAGCTCCAGCTTGGGGGCTGTGTGGGGCCTCGTGTGGGAAATGAACCAAGGGTGGCTGACACCATTGCCCTGACTGGCTCAGGGGCAACTTTTAGGGAGTCATTTGCAGCTTTATCTCATCTCCCAGTTCCTCCAAAACACCGGGGCAGCATAAGGGCCCTCCGTCTCCTGCTCCCACGTGCACCTGTCTTACAACACTGAGGGAGGCCGGGCGCAGTGGCTCAGGCCTGTAATCCCAGCACTTTGGGAGGCCGAGGCAGGTGGATCACGAGGTCAGGAGATCAAGACCATCCTGGCTAACACGGTGAAACCCCATCTCTACAATAATACAAGAAAAAAATTAGCCGGGCGTGGTGGCACGCGTCTGTTGTCCCAGCTACTCGGGAGACTGAGGCAAGAGAATCACTTGAACCCGGGAGGCAGAGGTTGCAGTGAGCCAAAATTGTGCCACTGCACTCCAGCCTGGGTGACAGAGCAAGACTTCATCTCAAAAAAAAAAAAAAAAAAGCACGGAGGAGATCCCTGACCAAGGCAGAAAGTCCTAGGTTGGGGTTTTATTCTGTCTTGTACCTGGCTGTGGTCATGACCTTGCCCTTGTCAAGATGAAACGATGACCCCTGATCCCCGCTTACAGTTACACCTGGGAGACAGGCAAGCTGACAGTGCCCGAGAGCTCATTTGGGAAGAAGCAGGCCGACGCCTTCAGGTGCTGCGAACTGTGAATTCTTGATGGAATTAATGAATCCGGAGGAGGCATTCATCCATTGTCTAAGCACATTCAAGACAATTTTTAAATGTGGGTTATTTACATACTAGGCTCTAATGACTCCGAAGCAACCATTACAGTCCGTCATGTAAAGCCATATCCGAGCAATCTGATTGCACCCTATCACACGCATGCCGTGTTTAGACAACTTACAGTACACAAATTATTTACACCGTGAAAACATCTCTGTAGCCCTGGCATTATGCTATCAAGAGACAACACAGCAGCAGTAGATTAAATTGAAATATGCTGGCAGCTTTTGAAACTTTCAACTTTATTCCAAAATGCTAAAAGCAAAAAAAAAAAAAATTCACAGCGTGTCTAAAATTTCACTTGAAAGGTGGGGCTGTGGTGAGTCGCCACCCAAAAAAAGAAAAGTCACCACTTTGCAATTGTAAAATCCATTTATTTAAAGAAGATTGAGGTATCCAAGCCTTCCGATAGCACTTAACATATTTTAAAATATGCACTGCAAAGCTCTAAAAGTTCCTGAATTCCTCTATAAAAAAAAAAAAGTTTTGCCACTTCTAATGGACTCCACCCAACTCCAAGCAGAATCTGTAGGGTACACGCCCCCAGAAAAAAGGCAATTGAAATGACTTGTCTATATCTTTCCAGGAAAGTAAATTACATATAAGTCTGTACTCACACCTCCACTCCCCTATAGGTTACCCATTTTCCTCCCACACTCCACAGCCCACAGAAATGAAGAGAAAATTATCAAGTGGGTTTAGGCGCTTGGATACCTAATTGCAACAAATCTAAGCATCTCATCTTTCTGCCTTTTAGAACTTTGGTTTCACACTTTAAAGCGATTCCCATTAGCCACATGCCAATTAGCTTCGCGAATTTCACAGAATAGAACGCCCCTTGAGATAAATCACCCCCCACACCTGCATGTCTTCCAGATTTGTTTTTCAGTATCTCACTAAAACCAGACTCTTGGGCAATGGTTCAGATGTGAAAGGAAGCGCTGTTAATTTTCACTCAGAGTCCTCAAGCCAAGGTATCAGAAAGGACCCCAGACTTAATTAAGGGCAACACAGGTGTCTCTAATCCAAAGAATGCTCCATGAATTGCAAGCGTCGCCTGGGCATTTTGTAGCTTTGCAAGGGAAGCAAAGCTTTGTATAACTAGGTTTGATGATGATGATAGTGAAAAAGAAGGGAGGAGGATGAGGAGGAGGAAGAAAGGTGGGAAGCTGGCAGCCACAACACCATACTCCAACAATATATTAAATGGCATAATTCACACAGAACTATATAAAGCATACAAAGCCGCATTGCTCAGTAACCCTGTTCCTAACAGATTATCACCGGAAGTGGTTTGCTATGACCCTTGGCCTATAGAAACATCTTTGTTATTTATGTTTATTATTTTATTTTTATTTATTTATTTTTGAAACAGAGTCTCACTCTGTTGCCTAGGCTAGAGTGCAGTGGCGCGATCTCAGCTCATTGCAACCTCCGCCTCCCAGGTTCAAGCAATTCTCCTGCCTCAGCCTCCCGAGTAGCTGGGATTACCAGCACCTGCCACCATGCCCAGCTAATTTTTGTACTTTTGGTAGAGACAGGGTTTCATCATGTTGACCAGACTAATCTTGAACTCCTGACCTCAACTGATCTGCCCACCTCAGGCTCCCAAACTGCAGGGATTACAGGCACAAGCCACTGCGCCTAGCCTTTGTTATTTATATAAATGAGAATTGTTATAAAAACACAATATCTGTATTGTTATAAAAACTAATGTTTCAAAAGAACTATAAAAACTATGAACTCTAATGAATGATATCCCCGCCTGTTGAAATACTTGGGAAAAAGAGTTTGATGTGTACAACCTTCCTGAAATAAATCAACATATCAAGATGGAGGGATGAAGATCGAAGGATAGCTATTGACAAGGCAAGCAAAATGAAATGCTAGCTCTAGGCGCTACTTGGCGGGTTTATGGATTTCATTCCAAAACTCTTTCAACTTTGTTATATTTTTGAAATACAGGTTTGAAATCTTTAAATTGAAATGGCAGAAAAACTAATTTTTTCACTTAATAACACGGCATTGATCTCTGTATCCTTTTTAACCACTGCACAAGATTCCATTTTATGAATGCACCATGATGTCCCCATTGGCGGACACTGGGTTACTTTGCAATGACAAACAATGCCACAATGAATGTCCACGTAAATATGTCTTTGAATGCTTATGATTGCATTTTTATAGGATACATTTCTTTTTTCTCTTTGAGATGGAGGCTCACTCTGTCACCCAGGCTGGAGTGCAGTGGCATGATCTCAACTCACTGCAACCTCAGCCTCCTGGGTTCAAGCAATTCTCCTGCCTCAGCCTCCCAAGTAGCTGGGACTACAGGCATGCGCCACCATGACTGGCTAATTTTTGTATTTTTTAGTAGAAATGGGGTTTCACCATATTGGACAGGCTGGTCTCTAACTCCTGACCTCATGATCCTCCCGCCTTGGCCTCCCAAAGTGCTGGGTTTACAAGCGTGAGCGACCTTGCCCGGCCAGGATAAATTTCTAACTATGAATTTGTTGACCTAAAGAAAATCAACATTTTGACTTTTGATATATAATAATAACAGCTTGTACCCATGGCACATTTGCTCTGTGCAAGCACTGGTGTAAGCACTTTTCATGTATTACACATTCCTCACAAGAGCTTCATTAAGTAGGTACTAACGTAGCCTCATTTTATAAGTGAAGAAACTGAGGCCTAGAGAGGTTAAATAACTTGTCCAAGGTCTTACAGCCAGAAAATAGCAATTTCACTCCAGGGCCAGTAATTTTAACCATTGTGTTTAAAATATGGCAAAAAAGATCAAACCAATATATGTATTCCTAGCAACAGTGTGTGTCAGTTACTATTTTCCAAAGCTGTACTGTTTTGAAATTTATCTAAAACTTAAAGAAAACGCTGTCCATTTTCTGAGTAGCAGAAAGCCCAATGTGAAGAACCCAGCCCAGAGAGAAAGCACAAATGGGGCCAGGTAGGGAACAAATGCCTTGTTGATTCCAGCCAGAGCACAGGGAAAGGTGAACGTGCCACCTCAACTGGGATTCTCTCCCTGCCGCATGTGCCCCTCCTGGTCTGAGGTGATGCTGGCAGGTAAACATACCTGTGAAACTCTCAAACTTCTATTTTTAAACTCTAAATCCCAAACCATCTTCCCAGATGCATGCATGCAATCTCAAGTATTCTACCTCCATTTTTCTTTATCAGACAGCTGCAAGTAGAAAGAACTAAGCAAATGAGTAAGTGTATCGTCTCTCTTTCCATCATCTGCTCCATTAGTTCAAGTAAATCTTTAAACAATGCTTGACGTGTCCATGGGACATTAGTATCAACAAACTCCAAAGGTTCTTTTGTTTTATTATCTAAAACATTATGAATCATCCCATTATAAAACCGATTAAGAAGGCTTCCTACAGCAGGCTGTAGTAGCAGCCCCAAACTTCCAAGGCCCCACTGAAACATAGCCACCATGCAATTAACCCCGAAGACAAGAAAGCCACCACCATGAAAAGAGATCTCTTCAAAGAGCAGGGCACCCACCTAGCTGAAGCTCACAATGGAAAGAAACAGTAGTGATACCTAATAATACGGCTGCATTATTGTTGCTGTGGCAACAAAAATACTGTAATTGATAGAGGCAACTCACTTAGCAGAAACATAACAAATTATGCCTGAAAATAGGTTTGGAAGAAGAGCTGAAAGAGAAATGAAAGCAGAATAACTTCAGATAACAAGCCGATCACCTCAGATGTTAGCAGAGCGGAAGAAGCACAAAGCTTAAACCCAAAAGGTCTAGTTTCCAATCATGACTTTGTAACTGACTCACCGCGTGACATTGGCATGTTACTTAACATTTCTGAATGCTAGTAGTCTCTGCTGCGGAATTAGGATCGTAAGTCCTGCTTCACAGGTGATAATAAAGCAGAGCATGAAACTAGGTGAAGTCCCCTGGCTGATCGCACTCCCCATAACAGCAGCTGTTAGCACTGCGATAATAATTATGGTGGGCTCGCCAGCTAGTATTCATTTAGCAGTATTCACGTAGAACTGAGAATCTTTCATGTGTTCACATATTTTCTCTTCTTCTCAGTGATGATGATGATGGTCATGATGATGAAATACTTCAAGCTTTCCAGAAACCACAGGGGATAATATAATAAAAACCTGCGTGCCGACAAATCGTATTTTTCAGTCATAATATTTCACTAGATACCCTCCAATTTATTTTTCAGAAATAAAAAAGAATTACAGATATTACTGGAGCTACACTGTACCTGCCCATCTCATCCTCCTCCCTGCCTCTCAGAGGTAGCTGCTATCTTCCATTTAGTTTTTATTTACTACATATGTCGGCATCCATAAACAACATATATTTTTACATTTTAAGCTTATAAAATGGTACCGTGCCATACATTTCTTTTTGCAATTTGTTTTTCTCCTTCTCAGTTTTGATCTTTATACATATATACACGACTTGAGCATACTCGTTTCAATTGCTATATACTATTTCATTACATAAGTATACTACAATTTATTTGCCCATTCTACTAACTGATGAACATTTAAATTGTTTCCGAATTTCTATTAGTGTAAACATGGTAACACAGAACATTGTTGCTCACATCTCTGTGCACAGGTACCAAGGTGTCTGTAGGGTAGTAGTTCTCCAAGTGTGGTCTGCAGACCCTTGAGGCATCCCCAAGAGGCCCTTTTGGGAGACAGAGAGGTCAAAACCATTTTTGTAAAGTACCAATAAGTGATTTGCCTTTTTCACAGTGTTGGCGTTTGCACAGCTGGAGCAAAAGCGACCGTGGGTAAAACTGCTGGGGCCTCCCCCACAAATCAAGGTAGTAGCAACCAACTGGACTGGTAATCACATATTCTTCATTGCCACGTGCTTACAGAAAAACACATACAAATGCACACACTCTTGTCAGTTTTACTTTACAGTTCCTTGATGAAGCTATAAAAGTAACAGATTTTTTTTTTTGAGACGGAGTTTCACTCTTTTTGCCCAGGATGGAGTGCAATGGCGCAATCTCAGCTCACTGCAACTTTGCTTCCCAGGTTCAAATGATTCTCCTGCCTCAGCCTCCCAAGCAGCTGAGATTACAGGCGCACACCACCACACCCGGCTAATTCTTTGTATTTAGTAGAGATGCAGTTTCACCATGTTGGTCAGCCTGGTCTCAAACTCCTGACCTCAGGTGATCCACCCGCCTCGGCCTCCCAAAGTGCTGGGATTACAGGTGTGAGCCATCACCCCAGCCAAAAATAACAGATTTTGTTCTTTAGGTTAGTGCAAAAGTAATTGTGGTCTTTGCCATTAAAAGTAATGGCAAAGGCCACAATTACTTTTGCACCAAGCTAATAATTCTCAATCTTGAATGTCTTTTTGATATTCTGAGTGACAAATGGAAGTATACGTAAAACACTTCTGCTGCAATCTAAAGCATGATGGTTGTCTTGAAGAAAAGCATTTGTGTGACTGTTTGAGTTGAAAGCTAAACCAGCCACTTTTTTCATAGAACATCATTTTTATTTGAAGAAACAACTGACTTTTTTAAAACTACGGTTCTTTAGACGCAGGTATTTGGCAGGGCTTCCGTCTCTGGCCAAGATGGAGTAACAAGGGCTAGATGTCCTCTCCTGCTTAAAACAACTAAAACACAACATTTATGAAACAGCCGTTCTCTAGTATTGGACATCTGGCAGTGAAGAACAGCAAGGTGAGCCCTGTGACTGCCCCAGCTTTCTTGCTAGAGAGTTTCCAAACCACGGCACAGGAAGGGAATCCCAAGTCCAGCAATCTTCCTGAGTTGAAAAGGACTAAGAATCTAAGAAGGTCAAGGCAGCCAGAGGTCCCAGGGCAGAGAATTGGAAAAAGACACCCAAAGAACTCCAGAGCTGTGCAGAGTCCTCTTCAAGCAGGCAAACAGACATGGATCAGTGCATGTGTGTGAGGAAACTATCTCAGCCCTTGTAATACCTTTTATTGGGATTGAAAATAAGAATCACTGTCACTCACACTTGGACCTGAAATAGTGCCTGTTTCCACTAACAAGAGTAAAAACTTCATGATATATGGGGCACAGGGTCGAGTATTCAGTAGAGTTTTACCTCCATAGTGGGTAAAAAAATCAGCCCTGAACTCAATGATGTTCTGAACCCACCTAACAAAGCATAAAAGCGAGATCTGAAAGGGTTAAACTAATTCCAAATAATGTATCCACATTCTAGAACAATGCTCAAGAATATTTACAAGAATAGGCTGGGCATTGTGGCTCATGCCTGTAATCCCAGCACTTTGGGAGGCCAAGGGGGGGCAGATCACTTGGGGTTAGGAGTTCGAGACCAGCCTGGCCAACATGGTGAAATCTCATCTCTACTGAAAATACAAAAATCAGCCAGGCATAGTGGCATACACCTGTGATCCCGGCTACTCAGGAGGTTGAGCCAGGAGAATCGTTTGAACCCAGTAGGCGGAGGTTGCAGTGAGCCAAGATCACTAGCACTGCATTCCAGCCTGGGTGACAGAGTGAAATTCTGTATCAAAAAAAAAAGAGAGAGAGAGAAGAAGGAAGGAAGGGAGAGGAGGGGAGGGAAGGGAAGGGAAGAAGGAAGGAAAGAGACAAGAAAGAAAAGAGAGAGAGAGAAAGAAAGAGAAAGAAAAAGAAAAGAAAGAAAGAATATTTATAAGAATAAACATGTATATACTACCCAATGTGATAAATTCATAATATCTGGACTCAAAGACAAAATTCCCAGGCATACAAAGAAGCAGGAAAATGTAACTTATAATAATAAGAAAAATCAATCACAACCAAACCAGAAATTATGCACTGACAAAATTAGTAGGTATGAAGATTAAACATATTAAAAACAGATATGGGAGAATTAAGCAAATCCAAGTAAAACTTCTAAAAATGAAAACTGCAGTGAAAACCTAAGATGCAGTTGGAGGTGAAAAACACACTGGATATAATTAACAGACAATTACACATCACTAAAGAAAATATTAGTGAACTTAAAGACAGCAAATGAAACAGAGAAATAGAGTATCCGCAATAACTTTAAGCAGTCTAATATATGTAAAAGTTCCCTATGCAGGGGACAGGACAGAAAAAAAAAACCAGAAAAACTCATACCCAAAAATTTCCAAATTTGATAAAACTATAAATCCACGCATCCAAAAAGCTCAATGAGCCCCAAGCACCAGAAACATAAGAAAACGATACCACAGCACATCACAATCATCTTGATTAACTCCAGTGATTAAAAAAAAATCCTAAAGCAGCCACAGGAAAAGGATGCATTGTATAGAGAAAAAGAAAGAAATGAGTAACTGCAGACTTCTCATCAGAAATTATGCAAGCAAGCCAGAAGACACAGAGAAACTTCTTTAAAGTACTAAAAAAAACCAACAACAACAACAACAAAAAACTATCAACCTAGAATTCTTTATCCTTTGAAAATATCTTTCAAAACAAAAGTGAAATAAAGACTTTTTTATAGCTACAAAAACTGAAAGAATTCATGACCAGCAGGCATGCACAAGAAATATTAAGGGAAGTCATTCGGGCAAAGGGAAAAAAATACCAGATGGAAATCTGGATCTACACAAAGAAATGAAGATCACTGGAAATGGTAGCTATGTGGGCATAAAGACTTTGTATTATTTAAATCTATTAAAAAGATAAGCAAATACTTAAAGCAAAATAATAATGAATTGTGAGGGTTATAACAAATCTAGAAGTAAAATATATGACAAGAATAAAGAGATGAAGAGGAAGAACTGAAATTATACTATAAAAAGGTTTTTATACTATACAAGAAGTGGTATAACATCACCTGAAATTGGACCTTGATAAGTTAAAGATGTATGCTAAAAACTCTAAAACAAGCACCAAAATAACAAAAATTTATAGCTAATAATCCAGCCAACAAAAGAGATAAAATGGAATGATGAAAAATGTTCATTTAATCCAAAAGAAGGCAGAAAAAAGAGAAAAGGGGCCGAGTGCAGTGGCTCATACCTATAATCCCAGCACTTTGGGATGCTAGGCAGGTGGATTACTTGAGGTCAGGAGTTCAAGACCAGCCTGGTCAACATGGTAAAACCCCGTCTCTACTAAAAATACAAAAATCAGCCAGCCGTGGTGGCGGGTGCCTGTAACCCCAGCTACTCAGGATGCTGAGGCAGGAAAATCACTTGAACCTGGGAAGTGGAGGTAGCAGTGAGCCAAGATCACGCCACTGCACTTCAGCCCAGGCAACAGAGCAAGACTCCATCTCAAAAATAAATAAATAAATAAGCAAACAAATAGATAAGAGACAGTAAAAGGGAATAAACAACAGATGGGGGAAACAGAAAACAAATAGAAACTTAACCATATTGATAATCACACTAAATGTAAATGGTCTAATTATTTCAAATAAGACAGAGATTGTAAGATTGAATTAAATAGCAAGACCAAACTATATGTTGTCTACAGAAGACCACCTTAAATGAAAAGACAAAAATAAGTTAAAACTAAAAGAATGGAAGAAGATATACCATAGCAACACTAATAAAAAGGTATTTGTGGTAGCTGTGTTAATACCACAAAAAGCAGATTTCAGAACCAAAAAAAAATACCACAGATAAAAAGAGTCATTTTATAATAACAGGGAAGTCAATTAATCATGAGGACATAACAGTCACAAATGTTTGTGAAATAAGAGAGCTTCAACATACATGAAGCAAAAACTGATAGAAATATAAGAAGAAATAGACAAATCTACAACTATAATTAGAGACTTCCATATCCCTCCCTTAATAACCAATAAAATGAGTAGACATAAAACATTAAGGATGTAGAAGACTTGAACAACACTATCAACCACTTGACCTAGTTGACATTTATAGACTATTCTAACAAACAACAAAATACACATTCTAACAGCAAATACACATTCTTTTCACATACACACAGAACATTTACCAACACAGATTATATTCTGAGCCATAAAATGTCTCAATAAATTTAAAAGAATTAAAAGAATTCACACAAATAGGAATTCATATGTCAGTATGTTCTGTGGCTACAATGGAATTAAATTAGAAATTATTAATAATAACAGAGACATATCTGGCAGATTATCACTTCAACTGACCATATTTGTTGCCAATGATAAAATGTGAGCATTTCAGTAAGAATTAGAATTGGGGAAAACTTGTATTCACCACTGTGAACTTGACAGCTTGCAAAATGTGAAGACTTTTCTGAGGACTTTGGTACTGACATTAACAAAGGCATTTGGGGGGGTATTGTATAATAAAATGTGTCAACATTTGGAAGATCTGCATAACTCAGGGAACCAATATTTTCAAAACAACTGCTGTGATAAAATACCAGGATAAAAGATCTTTCCAAGATCCATATTAAAAGATATCCCCTTGAAAAAAGGACAGGCCAGTGGATTTTAAGGTAACAGTGTACAAAAAATATACTTATTTTTGTCTTTTTATTTAAGGTGGGCCTCTGTGGACAGTATATATCAGATTCTGCACTGCAGCTAACATCTAAGAAAGTACCACTTGTTGGGTTTTGATATAGTAACAAAGAGAAATATTCACAATTCTCTGAAATGGCCATTAAAATACTACTTCCTTTTCTAATTATACATCTGTGTAAAGCTAAATTTCTTCATTTATTTCAACATACCAAAACAGATTGAAGGCAGAAGCAGATATGAGAATGCAATTGTCTTTCATTAAGCCAAACATTAAAGGAATTTGCAAAAATGTTAAACATTACTCTTCTCACTAAATTTTGTTTTGTTTTGGAAAGTATAGTTATTTTTCATTCAATAATATGTTATTTATGTTAACATAAAATGAGTTTATTGCTGTTATTTTAATGAGTTTGCATATTTTAATAATTTCTCAGTTTTAATTTCTAATGCAGTAAATAGTATGGCTGTAATTCACAAACAGAAGATCTTTGGGTTCCTCGATAACTTTTAAGAGGGTAAGAGGTCCTGAGACCAAAAAATTCAAGTAACATTGTTCTAGAGAAGTTGAGTTGCTCAGTCACAGTCTATGCAAAATAAAAAGAGAGAGATTTCTTGATATTTGCAAACTCACTAGAAGCTTCTAAGCTAAACAACAGCCTGGAATGCAGCTGACTGGGAGAGATCTTGATTTTATAGTAACAAAAATAATGGTGCCCGTAAGAGCAATGAAAGCTCACATGCATGACACCCAGACTCAGGCACCATACTCAAACTGAAATCCTTGTTCCCTTCTAACAACCCTAAAAAATAAACATGATTTACGTATTATGGATAAGGAAACTGAGGTTCACAGGGGTCAAGTTAGTTGTCCTAGAGGGCGAATGAATCAGGACTTGAATCTGGATCTGATTCCAAACCAGTAACACTTCCCACTTTCAAATTTCTCTCCAACTGCGCCTTATCACTCTCCGTCTTTTTACTCCACTGTATTTTCCTTCTTAGTACTTATCCAACAACATATTGCATTTTTGTAACAATATACAATTTGTGTATTGTCTCTGTACTCCATTAGAATATAAACACTATGAGTGCAGAGATTTTTGTCTATTCACCTGCCTCTGACATTTACTGAGCATGTGCAAAGGACAGTTAAGAAGAAAGACCTCCAAAGCAGGGCTGTTGGGGCACAAAATGACTCATGACAATACCAAGGTTTCTCTCTTCAACAGGTTGGGCATGTAAATGGACGATGCTCCAGGAAGGCCAGAGTGGGGCATGGACGCCAAGAGTTAGGATGATCAGAGCAACAGCAGGAGAAGGGATAACCATGAAAGTAGGTCTCGGATTCATGGAGAGCAGAAAGAACATGCAGGACATCAAATCACAGTTTCAGAGGGCAACCAGGGACCTCATGAAGATACCTATGCTGGAGACAGCCTCAAAAGTTGGAGAAACCAAGAGACTGAGTATATCTGGCAGTTTCATTGGCTCATGCTGTGATTTCTGGCTATAGGTCCACTCTGACCACCAGCTCTACCACCCAGAGACTCGCTAACACTGATATCTGTGCTCTGCAACTAAGACAATGAAATGCTTGACAGCTATTTCTTTTTCTCCTTGGCTTAGTTTCTGCCATAAACTTGGGCCCAGAGGAGTGTCAGGGAGAAATATACTAAAGAATATCTCAGGCTGGGTCACAGTGGCGCATGCCTGTAATCCCAGCACTTTGGGAGGCCGAGGTGGGTGGATCACCTAAGGTCAGGAGTTTAAGACCAGCCTAACCAACATGTTGAAACCCCATCTCTATTAAATACAAAAAATCAGCCAGGTGTGGTGCATGCCTATAATCCCAGCTACTTGGGAGGCTGAGCAGGAGAATCGCTTGAACCCGGGAGGCAAAGGTTGCAGTGAGCGGAGATTGCACCATTGCACTCCAGCCTGGGTAACAAGGGTGAAACTCCATCTCGAAAAAAAAAAAGGATATCTCTGGTTGGCAATAAAAGAACATCTAAGCATTACTACTGAAGGGAACAAATAAAAAGTCTAAGAGTCTCTATATCCACGCCCGACCTTCATAACTCTGTAAGACAGATGGCTGCATCCCACGTTAAAGACTTGCTAGAATCTCCCTCCACGCCCACTGTCAGACTAAATCTATCCCACAGTTTTCAGCTTTGCATGAGGGGTCGTGCCAATTTTCCCCCCCTCTGCTTATCAGCACAGATATCCCAACCATGCTTCCATCTTCTGAACTCTCGCTCAGATGTCCTCAGGTTCAAATACTGCCAGACAGGGAGTTGCTGCATCTGCCACCAAAAACACTGAGCTGACAGAGTGCCCTGAAAACGCGGACCCAAGTGAAGATCGAGATTTAAAGAACAGATAAGAAAATGTGATCTGGCATATATTGATCCCTAGGTCACTGAAATGTATAACTAAGGTTGAGTTTGTCCCTTCCCCCAGGTCTCGTGGGCCTCCCAGGAGTCGTGTTTTCAGGCTTCGACCTTAATTGCAGATATTTAAATGCAGCGCAAGCATTGCTATTGATCCTCAAAGCAGCCTTTTAATGCTGACGTTCGTGGGGCTATCATGGATCTCAGCAGCTAGTGAGTGATGTGTGTATCCAAATACAAACAGAAGACATTTCTTTTTTTTCTACTTTATCTCCAGAGGCAAGAAAGATAATGTTGTGTCGCTGACCCTTCTTCAACTGTTTTCCCGCCCTCTTCTCTTGCCATCTAAGGGTGATGGAGAAGGCCTGAAGCACAGACTTCAACATGGTTCAAATGAACCCCAGTGGAGGAGGCCACCCAGGTCTGACTGGCCTGACTCTGCCACCTCTCAAGAAAAGCCACCGCTATAAAGATGAGACTTTTCTGGGAAGAAACACTAAAGTAGCCAGAAAAAGATCATGCCAGACAAGGTAAAAAGCTCCCTGGTGCGTGCAGTGGCTCACACCTGTAATCCCAGGACTTCGGGAGGCCGAGGTGGGCAGATCACGAGGTCAGGAGAGAGAGACCATCCTGGCCAACATGGTGAAACCCCATCTCTACTAAAAATACAAAAATTAGCTGGGTGTGGTGGTGCATGCCTGTAATGCCAGCTACTTGGGAGGCTGAGGCAGGAGAATCACTTGAACCCAGGAGGCAGAGGTTGCAGTGAGCCATGAACACACCACTGCACTCCGACCTGGTAATAGAGCAAGACTCCATCTCAAAAAAAAAACAAAAAAAACCAGCTACCCATCCTCCCAGCCTTTAGTTTCTGGGTCTAAAGTGAGAGAAATGTTCCCCACAGTCCTTATTTTTCCGTTATTGGAAAGCACTCATGAAGGTCTCTAAAACCTTTTGAAACTAATTTTACAGTCTTGGTTTACATTGGAATTCTGGCAAGGGGGAGCCACAGGTAGCAGGAGATCTAGACCTGCTCTCCTGAGTGGTTTTCCTTCTCCCACTGGGCCTGCCACCCCCCACAATACATTCTGAATCACACATGGGGCCGTGCCATGGAAGCCTGCCCAGCTGGACATGTAGGAATATCATGATTAAGTCTGAGAATTCTGACAGGCCTGAGGAGCAATCCACTACCCAGCCTTCGCAGGCCTCATCTCTGCCTGCCTAATGCTGTGTGCTCCCACCAGCTCCATCCCTCGCAGGCCCCTTGCTAGGATAATACAACTCACTTCCACCTTTATGAGCCTGCTCTCCTGCTCTTGGTCAAATCTTTTTTTTTTTTTTTTTTTTTTAAGGCAGGGTCTCGCTCTGTCACCCAGACTTGAGTGCAGTGGTGCAATCACAACTAACAGCAGCCTCCACCTTCCGGGCTAAGCAATCCTTCCGCCTCAGCCTCCCAAATACCTGGGACCACCTGCATGTGCCACCACATTTAGCTAAGTTTTGTATTTTCTGTAGAAAATGGTCTTGCCATGTGGCCCAGGCTGGTGTCTAACTCCTGGGCTCAAGCAATCTGCTCACCTCAACCTCCCAAAGTGCTGGGATTACAGGCACGAGCCACTCTGCCTGGACTCTTGGTCAAATATTAATTACTCCTTAGATTTAGCTCAAACATTACTTCTCCAGAAAGCCTTCTCAAATTATAATGCCCCTCTTCCCACCCTCCATCCCCAAAGCCGGTAAGTAGTAGTCACCTGTGTGCTGCTCACATGTCTCCCACCTCACCAGCCTAGTTCACTGAAATCAGCAGTCTGGGTCCCTGCTTCCCCCACACCCCTGAGAGCACCTTAATGGGAGAGGAAATGTCTGAATTATTTAGCTGTCTCCCCAGCACCTGGCCCGGTGCCTGGCACAGAGATGCCCTCAAATCCCCGTTGAGTGTAGCTGCACCCACCCTCCTCTACCACCCCCACCCCAGTGAGGCCAGAGGGCTGGCGAGATGGGACCCCAGAAATACATGGACTTTTGCAAACCATACATCCTATCATTCCTTCCAAGGCCCTGCAGCCTTTCCATGTAAGAAACCCCAGCTATTTGCCTGTGTACCCTGATTATGGACCATCTCTCCTCTCTGCAGTACAACTTCACAGCCAGGGCCCCCAGGCTGCCACAGCCAGCTCTCAGGTCCTGCAGCCTCGGCTCCCACAGGGGAAAAATCATTGCATTCAGATCAGCTACTGCGGCAATAGGTCAGGCTTCCAGAAGCCTCCCCCCAACGCTCATTAATGGGCGAGAGCAGCTCTTGCGCATCTCATTACGCACATAGCTGCAATGAAACCATCTTTGCTTTACAGTTTTGTGCAGGACATAAAAGTGGGAAAGATCCCAGCCTTCAGAGGGAACAAGCTATGAATACTGAAGCAGCCCCAGGTCATTAATCCAGCGCCATTAGTCTTAGGGAGTCACCCCAGCACTGACCCCCTAGAAGGAAATTTCTCTTGCTGTCCATTTCTCATTTCAAATTATCCACAGAGTCGCCATACCTACCACCTGTGAATTATTTGATATTTTGGAGAGAAAAGTAAACAATATAAAAAATCAGCAGAACTTAGGGGATCTATAAATTCTTAGCAAGTTATTTTCAAAGTGAGGAAAGCTGATCATATGGCACTTTACTTCCCAAGACTAATTTAGTTTGCTTTTTTTTCCCCCCTTATTAATAGGAGGTAAGCACCCTGCAAAGATCACATTTTCGTTCTTGGCAGCACCTGTCCAGGGGATCCCAGGCCCACAGCCCATGTTTGAAGGTTTATCCCAGAAAGGTGTCGATGGAGCAGACACAGCAACACATCAGATGAACAATACTTCAAAGCACTGGAACAGACACACACAGATGCTTTCATTCGTAAAGGCCAGCGTCACACTGCTAGTGCAGATGACTGCAGGATGAATGAAGGACCAGAAGTATCCTCTTTGCCCTATTCATTCCTTGAGGAAGACATACTAAAATACAGAAAGCAGCCCAGCCCCTATGTTGCATTTTCCCCGTTTTATATTTACCGAAATGAACAAGGTCTCACTGTCGCTGTTTTCCTAGTGGTTTTTTAAGATATCTCTTTATCTCTGGTGTTCAGTAGTTTCACCCTGATGTGGTCACATTTTTGCTTTTATTTATTTCACCTGCAATTCCATGTTTATTTTCAGTAGAAGGCTTGCATCAGTCTTTATTCCTCCAGCCGTATTACTTTTCAAGCATGCTCCCTGCTGTTTTATCTTCTCCTCTGAGATGCCCATTAGGTATGTGTTGGACCTCCACGTGCACATTTTCCACCTTTATGTCCCTAAACCACAGTTCGGTGGATCTCCTCAGGGCCGTCTTATGCTTAACTAACCCGTTCTTTAGCAATATGTCTATTGTTTGTTTACCCCATCTATTAGAAGGTTTTTGGCATCCTGTTTGGTTTTGGTTGCAATTATTACATATTTTATTTCTAGAATAACTGATTCTTTAAAGAAAAAAATACTTATTTCATCCCATTATCTCCTATTTAAGTCTTACGGATTTTATTTCTGGTTTTGTCTCTTCAAACATTTTACACATATTTGGTCTATCTAACAGGCTTCTCAGATTGCTCTGATGTCTATAGTTTCTGAGACATAAATTCTCCTTTCACAGCATTTGTGGATTATCTCCCATGTTGGTCAAGGTGCTAGCTTGTTTTGTGATTTTTGTCTAAGGGCTTATCTATATTGGGAGTCCCCCAATTTTTCCCCTGGGAATCTCATGTGTGCCTTGTGTTCAGGAATCATCCCCCCATAAGAAGTTTTATGCTGACATCTGACAAAGCTTTAAGGATATCACTAATTCTGGACCAAATTTTATGTTAGGTCCTCAGCTCAGAGTTTCTGCCCACATCGATAGTACAGGATTTGGTCTCATATCTATATACAGCTTAGGCTTGGTATCCCTCGTTCTTGAAGGAAACCCTTAGAAGCTACAGCTTGGGGGACTGGGACATACCATGTTCCTGAGCCAATGCGAAGAATTTTTCTACTTTTTAATGACAGAAAAGACAGTCCCTTCTTGTTCCCAGTTTTGTGCAAGAAACTTGGTTGCAGCTCCCTAGGGTCTGTGAAAGCTCAGCCCTTAAGGGGTTTACTGTGGAAACTCCAATAAGGCCACTCGGCTTCAACTCAAACTTTCATCTTGGCTTCTGGCACCTGGAAATCTCCCAAACTCACCTTTGAATTCAACCATGTCTTTGCCGCTATTATAACTAATCCAACATTTCTACGGTTTTAGTGCAAGAGAAGAGATTCCCACACACGCATAGTGGGCACCTTGATTGGAAGTTCCACTGTTGCTCCTCCTCCCCCACAGACTCAGAGAACCATACTCTTGCCCAATATTATCCAAGAACACGCCAAGCCCTAGACATAGCCAACCCTCCTTCAAATCCCGGAAGCATATGGCCAACCAACACCCTGCAATCAGATGGACGTGAGGCACTGGCGACAGAAGTCAGCCCCAGCAAGCGGGCTACACTACCTGGCCAGGATTTCAGAAGGTGCCAAGGTGATTTTGCCTGGATGTTCCAAAACTTGGAAACCAAGATCTGACCAAATTTGCCTGTTTTTAAAGAGAGGCTATTTTATGTTATCCTACACTAATTAGGAGGCCAACCCAAGAGGAAACCTCGCTCCTAAAAGCCCCTTGACTGCACAGCTAGCCCATACCACTGGCCCACCCAATACCCACGGCAGAGTCAACCTGTGTGGCCTTTCCACTCACCTCAACAGCCAGCCAGCCAAAGTCTGGAGGGAAGGGATCACAAAGAGTCCGTCCTCCAGCACCAAAGGTACCC
Organism: Ateles fusciceps; assembly: GCA_036589455.1. NCBI lineage: Eukaryota > Metazoa > Chordata > Mammalia > Primates > Atelidae > Ateles > Ateles fusciceps. The sequence continues at coordinate 779,068 of JAZHEH010002406.1, read as the reverse complement.
TGCTGGGAACACACAAGTGGCTGAGGGAGGAAAGGAATGGGGCGGCTGCCTGTGAGCCAGAGAAGCAGAGACCATCTTCTCTTCAACCTCAAACTAAATCTCAAGGGTAGGTGCCAAACCATTTCCAACACACTCTCTGCCAGCCACTCCCAGGTGCACCTGTCCCATCCCACAACTGGTGTTGGAGGGGGAGTCATGCTCCAGAGAGCTGCTGGGAAGCAGAGCTTAGCCCTCGGCCAGCTGCGTGGCCTTGGGCAGGTCACTTCGCTTCCCCTCCCCTGAGTCTCTGGGGAGAAACACAGGGGCTGTTGCATAGGCTTGTCCTACTGATTAAACCACTCACCGAAGGGCAGTAGCTGTTGCTGCTGTTAATAATGACCTTCCGGTGCTCAAACCCCAGAAGAAATGCCCCCTGCTGGGTCTCTGCCTCCCTCTACTTTACAGGGAAGCAGAATACAGGCTTTTCTAAAAGTCAAATATTCGAAAACATTTTCTCACTGCTTTCCTACTCAAATGAGTGGGGGTTTTAGATACAGCTTTATTAAGGCAGAGCTGACATACAACGAACTGCACATATTTTGAGCTGAGCAACGCTAAGTTCTGGCACATGTGCACGCCTAGGAACCCGTCACCGCAACCAAGTCAGCGACACGTGCACCCTCTCCAAATGTCCCTCCTGCTGCTGCTCACTGTCCAGTGGTTTTTATTATAATTTAAAAATCCAATAAGAAAGCAGGAAAGAGAAGTTGGAGAAAGAGAAGCGTGAAGAGAGACAAAACGAGAAAGCAGGAGAGTGTGTTTGATGGCTGCATTTCAGCCTACAGAGTCAGAGGGAAAATCAGAGGAAGACAATGCACACGAAGGAAGCAGAGAGACAAAGAGATGCAGAGCGATGTGGGCACATCTGCGCATGCCCCCCCGGGGCTGGCGGAGGCACCCACTGTGTCCAGTGGCTCCACACTCCCGGCTCAGGTGCAGGCTCCAGCCCAGCAGGGACCCTGCGCCTTCCTGCTCCATCTCACTGCCCCATTTTTCACTGTCAAGGCCCTGCTGGAGCACAATTCATCACGGCCACGTTCAGAAGCCACCCATGTAAATGCAGAGTGATTCCACTTGGCAAGGGCTGGATTGCCCCTGAAGGGAGTTTCTGATAACATCTCTGACACTTGCAGTGGTCTGGCCAGCCGTGTCAGCCATGGAGTCCTCTCTGGGCAGGTCCCCCAGACTCACTCCTCGTCTCCAGCACAAAGAACGGTCAAAAGCAGCGTGTGCCGAGGCCGGGGTGACCCACGGCCCTGCAGGATGCACAAGCATGGCCTGAGCCTAAGATGGAGAAGAAGCGCTCTGCTGGCCCAAGGACAGGTGAGGGCTGCCCAGTGGCCCAGCGGGGACACTCAGGGGATCATCTGCCTCTGTGCAATAGGCTGGTGAGATCAAGCCCCAGCTCTGGTCCCCGAAGGGGAAGACAACTCCAGCCAGTGGCACTGGGTCAGCCCCAGTCCCTCTCCAGCTCTGCCTCTGATCATCGTCCTGCCCCATGTCACGTCTCAAGGCCAAGCCCACAATTTGCAGCCCCTCTCAGCCCTCAGCACTGAGTCAGAGGCAGGAGAGCCTCCTACAGAAGCCCTCAGAGGGGCCCAGGCTTTCAGCCTACAGTATAGGGTGGTCAGAGATCATTTGTCAATTTATCTGTTTATTGCCTACACAGTCCTTCGTCCCCTAATGACAAGGAAACATTCCGAGAAATGCATCATTAGGCGATCCTGTCACTGTGTGAACAGCACAGTGTATACGTACACAAAGTGTATACTTACACAAACCTAGACGGGGTAGCCTCCTACCCTCCCAGGCTAGAGTCATCTAGCCTATGGCTCCTGGGCAACAAACCTGTGTGGCATGTTACTGTACTGAATACTGTAGGCAACTGCTACCCATGGTAAGTATTTGTGTATCTAAACATGTCTAAACATAGAAAGGGTACAATAAAAGTACAGTGTTAGCATCTTATGGGACCACTGTGGTATATGCAATCTGTCATTGACCAAAACGTCGTTATCTGCCATATAACTCTATATATTTTGGAATATACTTGTAGCCCTAATTGGCTTCAATTCATACTCTTGAACAGTATGTTATAACTGCCTGTTATAAAAGATGGAAGTTTCTTCCACAGGTGATATTGACACGAATGTGCCATCACGGTCCCTCCTGAAGAAACAGGCAGCCCAGCCACACCAGCACTGGCTTCAGGCAATCCCCCATTGTGCCCCTGAATGAGAAACCATCAATGCCTGCCACTCTGATGGTGAAGCCCAACTTATTTCTGGAAGACTTCATTGCAAAATACTGCTTCCCTGAGAGCTGGAGCCAGGGCAGGTGTGGGGGGAGCTGGGCGGGGCTGCGGTAGGCGCAGGTGCTGGGGAGGCAGGCAAACTCCCTTTCTCTAGGAGATAGTCAGGTTTCAGGGTCAACGGCAGAGGTCAAAGGGCTCACAGTGTGTCTGTGTTCCTGTTTTCCATCTCGATGAATATTTTTTACCAAGTTTGCTCAGCAGCAAAACAGACTCTGGCGTTCAGCTTTATCATCTGTGTGGCTGGTTTCCTGTCCTCTGATGATTCTAAAGCATTTCTGACAGTGAACCACTTTCTCCTCTGGGAAGGAAAGGGTCTCCAGTGCCCCGATCCCAGGTTCTGCCTAAGGGGCCCTCCATGACTCACTGTTCATTTCAGGGCTTTGTGACCCCTGCCCCACCACCAGGAGCTGCCTTCACCCGTGTGTCTCCCCCTCCACACGGGGATGGTGTTGAATTTACACACGCAGCCTGAAATCCCATCCCCAGCACAATCTCACTCCTTTGGAAGGTCTCAGTAGCCAACGAGCATGCTGTTGTTCAAAGGAACCTATTTCTAGAGGTCTCTGACACAAACTTATGGAAACTGTTGGAGCTGACAGTCAAGAAGACCCTTGCGGAGGCCGCCCAGCTCAACTCCTTAACATGCTGGCCAGAGAACCCGAGAGTCTACGAGTTCAGGGGAAGACTAAGAGACTGAGTTAAAAAAGCTACGAGAAGCAGGAAGTCATGGTTCTGAGGCATTTTTGGGAACCCAGGCACCGCTCCACCCCCAGGCCAGGCCACCTTGTCATGGTGGCACCAAAGCCAGGCGGGCATCCACCCTGCCCATCGAGGCCCTCTTGCCAGGATGGAGGTGCACAGAGCCAGGGCGGGAACAGACACCCTGCAGCCAGGAGGGCATCCTCGGGTCTCCTCGGGCTGCAGAGTGGCCTCCTCTAACACGTTTCTGTCCCCAGCGCCCTCCCCGCCGCTCAGCAGAGGTAACAGAAACAGAGCACCGTGTCAGGCCGGCCAGACAGGCTTTTCTAGGCCAGAAGCTTTCATGGCTGGAAAGGGAAACGATGAGCATTAAAACCAAGAAATGACTCCAGGAGCGGTTCCGACCCCAACAATGGGAAACAAACTCCCTGCATGTAAACCGGCTCTGTGGTTACCAGGGCTACGTGGCCGGAGGAGCCGGCGCTGCTCCTGGTTATCGAGAACACCTTGTTCGCTCTTGGAGCGACATCTCTAAAAGCAGCCTCTCTCTCCGAGCTCCTGGTTGCTGTCTAGTCTAACTGGCAGTGTAAATCTGGCAAGGAGAAGGGGGAGAGGGGATCTGGAAGGATGGGGAATGTTTGTGGAAGGCCACAGAGCTCTCCATATGGGGAAGAGAGTCCTACACAAATCTCCCCCACCTGTTCTTCCTGGGGGTAAAGATGATAGCAAAATGGTGTCCCTCCTCCAGGCGAGCCCGCTGGCGACAAAAGACATCACACCCCTACAGTGTAAGTGCTGTTAACCCCCAGCAGGTCCACCCTGTCCCTCACTAACTGAGTCTTCATTCACTGTCTCCATGACTTCTTCTTGTTAGACCCATTTGAGACCATAAAAATGCCTGTTTGATGGAGTCACTTTCTGACCCAGGAGTCCAGAGAGGAGTCCTAAGCCCCAACCCTATCCAACCCCAGAGTGACCTGGACCTCCACAAAGGAGACTCTGGAGACCGTCTGTGAAGAAGCCATGGAATTAGCCAGGTATGGTGTCACACACCTGTGGTCCCAGGTACCCAGGAGGCTGAGGCGGAGGATGGCTTCAGCCCTTGGAGGTCAAGGCTGCAGCAAGCCAAGATTGCACTGCTGTGCTACAGCCTAGGTGACAGTGAGACCCTGTCGCAGGGGAAAAAAAAGCCTTGGAAGGCAAGGCTCATGGCTGGCTCCTCCAGGCCTGCTCTTTTTTTTTTTTTTTTTTTTGAGATGGAGTTTCGCTTTTGTTGCCCAGGCTGGAGTGCAATGGCGTGATCTTGGCTCACTACAACCTCTACCTTCCAGGTTCAAGCAGTTCTCCTGCCTCAGCCTCCCAAGTAGCTAGGACTACAGGCACACGCCACCATGCCCGACTCGCACAGAAAGGACCAGGTTGTACCCAATTTCACACCAACCAACGCCTTTTGGAGAAACAGCCAGTGCGCCCCTCACTCTCCACTTCTGCTGGTGGCAAAGTGAACGGTTTAAGAGAAAACAGGCAGGGGTCGGGCTCAGGCACCACCCACATCGACCCATGTTTCTGGGGCACTTGGTCATTCAGTCCTGAAGAGGTTCGTCTGTAAGACACCAACCAGAATGTGGTGATCCCAGGAAAGGAAGTAGAAGAAAAAGAATGATGCTTACAAATGAAACAGGGCCGTGATAGCACAGACCTCGCCTTTTCCCCCTCCACTCCTCATTTAAAATAAATAGAGAGACATCAGACAGTTTCCATTTCCTAGGAACACTTGAAGCCTCAAGTTTGAAACCAACTCATAGTAGGCACTTAAATACTCGCTGACAGAGCACCTGAGCCTCTGCGGTAACAAGCAAGGCATTTACATTTAACAAAGAACGAAGACGTTCATTAGCAAATCCTTCTTGCTCGTGTTTATGTCTGTATGAGTTTGTGAGTTCACAAAATCATATTGTTTCAGAGCTTGAAGAGACTATAGAAACCATCTCTTTCAGAGTCATCTTTTAATAGATGGGTACAAAATAAGGTCTTGAAAATAAAGACCAGGAAGGGGAAGCAGCTGAACGAGGTCACATAGCAAGGGCCATCAGAGCCGGGATCACAAGGCATGTGCGGCAACTTCCAGTCTGGAGCCCATGCCACTCTCCTGCAGCATCAGGAGGGCCAGAGAAATGAGACAGCCCCGACTCGGGACCACCCAGCAACTTCCGGGGCACCGCACACCTCTGTGTGCAAGCCGTTGAAGACTCCCAGTGAAGTTTGTTCTTGTGTTTGTTTTAGTCTCCAACATTTAATTTTATTTATTTAATTCTGGAGACAGGATCTTGCTGTGTTGCAGAGGCTGGAGTATAGTGGCATGATCATGGGTTGCTGCAGCCTCAAACTCTTGGACTCAAGGGACCCTCCCACCTCAATCTCCCAAAAAGTTGGGATTACAGATGTGAGCCACCACCATGCCAGGCCTCTTTTCTTTTTTTTTTTGAGATAGAGTTTTGCTCTTGTTGCCAAGGCTGGAGTGCAATGGCGCAATCCCGGCCCACTGCAACCTCTGCCTCCTGGGTTCAAGCGATTCTCCCACCTCAGCCTCCCAAGTAGCTGGGACTACAGGCAACTGCCACCACACCTGCCAAATTTTCTGTATCTTTAGCAGAGACAGGGCCTCGCCATGCTGGCCAGGCTGGTCATGAATTCCTAACCTCAGGCAATTCACCCGCCTTGGCCTCCCAAAGTCCAGGGATTACAGGCGAGAGCCACCACTCCCCAGCCTCTTTCCTTCTTGAAAACACTGAGTAATGAATGCAGTTCCAGTGGCTGGAGAAGCCTCAGGAAACTTACAATCACAGCAAAAGGTACCTCTTCAGAGGGTGGCAGGAGAGAGAATGAGTGTGCATCTGTGTACAGGTCCCGGGACGTGGCCAGGGGAAAGGCTTACCACAAAGAGACAGAAAAGTGAGCACCCAGGGAGGGGGTCTGGAGAAGAAAATCCCTGTCATTAGTTTGCCTTGATTGGTTTTTCTCCTGTCTCACCTACTAATGGAATACAGGGAGGCAATTAATCTTTTTTTCTCTTTTGAGAAAGAGTCTCGCTCTGTCGCCCAGGTTGATGGCTAATTTTTTGTATTGTTGGTAGAGATGGGGTTTCACCATGTTGGCCAGGCTTGTCTTGAACTCCTGACTTCAAGTGATCCACCTGCCTCGGCCTCCCAAAGTGTTGAGATTACAGGCGTGAGCCACCACGCCCGGCCTGAATCATTTTTAATTCAGGAAATTGAGGGTTATATTTACCAGAGATTTTTTAGGATATAGGAAATACCAAAATTCTGTAAAATTAATTTCGTCTTCCTGTTACCCACTGTGGTCCATTCATTCACCCATTCCACAGCTGAGCACCTACTGTTTGCAGAGCACTTGAAAGCTTATAAAGATGAATCACACGCTGACCTTGCCTCCCTGCATCTAGTGACACGGGACATGCATGCGATGAGGCAAAATTCACCAAAAGAACGTGCAGACGAGGCATTATGGGAATGGACACATACGCAGCCACTGAAAGGAACCAACTGTTGACACATACACCAACTCAGACGGCTCTCACGGGACTCAGGCTGAGGGAAGAAGCCAGCCTGCATCTGACATTCTCGAAAAGACCAACCCATGGTGGCAGAGGAGAGATGAGTGAGTTCCGGGGGTTAGGATGGGCTGCGTGTGGCTGGGTGACATGGTTTGGCTCTGTGTCCATGTGGAATTATGATCCTTCATGCTGCAGAGAGGCCTGGTGGGAGGCAGCTGGATCATGAGGGCGGATTTCCCCTTGCTGTGCTCGTGGCGGTGAGAGCGTTCTCCTGAAATCCGGTTGTTGGACAGTGTGTGGCACCTCCCGCTTCACCCTCTTCCTCCTGCTCCAGCCATATAGGACGTGTCTGCTTCCCCCGTCGCCTTTCGCCATGATTTAGGTCTCCTAAGGCCTCCCAGCCATGCTTCCTGTACAGCCTGCAGAACCGTGAGCCGATAAACCTCTTTTCTATGTAAATCGCCCGGTCTCAGGTAGTTCTTTACGGCCGTGTGAGAACGGACGGATACGAGGCAGGACATGGTGGAGCTGCCCTGGACCGTGTTTGTGGCAGTGCTCACACGGGTTAGAACCCACAGAATGGCACACCCCCAAAAATGCCAATTTTACTGTAAGATCATTTTTAAAATACATTTTTTAAACTGAAAATATGTCAACACTATGTGCATTCAGAGGAGAGGCAGGCTAAGTTTAGCTGCGGCCCCACCAGAAGACATCTGACCAGACCCTGGAGACAGACAGCAGAACATTCCAGAAAAAGCAAACTGCCAGGCACGGTGGCTCACGCCTGTAATCCCAGCATTTTGGGAGGCTGAGGCGAGTGGATCACAAGGTAAGGAGTTTGAGACCAGCCTGGCCAATATGGCGAAACCCCATCTCTACTAAAAAGACAAAATTTAGCTGGGCGTGATGGTGGGCACCTGTAGTCCCAGCTACTCAGGAGGCTGAGTCAGGAGAATTGCTTGAACCCAGGAGGTGGAGGTTGCAGTGAACGGAGATCGTGCTACTGCACTCCAACCTGGATGACAGAGCAAGACTCCATCTCAAAAAAAAAAAAAAAAGTGAACTGTAGGTGGAGGGTGGGGAAGAACATGCTGCAGACACTGGAAGGGGTGGGTCTGTCAGGCTGAATGACGAACAGAGTCAGGGAGCAGGGGACAACGCAGGACATCCGGTCATTAGTGCCTCCCACTCAACTGTCCTCACTCGGTCCAACAACACAGGCACCGCACAGTGAGGGCCATGTAGCTCACCAGGATGGCAGATAAGAACCTCCCTAAGGATTAGAGATCTTGACAATTCTGAGACATCAGTCCATCCAGCAAACCAGGACGGCACAGGGAATGGAAACTTACAACTCCCTGGCATCTGTTCTGAGGAGGAATTCTATCCTGTAATTTTCAAAATTTCTTGACTTGGAATAATAGGTTCAGAGGCTCTCAGAGCTGGAAGAAAATGTACAGATCATTTAGCTTGTGGTTTTTGAGTCAGGGAGCCTTTAGGAATGTGAAAGATGCTCTTCCTCCAGAAAAAGACACACAGAGCCCCAATTATGCAAACAACTCCAGGCATTCTTCATAAACCCACTGATGCTCACCATCCCCCTGACACGCTGCGGGGTCTGAGAGTGTCCACAGACCCCGAAAGGTCACTCAGAACGTGTAACCTCTAGACCGCCTGCCTCGGCTGCATCCCACCTCTTACGAGGACTGGTCATGACACCCAGGAGGAGAGAGGCTTCCTTTCTGAAGCCCCGCCAAGTGCTGGGTTATGAGAAACAATTCCAGGCTCCGTGGTAAGGGACCATGCTCGCACCTGGTTTTGTTACCTTAAAACAGAAGCTCGGCCATTTCTCCCTATATTTGGGCTGGACTTTAGTTACAGAAAGGCCTCAGTCCCTGCAGCCATCCGCCTCATCACGCCCTGTCTAACGGGGCAGTCTGGCGCAGGGCGCAAAACGGAGTTCACATTTCTAGTGGGCGTTGGGATTCCCAGGAAGAGGAGCCTGTCTCCCGCTTGTTCACGGTTGACTACATCTCCAGCCCCCTCAGGCCTCCTGGGCTATTTATAGCCTCACACCCCAAACACAAACTGTTGTTTGCAGCTTTTGCAAGACCTAGCCCAAGGCTGAGCTTCAATTCAGATTTCCGTGGTGCAGACACCCAGCAGGTAAGAGACCGGCCTGCCTCTGGATGAGGTTTGAAGAACAAGCACCAGACAGGTACCCCGAACCCAGGCCGTGGCTTCCACCAGGGCTGAGGGTGCCCTCTGAGCCCCACAGCCCTGCTCGGGCGCTGCCCCAGCTGGCCGGTCCCCTTGGCGGAGCAAAGCCCTTCAGAACTGCACTCAGCAGGTTCCCGCTCTCCCACATGCACTGGTCTATTTTAAGAACTGTATTTTTAGGACAAGCAAATGTGCTGGGCTTCCACGTTCCAAGATCACGGCCTCACCTCTGGCAGCAGGTCGGCCGCCAAGCTCCTTGTCTCTGACTTTGGAGGAGGCTCTCCGTCGGCTGCTTGTGGTTGGGGTTGAACAGGAGTCTCCAGGAAGCTGAACGTTATGGGAGAGTTTGAGGCCTTGAGGAGTGAAGGCAAGACAGGAAGGAAAGTTCCGCCAGCTCCCGGAAGTTGAGAACTGCAAAAGCTTCCTTACCTGCCCCACCAAGAACATAATAAGGAACCAACAAATCACGGAGGGGCCTGTTCACACCCGGGGGGCAGTGAGTTGAGACTCCAAAGTTCAACTCCTGGCTTCATGCCTGACTCCACCTCTGCTACCCGCAGCCAGGAATAGGGCACAGGTGAGCCACACTCTGCTTACCTATGCACTGAGGATGGCCCAGGCCTGATCTCAGCAGAATGGCTCTGGCTGGCAGGTTGAGAAAAGACTCCAGAAGGACAAAGGGGCCAGGTGCGGTGGCTCATGCCTGTAATCCCAGCACTCTGGGAGGCTAGGGGGCGGTGGATCACTTGAGAACACGAGTTCGAGACCAGCCTGATCAACATGGCGAAACCCCATCTCTACTAAAAATACAAAAATTAGCTGGGCGTGGTGGTACACATCTGTAATCCCTACTCGGGAGGCTGAGGCATGAGAATCTTGAACCTGGGAGGCAGAAGTTGAGTGAGCTGAGACCATGCCACTGCACTCCAGCCTGGGCAACAGAGTGAGGCCCTGTCTCCAAAAAAAAAAAAAAAAAAAAAAAAAAAAAGAGGAGGGCAAAGGCAGGGCCTGTAGAGCAGAAGAGGATCTGCAGGTTCCCCAGCACAGGGCAGGGAGGGACGAGCGTGTTTTGAAGTCATGGCCACAGGGCTTGTTGAAGGACTGGACATGCGGAGACAGAGAAGGGACTCAGGGATGAGCCCCGGCCTTCTGGCCTGAGACATTAGCAGGATGAAGTTGGCATTACTGAGCAGCAGCGGCCAGATCAGACCTGGGGCGAGATTACAGGCGTTCAGGTTCTATGCCCGAGACAAGTGGAGGTTCCCAAGAAGCAGACGATGAGTCGGGAGCTCAGAGGAGAAGTCCAAGCCACAGGCACATGGCAGGGAGCTACATTTAGAGATGTGAGTCTGCACACAAGTGGCAGATGGGGGAGTCCAAGGACAGAGCCCACGAGCAGGACAGAATTCAGAGTAGGGGGAAACTGGGGAAGAGAAAGGGCAGCCCCCGATGGTGAAGGAAAGAAAGCCAGTGTGAGGTGGCAGCCTGGGCAGCAAGGGAAGGAGCCGAGTCACAGAGGGGGGCGACTGGCCACATCACAGGCTGCTAGCAGGCAAGGGTGAGGATGAGAAGTGTCCACAGCACTCACAGCTCTCTAAGAGTCTCCCTGTAAATGAGAAGGAGAAGAGGGGGCCTGGGCTGGGGGAGGGAGGGGTCTAGAGAGGGTCTTTAAGATGGGAGAAATCGTGGCATGTCTGTGTGCTGACGGGAGATCCAGGGAGGAGAGAAAGATAGATGCCGGGAACTGAGGAGGCGGGACCAAGAGCAGCGGTGGACAGAGCCAGGGCCTCTCAGGGACCAGGAAGAAAGTGGCAGATCTGGCAGGAGGAGCTGGAGGAGGTTCTCTTTCAATTATCTCTACCTGGCAAGGTCAGCAGCTGAGAGAGACATTGGAGGACTGTTGGGGGCTTGAGAGAGGGAGAAGATACATAAGAGTCACCTTGGAGAATGGGAGGCACGGATGGGGACCACCAGCACCCGGCCGGGCAGTATCATGGGCCCACATGAGGTTGAAAACGTCAACTGTGACATCAGCACGCCCGCAGGTGTCTCTCTGGCTGCACAGGTATGGACAAGGGGCAAGGCGAGGGCTGGGTTTACCCAGCATTGTGGTTTCACCAAGTGAGCACGATGAAGTGAGACAGGGCCAGAGAGCCTGAGGATTGGGAAGGGGCACCCAGAGCACTGGGGACTTGTAGTCTCAGGGGCAGCACGGGGAAGTGGAGGAGTGGGCTGGAGAGACAGGTCAGATGTGGTATGTGAAGAGTGGGATGTTTGTAGCCTCAGAATTTGGAGGTATTGGAACTATTGGGAATGACAAGGTCACAGCCAGCATATATTAATGAACGGCTCTGCCTGCCAGACTCTGAGCTGAGCGCTGGGGACACACCAGTGACAGGTGGGTGGGGTCTCCCACCTTGTAGAGGTTACACTGTAGTGGGAGACATGGACCAAAGAGTAAAGGAACAAATAACAGCTATACACTGTGATAACTGTCATGAAGGAAATAAACAGGTGAGTCTGAAAACTGGGACAGGGATTTTTTTACACGGAGTGCTCTGGGGCCACTCTAGAGGAGTGATGCTGGAGCTGGGGCTGGAATGAGGAGAGGGGGACCCACCCGTGTTCATGACACAGGGGGAAGGTCAAGGGAGGTCCTCTGCATCTTCAGAGTGGAGAGGAGGGCAAAGGGTTACGGAGGGTGCTAGGAAGACGGGAATGGGCATGCCAGCAGGGCTAACGGTCTAGAAGCTTATTCTAAGGGCACTGAGGAGCATTGGAAGGGTTCTTTAAAGCAGTTACAATCCAAGCAGGGCACAGTGGCTCACACCTGTAATCCCAGCACTTTGGGAGGAGGCAGGTGGATCACCTGAGGTCAGGAGTTCAAGGCCAGCCTGGCCACCATGGTGAAACCCCAGCTCTACTAAAAATACAAAAATTAGCTGGGCGTGGTGGTGGGTGCCTATAATCCCAGCTACTAAGGAGGCTGAGGCCAAAGAATCACTTGAACCCAAGGCAGAGGTTGCAGTGAGCTGAGATCGCAGCATTGTACTCCAGCCTGGATGACAAGAGTGAAACTCCATCTCAAAGATAATAATAATAATAATAAATAAAGCAGTTACAATCCAAACTGGAACACCAAATCACCCTTCAACCCAGTGTGAAGACCAGTCTCAAAGCCTGCGGTGGCTTCCTTCTGCAGAGACCGTGCCAAGACAGAAGCCAGTAAGCAGAGCTCCCACACACGACGGCACGTGCCAAGCCAGAAGGTGTGTCAGGACAGCTGTGGAGATGTTTGGGGCTGGAACATTCATTTGCCCCAGCGATCAGAGCTGGACAGTAGCAGCCACCTTTGCCAGCACCTGCACCTGGGTGCAGGTGTTCACAGGGCTCAGGGCTCAGCTGCTACTGGTTAGGGCACCTGCCCAGGTCCCAAATGCCCGATAAGAGTGTTTCCCATTGCTTCCTCCACTCCGAAGAGTTTTGCTGAAATGGAATGAAGGCGATGAGGAAGCCAAGTACATCAAACTGGAAATCTTACTACTCAGAAACGGGCACAAAGGAAGGCTGGGGCTGGGGGTGGCAGTGGGGGGTGGGTGGCGAGAGCCAGTCATACAAGCTATCAGGTAAAGAGCACCTATTCCATGCCAGGCCCCGTGCTGTGAGCCTTCCGTGTGGTGTCTCATGGACTCTCAGTATCTTCTCCAGGTTATGAATAATGAAACATCACCCAGCTGGTCAGGAGTGGGGCTGAGATTTGAACTCAGGTCCTCCCAGCTCCAGAGTCTATTTGCCAAACAACCAAGATAACAAAAATAAGGAAGGACGCAGAAAGTGTTCAGAAAGCCTCTCTTGGCATCCTCAGGACTGACCTGACCTGGGAGTGGCCAGAGAAAGCTCTGGAGGACGTGATGCCAGAGCCCGTGGCCCAAAGTTACTGAGCACAGCTGAGCTCACCCAAGCAAGGGCCAGGGCCCAGGGGCCTGAGCACTGGGCACCAAGTGACAAGGCAGGCCCGGGAGCCGGATGTGGGGCCCTAGTCCTCGCTCTGACACTCCCTGACCGTGTCCTCTGTCTTCTCTGAAGCTTTCCCAAGCTCCAGGGAGCCCTCCCCGCAGCAGTGTCCTGCAGGCCAGTGGTTCCTGGTGAGACCCGAGGACGTCTGTCCCCGGGACTAATCCAAATCCAGAAGAAACAAACAAAGCAACCCCTGGCAAGTGCCTGAGCCTGGTAACCAAGAGGTGCCAGTGAATGGTCAGGAGCCGGCTCCTTCCTGCCCACGCTGGCTGGCACCTGGACAGCGCCAGCACCTCCAAGGGATGGTGCTCCAATCCACGCCAAGGCCCAGAGCCCTGATGCTCAAATGGGGAGCTCCCTGAGGAAAGCCTTTTGGACCAAGCCAGAGCCCAAACACAAGGACTTCAGGGAAAGCAGCCCCAGGCTGCAGTGACAGAGAGCTTGGCACTGGCTACCTGGACCCAGAGCCCTGGGCACAGAGCAGGACCAAACCCACAGCTCCCCCAGGCCAGGCTGCCTCGGAGGCTCTGCACAGACCAACTCATCAGCAGTGCACGTCATGCTGGGAGGCAAGGTTGGGAGTGCAGCCTGGACGGGATCTGGGGGGCAGGAACAGCATGCCTCACACTCGCCCCCGAGCTCTCTGGAGCTGCAGGTGTTCGTGAAGCAGCCACAGTGGGAGGCTTGCCCCTCTCTGAGGCTGCAGTGGTCCATCTTCACGGACTATGGCAACACAGGGCACCTGGGAGCAAAACACACCTGGCAGCCTGGGCAGGGCAGATGCATGGATGCAAAAGTGGAGACGGGGCCGAACAGGGAGGCTGCAGCAGAGAGGCCCAGGCAGGCAAGGGCTTTCCTCCGCCACTGAGCTGGTCGCGGGTCCCGAACCACACCGCCCCAGAAGGACGCAGACCTGGGTTTCCTGCCTGCCTGCCCATGATGCTGCCTCTCAGAGATAGGCAGGTCTGTGTCTCTGCCCCCCACCCTCAAGTCCTGGCAGCCATCCTAGTCCCAGCCCCCCAGAAACCTCCCAGCAGCCTCCAGCACCCACAACCCTGGCACATTGGCGCCAATGGCGCCCCAGGAGTCTCCTGGTCCAAGCCTGCCTTGTTCTGAGGAGCAATGGGGCCCAGAAAGGGAAGGGACATGGCCAAGACCCCTGCAGTCCCCTCCCAAACCCTGCTGAGAGTGAAGGCTGAGGGTGCGGCTCAGCTAAGGTCCTGGCAGCACAGCCATGGCTGCTGACCCTCCGTGAGGGGCAGGAAGGTGCTGGAGCCTCCCAAGGACTCCTGGCCCAGGAGATGCTCCTTCCCCATCAGGAGCTGGCAGGAGGCCTGGAAGTCTGTTTATTTCCCTTAGTTCCTTCTTTAGCACTAAACCATAACATTTATACTTAGGTCGCTTAAGGCATAGAAATTAGGTTAAATATTTCATTCACTAAATAGCTCAGATAGTTGTGGATTCCACCATAAGTAAGCAGAAAGTTAATTCATTTTGCACTTATGCAATAATATAAAATAATCATCTCGAATGAATATTTTACAGTTTGCATTTATTAGCAATCCACTTCCTTTCAGAGCTACCCGTAAGGGGTCCCCATGCCTTACAAACTTTAAACAATCAAGATGAAGCCATGACCTGTGAAAGTTCTACTGATCCGGGGTAGACAGCCGGGTTAGAACACGTGCCCCAGGCCCCTGGCAGAGTGCTCTGTGGAAGGTGCTTGAGACTCAGCCACCTGGCCGCCCCGAGCCTTCCCCTCCTCCCGGGACCTTCCGCTGAGACCTGTGCGTCTCCTCATGCCCCACGCAGAGCCAAGCTCCTTCCTGGCCTGCCTGGATTCTCCTACCTGGAATCCCCTGTCCACATCAATTAAAACAACACACAAGCCTCGAAACCATCATCTAGCATGCTCTCTGCGCCAGCCATGCGTCACCTCTCCCCACTCCACCATCAAGGCCGTTTGTGCCGTTAGCGACCACCCCAGCTCTGATTTCTCTGCTTCCTCTCATTGCCGGGGAGCCCAGTTTCTCTGCATTACTCACACGTGCTTACCTGACACTCCCCGTATTGTTCTCTAAGAATCTCCTCCGAGTCCACCTAAGACCTAGTTGGAAAACCAAGCTCCACCTCCCTTCCACGACTCAGGGCGCCCAAGACGGCGCTGGCCACGGAGGTCAGGAAGTCAGCCCTCCACCCCTCCCCAAACTCGAAACCTGTTTCCCAGAAAAACAAGCAGGCTGGGGTGGGACTCCCATCTTCCTTCCAGGTCTCTCCTCCCCCTCCCCCCTGGATGAGGAGAGGGCACCAACCCGGGCGTCCCTTCCCACACAGGGCTCTGTGCACTCAATTGTATGGAACGCTGCTTCCCAGGTCTCACGAGTTCCAGGGGCTCTGTAGGTGGATCCAGTTTACAACCATTGAGTACCTACTGTGTACGGGCCTCTGGAGAGCTGGGACTGATGGAATGCGCCCTGGCCTCTCTCCTGGAGGAGCGGATGACCCGGCCCAGAAGTCGGTAGAAAAGCACAGAGTTGCTCAGCCAGGTCGGGAAGCACAGGAAGAGGCAGAAGCCACGCTACAGGAGCCCCACGGGGGTCTTTTCTGAAGGAGCCCACCTCTGCCGCACAGGCAGGGCCCGGCCACCCCCTCGGCCTCCTGAGTCAAGCACCAGTCACCTGAGGTTGGGAGGAGGTTGGGATTGGAAGAGGCAACTAAGGGCTGGAGCAGGAGGTAAACTGAGTCCTGGTCAGGAGGGCCACGAAAGGTATCCCAAGGGTCTGAACTATTTCCTGTGGGAAGTGGGAATTCACTTGGGCATCTCCAGGCAAGGGAAGGACCTGGGTGTGACATTCTGTTGCCCCACGAGGCCGGCTCGTAGGGCTCATTTCCTCAGGGTGGCCCATGGGCTCTGGGGTACAGCTGCCCGTGCCCTTAGCAGAGGTCCCCTTTTCGGGTCCTTCACTTCCAAGTCTCCTTTATTCGGCCTCAGCTTTCGTTAAGTGATGATGATACACATGCTCCCCTGCTCCAAGCCTCTGTGACAACGTGCACCTCTCTCCTGGTCGACGTCCCCCATGTGAGATCCTATGTGATCAGTTCCTTGCTGCGGCCAGCAGCAGAGCACCTCTCTTCTCAGAGATGGCAAGGTGCCCCTCAAACAACCACAGGCCATCGTCGTCCCCCCGGCCCTGACTACCAGGACACCTGTGGCCAAACCAAAAGCCCATTATATAATGTTATTAATACCATTTTCAAAAATTCTTATTAATGTTGGTTTTTTTTTTTTTTTACTTCCATCTGACATTCTTGTTAAGGGAATTTTATGCTAGGCTCTCACAAATCCTTCCTGAAAGAAGGCAGAATGTCAACCAAAGTAAATAAATAAGTCCTCTAACCAGAAAAAAGAACTCTCAAAATCATATAAGGTCTCCACTGAGAGGGTAAGGGGGAAATCACAGAATGTTAGTGCAGGAACAAGGGGAAAAGGAATCTGGGGACTCAGATGGAGACAGGATCCAGCACTGAGAGGCTCTGGGTTGGAGTGAGCTGTCACCAGGCAGGTGAGGACAGTCCCCTGGGAAGGATGATTAGCTCACAGCTAATAGGCACCCCGGGGTGACTCATGGGATTCAGTACTTTGGAGGTCATTCCCATCTCAGCCCACCTCAACTGCGTTCTCCAGCTAGCGTTAGGGATGGGTGAATTTCTTCTCAGCTGTATCATTTTCCTTATAATTAATAAGCTAATCTTCTGACCCTGGGCCTTGGGGTAATTCTGAAAGCAGTACAGGGGTGGGTTGTTTGGGTTTTTTTCCCCATCAAATAAACAATGAAAGGAATAAATCCAGCCACCCTCCATTCCATAGAATTTCTAGGACTAATCTGCAATCCAGCAAAATATCGCCTCTTATTTTTTCTTTCGGCTTTTATATACTATCTAAATTTTCCATAATATGCATATATTAGTTTTTAATGGGGAAAAGTAAATTCTATTCTTAAAAATCTCTCTGCCTACCAGATCTTACTATCCAGGGTTTTATGGACAGAACTGGGAGAATCTGAAGATATCTCACTGCCCAAGGAAAGACTAGAATTAAATCTGGAAAATGTTTAAACCCAAATACTATAATTATAAGCAGGTCTACGAAGCCCTTCCCAGTTTCCTCCACATCCAGCTAAGCCCAGAACCACAGTGACTGGCACAGACCTCACCTGCTTCTGCCTCCTTCCAAGTGCTCCACGCCCAGCGCGACCTTCCCTGTCCTTTTTGTTCTTCCAACACCAATAGCCTCCAACAGACCCTGCCCTGGTCTGTCCCACACCAACTCCGTGCAGCTAGTTCTGGGATAGCAATCCCTCCACTGAGGGGCCACCAGACCCTGTTGAGTCACTTGGATGCGTGTGAGTGCTTCATCCATTTGGTACTCCGGGTACACAGGACTCAAAGTCGCTCTAGCCAGAAACTCCTTTCCCCTTTTCTCTTCTTTGTGTCCTGGATTGAGGTCCCTGCCTCAAGGAAGCCTTCCCGAGCCCTCCTAGACTGGAGGGGAAGACCTGTGTACACAGGGGATACCTAAGTATTCCCTTCTGATCCCATACTTCCTTGTCTACCACTTTTTGTCATTGCCTAGATATTAATCGAGGTTCCTCCACACCCAGAAGATAAATGGTGAAGGCAAAGACAGGCCCATCTCGCCCACCAGCACATCCTCAGCATCTGCCAGAGGCCCGCTGTGCTCAGAAAGTATTTTTTGAAAGGGAAAAGCAAGAAGAAAAAGAAGGCAGGAGGAAGGGCAGGAAAGGCAGGTGGAGAAATTAATGCATGAATTCATGGATGGATTGAGGAATTATATTTCCCAAAGAACTGAACCTGGACTCCTCGGAGGCTCCAAAGGGTATGTGGCCCTCCTCATTTTACCAGAAGCCTTTGCATGGACACTAAGAACCGGTCAGGTTTTAGCAAATGGAGTGCCTGTCTGGAAAACCAGCCAGCGTGTCACTTGATAGCCCAAAAGCCAGACTCCAAGGTGGGTGGCTAAGATTTCCCAGGCGAGATCAAGTAGATGTGGCAAACGGTCACAGCTGGTCCACCTAGGTGAAGGGTAGACAGGTGTCATTATAATCATCTTGCAGCTTCTCTTTAGGTTTAAAACTTTTTCAAACTAAAAAACATTGAGGCCTGGCGTGGTGATTCATACCTGTAATCCCAAGGCTGAGGCAGGTGGATCACTTGAGGTCAGGAGTTCGAGACCAGCCTGGCCAACATGGTGAAACCCCATCTCTACTAAATACACAAGAACATTAGCCAGGCATGGTGGCATACGCCTGCGGTCCCAGCTACTCGGGGGGCTGAGGCAGGAGAATCACTTGAACCTGGGAGGCAGAAGTTGCAGTGAGCCAAGATCATGCCATTGAACTCCAGCCTGGGTGACACAGCAAGACTCCATCTCCAAAAAAGTAAATCAATAGATAGATAAAATTAAAAGATAAAAAACATTTTAAAAATTGAAAAAGTATAATGTTGGAGGTCAAGATAGTGGTTGTCTGAGGAAGACGGGGTAATGATGAAGGGGGTCTTCTGAGCTGCTGGCATGGTATAATCTTGAATTAAGTGGTTTTCATACTTTCATTCATGGATTGGCATATTTCCATTTAGTATACTTTTTGTACACATGCTTTATTTCACAACAAACAGACTTAAAATTAAAAAAAAAAGCAAGCAGAACACACAGTTCTGAAGGCTCCATGGGATTATGGGAACACTGTAGCAATAAAATGGGACCACCTGAGCTCTGCCCAGCTGATTGGCCAAGCCCCAAGTCAACCTTCCAGAAGCCGGCCCAGGGCAGCTGCCTTCTCTTCCTAACCCCCTTTCAGGTTCCAGACCCAGGTTCTTTGGCTGGGATCCTACTTGCCTCATGCAAAAGTCCAAATGCAATTGAAACGCAATGGATATCAAACCTCTGGGTTTTTTTGGGGGGTGGGGGGACAATATGACTGGCCTCCCTGCTCCTTGGCAATTATTCTCTCTTCAAATAGACGGTTTTTCACCATTAACTGGATGACGGAACTTTCGTTTATAAGGTGATCCATCTAGAAAATAATATTGTGTTCACCATAATTCCTATTTCCTAAGCATGCTGGTCAATTTTTTATTTCAAGGAAAGCTGGGGAAATCATTTTCTATAACCAAACACGTTCTTGTGCTCAAATCATCTCAAAACAGCTTATAGTTTAAAGTGGAATTATACCTTTGAGAGGCACAGCACAACCTGACCCCTTTGGGGAGTTAATTTTCAAAATAAAAATAACAATGATGAATAATCTCTTGTCTGACATGTGCTGGCAGGCCTTGACTCACCTCTCACAACTCCTATTACCTCCTGGGGCATAAACCAGATACTTCTGTAAAGTTGGAGATTTCCTGTTATTCTCATCCCCAGCCTACGATAACATGGGTTTGTTCTTGCTGGTGTATGAAAATCATTACTCTTTCTAAGGGAAACAACAACTTCTGAACAAAGTACCTCTGTGGCCTCCCATGATCACCAACCTACCTGCATGAGTGATTACTTAAAACCAGGGACCCAGGAGAGATTATCTTTCATTTAGTTTTGCTGCTCCAGACCATAATAATCAAGTCCAGGAGCTCCTTTGCTCTAGGCGTGTTCTGATAAGAGCTGAGATTCCATCAGCACCTCCCCCAAGCCGTCGTGTCTAATTCCAGGTGTTCTCACGTGGACCATCTACTTACGTAGCCATCTCTGCCCCAGGGATCATTCCCAGCCTGGCACCCCCGCTGCCACCAAACATGATTCTGGGCCACATTACTCTACACTGACGGAGCAGAATCAAAGCATACAAACCCATTTCCATACTAACCTCTGCAAAATGCAATTCGGATAACAAATCTATGTTATTCTGATGGCACATAGAACTGCGGTGGTGGTGGTGGTATCACTGTTCTAAATATTTCTGGCCCTTTCTCCCTTAGTTAGACCAGTGGTTTGCAACCAGGGACCATTTTGCCCCCAAATTGGCAATGCCTAGGAACATTTCTTGTTGTCACAACTGGGCAAGGGGTGCTCCTGGCATCTAGTGCGTACAGGCCAGGGATGCGGCTAAATACCCTGCAATGCACAGGACAACTCTTACAATAAAGAACTGCCCACACTGGAATGTGAATAGTGCCACGCTTCAGAAACCCTGAGTTACAGCACCAGCAGTTTACCAAGATCTTTACCATGTCCCTTCAAGGAGTTATGGCTTCTTTGCACTGTCCACTGTGCTGAAATGCTGGAACTTACAGGTTTGGGGAGCACTTAGAGAAAAGCTGTGGCCTCCAGGAGCCCGTTCAGCATCGTCAAGAGTGAGTCATGGCAAACCGGCATGTTTCCTCTTTTGATAGAACCTGCATTTCCACAGACAGCACTGCCTCTGGATTTCAGTAAGGCAGCCAGCAAAGGCCCTCATGCTATCCTTGTAAATCTGATGAAGCCATATGGGCTAGATGGTAGAACAATCAAGGAGACACATTGTCGGTTGAGTAACTGAACTCGCAAAGGATGGAGTGATATAACAGAGCAAAGTCACCCTGCAAGCATGTGCCACGGGCTTTGCCCTCAGCCCTGTTTTGTGAGTCATTTCTATCCATGGCTTAAATAAAGTCACATAAAGTATTCTTATGAGACCCCGTGAATAACAACATTGAGAAGGATGCTGATATTCTGGTGGGCTGACACGCAATTTAAACAGACCTCAATGGGTTTGTGATAGAATAAACCAGCTACACAGCAATAATAGGCAGCCTTAGACTTCTTCATGGCTTTCAAAGCACTTTCCCACTGCGTGTTTTATGTGGTCACCATCACCAGTCTGTAATGCACGTGGGCCTCCTGAATCCTATATCCCACCTTGCTAGAGGTGAGAATGGGAGACCGTACCTCAGTTCAAAACACAGGGTTTTCACTCCTGGTTGGAGTACAGAACAAGGGGAAATCTATTTGAAAAGGGGTTTTAATTAAGTGCAAACTCAGAGGGCATTAGCTTGGTTGCATTAATCAAGGATAATGTCAAACAAAAGGAAGGTGGCAAGGCCATTCCTCTCTGCTCTGATCGGAAGCCATGTTGGTAGTGCAGTGTTTAGTTTTTGCTACCACATATAAAATCAGTGCCATCAACAAGGGCTCACTCACAAAAGGATGATGAAGGTGGTGAAGAATACCAACATGCTCTGAAGAAGATGTGAAATCCAGGACATGTGTTTGTTAGAGATATCCTAGGGAGACCATACGGGCTGTTTTCAATATCAGAAATGCCCTCATGGACAAGATGAATTCATAGAATTCTCTATGGCTCCAGGGGACAGAAGCAGGACTAATAATGTATATTCAAGGTGAATAATTTACACTCTATAGAAACAAGAACTTCCTGACCATTTATACTGTTGCAGAAACAGCAGGTCACCGTGCAAAGTGGTGAGCTCCTCAGCTGTGAAAATACTCAAGGGCAGGGTGGAGCTAAGAGATGGGATTCAGAGGGAGGGTCACTAACTGTGTCAATTGTTCATTCAACAAATACATAGACAGCATCACCCGGGGACCTGGGGAGACAGCAGTGAAGAAAAAGACAAAATCCTCTCCTCATGGAGCTTAGAGAGTTGGTGATTATGGAGTGGTAAGAAGCGCTTCAAAAACATGAGATTTTCATGATAATTACAAACTCCCCCAGCAAATTTTCTTCCATCACCACTACTCTGCTATTCACGGCCTTAAAACTAAAGAAATTAAAAATATAATGCCAACTGTAAATATGTAAGCAACAACTAAAAGAAAGGGAAGGGTTTTTGCTATTGGTGTGGAATCTGGGTTTCTTAAATGAGTAATTAGTGAGTCAAATATAAGATAATCTGAGAGCAATGGGACCTGTCCTCGAAAGTCCCTCCCTGCTCAAAGACACTGGGGTTCTATAAAAATATGTCTGTGGGTTCTCACAGAGTCTCTCTCTCTAAACAAATCTGAGCACTTTAAAACATAAGGTGCCCATTAGAACTCACCAGAAGCTCATTAGACAAAAAGAGGAGCAGGAATTGGGGGAGGTTAACAGGTAAGGGTGGGAATGTGGAAAAATGAACTTGAAAGTAAACATATGTAGTAAACAAGTCAAAAGCACCCAAAGTCAAAGAGCCCAGAGAGGCCACATAATGCAGAACCTTGGACTTTCACAGGCCAGGGTACCTGCTCCCTCTCAGGACAGGAACCCCATAAGCTGGCTTGCTCCATGGGATGTGGAGAGACAGCCAGACTGTCCCACTGCTTGTTTTGCAGGTCCCTCTCCATGAGACATGCTCCCCACGTCATTCCTGTCTTGCCTCTGCAACTCCCCACCCTAAGCAGAGCCATTTTAAACCTACTCCCCTGCCCCGTGGCCTTCAAAAGACAAAGGTAGCAAGCAAGGCGTGGCTGACGCAGGGGCTGGTTCCCCCATGTTTTAGAGATGCCCCCAAACAAGAGGAAAGTCTTGGGTAGAAATGGTGAGAAGTTCCTAGGAAGGCAAGGATGAGGGGGTCCTCCCTACGCAGGGGGCTGCAGGACTGGGAAGTGAAAGAGGTGCCAGCTCCGGGGTGGGCAGGCTGCAAGGAAGCCAGTTTTCGGTGGCCCAGCTCCCCGCACCATCCTGCCCTGGATGCTCATCCCCCAGCCTCTCCCCTAGAGGGAGGACAGCAGAAGAGCAGAAGCAGCAACCCCTCGCCCAGCACCAGCTGGTACCAGGGCCCGGCCCGAGGCGGGCAGTCTATCACAACAGGCCCCAGCAGCAGGGTGGCCCCTAACACGCGACTCCCTTTCTCCACCCCATGTTTGGGGGACTTGCAATAGAGGCTGGCAACTCTCAGAAAAGAACTTGTCAGGGTCAGTTTGGCCAGGGTGCTACAGGGAGGAAAGAGCAGACTGAAATCAGGAATGATCGAGACCAGATTTTATCACCAACATATTCTCCTCACTCCCCCACCCCCCAATTCTCTAGAACTCACCAGAAAGAGCACAAGTGAGGGTGCAGGCCCTGCCCCTGGCCCACACCGGTATGACCCTCCCAGGTGGCTGTGGCTCACAGGGAAAAATAACGAGACATCCAAGGAGCACAACCACTCTAAGAAAAAGACCCAGCCGGGTGCAGTGGCTCACGCTGCAATCCCAGCACTTTGGGAGGCGGAGGCAGGCGGATCACTTGAGCCCGGGAGTTCGAGACCAGCCTAGGCAACGTGGCAAAACCCTGTCTCTACAAAAAATACAAAAACTAGCCAGGCATGGTAGCATGCACCCGTAGTCCCAACTACTCAGTTGGCTGAGATGGGAGGATCACTCGAGCCTGGGATCACCTGTAAATTATTCACCTGGGAGGCAGAGGTTACAGTGAGCCGAGATGGCACCACTGCATTCCTGCCTGGGCAACAGAGCAAGACTCTGTCTCAAAAATAAATAAATACATAAATACATAATAATAAATAAATAAATGCTCCCTGAGGCCTCTCCAGAAGCCAAGTGATGCCAGTGCCATGCTTGTACAGCCTGCCAAACCCTGAGCCAATTCAACCCCTTTTCTCTCTCAGGCATTTTTTTATCACAGTGCAAGAACAGCGTAACTCAAAAACAAACCCTATGTCTGTATCAGGAAGCAGAATTAAAGACAAACCAGAACAAGAATTCAAAAAAAGCAGATATCCTCGAAGAGATCAGGGAAGATACTGGGGTGCAGAGTGGGAAGAGGCAGTCATAGGAAGAACCCATTGGAAACGCTGGCTGTGGAAACATAATTGCTCTGTTTTATGGGTACAGAGTTTCAGTTTCAGAAAATGAAAAACTTCTGGAGACTATGATGGCTGCACAATAATGAAAATGTACTTAATGCCACTGAGCTGTGCACTAAGAAAAAAGTTTAAAATGGTAATTTTTATGTTATGTGTATTTTACAATACAAAAAAAGAGTAGAAAGAAATGAATAAATATTTAAATAATGTCATGAAGGTAAAGATCCTAACACTGCTTCGGAACGTAGATGTCCAATAAAAAGGTAGTTTTATGCAAAGAAATATAATAGGTACAATAAAAGCTATGGTATAATTATCATACTATATATAATGATTAATTTTGCAAATATTTATTGAGCATGCACTGCATGTCAGACACCACAGCAAGATGCCGGGGATGCGTCACAGGACAAAAGAGACCAAAAGTGCCGCCCTCGTGGCTCTTACGTCTGGCAGGAGATACGAAACGCAGGGTGCACCAGACAGTCCTATGGAGAAGAGAAAGTGCCTGGGGAGTGGATTCTCAAAGGAACCCTGAGGGCAGGTCTCCCTGGGGAGGGGCCTTGGGAGTCTGGGCTCCCTCTGGTGACTGAGGAGCACAGGGATAAAAGCAGATCTTGGTGGCAGAGGGACACGTGACGCAGAGGTAGTGGCAGGGCACATGCCCAGAGCACACAGAGCTCCAGGGCTCACTCTGGACTCAGAGGAGGGGGAAGAAGCCTGCTGGAGGTACAGACTTAGTCTATCTTATTCCTAGAAGAAAACACTCAGAGGTGGGTGGATCACCTGAGGTCAGGAGTTCAAGACCAGCCTGGCCAACATGGTGAAACCCCGTCTCTAGTAAAATACAAAAAAAAAATTAGATGGGCGTGGTGGCATGCACCTGTAGTCTCAGCTACTTGGAAGGCTGAGGTAGGAGAATCATTTGAACCCGGGAGGCAGAGGTTGCAGTGAGCCGAGACCGCACCACTGTACTCCAGCCTGGGTGATAGAGCGAGACTCCATCTCAAAAAAAGCACTCAGTACATAGCCACAGAATAATTTAGTGAGGTTAAGACCTCATCAGGGAACTTACCAGAATGCATCAACAAAAGATAAAGAGATAGGGAAAGAATTTAATAAATGAAAGGAAATTTGGAGAACAGTAGATGACTTGGCAACATCCACGTAACAGGAGACCCAGGAGGACAGAGACATAAGTGGAGGGGAACCATGTGAAGAACTAACAACCCAGAATTTCCCAGAATTAGAGAGAGATGTAAAAACCTGAAATTGACAGGTTGCCCAGAGAGCCAAAGGACAGGTAAGATAGAGAGAGACGTCCCATGCTTCTGAAAGGAACAATAACTAAGGAAGGTGTCATGATCCTGAAAAGATATACATCTCGGAATTTGGCCTCAAAAAATGCAGAGTAACATCTGACCAGGCTGCAAAAAGAAATAGATAAATCGGGAGGTTGGATTGGAGACTTTAACGTATCCCCTTAGAAACTGATGGCTCATACATGCACACAAAAAGGAAAAAACAAAAATGAAGGGATTTATTAGTGTTTAACTAATAAATACATGGAAAATTCATCCAACAGAGAATGCACATCCCTTTTGAGCACATGTAGAACATTCCCAAAAAATGAAACATGCACTGGGCCACAAAGCAAGCTTCAGGGGAACGCCAAAGAATCATCATCCTAGGCACCACACGTAAGACCAGAACATAAGAATGCTTGAAATTACCAACAAACGGTTCGCCTGCAAATCAACACATCTGGAAGTTAAACAACATTCCATTGATACTTGTTAAAGGAAAAAATCATAAGGGAAATTTTTGAACACTTAGAACACAGTAAAATCACTATGTGTCAAAATTCATGGGATACAGAATTCCACTTCCAATAATGGAGAAGTAGCTCCTATTGGGCCAACCTTCCAACAGTTAAAATATACATATTTTTTAATTGGAAGACCATAGAGACCAGGTCAGGCGTGGTGGCTCACGCCTATAATCCCAGCACTTTGGGAGGCCGAGGTGGGTGGATCACGAAGTCAGGAGTTCAAGACCACGCTGGCCAAGATGGTGAAACACCATCGCTACCCAAAAAAAGATACAAAAATAAGTCAGGCACGGTGGCAGGCACCTATAGTCCCAGCTACTCGGGAGGCTGAGGCAGGAGAGTCGCTTGAACCTGGGAGGTGGAGGTTGCAGTGAGCTAAGATCCCACCACTGCACTCTAGCCTGGGTGATGGAGCAAGACTCTGTCTCAAAAAAAAAAAAAAAAAAAAAAAACCCCAGACAATAGAGACCAAAGGAAGGCAGAAATTGGTGGGATTTGGACAGTAGAAAGAAGGTAATAAAACTAAGTTTCTGAGGGCTTGTGGCTTTCTTTTCTTTTCTTTTTTTTAATAGCTTTTTGCCTGAGGCAGGCCCTAGTAAGTGTCATGGAGTAGCTAATATTCAGATAGAAAACTGAAATCTTACTTTTTGTAGAATCAGAGGAGAGTTTGGGTTAACCATAGCAGCTAGAAAATGAAAGGGGAACTCCCTCAAAGGAGAGCGCCACAGAGGGAGAACTCCAAAGTCTGTGTATAAACTCGGCCTAAATCCCTGGCTGATCTCTCGAATTATGTTTACGTGGAATAGCCTGTACGCAGCCCACCTCAGGCGAAAACACCTGGACAGAGATTTCTGCTGCAGCAGAGACAGACAGTTTACAGTTTGAATTCAGCAAAGTTAAGTATCTGCTAAAAGAAAAACTCAGTGTTATTCAGAATAGCATAACAGAATCCCAAGTCTCTACGACAAATCATTCACAAGGTCCAGAATACAACCCCAAATTACAAGATATATGAGCAGAAAAATGCAACTCATACTCGAGAGAAAAGGCAATCAATCAATGGACTCTGAGATGACTCAAATGTTTGGATTAAGATGTCTTTTTATTCTGATGTTTTGACATCTTGGGGTTTTGCTAAGAAAGGACCACACTTCCCAAGATTAGACCATTCCCGCAGGCTGCAAATGCCTTGCCAAGGAATGCCCCTTTCACATGCAAACCAACCAATCTGAAGCCCACGCCACACCCACCTCCCTTGGTGGGCTCTCACTCATAACACTATTCCTCTGCCCTAATTGCCCCAGGGCCAGATACCAGGCAACAAGAGACAGCCTCTTCACCCAGAGCCCACCAACATTGTTTGAACTAGCTAGTCTTATGCCTGTCCGTCTTGCCTTGCCTTGCCCTTCGCACAGACCACAGCAAAGGCTCTGGTCTACACTCCCCCTTGCTCCCTCCACCTCTGACCACTCCTGGTGCTTCCCCATGTACCCCCTGTGGCAGGCTGTGCCCCTTCCTCTTGGAATTATAACAATCTGTCTTTTTTTTTTTTTTTTTTTTTTTTGAGACAGAGTCTTTCTCTGTCGCCCAGGCTGGAGTGCAGTGGCATGATCTCAGCTCACTGCAACGTCTGTCTCCCAGGTTCAAGCGATTCTCCTGCCTCAGCCTCCCAAGTAGCTGGGACTACAGGTGCATGCCACCACGTCCAGCTAATTTTTTCTATTTTTAGTAGAGATGGGTTTCACCATGTTAGCCAGGATGGTCTCCATCTCCTGATCTCATGATCCACCCACCTCAGCCTCCCTAAGTGCTAGGATTTCAGGCGTGAGCCACCGCGCCTGGCACAAGCTGTCTTTTCAACAGCAGTCACCTCCCAGATCAGGATCTGTTGGTCACACCATACCTGAATAATAATGATTTTTATTTTAAAACAACGTTGAAATTGGAAGACAAAGATTGTAAAGGATCTAGGGTATCTATGCTCAAGTGAGTTCCCACACACAACAAATGGTGACTGGCCAAAATGTCAATAGTGCTGGGACTGATAAATACTGATCTATCTGAAAAAAAAAAAAGTTTGAAAAACATGAACAAGCTTTGATGATTTATTTTTTAAATAAAACAAAAACATGAGGTCAAATATCCATATAATTGAAGTCCCAGAAGAAGACAATGAGAATAGGGCAGAATAAGAATTTGAAGAAATAGTGGCCAAAATTTTCCCAAATTTGTTGAAAGGCACAGATTTTCATAATCAAGAGCTCGGGCCAGGAGCAATGGCTCATATCTGAAATCCTCAGCACTTTGGGAGGCCAAGGCGGGTGGATCGCTTGAGTCCAGGAGTTTTAGACCAGCCTGGCCAACATGGCAAAACTCTGTCTCTACAAAAAATACAAAAGTTAGTTGGCATGGTGGTGCGCGCCTGTAGTCCCAGCTACTCAGGAGGCTGAGGTGGGAGGATCATTTGAGCCTGGGAGGTGAAGGCTGCAGTGAGCTGAATCATGCCACTGCACTCCAGCCTGGGCAATAGAGCCTGACCTTGCCTAAAAAAAAAAAAAAAAAAAGGTAAAACAAAATGAACAAAACAAAACAAACAGTACCCAGGCACATCATGGTCAAAGTGAATAACCCCAAAGATAAAGGGAGAATCCTGAAAGGAGCCAGAAATAAAGGACACATTCCACAGGGAACAACCTCACAACTGCAAAAGAACTCCTCACCAAAAACGAGAGGCCGAAAGGAAGAGAATAGCATCTTTCATGTGCTAAGAGAAAAACACACTGTCCACTCAGAATTCAACACCCAATGAAAATATCCACCATTAAATAAGGCAAAATAAAGACATATTAAAAAAAATAAAATATAAGAAAATTCACCACCGGCAAACCTCCCCTGTGAAATAAAGTTAAATGAAATTCTTCACACCAAAGGAAAACCATACAAATGGGAACTCTGATTTCAGGAAGAAACAAAGATATTCCTAAATGTGATTATAAAATATATCATTTTCTTCTCTTACTGTCATAAAATACATGTGGCTATTTAAAGCAAAAAGAAAAAATACACTATGGAGGGCTTATAGCATATATAGATATAATATATATAATAAGTATAGCATGAAGAAATTGAGATATAACCTATATAGTTGCAAGATTCTTATAATTTACACAAAGTGATACAAATATTAACTACATGTAGATTGTGAAAAGTTAAGAATATACATTATATTCCCTAGTGCAACCACGAAAAAATGCAAAACATGCAGAGGCATAAACAAATTAAAATTCTTTTTAAAACATTCAGTTAACCCAAAGAGCAATGAAAAACAGAAGAGATAAACAGAAAACATATATCAACAGGGTAGTCCTAAATCCAACCATATCAATAATTACATTAAATATAAACAGACTAAACACGCCAGTTTAAAAACAGAGATTGTCAGAATGCTTGAAAAAGCAAGACCAAACTATAGGCTGTCTACAAGAAACACATTTAAAATAGAAACACAAAGAAAACAATAGATGATAAAATATATACCATGTAAACCACAAACATCAGAAGGCTGGAAATGGCTATATAGCACAGACTTCAAGACAAATGGTTTACGAGAAATAGAGATGTTTCATAGTGAGAAATGAGGCAATTAATCAGGGAGGCATTACAATCATAATTGTGCATGTGCCTAATAGCAGAGCTTCAAGACAAGAAGCAAAAATTGACAGAAATAAAGAGAGAAATAGATCTATTATCTTAATTGGGGATTTTAACAACAGTGTCTAAAAAGAAACCCATAAAATGCCTAGGAATAAATTCAGCAAAAGATGCGCAAAATCTCCACACTGAAAACTATGAAACAGTGCTGAAGGAAATTAAAGACCTAAGTAAATGAAGAGGTATGTAATCTTTATGGACTGGAAGACTCAATATGACAATTATATAATTGAAGTCCCAGAAGAAGACAGTGAGAATAGAGCAGATGACAGTTCTCTCCAAATAATCTATATTTTTAACACTATCCTAGCGGAAATACCTACAAGTTTTCTTAGTAGAAATTGACAAGCTGATTCTAAACTTTACATGAAAACATAGAGGAGGTGGGATAGCCAAATCCATTTTGAAAAAGTAAAGTTGAAGAACTGACATCAAGATTTATTAGAAAGCTTCAGTAATCAAGACAGTGAGGCACTGGTATAAGGACAGAAAAACAGATTCGTGGAAAAGAATAGAAACCAAAATAGATCCGCCCTTCTATGGTCAATTAATGTTTAAACAAAGGTGCCAAAGCAATCCAATGGGGGAAAAGAAAAGAATCCAATGGGAAATGTTTAAAAAAGAATTTATAACAAATGGTGCTGAACAACTTGACATCAGTGTGCTTCCTGTACAGCCTGCGGAACCATGAACGAATTAAACCTCTTTTCTTTATAAACTACCCAGTCTCAGGTAGTTCTTTGTAGTAATGTGTGCATGGATAAACAATAGACCTGCATGTAAAAGCTAACATTATAAGACTTCTAGAAGAAAACATAGGAGAATATCTTCACAATAAGCAAAGATTTCTTAGAGAAGTCATGGAAAGAAATAATCATAAAAGGGAAAAAAGTGATAACCTTCAGGCTGGGCACTGTAATCCCATGCCTGTAATCCCAGCACTTTGGGAGGCCGAGGCAGGCAGATCAATTGAGCCCAGGAGTTCAAGACCACCCTGGGCAACATGGCAAGACCACGTAGCTCCAAAGTAAATACAAAAGGTAGCCAGGCCTGGTGGTATGCACCTGTAGTTCCAGCTATTCGGGAGGCTGAGGTGGGAGGATTGCTTGAGCCCCAGAGGTCAAGGCTGCAGTGAGGCATGACTGTACCACTGCACTCCAGCCTGGGGGACAGAGTGAGACTATCTCAAAAATAAATAAATAAATAATAGAAAATATACTTCAGCAAAATTAACAACTCTGGCCATGAAGAGTTTTGTTATCTCATCTGTTTTGTTTATAAAAATAAACAAAAGCCAGGTGCAGTGGCTCAGGCTTGTAATCCCAGAACTCTGGGAGGCCGAGGCAGGCAGATCACTTGAGGCCAGGAGTTTGAGACCAGGCTGGCCAACATGATGAAACCCCGTCTCTACCAAAAATACAAAAAAAACAAAACAAAAAAAAAGTCAGGTATGGCGGTGGGCACCTGTAATCCCAGCTACTCCGCAAGCTGAGGCCAGAAATCGCTTGAACCTGTGAAGGGGAGGTTGCAGTGAACCGAGATCACTCCACTGCACTCCATCCTGGGCAACAGAGCAAGACTGTGTCTCAAAATAAATGAATGAATGGATAAACAAATAAATAAAAATGAATATGCAGGGCATATTCTAAGAGAAAATACTTGTGAAACATATAGCTAACAAAGAACTATATCTAGAATATATAAACTACAAGCTACTAACAGAAAGAAAATCCACAATGTTTAATGGACAAAATATTGGAGCAGATATGTCACAAAGGGAGATATATAGATGACTGATAAACACATGAAAAATATCGTTAGTCATCAGGGAATGCAAGTTGAAACCACAATGAGATCCACTGTTCACCCATCAGAAGGGCTGAAATTAAAAGAACGATGGCACTAAATATTGGTGAGTATGGAGAGCAACTGGAATCCTCATTCATTACTGGCGGAAATGGTACAACCACTTTAGCAGAAAAAAACGTCCAGCAATTTCTTTTAAAAGAAAGAAAACACAGCACCCAACAATTCTTTCCTAGGCATTTACCCAAACGAAATAAAAACACACATCCCCAAAAAATACTTGTACAAAATATTCACAGCAGTTTTATTCATAATAGCCAAAAACTGGAAACCTACCAGATGTCCATGAATGAACAGATAAACAAACTACGGTCCATGCATACAATGGAATACTACCCTCAATAAAAAGGAAAAAAAAAAACGAGACTTGCAACAACACAGATAAATCTCAAAAACATGCTGAATGAAGGAAGCCTTCCCTAAAACAGTACCTGTCGGAAGCTACATATTAGGTACAATGTACACTACTCCAGTGACCAGCGCACTGAAATCTCAGACTTCACCACTCTACGATTAATGTATGTAACCAAAACCACTTGAAACACTTGTGCCCCCCAAAAGCTATTGAGATTCACACGCACGCGCGCACATGCACGCGCACAGACACACACACACACACAGAAAGAGAAAGAGAGAGTACATGTTATATGAATTCATTTATATGAAGTTTTAGAACAGGCAAAAATAATTCATGGTGAAAATAATCAAAACAGTG
The DNA here is from genome assembly GCA_036589455.1 of Ateles fusciceps. Taxonomy (NCBI): domain Eukaryota; kingdom Metazoa; phylum Chordata; class Mammalia; order Primates; family Atelidae; genus Ateles; species Ateles fusciceps. Next base: position 747,273 of record JAZHEH010002406.1, on the reverse strand, counting down.
GTTGTCTGGGGGGTAGGACAGCATTGACAAGAGAGACCAGAGGAACCCTTTTGGGTGACAGAAATGTTCTGTGTCTTTATAGAAGTTTGGGTCACATGGGTAGACACATCTGTCAAAACTCATCGCATGGCACACTTAAGATTGTGTGTTTTGCTGTAGAAATTTTACCTTTAACAGTAAATAAACGGTTCATAATATGCATGATGAAAAATTTACAGGTGACATGTACTGTTATCTGTGATTTCCTGTGAAATATATCCAACCAAGATGGATGGATGAATTGATACGTGGATGACATGTGATAAATCAAACTGTTAAAGTGATGGATATATCATGGCTAATTCTTTCAACTTCTCTTTATGTTTGAAATGTTTCAGTATAATGTTTGGGGAAAGCAAAACAAACTTGTGGGACACAGCTAAAGCATTAGTTAAAAGACAATTTATAGTTTGCATTTAACAAAAAACAAGAAAGATTAAAAATAAATGAACTAAGCACCTGGGCTAAAGACTACTGGTGATCTACCAATATCCACTCTCCCTTTCCTCCTAAATAACACACTCCAATTTCATGATGGGCAGGAAAGCACTGAGCAAAAGATTGCCTTTCCCAGCCCCTTTGCAGATGAAGTTGGCCAGTGAGATGTTAGCAGAAGGGCTTGGGTGAGCTTCCACGGAAGCCAGTTAAGAAGCAAGCGAGAGCCAGAAAGACCCACTTCTTGCCAGGAATGCAGAGGTCATGTTGCTGCCCCACTCCAGCCTTCTCCTTGCTCTGACCCAGCTCCCTTTCTCTCTATTCCTCCAGCCCAGGACCCACCCCCCCAAGGTCTAGGGTCAGTAAATAATGGCAAAATAAATCCAAGAAATGATTTGAAAGATCTAGGTGATGGAAATGTTTAATCCTCTCCCTAGTTATTAGCAAACAAATGATGTGACCTCCCAGAGTCAAAAGCAGTTGACTCTCCTTTCAAAGTTAAACTCCTCCTGAGGTAGCACCCGCCTGCCAGCATTCCAGTACACCCCTGCCAGTCCATGGGGAAAGACGGCTCTCTTTAAAGCCTGGAGCATCCACCCAGATGAAGAGGTTTACTGCCTCACTTAGGAGCAATAACAGAGCAGATACCTTGAACTGTGAGTTCTCATAAATCTTGTTTGGGGTAAAAAAAAAAACTTTCAATTCCCACTGGAAATATGCAAAACAGCCTCCACACTGTAAATCTTCCTTTTCAGTTCTAAAGAGATAAGATGGACCTATTAACCTTCCATGTTATTTTCAACTTCATTATTTGAGCTGACACGACAAGAGAGCGGCCACGGCTGTCTCTGGCAGAGCGCATGTAAATCGCTTTCTCAAAGGAAATTACTTCTCTGGCCTGAATGTTATTAATCTAAATTCTCCGTTAGTCAAATTGTTGCCCATAATAAATATGGAACAGGTTGTGATACTTATCGAGTGTGGCACTCTTTGTGGATGCCACATCCATCCCTAACCCTCTTCCACGGAACGGTACACTTGGAAGAAGCAGGTCCCAGATGGCTCCTGCATCAGGCTGTGATGGTGGCGGTGGGAGATGGCTCACCCAAGGGCTGAAACCTTGCCCCACTCTGGTCTGCCCAAGCAACCTCCACCCTGTCCTGTCCCCTGCCCCCTCCTGCCTTATCAAAGGGGTAAGTGACTCCTGACCTAGTGAAACTCTTGTGATGGCCTTCCCCGTTGGAACAACTGTTAGGCACACTGCTCGCGTAGAGACCACCAGGCAGGCTTCGTGTGCACAACGCCATTTTATTTCGTGCTTCGGTGCAAGCGGGCTAAGTCCGAAAAAGGCGTTAGGCAAAATGGGTAGGAAAGGGGGAATGGTTATATAGGTTGGGAAAAATGGTCAGTTAAAGGTGGTAATCCATTTTAGGGAGGGGGAGGGTGTCACGGGATGCATGGTCACAAGGGTCGGGGTTACAAACAGGCATGATCATAAGGGTGGGGGTTATTGGTTGCAAGTAGAGGGAAGGGTGCGGCAGATTACATAGTTACAGGGGAGGGGGTCTTGAGACACCCATTGTCCAGGGGGAATTTTCACAAGGCTGAGCATGAACAGTGGTTGCAGGTTGCAGGTTGCAGGGGGAGAGCAATTAGTTGAAGCAGGAACAAGTTGTTTCACTTCTCTTTGTGGCCATCTGGTGACTTCAGACTTTCTGGCTCCTGGGGACCATCCAGAGGTGTATGTGCAGGTCACCAAGGCTATAATAGCCAGGCTTGGACTTGGAGGCCTGACAACGACATCTTTCAAAGAAAACTACCAGGAGCAGGGCTGAGTCCCTGTCTTGGATTGGCTCTGTCCAGCCTCAGTCTGTCCAGGGCTACAAAGAGCAGGTCTCCCCAATCCTTCGGGCAGCCAGCCAGACTGTTCACTGGCTGATGCTGGGGTGATGGGTTAAACTCTTTACAATACCATTTAAGATGTATTTGGTTCAGCCCCACATCCTTTACAAATCACACTGTTTTCAGAACCTGGGGAGGGGGAATGGGGTTTGCTCATCCACATGCAGCCCAATCCCACCTGTTGGATGGGCCTCCAAGTACTGATCACATAAAGATGCTTATTTCCAACAAGGCAACCTGAAGGAAGGGGAAGCTGACTGCTGTGGCGCAGGACTGGGGGGGGTGGGGGGTGGGGGGGGGGCGGCGGGGCGGGGCGGGGCGGGGCGTACAAAAGGCTCTTTTCTGCTTCTACTGGGGTTCTTTCCAGGGTAATTACAAGAAGTTTAGAATCCATTCAGGGACTTGTAGTTCATTAAATGACTTTCCATCTGTGTATCCACCACCTAAGAAGTATCGCTTTGTACAATACTTGGGTTTTTATTGTATATAAGTCAGATTGTTAATTTGCAGCAAGCAGCACTGAAAGGCTCATTTCAATAGCGCCTGATTATGCAAAATGAAACTGGGTTTTCATTAGGTCTGCCTCCTGCACTCCCTAACACTTGGTCGGGTGCTGGGATGCAGGATGGAGCCCTGTGCAGCAGAAGGAAGCCCAGTACTAGCTTCCAGAGCATCCCAGCCCATCTCCCAGCAGAACCATCCAGTGCACCCACACCACCTCCCCAGCCTGCACAGTGGGGCCCCCATGGATTCACTCCCCACCTCCCATCACTGCATAGCCAATGGTGGCCACTAGGAGAACTCTGACATGAAAACGGAACTTGGGAAAGATTAGCTTCTAGATTCCAAGCATGTCCCGGGTCTATTGATTTTATTTAAGGGATAATGTTCCCAGGGAGGAGGGATGGAAAGCGGAGCAGCTCCTGCTGCTGGTTCAGTGCTGGAGTTAAGCAGAGACGGCTGAGCCCTACAGAATTACAGGAGGAGATCAAAGATGGCAGATGGCAGCTCTTGCTGCAGATGATGCCCACCCAGGGACCATGAGGCCGGGGTGGGCACCACACGGCACAGGCTGGGGATGGAAGCAGAAGGAAGAAGTAATGGGGAAGAAGGGGAACCTGGATTCCCGGGACCAAAGGCAAAGCAGACTTTCCCTCGCCGACCTACAGGATTTAGTCCTGTGCCTCCCACATTGCATCCAATAGCAATGAGTATCTGCAGGTTGCAAGAGACAGCAAGGAAAAGTGAGGGGCTTTATAAATGCATCCCCCATCTGCCCACAACTTCATTGCTTGTTCTGGTCAGACCTTCATCCTTCCAGCTAATTCACCTAAAGGCCAGGTCACCTGCCAAATGGTTTTGGTGGTCCTCAACCTGGATTGGACACTAGAATCATTTGGGAACTCTTAAATAATAACAATACCTGAGCCCCACCCAGACCATTTAAAATAGTCTCTGGCCAGGCACAGTGGCTCACATCTATAATCCCAGCACTTTGAGAGGACGAGGCAGGCAGATCACAAGGTCAGGAGTTCAAGACCAGCCTGGCCAATATGGTGAAACCCAGTCTCTACTAAAAATAAAATAAAATACAAAAATTAGCTGGGCGTGATGGCGTGCACCTGTAGTCCCAGCTACTCTCGGGAGGCTAAGGCAGAAGAATCACTTAAACCCGGGAGACATAAGTTGCAGTGAGCTGAGATCGCACCACTGCACTCCAGCCTGGGAGAAAGAGTGACTCCATCTCAAAAAAAAAGAAAAGAAAAGAAAGAAAAAAAAGTTACCCAGGTGATGATAATAGGCAGACCGGACTGAAAACCCCTGGGTTCAATCTTGTTGAAGAGTTTACCAAAATACCGTAACTCAGAGACACACAAATGAACTGGGGGGTGGGCTGCCCCCAGGAGGTCTCACATGCTATTGGAGGCCCAAGAAACACAAGATCTGCCCAAGAGCAAGCTTGTAGAATACTGGGTCCTAAGTCACCAAGGGTTTGTGTCCCCAAAAGAAGGCAGGAGTGTGTCATCAGGAAGGGTGGGCTGGAAACTCACCCCCCTGCTGCAAACCTGGGAGGTTTCCTTCCTGCATTAATGCATATCCAAAGCACCCTTCTAACCCAGTTGGTGCCAGGTACAGACAACCACCAGGAATGACCATCTTGGAGCCCCAGTCCTCACAGAATTTTCCAGGAAGCCTCCCCTGTTAATGGAGTGACAAGCAGATGGCATTTCTCCACAAGACCCAGCACTCACCTCACTAAGCAGACACAGCCACGGACAATGGTTGGCAAATCACCTAAAAACACTGTCCTTTCCTCAAGATCTTCCCATGTTAACCTCAAACCCCTCCAGGGCAGGCACCAGGCATCGACCTCCTTTGTGAATCACTCAACCTCTCCTAAGACAAGGCTCTGCACATGGGAAGCCAGCTCACCCCGGATCCTAACGGAAAAGCCCACCTCCCCTTCTCTGCCCAGTAAGCCTTCCCCAAAACTCCCTGTGTCACATCTTGGGTGGTGTCCCCTGCCTCCAGGGGGACAGAAGACCACTTTACTCCTCTTGCTAATAAGAGATCTAATCTCTGTGTCAAATAGCCATCCTCTGATGCTCAGGGATGCCTCACCCCACCTAGCAACTCAAGTACCTGAGCAGGGATCAGATTCTGCTTCTGCTGGCGAGAGACATGGCAGCAGATGGATGGAGCTCAGGTCTGGCCTGACCCATTCCCCAAGACCCTCTGTCCTCTGATACCCACCTGCACGGCAACAGGGGAAATGCACAGAAAGACGGCAGGGGGCACCCAGGGGGGCTGTCCTGAGGAACCACCTAGTAAAAGTCTTAAAGTACAAAGCCAGGGTTTCCAGAATATTCTCCAGTTCCTGAAGGAAACAGGTCGGCCCAGAAAGAGTTAATCCCCTGTAGTCAGAGGTTAGAAGACGGAGCTCCTGCCCATACACAGAGGTGCAGAGAGCATCCCAAGCATAATAAATCTATGAGTGCAGAAGGCCTCTCTCCTCATTTGTTAGTCAGCGATGTGTGAAAATGTTAATGAAGGGAGTTATAAACTATGAGAACTTCACTATTAAAATGTAGTTCACGTCTGAAGGCTTCTGCTCACACACAGCCCACTGTACATCAGTCCTCCCCGTGCACTGCTAATAATAGATGTAATTGCCTCTCTCTGTCTAGCCACCTTCACCCTGGCAATTCGAAGATTTGCTACAACTGTTATTGTAGAAATTATTTTCATGCTATTAACTTTGAGTTTTATTATATGTGTTCTTAAAAGAAAATAAATGCAGAGAGATTGTAAGTGTATATCGGGTCCCCGATGAAAGTATTTTAAAAAATATAACGTAATGACAAAAAGCACTGAAGTAGGGTGATATAATGATTCCTTCCCTTATTGAAACCTAAATTAGATTCTGCATTGTAAAAGTACATAAAGGGGTTTCTTTCTTTTGGTGGAGAAATTTTCTATTCTGAAAATGGCAGCACACTGCCTCTTGCAAAGCCGGGCTGTGGAGAAGAGCAGAGATCATCTGCCGGGCTCAGATGCCAGCTCCTCCCAGTCGCAGTGGGCATCTGACAGGCCCAGGGAGCAGCTCTCTTGGGCAAACCCAGGAGGCCTTTACTGAGGGGCCCCCATAGCTACGGCTGCAGCTCTCTTCCTACAGCCAGCCTGGCCTGGCTCTGCAAGTCGGCCCCACGCCCCCTACGCTCACAGCTCCAAATGGGCAGGTTTCCCCGGGCTTGCAGCTTAGGGGACAGCCTTGCAATCGGTGTGGGCTTCCAGGCCTGGGACCTAACAGGCATCTGGCCAGGCAGTCATCACACGGGCTCTGAGAACTTTAGCCAAAACTGGAAGTCAGACCCACAGGGTATTCTACATAAAACTGGTGCAGCAGATACAATGACCCCTTTCTCTGGGAAGCAGTGTCCTTCCACAGTCTGAATGCGTGACCCCAGCGCCGTGGCAATAGATTACTCCAGACTCTCTTCCCCAGGAATTTGGCATTGGACTTGAGGCACTGAAAATCCCCCTCTTCAGGTAGCTGACCTGACGCATGTGAATTCGGTGTCTGGTGGATGGACTGAGGAGCAGAACCCAGCCATCGGCAGCTGAGGAAAGACGATGCCAACGTGCAGAGGCAAAACGTGCAGAGTCGATGGCCATCCCGCCCCTGGCCCAGGTCCTGCCTGAACCTACTCACCCAGGAGACATTTCTTTGTTGTTTTTTGCAGCATTTGGTTTTGTTTTTCGTTTTTTGTTTTGAGAGGGAGTCTCACTGTGTCACCCAGGCTGGAGTGCAGTGGTATAATCTCAGCTCACTGCAACCTCCACCTCCCAGGTTCAAGCGATTCTCCTGTCTCAGCCTCCCAAGTAGCTGGGATTTCAGCTGTGCACCACCACGCCTGGCTAATTTTTATATTTTTGGTAGAGATGAGGTTTCACCATGTTGGCCAGGCTGGTCTCAAACTCCTAACCCCAAGTGATCTGCCCACCTCAGCCTCCCAAAGTGTTGGCTTTGCAACAGGCAATGTGCTGCCATTTTCAGAATAAAACTTTTCTCCGTGAAAAGAAAGAAATCCCTTTATGCACTTTTACATGCAGAAGCACCTGGCCTCCCAAAGTACTTGATGTTGCCATCTGCCCGCCCAACCATCCACCCACCCATCTACCCACCCATCCCTCTATCCACTCTTCCACCCACCCATCCATCCACCCATCATGCATTCACCCATCCACCTATCCACCCATCCACCTACTCATCCATCCACCCACCCAACCCTCTATCCACCTATCCACTCACCCATCCATCTATCCACCCACCCAACCCCCATTTATCCACCTATCCATTCATTAATCCAGTCAGCCAGCCAACCACCCATCCCTCCATCCATCCAACCATCTATTCACTCATCCACCAACCATTCATCCACCCACCCAACCCTTTATCCACCCACTCATCCACCCATTTACCCACCTAGCCATCCATTAATCCACATATCCATCCGTCAAAGTCTCTATCCAGCCACCCATTCATCTATCCACCCATCCACCCACTTATCCACCTATGCATGCATTAATGTACCCATTCATTTATCCATCTATCTAACCATCTATCCACCTATCCATCCAACCATCCATCCACCCATCCATTCCCCTACCCATACATTCAACCATCCACTCACCATCTAACCATCAAATAACCGATCTAATTATTGAGTGCCTGCTCTGTGCCAGCTACTGGGCTATTGAAGTAAATAAATTAGTTATATAACTTGCCTCCATGAAGCTTTGTAAAGAAGATAAATATAAAATAAAACAAAAAAACTAACATGAATACATAAAGACAAGTTGTGATAAGTATTACAAAGAAAAAGCATATAGTATGATGACAAATTATGACAGGGGTGCCTGTAGGTTTAGGGGGTTGAGATTTAAGCTGAGACTTAGTAAGAGTGATGAGGAAGGGGAGGAAGAGGGAGAGTAGCTGCCACCACCCAGAATGTTGGAGCCTCTGTGGTTGAAAGGCAGCCAGTACAGCTGGAACGTGGTGGAGGGAAGGCTGTAGAAGTAGAGGGGGATCCACAGGACACAGACACTAGCTCTTTCTGAAAACAAATATATTTTCTAAGACCACGGCATCAAGATAGAATGAGTTTCCAGGAATGTAAGGTTCCTCCCACACACTCTTGGATTCTTTTCGGAATTTACATTTGGACAATCTGCCTGAGGGGGAGAGTAACACAGAATAAAGACAGCACACAGGACCCACAACCTGGAATGTTCCATAAGTCCTGGTGACTGTTCCCAACGCCCAAGCAGAATTTTGGAGGACGAATTACCAAGGGAAGTTTACATGGGTCAGCCTCAGAGGCTCCCTGCCCCAGAAAGGACTCCAGACTCTCCCAGCCCAATAACTGCCTCTCCACCACACTCACCCCTTCATGGGAGAGTGACAAGGAGGCCCACAAACCAGGACCAATTGTCCTGCATTGGCCTGGTCCCCACCAAGCCCTATGAGTTTGGGCCACTGAGGCAGGATCACTCCTGTCCCCCACACCTCCCCTGCCCCTCCACGGCCAGCACCTTCACCCAGAGCCACTGTGCACAGAGAGCTGAGCAAGGCTTCCTATGGAGTGAAGGGGGGACGGCCAGGAGGGGTCCTAGATGGCAGTGAGGACCCTAGAGCCACGCTCTGACAACCGCCTAGGGACAGGGAGTCACAGCCCGGGGCCATGCTGCCTGTGACTTTGAGGAAGGGCGCTGGATCATGAGACAAGTACTTGGGACATTTAGGAAGTAGATAAGGGCCTCCCAAGGGTGAAATGCAGGCAGGAAACACTTGTTCCAAGGGCTGTGCCACCACCTCCATAAGGAGCCTGCTGAAGGCCCCCACTCTGTCCTCTCCTCCCGCTCTCCACGTGCACAGGCAATGAGAGGTGCCTCTCCAGGATCTGCCCTCATTTTCCAAGCTGATGGGATTCCGAATTGCCTGTGGCCAGCATGGGAGAGGGAAATGTCATTTCCTGGGCACAGCCTCAGGAGCTCTGTCCATCACCTCCAGCCCTAAAGACCACTCTCCCCAGTGCTGCTCCAGGAGGCTCCCAGGACTACTCCTAGGGGAACTCCCAGACACTGGCCATCAGCACGCCTACCAGACAATACTCTGGAGAGTGCTCTGGGGTTTACGGTACAACTAGCTGGAGAAGCAGCATGTGCTCTAGGGAAAAAAGCACCAGGCTGAGAGTCAAGACGCCCCAGTTCCTAACACTGTGCAGCCATCAAAATATTTGTTTAAAAACATAGGAAAGTATTTATTGTCTAATGCAATTAAAAATATATCATGCATTAAATGCCAAAAAAAAAATACATTATGCCTGTAATCTCAGTACTTTGGGAGGCTGAGGCAGGAGGATCACTCGAGCCCAAGAGTTTAAGAGAAGCCTGGGTAACATAGCAAGACTCTGCCTCTACAAAAAAAAAATTAAAATTAGTGGGGGCATGGTGGTGTCCACCTGTTATCCTAGCTACTTGGAAGGCTGAGGCAGAAGAATCACTTGAGCCCAGGAGTGAAGGCTGCATGGAGCTATGATTGCACCATTGCACTGCAGCTGGGCAACAGAGCAAGACTCTGTCTCAAAAATAATAACAGGCCAGGCATGGTGGCTCATGCCTGTAATTCCAGCACTTTGGGAGGCTGAGGTGGGAGGATCACTTGAATCCAGGAGTTCAAGACCGCCTTGGGCAACACAGGGAGACCTTGTTTCCACAGAAAATTTAAAAATTAGCCATGTGTAGTGGTACCTGCCTATAGTCCCAGCTATTCAGAAGGCTGAGATGGGAGGATCACTTGAGCCCAGGAGGTTGAGGCTGCAGTGAGCCATTATCACACTACTGCACTCCAGGCTGGGTTACAGAGTGAGACTCTGCCTCAAAAAAATAAATAAAACAATAATAACGAGAATTAGAGTGCAAAATTGTACAGAGTAGGCAATTCTGCTAAGTAAAAATACATAAGTAAAAATCTATACACTGGCAAAATGTGAGGCAATTACCATCTTCTAAATTACTTTTTGAATATTTCAGCTTTTCTTCAAGGAGCACATGTTACTATTAGACACGGCCACATCCTTTATTGGAAATTTTGAAATCTAAAAAGTTCCAGGAATCCAAAGTCTTTTTCTTAAATTTGGCACCTTCTGGTGGCCACACTTAACCTGAACTGACATCATCTATTGCCCTGATTGGTCCCACCTGGTGCAAGTATTTATGTCTCACTGGGGAAACATCAGTGCGTTTACTCACTGGGGGCTGCTCCCCAGAGCCCCTGAGACGGTGCCAGCACGTGCCCTCAGTGACTCCTCTGGAATCCAGAGAGTTCTGAATTCCGTAACAGAACTGACCCCAAGGGTTTGAGATGAGGCAACCACACACCCAGTGGCAGCAAAAGAAGCCCAAGGCTCTAGGCTCAATCTCGCGTCCTCTATGACTTGCTGTGTGTATTAGTCTGTTCTCACACTGCTAATCAAGACACACCCAAGACTGGGTAATTTATAAAGGAATGAGGTTTAATGGACTCCAGTTCCACATGGCTGGAGGCATCACAATCATGGCGGAAGGCAAAGGAGAATCAAAGTCACATCTTGCATGGTGGCAGGCAAAGGAGTGCATGTGCAAGGGAACTCCCCTTTTTAAAACCATTAGCTCTCCTGAGACTTAGTCACTATCACAAGAACAGCACAGGAAAGACCCGCCCCCCAATTTGATTACCTCCCACTGGGTTTCTACCAGGACAAGTGGGAATTATGGGAGCTACAATTCAAGATGAGATTTGGATGGGGACCAAACCAAGTCACTGTGTGACCTAAGGGAGTTATGTCCCCTCTGGAGCCTCAGTTTCCAGATCTGTCCTTTGAAGGATGAAGATCTGTAAGTCTCTCCTGGGTCTGTCACTCCACAGGCCGGTGACTCTTAGTGCTACTGCAATACAATGCAGAGTCCCTAAAGGGGATCCCATCCCTCCAGCCTACCTACCACCAGCCACTTCCATCCTTGGTTGGCCAGAGAGAGGAGCCCCAGGCCTAAGGAAGGGGACAGAGGATTCTGGACATCTAGTGGTAACAGAATGGTAAGGGCCCATCGGGCAAGACAGTACCTGCCCCCTGACTCCAACTCAACTTGTAGGTCCCCAATAGGCAAGCCATCGGCACAGCTGCAAGTGAGCAAAGGACTCACAGTTTCTCCAGTAAGTGCTCCTCGAAGGGCTGTGAGTAAGGGGTGCACCCTGCAAGGGTGCTTCTCTCTGAAAGAAAAGCTCACAGGAGTAAGGTCCCAACAGTGGGAGTTTAAGGACTTGAATAACAGAGGAACAGGTGGGGAGGGGGTGCATTTTTCTATGTACCACAATTCACAGCACTGAGACACCCCCGTCTTCACACACACATGGTGGGCTGAGCCCTGTAACAGCTGGGGCGAGCCGGGGAAAGCTGGGTGAGGGGACAGTGTCCCACGCGCCAGGGGTCCTCTCCCCCAGCTACACCACCAACACCACAGCTTTGTGATTTTTAATTTTCTTCTAATTTTAGGATTGTAGCAGCGTTCTAAGAACCCCTCTAAGTGTTTTAGGGAGATGGTAATGGTCCTACGCTAAAATAATTCAACCGACACTATAATTTTAGTGCCACCATCAAAATGAAATAATGGCTGTTTACTATGTTACACCTTTCAAATGACCTTCATTTGAATACAAATTGTGGCTTAAAATTCTAAAAGCTGCTCAGTTCCAGAAGGCTGCAAAATGCAGAAACTCAACAAGGGCCGCTCTTCCCAGAGACTCCTCCCTGTAAGCACACGGTTTAAATGGATCTTTCTCTGGAGCTGCTGGAGACCCATTTAGCGCCTTGATGCAGAATTGAATGGCCCTGACCGGGCAAAATAGGCTCAGGAGCTGGAGGAGGCGGCAGTTGCCTGCAGAGTGGGAGAGGGAGCAGCACCTAGGAAGCCCCCTGTGCCAGAGGTTCCTGGCAGGGGCAGGGAGAGTTCAGGAAACTTCCTCCAAGGGGTCAGGGATGGGGCTGCTCTGCCAGGCCTGGTCCACCCCCACCAGCTTTCCCGCTTCTTTCAGCCACATCACAGCTTGCCTCTTGTTTTCCTTCCCCTGCTGTTCTCTGTGCCCCTCCTTCAGCCACACCAACAACTCACCAGGAGTCCTGAATCTCACGCCTGCCTTGTCTCCTCTGTGTCTTTGTTCAGATGCCCACTCAGCCAGGTGCAAGAGGGAGCGAGCTCTCCAGGCTCATGCCTGCCGCTCACGATGCATCCATCCCACAAGCATTTACTGACAGGATTACAGACGGACAGGGATGGGCAGGCCATGGGTGTCCTTCCTACGCTTGCCCACGACCTCCGGGTCCAGGGCGTCCTGCTCAGCTCTGTATCCCAAACAGCCAGCCCTCAATTAATGTGTGTTGAGTTGAAATTTCATCTCTAGAAGCTTCCTAGACTCACCAATAGAATCCGTCTATCCTGTCTAAAACATGCGGTCATTATTACTGACCTTAATTTTTAATTTTGGCAGGTGCACTGTAGGTGTATATATTTATGGGGTACATGAGATGTTTTGATACAGGCATGCAGTGCACAATAATCACATCATAGAGAATGGAGTGCATGTCCCCCCAGGTGTTTATCTTTTGTGTTAAAACAATCCAATTATTCTTTTTTCATTCTTTTAAAATGTAGTTATTACTGACTCTAGTCACCCTGGTATGCATCAAATACTAGGTCTTATTCATTCTTTCTATTATAACTATTTGTTTGTACCCATTACCCATCCGCAGCTCCCCCCACCACCACCACGCCCCCCACTACCCTTCCTGGCCTCTGGCAACCATCCTTCTACTCTCTATCTCCATGTGCTTAACTGTTTTTATTTTTAGATCCCACAAATAAGTGAGAACATGTGAAGACTGCCTTTCTGTGTCTGGTTTATTTCGCTTAACATAATGACCTCCAGTTTCCTCCATGCTGCTGCAAATGACAGAATCTCACTCTTTCTTATGGCTGAATGGTGCTCTGTTGTGTACAAATACCACATACTATTGACTTGTTTACACTCAGAGGAAAACTTTTTGGAACCCAGGTTCAGCACTTTTTAGATATGTCACTTAGGCTAAGCACTCGATCTCTCTAAACCTTGGTTTCCATATCTATAAAGCTGTAAGAGTCACCCAGTATGCCAGTGGGCTTCTGTGAAGAGTAAATGGCATGATATGCATTAAAAAGCTCAGCCCAGTGCCTGGCTCCAACGTAGCCCCACTGGCACCGAGTGAACAGAAGTATGCAGAGCGAGCTGTGGTTAGTGTTGTGCTGGGCCTCTGTTGATGGCACTCGGCCTATCCAGTTTGTTCTCCAATGTCCTCTGCAGGTTGCAGCTTCCAACAGCAGGGCCCAACCCACATGACCTTCTCTCCCATACAGTGTCCCTGCATTCTCACCCTGCTAATAAAGACATACCTGAGACTGAATAATCTATAAGAAAGAGGTTTAATGGACTCACAGTTCCACATGGCTAGGGAGGCCTCACAATCATGGTGGAGGCAAAGGGGAAGTGAAGTCACGTCTTACATGGTGGCAGGCAAGAAAGCATGTGCAGGGGGAACTGCCCCTTTATAAAACCTTCAGATCTCATGAGACTTACTATCATGAGAACAGCACGGGAGAGACCCGCCCCCATGGTTCCATTACCTCCCACGGGGTCCCTCCCCCAACACATGGGAATTATGGGTGCAACCATTCAAGATGAGATTCGTGCAGGGACACAGCCAAACCATATCACCCTGCTCTTGCTATCTGCTTGGCATGGGTCTGTAATATTCTCTTCTCTCCTCTGCTGATGCACGACCCATCCATCCTTCAGGGAGAGCTTGGCTCCTCCCTCTCAGAGAGCCCTCCCAGATCATCCTAGCCCATGTCCTCTCCTCCTGGGCAACCCACTCACCTAGTGTCCATCACAGATGTTCTATCACTCCCGAGAGCCTGGCTTTCAGGTGGATCTGCCCTCTCTGAAAGGCGGATTCCGGAAGATGGATTCCATGGGAGCCCTTGTCTCCCACATCCTCCCTGCGCAGCCCAGCAGCCAACTGAACCCTGTGCCTGCCAATGCTTTGAAAGGCAAGGTGCAGGTGGAAACGCCTATTTCTCCTCTTCTCATCAGCCACCACAGGATCCTCACCCCAGGCCCAGTTTTCCAGGCCAGAAGTGCCAGATTCCTCTCCCCTGCCACCCACCCCCAACACACACACACGCAGCACGTGGTCTCGCTGATGAGTTCTCCTTGACAAACACATAGTCATGCTTCTCTGGCTGTTCCTGGTCCTGACTTTTGTGGCCTCCTTCCAAGCAGCCCAAGAAAGGACTCAGCGGGCCTCTGCCTCCAGGCGCTGCCTGATTCATTTTATCCTGTGGCCAGATTGATCTTCCTGGAACCCCAACTTGATTAGGTCAAAGACCGACTCCAACAGCTTTGCTTTAGGCATCCTGGTGCCTGGCTTGAGTGAGCATTCAAGATGCTCCGGTCTCTGTCCACATCACAGAGTGTCACTCAGCAGCGGAAAGGAAGGGAGTACTGACACACGCTGCAGCAGGGAAGAACGGATCGTTACCCTCAGTGAAAGAAGGCGGTTACCAAAGGCCACATACTGCACTATCGTATTTACATGAAATGTCTAGAATAGGCAGATCCAAAGAGATAGAAAGCAGACTGATTGTTGCCAAGGGCTGGGAGGAAGTTGGGAGTCTGGGGGTGATAGCTAAGGAGTACGAGGCTTCCTTTTGGGGTGATTAAAATGCTTTAAAATTGATAGTGATGGTTGCACAACCCTGTGAATATACTAAAACCACTGAATGTAGGCTTTAGGTGGGTAAATTGTACCCACCTAAAGCCTACAATTCGGTCTCAATGAAGCCGTTATTACGCCCCAAGCAGACTCCGCCTCCTCCTCTCCTGCCATGCTCCCCACCAGCTTGAACCACTGTCTGTCACTGCATTCAGCCTGCCCAACAGATACCCATCCTGCAAGGCCCAGCTCCCCAAACTCCCAGAGCATTCATTCATTCATTCTTGCAGTCAACAAACGATGACTGTCCCTCCTGGGAATTCCACGGCAAACAGCGCACAGAGGAGCGTCCCCAAGAGCCCACAGTCTGATGAAAAACAAACACTAACAACAAACAAAACAGCAAGACGCAGGACAACCCTCGCGGCGGCGCTCACCATGCCACTCCGCTGGCCCTCAGTACTTTAACGGAAATTTTCAGGTTGACTCCTGTTCCTCTTACAAAGATCCTGAGCCCCGCAAGAGCAGGGACAACATGCTGAACGTCCCCATTTCCCCCCAAGGCTCACACTAATGGTGGCCGGGAGGGGAGGGAGGTGTGGAAAGCTGGGCTTCCAGCTCTGTCACCTTCCAGCTCTGGTGTGACTCGAGGAGGCCCGGCCCTGCGGTATCCTCCCCTAGAAAACAGAGATGGTGCCTCCTTCATGAGAAGGACTGTGGGTGGCAGGCTGATCATTACTGAGAATTTCAGTTGGTAGGACAATCTGTCCAAAAATTAACTTTATCTTGTAAACTCATCTGAAATGAAGGAGAGTTATTTTCCCCTTGTCCCAGGAGGATGGCAAGCCTTATGTTTATTCCAACAAATACTTGATATTTGTTAGATGATTTTTTTTTTTTTTTGAGATGGAGTCTCACTCTGTCACCAGGCTGGAGTGTAGTGGTGCGATCTCAGCTCACTGCAACCTCCGCCTCCTGGGTTCAAGTGATTCTCCTGCCTCAGCCTCCTGAGTAGTTGGGACTACAGGTTCATGCCACCACGCTCAGCTAATTTTTGCATTTTTAGTAGAGATGGGGTTTCACCATGTTGGCCAGGATGGTCTCAATCTCTTGACCTCGTGGTCCACCCATCTTGGCCTCCCAAAGTGCTGGGATTACAGGCATGAGCCACAGTGCCCAGCCAGATGAATTTTTTTATTATTATTATTCACCCCTGCAGTGGAGAAAATCACTCTCTTCTTATGTTTTGGGGCTGGAAAGAGAAGGTGTCTGGCTGTCTGAAGAAATACTCCTTGGCAGATGTCTCTGCATTTCCAAGATCTCTGACTGACTCCAGAGAAGGGGAGATGCCTGGGGCTGGGTCAGAGGAGCGAAGCTGCACTCTGGCAGGGAGGTGTCTCCCCTGTGATCTGGAGAAGACAAAGGTGGAGGGTTTCCAGGGGGCAGAGATCTGCACTTGCTCAGATACAGTAACACTGAGGTAGCAGAACCTCAGAGGAGTGTGGGGGCCTGCAAGGACCTGGCACCAAATGCCACGGCTTTGCAATCAGCCAAGGGTCACAGTGGTCCTGCCTGGCAAATAGTGGGGCCACCAGGGGGAGCCACCCAACCTCAGTGGCCTCTGCTGGCCTTGGCAGACCGGGGCAAGAGAATTCCTCCTGGGCCACTCACAGAGGGTTCTCTCTGGACTCGAATCCCAAGATACTTGCCTAACCTGGAGTGGGGAGCTCTCAAGAAATCCTGGTTTGGGACCAACCTCTAATCATGGCAGATGGTGCCTTGAACTGGATTCAGTTTGATTTAAACAAAGAAATGCAACCTACCCTGCACTCCCTGTGTCTTGGAAAGGTTCCAACCTGACATTTAGGGGGGATTCTCTGAGATGATTAATTCACAGCTGCCCCACTGGCCAAGCACAATTCCTGGACTTAGAGACAACGGACGTTTTCTCTTTTGAGACAGTGACCAGAGAACTATCAGAGAACAGGGGCAGAGAAAAGTGTGGTCTCTCAAAAGTTCCTGCTGCTTCAGGGAGCCTGGTGAAGGAAGAAAAGAATGAGCTTAAAAGTCTCCTGGAAAGGATTTCAAACCCTGGTATAGACAGACATAGAGTAGATGACAGAATGCTCAAGGAAAAACGGCCGGATGCAGAAGAGAGTGGAGACGCGGTTAGAAATGAATGAGAAAGAGCCCTGCAACTTTTAAAGCAGCACTCGAATAAAAGATGAGTTGCTCAGTACAATTTACTGACTGATAACCTGAGAGGACTGAGCCAGTCCTGAGGACAGCCTGTGGCAGGGGGACCCTCCGGCAGGGATCTCAGGGACACGTCCTTTTCAGCTGCCAGGGCATAAGCAGGTGGATGTGATTCTCTGTGGATGAACCTATTCCAAAAACAGACAGGTTTTAGATGGCAAAAGGCCATCTAAGCCCACGGGAGGCAGACAGAGAGGAGTATTCTAAGGGGATGTGGCCCAGAGCGCCCCACCTGGGCCGTGATCAAAGGAATCTGCAAAAGGTGGCGTGTCTTTGCCAAACTGAAGCCTTCTGAGCCCAGTTCCAAAGTGCTGAGAAACCCCAGTCTGGATGCATAGACTGTCTTCCAGCATGTGCGGCAGGTGAGAGGAGTCAGCCTCCTCAAAGGAGGCCTCCCTCCAGGGAGCCTCCCTGCCCGGCCCACATCCTCAGGGAGCGCACGGGAGGTTGGATAAGGCTGGCCCTTACCTCTCCCTGGCCTCATCTCACTCCCAAGTCTGGGACAGAACTGAACACCGCCATCATTTACTTCAATGCCTCAGCTTGTTTAAGAAAAATTGCTTGTCTACAGTTGCAGGCCACCATACTGTGTGCCACCCCATTTAGAGTTTATTTTACATTAAATCTCCAAGCCAGAGACCCTCCAGTTGGTCTGCATAAAGCAGAATTATTGGTCCAAGTGTTTTTAAAAATAGATGCAACTCTAGACCCCAAGAAACTGAAGGGATATTATGGGAATACACAATTGTATTGTTTTGTTACTGTATGAAAAATTGGATTCTCCGACTCTGGTTTCCCCCCTGCTCCCGGTTCCTCCCTCCCTGCTCCCGAGTTCCTCCCTCTCCTTGTTCCTCACCGGAGACACTGCTGCAGCTCCTGGCACTGAGAACAATATATTACAAACCAGAGTGGCCCAGGCCGAGCTCCACACACTACGCGCGAACCCTGGTAAGCTTCAGCCTCTGTCCGTCTTCAGACAGACACCATTCTGGGCCAAATGTTAAATAATGAGAACTCCACAAAAATTCAGCTGCAGCTTCAAGCTGGATTTGAGGATCACATTTCACACAGGCCTCTACAAAAGCAGGTCCTGATAGAGGACGTTCCTTTGGGGCTGAGATTCAGAGACATGAAAGCTCCTTCCCTGGCTGCAGGAAGGTGGGACAAGCACTAGCTTCCACGTCCCACCAGCCACTGTAGAAGGGAGACGAGAGGGCACTTTCATTCACTCTCAGGGCCTCACGAACAGCCTCTGGACCAAGACTGCCACGGTCCAGGCGAGGGCTGAGTCTTTACGAAGTAGGTATCACCCAGCAGATGCCAAAACCAAAGAGGTTCAGAATTGTGCCCACTGTCAAGAATAAATTAGGATATGATCCAGCAATCCTACTTCTGAGTATTTATCCATAATAAGTCCAATCTGAATCTCAAAGAGATATTAGCACTCCCGTGCCCCTGCAGCACTATTCACAACAGCCCAAATGTGGAAAGCACCTCGATATCCACCAACAGATGCATGGATAAAGGAAGCATGGGATACACACACAGTGGAATATTATTCGGCCTTCAAAAAGAACGAGAACTTGCAGCATGTGACAACACAGACGAGCCCAGAGGACACTATGCTATGTGAAAGAATCCAGTCCCAAAAGGACAAAAACTGCATGTGAGGAGCCTAAAATGGTCAGACCCCTAGAAGCAATGACTGCAATGGTGGTCATCAGGGGCCAGATGGGGGGGGGGAAATGAGGAGTCGCCGTTCAACGTGTATAAAATTTCTATCATGCAAGATGAGTTCGCCCTGGAGGTCTGCTGCACACATCGTGCCTAAAGATAGCAACACACGTTACACACTTAAAAATCTGTTCAGACACCTAGGCGTGGTGGCTCACACCTGTAACCCAAGTACTTTGGGAGGCCGAGGCAGGTGGATCACCTGAGATCAGGAGTTTGAGACCAGCCTGGCCAACATGGCGAAATCCTATCTCTACTGAAAATACAAAAATTAGCTGGCCGTGGTGGCAGGTGCCTGTGA